>CAMZMU010000041.1:23846394-24561736 GCA_947311845.1 Poa pratensis | reverse complement strand
CACATCTTCTAAAAAATATCAACAACTCATTTGGAGAGGGCATGACCTTTAATCTTGTTCTCTTTGTAACTGCCTCCAGAGGGTGTTCAGTGGAAAAAGTCCAGTCACAAATCATAGAAAGGCTCAGACTGAAAAGTACTGGTTTGGAACAAAATACTCATAAATCAGTACATGAAGACAATAAGCTTTCTTGTACTATTGGATGACCTATGGGATCAAATTAATCTTGAAGAGTTGGCATACCATATCCCCTCGGAAATGTAAACAACCTCAAGGAGAAAAGTGGTGCTAACAACAAGATTAAGAAAAGTTTGTTGGCCAAATGGAGGTGAGGAAAGAGTTTTAAAAGTCACATATCTGCAGGAGCATGAGGCATGGCAGCTGTTTGAAACTAATATCGGTGCCGAAACTTTTTCTGTCCCCATATTGAAGCTCTTGCTAGAGAACTTATGAAGGAACTGAAAGGCTTGCCATTAGCTTTGACAACTGTTGGAAAGGCAATGTATCGAAAAGATCGGTCCAATGGGAAACTGCCATTATATATGAAACAATCATGCTGCACTGATGACAAAGACCCCGTAGAACTGGGTACAGAAACTAATGTTTTCAGGCAGCTAAGTTTACTTATGACAATTTAAGAAACGACACCTTGAGATGTTGTTTTTTGACTTGTGCACTGTGGCCAGAGGATGAGAAGATTCTCAAAGTTGACCTTGCTCAATGCTGGATGGGCTTAGGTCTAGTCAATGAGCAGGACATAGAATCTTCTTCCGAAAATCATATAGTTTGATGGCTGACCTTACAGCTGTATGTTTGCTTGAGGGCTGGGGAGATTGGTATGACTTTGTTAAAGTGCATGATCTGATTCGTGATATGGCTTTATGGATCACTCGTGTCTGTGGTGAGAACAACGACAAATGGATTGTCCCTGCACCAGTTAGCAAGACGAAAAAATTATCATCCCTTGGAACAGAGTGGCAAGACTGCTGAGTGCATCTCGTTTGCAAAGACTGCTGCCAAGGGACTCGGTTGGTGTCTGCAAGAATGGCTGAACTTGTTTCCTATCGGGTTTAATCCAATGAAACTAAGGATCTTGTGCCTTCGAAACAACAAATAATTGTGGAGCAATTAAGAATTGCACTTCACTGACATATCTAGATTTGAGAGGTAACACACTCGAGAGGATACCGGAAGAATTATGTTCCTTGGGAAAACGGAGTACCTTGATTTGTCAGATAATAAAATTCGAGTAAAGGAAGTGCCTCACTGCTTTAGAAACCTCATCAGCCTCAAGTTCTTGTACCTTAAGTCTAGTGGCATACGGACAATACCAATTGAGGTTATCTCTAGCCTTAAAGCGTTGCAGTAATAGACTTGAGGTCTTTTAGCTCTGACGTGGCAGCTCATGGAGCAGTATTCCAAGAGTTGGGCACCCTACCTCAGTTGAAAGCGCTTGGTACCATGGCTGAAGGTTTCACTCAGTTTAAGTCACTAAGAGAAGCGGCTAACCTCCCCATTAGATATCTGAGTCTGAGTGGATCAACAGCAACAAAGGTGCATTTTGTCTCTGATATACTATCAAACTACTTTTGCAATAAATACCTTGTATGACCTGGATATCAGATCCTGCATCACACCGGAAAAGAATAACATTAACACATGATACACGACAACCAAAACTGCCATTTTGGTGCCTCAAAAGCTCTGCATAGCTACGATAACTACTGAAAGATATAACGTGGATGGGAGCAAGTCCAGCATCTATTATTGCCAAGGCTCGCTTATTTGGATTTGAGTGTTGCTTCAGTCTATTGCACCTCTCCTGGGTGATGTATTTGCCTCGCCTTGAACAGCTCCATATAAGTGACTGTTTTGAAATGGTGTGCAGCTATTTATGAGGTCCCATGGTTACAAATTGTGCAACGGAGAAGACAACACAAAAACATTTCCTTGCTCAAGTTTCTCCGTCTTATACTTAACGTTCGTTGGAAACTATTGGGGATAACGGTATGGAATTCCCATCCCTAGAGAGACTTGTGCTCACAGGTTGTCCAAAATTGAAGAGGCTTCCTTTCCAGTTGGAAATTTGCCGCTAAACTTGAAGGAACTACGGTTTCGATGATGTTAAAATACTGGGAGAGATTGGAATGTGAAGAAGATGTCAAAGCTTTCCTGCAAACCCGCTCTTAAATTTGGCGGGGAATATGAATGATTTTTACCACTAGTAGTTAGTCCACTCCATGCTATAGTAGACCTTCATTTCTCCTGGACACATGCTAGTCTAAAGTTAGATACAAGTAGCAAACCTTGCACAAAAATATTCAAAGTCATATTTTGTTTGTAGCGGATGTGCAGCTGTATCACTAGCTTGCTCTAGAAAAATGAGACTGTTCGTTATTAATATAATGTGTACATTGGAAATGTTTCATGTGGCTTCTGAGTTGTTGTTTGTGGTTTCCTTTGGACCTTGCCCAAGGCCTGATTACTTTCTTAGCGTTAGCGACTTGTCTGGTAGGTGGTGTTGTTTTCAGCTGTACATCAAGTCAGATTTGATCTGGCCAGAGTTGAGGCGAGCTCGGAGCTAGCCACATACACAGCCACCAAGTCAGCGGACAGCTTGTTCACCACCTCATCGGTGAGCCACATTTAATTCGAATGCCTCTCGGATTGTTGGAAAAGGCCATGCTTGACCTCATACAACCCAAGAAGATGGTTTTCTTCTATAAAAGACGGATATAAACTTGTATGAGCCAACACATACATATTTATTCCATAAAGCCAACAAACGCACATGATGGCACCGGAGCTGGAAACATCCATGTAAAGGGGAAGGAACGATTAAATACTAGGACCCGGTCATGTCTAAGAAATACTCCTATAAATTGTATTACGCAAGATCGATCTGTACTGTCCCTGAACCTTCGCATTGGTCAATACTGCGGTTGCTGAATTATCGCGCCAAGGGGGAGGCATGTCTGATTGTCTGAAAAAGATACTATAATTTAAGTTTATGTTTGCTTTTCGAGTCATTTGAGATGTTATCCTTAAGCTGGCGTAGTGCACTGAAAGTCTAGTCGTCGGGATCTATAAATAGAAGGATGAACTAGCAAATCCTAGTGACATTTTCATGTGAACAAACAATCAAGGTCTTTTTTTTTTCAGCAACACCATACCTGGTCGTTCATCGTCTTAGCGAAGCCGATGCTAGCCTCCGTTCCCTTTGGCGGCCAGTGAAGAAGCATCCTGCAAGGGCGTAGGAGCCAACAACTCACGCCGGCCGGCCGGCAGAATGGAGCCACGCTCCCGTGGCCTCATTCTAGGAGCCCCCGGCGCATCCTGCCGTATCCTCGTCTCCAGATCCCGCCATCATCGCCGCAGGCGCCGAGCTCCGCCGCGCGCGATCTACGGTTCAGGGAGCGGAATTTTCAGGGTGCGAAGGGAGGATTTGGGGAAGACGGACATTTTTTTTTGTTCAAAGAGCGGCGCGAGGGGAGGCGTATTTTGTAGTTCTACGCTTTCCCAGAGCGTAAGCTTTAACCAAAGACACCGCTTTCTTAACTATGGACTTTGGCCAGAACTTGCATTACCTCCAGTCGTTCGGCCCCCAGGCTCAAAATTGTCATTTTTTCGGCCGCCACGGCGCCAAATGGGCGAATCGGAACCTGGGGCGCGTTTACCAGCCGTGAACCCAGGCCGCCCCAGCCGGCGATTCGGCCATATTTCGGCATAAATAAAGGTCGGCCCTTTTTGGCATACAAATTCACACATAGAAAAAGTTTAACATACAAATTCACACACAAATAAATAGTTTAACGTATAAATCCACACACAAATAAATAGTTCAACAATGCAATCAAATAAAACAAATGTATTAGGCATTGACATCGCCATTATCGACATTGCCATTGCCCTTGTGCGTCCACAAGTGCTGCACCAGATCCTTCTGTAGAGTTAGATGTGTTGCAGCGTGTCGAATCTCCCGGCGCATGGTGAGGAAGGCTTCCCATGGCGCCGGCACCTGGTGATCAACATCTGCAAGAGGATCCTGACGGTAGTATGGTGCCCTTGCCTCACTGTCAGGCACCGGGTTATCCCGCTCACTCTCAATGATCATGTTGTGCAAGATCACACAACACTGCATCACCTCCCACATGTTGGACTTTGACCAAGTCATAGCTGGGTACCGGACAACAGCGAATCGAGACTACAGCGCGCCAAATGCCCGCTCAACATCCTTCCTGCAAGCCTCCTGGCACTTGGAAAAAAGACTTCGCGCTTCCTGACACTGGTTGGAGATGCTCTTCATAATGTTGCCCACTTCGAGTAGATGCCATCTGCAAGATAGTAAGCCCTTTGTGTACTGGTGCCCATTGGTCTATAGTTCACAGGGGGAACATGGCCTTCGACAAGGTCGGCAAAGACATCCGAGCACTGCAAGACATTGATGTCGTTGTGAGTGCCTGCCATACCAAATAATGAATGCCAAATCCATAGATCATATGAAGCCACGGCCTCAAGAATCACCGAGCACTCTCCTTCCTTTCCTTGTACATCCTCTGCTAGTTGAATTGACAGTTCTTCCATGCCCAATGCATGCAGTCGATACTACCAAGCATCCCAGGAAGCCTCTTGCTGCATTCTCTGCGAGGAGGCGAGCAGTGTCTTGCGTATTGGGTGATCGCAAGTACCTTGGGCCAAAGACTGCAACCACTGCCCGGCAGAAATTGTTCAAGCACTCAAGGGTCGTGGACTCGCTCATGCGCAGATAGTCATCTTGTGCATCTGCAGGAGCACCGTATGCAAGCAACCTCATGGCCATCGTGCACTTCTGAATTGAGGTAAAGCCTACCGTGCCGGTGCAGCCCTTCTTCAATTTGAAGTAGGTGTCGAACTCCCGGATGGCATGCATGATCCTGAGGAAGAGCTTCGGTTCATCCTGAAACGGCCGGAACACCTTCTCGTCCTGCGTAGGATCATTGGCGAAGTAGTCGGAGTAGAGGATGCAGTATCCCTCGTACCGGCTCTGCTTGCTCTTGCGGCGACCGCGCGTCGATCCAACATGCCGCGGCCCCGCCTCGTTGGCTAGCAAGCCGGCGAGGTAGGCCAAGACCACCAGGTGTTCTTCGTCGTCGATGCGGCCTGATCTTCCTCGCCGAAGAGCTCGGCGAGCAACTCCTCGATGTCGGAGTCCATGGCTAGGCCGGGCGGAACGCCGAACACCTTGCGGGAGGGGTGGACGTGTTTCGCCCCGAGAATCTCCCCGGGATAGATTCGCGGCGGATGGGAGTGGGCGGCGCCGACGGCGTGGCGGGGGCTGGATGGCGGGTTTCCTAGCTGCTTGTGTGCGGCGGCACAAGGAGGGGTGGTGGCGGCGACGGCGACGAGACGGGCAGAGGAAAAGGTGAGCCAGGGTGGGGAAATGCGTTGTCTCGCCGACAGCACTGTCCCACGCGTGCTTTTCCTTCCGCCGGCCCCCCAGGCCGAACCCAGTGGGATGGGTTTCGCCTGGGGGCGCCGACGCTATTTTCCGCCGAAACGGCGCTATTTGGGCTTCTAGGGGGCGGCTGGTGGAAAAACGGCGCTATTCGCCCAAAACGGCGCTATTTAGCATCTTGGGGGGCTCTGGGGGGACGGCTGGAGATGCCCTTAGCAGCACAAAATCAATGAGATCCAAATTGTTAAAAGAGCTGCTTGTTGCAGAGTCAACGCCCTTCCCCTATCGAGCTCTCTCACCAAGCTGATATGGGATGAACAAGTTTGTAGATCCAATTTTCCTCAACATCGACCGGTCGAATACAATACAACTCGAATCAGTTTTCGTCCCAAGATAAAACGTGAGTTGACTCTAGCCCTGGACCCGATGGCTTCGGTCCGGCTTTTTCAAAAAATTCTGGGACCTCACCAAAAATTGTCTCCTCTCCCTCCTCTCGGAGTTTCTCAACCCGCTTTCCGACCTTCGGCACATCAACAAATCCTACATTGTCCTCATCCCTAGGTGCCCACTCTTCAGAAAACTTTCGCCCTATCTCGCTCCAAAACACCTGTATGAAAATTGCGACTAAATGCCTTACTTTGCGCCTCAAGCCGCTCATGCCTTACCTCGTCCACCAAGACCAAACTGGATTTATCTCTGGCCGCTCCATCGCCGAGAATTTCGTCTATGCCGCTGACATTGTTCAGGCCTGCCACAAGCGGGCGGCCCCCGCCATGGTTTTCAAACTCGACTTTCGTAAGGCGTTCGATTCTATCAGCTGGGAAGCCCTAGACCGGATCCTTATCGCCAAAGGCTTCCCTCAGGTGTTGCGAAACTGCATCAACGCCATCAACACCTCCAGTCAATGGCTGTCCTTCTCAATGGGAAAACATGTAACTGGATCCAATGCCGCCGCGGCCTTCGCCAAGGAGACCCACTCTCCCCCTTTCTCTTCAACAATGTGGCGGATGTCCTTCAACAACTTATTCTCCAAGTCTCTCGGGATGGGCTGCTTCCCCACTCCCTTGTCAACGACCTCCCCTGTCCGGTCCCCAGTACGCGAACGACACGCTCATCATTCTCCGGGCCGGCATCGACTATGTGCGCACTCTCAAGTCGATCCTCAATGCCTTCTCGGAAGCCATCGGTCTTCATATTAACTTTCATAAGAGCGCCTTTGTTCCTATCCATGTCACCGCGGATGACGCCTCTGAGATGGTCGCTGCCTTCGGGTGCTCTGTGGCCTCTTTCCCTCAGGTTTACCTGGGGCTCCCCCTCTCCACCCATAATTTCCGCGCCGCTTACCTTCCCCCATTGTCTCCCGCTGCGATGGGTATCTTGCGGGTTCGCGAGGAAGGTGCACTCCCATTGGGGGTCGGCTCATTCTTGTCAACTCCGTCCTCTCTGCACTCCTCTCCATGCTATGGCTGTATCCTGCCTCTAGGCATCATCGAGGCCATCGACAAGCGCCGATGTGCTTTCTTCTGGGTTGGGGAGGACTCTTGCAATGGTGGCAACTGTAAAGTTGCTTGGACTGATGTCTGCACTCCCAAATCAAAAGGCGAGCTTGGGGTCCTTTGCCTTGCCTCTCAAAACTCCTCCCTTATGTCCAAATTTCTATCCAAACTCCATGCCGGCTCAGACATGCCATGGGCGTCCTGGTTTCGTCGGTTCTATGGCTGGAACCTCTCTCGAGATATGGGCGACACACACCGTCTTGACACCCCCATCTGGAGAGACATCCTCTCCACTCTCCCTGCCTTCCGCGACAACTCTCTTGTTACCATTGGATCTGGTCTTCTCACCTCTTTTTGGTATGACCGCTGGACAGGGCCGCAAACCCTTGCGGAGTTGTTCCCCGCCCTCGCCTCGCACACCACTCACTCTAATATTTCGGTCAGCTTGGTTGTCTCCTCCCCCCCCCCCCGCCACTTACCTCGCACCCCGCCTCTCCGCCGTCGCCTCCTCGGAGCTGCCCGCCCTCTCTCTCCTCATTGGCGGTTTTGACCTACATCCTGATGTTGATGATTCCTGTCTTAACCGTTTTACCCACAAAATTGCCTCAAATAGAGATACCTATGCTGATTTTTTTAGGCACTTGCCTACTGATGATTATGTTGGAGCTGTCTGGTACAATGCCGCACCTAACAAATGCAGGATTTTCAACTGGCTGGTCCACCGCCGTCGGGTTTCCACAAACCAAAGACGCTTCCGCCACTCCCTCACCGACTCCCCCGCATGCCCCTCATGCACTCAAGACGAAGACATTAACCATTTGCTTCTTGGTTGTCACCGCGCAAGAGAAGTTTGGAACCTCCTCCCACTGTGTGCCCCGACGCCCCTGCCAACATCCATTGAATTGGTCTGGGACTCTCAGATGCCCGACAAAGGCCGGCTCACCATC
Organism: Poa pratensis; assembly: GCA_947311845.1. NCBI lineage: Eukaryota > Viridiplantae > Streptophyta > Magnoliopsida > Poales > Poaceae > Poa > Poa pratensis. The sequence goes on along the minus strand of CAMZMU010000041.1, from coordinate 24,553,859 downwards.
ATCTCCGCTGTCATCTGGAATATTTGGAAGCGGCGAAACTCCATCATCTTCAAGCAAGTCGACGAGCCTCCAGAGATCACCGCAAGCTTTGGACGCACCGCTGCCGAGACCCGTTTGAAAGATTTCCTTTTATATTAGTGTAATTTATTTGATCCCCCTGAACCTAGCATTTAACTTTTCGGTTGGTGATTAATAATAAGTTCAGACTGGCCCCGGCCCATGGTAGTTTCAGTCGAAAAAAAAAAACATATGCATTTGCCTTAGCAGAACTCGATCATCTCAAAAAAAAAAAACACAACTCGATCACGGCACCGGCGTAACTCCAGCAACCCCGCAGACTCGTCGGTGTCGGTGATGGCGGAGCCGGTCCCATCTTGTTCTGGCTCAACGGAACCCCCCACTCAGGCCATGCCCCTCCCGCGTCCGACTCATCTCAAAGGTATCATCATTATTCGTTAGTATGGGCCATGGTTTAATTCCATCAAATTAATCAACACACTGACCATGTTTTCTTGTACATGTTCTGATCGGATTGTGCAGCAGCGATCCAGGCACTGCAAGTATAGACATGTCAAGACTGAAGATGGCGATTCGACGGGTATGATCACTGTTATCTCTGATCATATATTGTTCAGATTTAGTGCCTCCAAAAGTTCAGTGTCGTAATGCATGCTTCAGATTGCATGTATGTGGAACTATCACCATATATACATCTGACTGGATCATGCCATTGAGTTTTCTATAGCATTAGTTCCATTAAAGTGTGATGGAGTCTAACTAGAAAACATTCAGACTCGTATAAAGGCACCTATTCTGCTTACAGACTGATTTCACATGAATCGCACAACTCCTCACCGAATTCACTTCAAAAGAAATTTGATTTTCAATCGTTCGCTCGATCCATTGTCATTGTGCTAGACTGCTAGTCACCACCTATTACCCAAAAAGTTCCATCGATTGCTTACTTCAGGCACAATGGTGATGAAAACGATGAAGAAAGATCTGGTGAATGCGCTTCTGGCTTTTGCCAATGCAGGTGATTCTTCCACCTTTATAAATGCTACTCTCACTTTTTTTTAGGCTTTAAGGCAGGCGTTCTGCCATTCGATTAGATAGAAAGCATTCCTTTACAGGAGTCTCTCAAGCGAGACTAAGAAAAATGTAAAATGAAGTAAAGCGGAAAAAACGCAAAAAGAGCTAGGCTGCAAGGTCTCCCGGGTCATCCGAGTGAGCAAAGGCCCTTTGCCCAATCTCACCGCGGACTAGGGCCACGACATCCGCAACCGGCAAAGCCGTGTTTGTGAACACCCTCCTATTTCTCTCCTTCCAAACACTCCAAACGATGTATGTGATTATGCCACTTGCCGTCCTCTTTTCTTCCTTCGTGTAATTCTTGATGAAATGCAACCACCACCCGTCAAAGTCCGTGTTTGTCGTGGAGGCAACTGAAGGCACCAGGAGGTCGTATGCCTGTAGCCTGTAGGACCGAATCCCGGACCGCCCTCATGAAGGAGCAGCCGTGGCACAAGTGCTGCACCGTCTCCGGGGCCACTCTCACTTTTATATATTGTAATAGTTTACTAAATAGTATTTGGAGTCACTTCAAATTAACGATTGTGCCCGTAAGTATTTTGTAAACATTAGTTGTACTAAAGCCATGTATCAATAAGTTCACTCGTGGTTAGCCATGTTTACTGTAGTAACTCATCTGTATTTCCAACTAAAAGACCAATCCCCTTTGTTCTGAGCTCTGCAAGCATTGTTGTGTGATTTATCAGTGTTTTCCATCAAAAATACAAACAAAACAGGAAAGGGTAAAAAAATACATTATACCTTGTATTCTCAACTCTGCACACATTTGTATTTTTTCATATGCATCTAAAAACATCAAAAAGAGCTCTTGAGATTGATTTCGGCAGATAGGATAATATTCATGCAAATTGCTAGGCAACCGAAAGTATAACATTTTAATGGGAAGCATCTTATTACGTATTAGTTGTATTAGTGGCTCCACAACTTGCAACAAGGGCAGTCAACTCTGGACCTGAAAAAACAAATCAAAATCCACTGCTATCTTACGGCTGTCCTAATGTGTGAGTTCTTACGTAATAAAAGAGTCAAAGAAATATGATCAAATTATGACAACGAACGAGGCTAACGACATTGCTCTTGTTTCAGCCCTGATGATGATAATGATGATGATGAAGCAGACGATGGAGAATGCCCATTCGGCAATCCTTTTCTCAGAGATAGCTACGGAAACCTCACAAAGTGGAGGCTAAGTGATCTTGAGGCAGCATTCACTAAACATAGGACGAAGCAAGGAACCCAAAATCAAAAGAAAAGAAGCTCACAAAAGAAGAAAGGTTGAAAATTCATAGCGATCGCATGGAAGGGTACATGAAGTCGGCTCTCCTTCGGTATAATAGTGAAGAAGGACTTGCCGGGGTGCGTGTTCAGTTCTACTGCAGTTTGTGCCATTCTAATTTTACATTGTTTATTATTTTACAGTGTGTTTAACAATTTTGGGTGTATTTTTTCAGGATATGATGTTCAAGTTCGAGAAAACCCAACATCAGAGCTGGATCGTGGAAGGAGAGTTTGACAATCAGTGGTATTACCATTTTAAATTTGCGGCTAAGCAACATGCTTGTTCTTCTTCTGTATCTATGTTTTTCGCCGAAGTGACCCCTGAAGATGGAGATGATTGTGACGTTGTCTGCTGCAAGCTTCTGAACGACGATGACAATGGTACATTCGAAATAGTCACAAAAGCTCTCTACAATTAGTGAACTTTTATCCTAAAATAATGTGAAAATTTTCGTTTATTTTTAAAGGGCCCTGCTTTGGTTGCAAGAATCAAGGCGTGGATGACCTGAGGCATCCGGCTTGCCAACCTGCGTATGCTGGAGGCCATGAAGATCGGAGGTTCCCGTTAATGGAGAAAGTGAGACTGAGGTACTGCGGATTCAAAAGATGTTTTCTTTAATTATTCCAAAAATTATTTTGCTATTGTATTGACCATTGAGTATTTTCCATCCTACTTCAGGACGACGACAGTGATTGACGGACGAAAGGAAGAAATTGACAGTCTTGCAGCTTTATATTTCTGCCAGCAGCATGTGTGCGTGATCAGAGGTTGCGAGTGATATGGAACACCCAGATTCGAATTATCAGTGAAGCTTGAAATGAAACTTTCTTTTCATAGCGTAGGGCAACCTGTGGTAACAAATAAAACTCCTTGCATATAGTAAAGCACACATGTTTATTATGAAGGAAGCTGATCAAAATTTATGGGTTCACTTGATATCTCTCAGAAACAACAAAGACAGTGCACTTTAGCACGTAGCCATGTTTATCTCTCGTCAGTGTAGAAAATATGCGACAAATATTTATGTTGGAGCATATATACAAAGGTATTACTAGTGTTACCTTCCGCCAAGCCGAGACATGAACAAGGTAGGCCAGTCTATCTCCATAGAACAGCCATCATACCCCAACTGCTTCGGAATTGCTCGCTCACATCCTTCATGGCCCCGCTTTCTATGTCGATCATGTGCACACATCGGAAGGTGTCCATGATGAGTAACACGCCGCTCTTCTCCCCCGACCACACGTGCACAGACGATGGATTCCACGCCTTTGGTGGTTTCAGCTTGACCGTTCTTTCGTGAAGCCACCGTCCACATATTCCATCGTCGTCTTCCTGCATCCACATCCCTAAGGAAAGGCCGTCCCCTCGGAGCCAGAGCAGCGCCGGCGAGCCGGTGGCGGTGACAATGAGTGTTGGCTCGCCATACATTGCGGCAGAAAGTAGTTCCTTTGAAAATGAGAGTTCCCATCGGGAGATGTGTCCGGTTTCAGTGCTAAGAGCAAGTCCAGCAATCCCCCGAAACGTCCCCCGATAGCAAATATAGGGGAGAGAGAGGAAAAATACAGCTCCAGCAATTCCCCTACCCGTGTCCCCGCTCCATCGGCGTCCCCGACCGAGAAGCTCCTCTCCCCTACGCATCGGGGCGGTGGAGGCATCCCCAATCCGGCGTCCCGAGCAACCGTTCGCTCTCGGAAGAATCCCTCCCGCCAGCACGCCATCGACGCCAGCAGCAGGTTCGTCTCCTCTCCCCTTTTGTTCTTCAATTTCTGGGAAAACCGACCTCCAGATCGAGTGGAGAGAGGAGGGAAGGGCGGGATGCGGTGGGGGCGAGCTGGGAGGCGAGGAGGTGAGCTCGGGCGCGAGGCCGAGTACGCGGGGCGGGCGGCGCGGCCACTTCCGTCCGCGCCTCGAGCACGCGGGGCGGGCGGCGCGGCCACTTCCGAGGCGCCGGGAGACGGGGTCGCGGCGCGGTGGTCGGGGACGAGCAGGGCCAGAGGAGGCGGCGTGCGGGCGAGGGAGAAGAGCCGGTGGCCGGCGGCGGCGTGTTGCGGCTGGAGGCGAGGGAGGAGCCGCGGAGGAGGAGGGAGGAGGCGGGCGGAGGGAAGATGTGGTGCGCGTCGTGCCTGGCGTCCGCCTGCGCAGGCTGCGCCTGCAACCTCTGCACGTCGGCGGCCTCGTCCGTCACCCGCCGCTCAGCCCGCCTCGCCTACCGCGGCCTCTTCGCTGCTTCCCTCATCCTCTTCTTCCTCCTCCGCCAGTACTTGAATAGCTGAGACTGATCTTGTTCCGTAGTATCCGGTATCTTGAGACCGATACTCTAGTTGGAAGTAGCGTGCAAGATCGTGCTGAAATGTTTGGAGTGATCAGTGATTCATTGCTTGGTCAATGTTGGTTTGGGGAATTTTGAGGTGCCTACCAATTACTGCTCTTAGCCGTTTCGGTTTCTTCCGCAGGCACTTATGTGAATAACATATCAAATTAGAGTTAATAATGATACTGTTACTGCTTGCAGAATTGTACAAATTTAGAAAGTAGAGTTACTTATTGTGAAGAGAATTCATGATAGAGATCCATCCATAAGTTAGCATTGTGGTTACTGGATTTTGAAATTCAAGGTCAGATGCATGTACGTTTAATTGGTATGTGTAATCGAAGTAACTATTTTGTTTAGAACATCTGTCTGTGCGAACTGTGGTAGAGTATAGAGATGATATGTATGCTTGCAAGTATTATTTCAATGAAGGATGTAGTTTGGCATGTGAAACTTACTTCTGTTAGTTTTTGGTACACTATCATGTTAAGCAGTGAATGATTTCCTTTATCTCCACTGGCTTCCTTCGTTTCCAGACAAAGAAAAAGGCCCACCACCAGAAGAATGGTTTCAAATGAATGCTGAATGCCAATTATGTTGAATAAATTGTGCACTGGTGTCTGCTATATGCCTATTGCTTTTGTTGAATAAATTGTGCCCTGTCAAATTGTTGTTGAATATATGACTGAACTTGTTGTGCAAGGAGTATATGAAATTGATGTCAAATTTCTTTCAGTTTGGTGTTAAATTCTACACTGTTTGTATATTATTGCAGATTGATTTGATGGCGGAACCATCGTATTTTGAGCTTTTGAACAGTGGTGTTGATTTGAATGATGTTGATTTGAGTTGGGGAGAGACACGCCATACGGATTTCAGTGGAGATCAACAACCTACCCCTCCTGTACACGCCTCCTGTGTTTTTTCCTCCATGCACATTCGCACGGCCATGCTGCGGCGGCGACTCATTTTTGTGTATACAAAGAGATTGAGAGAAGTGTGAAAGTAGAGACAGAACCAGGTGTGAGGGATATGTGAGGGATGGAGCTGTATATATAAACCTGAAAACTAGCCGTTAGAAAAAACACTGTTAAAAAACTACCGTTAGAAACAACACTGTTCAAAAACTAGTCGTTCAAAAAAACACTGTTCGGAATCTAGCCATTAGAAATAGTGTTGTTCAAAACTATCCGTTGGAGATACTGCCGTCCGAATTACGGCGGTTACAGAAATAACCGAAGTTAGTTATAAAATATTGTTTAAATATAGTTGAATGTGATATAGGGGAGATGATATAGGGGAACTGCTGGAGATGACAAAAAATATAGGAGAGGGATCTTTTTAGGGGAATCCCCTATATGGACATATAGGGGAGACAATATAGGGGAATTGCTGGACTTGCTCTAACACCCAATATGTAGTACTTTGACATTGATAACCCGAGCCAGTACGCCATGCCACGGCATACGCATACGACGACCTTGTTCCTCCACTGTAGAGTCGCCTCGCCGGGCCGCCTAAGAGCGCCGAAGCAGTTTGCTGGCTCGCTCCAACCAGGCTCTGCGGATGAGAAAGTGTAGAGGTTGTTTCACTCCGAACGATCGTTCCTGGAGTCGTCCATGACAATGGCGAGCACCTTAAAGAAGGTGGAGCGACAGTACGGCGACAATGGAGACCGTTGAGGGTCCGTGTTTGAGGAGCGACAGTCGGCAGCGGTTACGATGGCACATTTGACGGAGCAAACTCCGCGCTTCAGCGAGGGGAGCACGACACACATGCCAGCGAGCACGTCGCACACGGCCAATCGGGCGGGGTCATTGTTTTCCCGCCGGGCCAAGCGCACGAGGAGGAGGCCATGGCGCGCGGCGAGCGGCACCGCGCCATCCAGATCTCCATGTTGCAAGCCCGGGAAGAAGGAGGCGAGAGAACGGGGACGAGAGCCGAGCACCGACGACCTAGACGGCGGCGGGAGGAAGAACGGTTGCAACGACGACCCATCGCTGTTGTCGTCCTTGCACCGAACGAAGAACCCGAGGAGGGACGACGGGTGACACGCTCCCTCGGGCCATTGGCGCCGGAGGAAAAAGCAGTCGGCTACAAGAGCACGCCACGGCTTGCACGTCACGGCGCAGCGGAAGAGGGTGGCGGCAATGTCGTCGCCGGGGACGCGGAGGAGGATCTCGAGGACCACGTCGTCCGGGAGCAACTCGCCGGCCTCTTCCATCTTCTTCATAGTACGACGTGGCTTGCGAGCTAGGTCTATATGGACCCTAGCGATTGGGGTTTGATCGGGACAGATATCGATCGCAAAAAAGGAGAAGTAATTTTAATCGGAGGTAGGCCATTGGCCCAATAGCTTGTTTGGTCCAACGGTGTTTGTCTAGATTTCCGACACATCCACTTTTTGGACCCGTTAGAAAAAAAAAATCGAGAGTACTCGTTCCAAATTTTATTGTTAAGCAACTAAGTAATGATACTCCCGTCAAAAAAAAGGTATCAAATGATACTCCTTGTGAAGAATAATTGGCTACAACTGATTAAATAAATAATTGTTGATGGAGCATGGCTGCATGCATGTACTACACTACTACTACATGTGAAGATGACCTGTGCACGTACATACAATACGTACATACATACGGAGTACATGTTAGTTTGGTGCAACATCACCTTCACCACCAGCCAGGCTGCTAAATCAACCTAAATCACCAAGAATATCTAATCAATTTGGCACAAGATTAGATCAGATCTGAACAATGCCTCTGTCCAGATTGCATGCCCCAGCTTGATCTCAATTCTTTTCCTGCAACGACCAGCGCTTGATTGCACGCCAGATCGACCAGGCCACCATGGGTTTGAACTTTGAACGAAGAATTGCTAGCTATCCCCGCGTATTTGTATCACAAGATTTCATACGGTTATCAAAGTCGGTAAAACGGCGTCGCCTTTGCTGCACAAAATCGGCCAGATCTGAAGACAGGGAATTCACAACTTGGGAGTCGATGTTCACCAAGCAAGCAACCATACTCTGCTCTCATCAGAAAGTGTCTTGCCATGTCACATTATTATGAAATGGCAGGCAAGAACAAAGTCCCGGCACTTGTCCATACAAGCAGCTACTTTCTGAATGGCAGACCCCAGGCCACAGATTCAGGCGGGAAAAAACAGAGGTGTAAGAACCAGTTGTTAACTTGTCATACTTCAAAAATATACACCTGCTAGCATATCACCACATGATAAGAGATGAGTGCTTGCGTTTCCTCACTGCTTCGCCTCCCATTCTCTAACAGATGCATGCCGACAGCGTAGCGGCAAACATATATGCCTTGTACAGCATGACAAGATCACATCGCAACAAGCAAAGACAAGGTTATGAGCAGTTCAAAACTTCAAATAGCTCCCATGCCTCATCCCACATATCAACTCAATGGTCTAGGGCTACAGAAGACAGGTAGGTGCTGCCGTATCTATCGACGTTCAAAAAATGGAATTGGCATGTCGGAACTTGCATGGCCAACAGTCTGACTTTACTGGCTAGAAGAGTACAACGTTGTGCTTGCATTGTTCTGCCACGCAGGTATTACTTTCCCAGCATGTTATCGGTAGTCCTACAAAATGAATGCTCGTAGTTGGCTACGAGTTTGGAAAGATACACTGGTGATAATGAACAAACAACTTGAACGAGCATACATTAGTGCTTGTGAATTTTTTCAGATTGCAGAGTGAAGAACTTATGGGATGCGTTTCAGATACACTGGTGGTCAGCCTCAAAGTTTCGTACACATGGATATAATTCTATTCAAGTGGATGCATTTAAGACATACTACTGGTCAGAGTTTAACTACAATAATTCATTCATGTTCTAGAATCATTCAGTTGAAATTAGAGCGAAGAAGCAACAAAACCTCACTCAAATACTAATCAAGTATAGAGCCCTCCAATAATCCCTAACCCTAATTCAGTAATTCTGCCACGGAAGCAGACAGTCTTTAGTTACTAGTACTTAATAGTAAAGCACATATAAGTCAGCTGTAATAAGATTCGTTTATTTATGTCAGCTCTCAATATTAAAAACAAATCAAAACTATAATGTAAGATAGGCAAATAGATAGTTTTACTCACAGGAAAACAGTAGCTACAAGTATTTGGCATCCACTACAACAATGTATAACTAGTAACTCCACAAATTTGTCAAAGTTTCTATCATTACTGGTACAAAATGGGAAGTACAAAACAGAAATAATTTGGTAGAAATACCCAGTAACTTCTATAACATGAAGCAGGCACATTTGTATAAAAATGAAATGAAAAGGTGGGAATCTATCGAGAGAGATTACCGCCCCTCGCTGTCTGTCCGAATAGTAATTTTCAACATACAAAATCTCACAACCAGCATAGCCAAGACAACCATCTGCCAACTATAAGCTAAGGCACCTCACTTAATCAGCTTTCACTGAAGCAGAGGTATCAGCCGCGGAGCTCGAGGAACACACGTTGTGCAACATCTTGCTGTCAGAAGAGCAGTGCGACGGCTTAAACTTCTTGAACTTCCACAAAGATGTGATCTTCATCGGCACAGAATCATCCCCAGGTGGCGCTCTTGCATCTGCAAAACTCAGTCGCTTTTCTGCACCATTTGACTTGAATCCATTATACCCTATAGAATTGCGGATGGTTCTGTTTCTTTACACTCTTCTCTCTCTTTACTGTCATGGTGGTTCAAAAACAGTTGCTTCCTCTTGATCTTCACTTTCCGACCAGCACTGGAGCTTCCAATTCCAACTCCATCATCAGCAATGTGCCTGCTCTTTGCAGCACTCCGAGAGGACTCTTCACCATCATCCGAAGCCCTAACCTTGGTAAATTGAACAGTTCTCTCACTAGATTTCCCTACGGAGCATTCATCAACCAACCCACCAACCTCAGTTAGCGTGTCAGTCGCAGAGCCACTGCAAGCATCACCCCCACCACCCTCACCACCGGTGGCGCTGATACCGCGGGGCCTCTTAGGTCCGGTGAAAGATATGCGCGGCGAGCTGTTCATGACGCGGTGCAGCTTGCGAGCAACCTCCTCGTCGCTATCCCTCCCCTACGAGGAGGCCTGGGAGAATTATCATCATCATCATCGCCCACGGTTTGTTTCCCTGCCTCACCTGCGCCGGGCGGCCTGTACAAGAGCCTGACCTGGACATGTTTCTTCCTCAAAGACTTGGCCTTGAGCTGGATCCCATTTCTGGACGACCTGGAGGAGATGGAGACGGAATCGAGGAGCTCCATGGCGGCCCTAGCAGCAGCCCTAGCCTTGGCGGCCACGGCAGCCTTGTCCGCAGCGGCCGCCCGCGCGGCCGCGGCGGCATCAGCGGCGGACTCGGCGGCGCGCCGGGCGGCCCGGACGATCTCCTCGGGCGAGGGCGGCGCGCTCGCCGGCGGGCCCATCATCGCGCGGAGGCGGGCGGCGAGGTCGTCGGGGAGGACGATGAGCGGCGACGGGGACGGGGGCGGCGTGGCGGCCGCGGTCCTGAACCCGGCGAGCAGCCGCTTCCGGGGCGGCAGGTGCGTGTTCAGATCCGACGGCTCCATTCCTAGATCAGGATCCAGCCAGCCGGCCGCGGCGGCGCCAAGGTAGCTACAGCGAGCCGCGCCGCATCATCCCGCCGGCCGGCCCTAGCGAGGAAGAAAAGAAAAGAAGATAAAAATCGTCCCTTTAGATCATCGGAGGCGCCGGAAGCTGGCGGCGAATCGGATCGAGGCGATTGGCGCGGAGGCGAGGAAGCCTACCTCGGATCGGCGCGGAATTGTCGAGGGATTTGATGATGACGAGGCCTGGCCGGCGGTAGGACTTGTGAGGAGGAAGAAGAGCGAGCAGGGCAGGAGGACCAAAACCCAAGACAGGAGGAGGAGAGATGTGCACTTTTTCGTTTTTATATGTGCTCCGGCAATATTGGATTTCATTCTTTGATTTTTTTTACCATGAAATTTTGGACAAGGTCCATTTGTACCTCAAGCAATCTATTTGTAGATGAACCATTTGAATCTCAAGTTGGGAATGGGTTTGAAACACTCTAGTGGTTTTCTCCTAAAAGTCATACAGATTTGCATCTGGTCGATTTGCTTTTTGATTCGTGTTCGTCTCCTTCAATCTTTTTTACTTTACCCTAGGCGCAATATAGGCAAGGGTGGTGAGCATAACAGAGTGTTCACCATAACAATGTCGAAGGAAGGATGAGATGGTAGCCATGTGTAAGGATGATGGTTGAGAAGAACCATTAAACATGGACTAAAAGTAGATAGCAAGGTGTTTTTAACGGTGTTGCAAAGTATGATGTCATTTCAATACCAAGTGCAAAGTAAGCATGTGATGCCAGCCAATTCTAGAACCGATGAAAGTGAAATACATACTTTGACATGTACCAATAAATGAGCAATCCAATAATTAAAGAATAACTCATCACAGATATTTTGTATGTTCAAGAAATTTTTATTTGGTATACTGAGTGTTATCTCTTCAATTTACATACACCTAAAATAGACATCCTAACATATATACAGTCATGTACTCGAGATACCTCTATTAGATTTATATGTGGCTCATGAAATTAAGGAAACTAAATACGCATGAAGATATACATATATTTGAAGTTCATATGGGTGGCACTAATTTACCAGTGAAGATATAAGATGGTGTTCCTTTGTTTACTCTGATCAAGAAGAATGCAATCTAACCGAAGTTTCTTAAAATTTTAAAAAATACATATTTTTGTTGTTGTAATGTATGCTTCATATTTTTGTATGAGTGCAATTTCTACGATTTTTTAATTACATAATGAAAACGAGTGGACCTTAATTTGATTGTTTAATTATGACATTCTTATTTCTTTGAAACGTAATATAAAATAATAATAATGGTTAAGATCAAATGTCGAGAAGTTTGGTTCTAAGTGCAAAGTTAAAATGTTTGGTATAAATAAAGGACATTTCTCTATTTTAGCTTGTCATGGAAGGCTATGTGGCCATGGTTTGGATGCACAAAAAGATAAAAAAATCACAAATTTGGAAATGATTGCCACAAGACTAAATAAAAACGGAGTCGAAAAATACCATATTTCTCAGGGACATTCTCCTTCCCTCCAACGGTCAACAAATGAGATTGTTCAGCGCCACCCATCAGATAGGGGTTCTCCGCATCCACAAACAAATAGTTCTTCTCAATGGCATCCAATAGTTGCAGCTCTCTCCCTCACATGTGCTCAGTGAAGTCGCAATCTTAAATGGAGACTTACTACTAAATAGCTAAAATCACAATTTGTTTTGCCTATATGCAGACAGGATTAAATGATAACATGTAAACTCCTTGCTTCGTCATACCCTATGTGGATTTTGGTCTTAATGACCACCGAATAAGGGAAATAATGCACTTACATGTTTTATACACATGAAATGGATGAACCATTTGAATCTGAAGTCGGGAATGGGTTTGAAACACTCTAGTGGTTTTCTCCTAAAACTCATGGATGTCATCTGGTCGATTTGCTTTTCGATTTGTGTTTGTGTCCTTCAATCTTTTTTTACTTTACTCTAGGCACAATATAGGCGAGGGTGGTGAGCATCGCAGAGTGTTCACCCTAACGAGATCGAGGAAGGACAAGATGGTAGCCATGTGTAAGGGTGATGCTCGAGAAGAACCCACATTTCTTGACTAAGAATGATGGAGCTAGGGACAACTGGCTAGGTTTGGAGAGGGCTCTGACACCGTCGTGGCCAGCAACGACGACGAAGCTCATTAGGTAAACATCCGCCACCGTAATCATTAGGATTAGGGTCGGGTTCCTTTGAATTGGGGGATTTCATAATTTAGGTTTCAGAAATTTGGTGATTTCTATACGGTTTACATCGAACGAATCTTGTTCCACTCTACGGTGATTCTTAGACCACTAGGTGGTCTTATTTTTTCTTGTCTATCGGCTCTACATATTGAAAGGCGGTCATAATAAGCAGTAACCATAATAGTAGAATACTTAAGCTAATTGAACTAGTAAAAAAACCGTGCTAGTGTAGTTCAATGATTTTGTCCTCCCAATCCGGTGGGGTGGCTTATCTTCTTCCAAATGTGTCATTAGCCATTGTGGGAGATGGCATCTCAATGGACACCGAAGGTGTGGATCTATCATACGCAGGGGCGGATCCAATGGGGGTGCCATGGGCGCTATGGCACCCCCTCCAAAATACAAAGTTTCGATTGCTTACTAGTATTTGAACTTATCCTATGTATATTTTTGGTTAAATGTGGAGTGCATAAGCACAATAACAATAATAAGCTTGGCACCCCAACTGATTTGAGACTAGATCCGCCACTGATCATACGTACAATGAGGTTCTGGTCAGATTCCAGATTCAAAGAAAAATCTGCATCATCTCCGTATGGACATGCCATGTCACATATTCACGGCACAAAAATACAAATTGTTACAAAATTTTGTGCAACACCCCCTCGATCAGGTTCAGACGAACACCTGGCACACGACGTCGGCGACCAGCTCGTCGAAGATGGCGCGCTCGATCTTCCTCCCGACGCCGTAGACGTCCTCGCCCAGCGCCATCCACGGCGACCTCTCGACCTCGCGCTCCACCATGCTGTCGACGGTCATCTCCGGCACCGTAGAGCCATCCCCTGCCATCTCCCGCGCCACCTGCCGCCACACGTCGTCTGCCAGTTCCCTGCCATGCAACCGCGGCGAGGAGGACGGGTACGCCTGAAGCACCTCGTTCGCCAGGTCGAAGAGCAGCCTGCGACGGTCCGGCGACCCGTCTTCTTCTTCTTCACCGCCACCGTCCCCGTCCACGCGGCGGCGGAGGTAGCGGTAGTAGTACGCGTCCTCGACCTCGTAAAACACGTCGCTTGAGATGGTTCTCGTGGCTGCCGTATCATCCGATGATCCGGCGTCGTCGTCGTCGTCGAATAGCCCCGCGGCGATGAGCAGCTCCCTGACGTACGCCTTGTCGGGGTCGTCGGCGCTCGCCGCTGCGGCGTCGGTCTTCCATCTCCAGGTGACTCGCCGCCGAGGATGGACGCCTCGAATTGTTCTGACGAACACTTGGGGCTCCGTTTCGGGCTCGACTCTGCAAGCGACAGCATGGAATGTAACGTAAATTCAGTGGGGATTTCAGTTCAGATTTGAGGCACTTGTGTTTTACCGTACTCCATACCTGGGAGGAATGTGCAGCTGGGATCGCCGGCGAAATGGCGGGCGCGGCGGCGTTGGACCTCCAGCGGCGACACCGGCTCGGTGGCGCCAGTCCGGCCAACAGATTAGCCTGCCATGGCAGCAACACACACGTCAGGAAAACAACAGCTGTTCAGTAAATGTATATATCTTCAGAAAATCAGACGATGAAACTTCAGTTTCGATCAAAGATCGAATTGATGCAGCGCTTGCCTGTGCCGCGGTGATCAAGTGGCTGGAATCCTGATGAGTGGATGAAGAGTACATCATCGTCGTCAATGGAATTTTCTTGGAGAGATGGAGCATCGTCATCAGCAGCTTCCCTCCCAAACTGAAGCTCTGCCTCAGGCCGCTCGCCACCGTCGTTCTCAGGAGACTGAAACTTCTGCTCCTGCTCAGCGACGCTGTCTCTGGACCTCCGCTGGAGATCGCCGACGACACCGGCGCAGAGAACGACCGGACAAGTGCTCGCGGCGACGGAGACACGCCGACGCCGGTGTCGGCCGAACGCGCCGCGCCGCGTACCTTCAATAGCCTCGTCATCAAGCGCTGCTTATCACCATTGCAGCAGCTCTGTCCCCCCTCATCCTCCTCGTCGTCGGAGCCCATGCTTGACAACGATGATACATGGCCTGCATCTGCCGGCGGTGAGCTCCAGGCCCTTCCTCCTCTGCTCGACACCGGGGACGAGGCGCCGCTTAACCTGGTATTCTTCGGTGACATTGCCTCGATCCTTGCTCTGACGCTCTTCAGCATCCTGTGCTCCGGCGATTTGACGGCGGCGGCGTCGCGCCGGCCGCGGTCGCCTCTGAACACGCGGAAGGACTCCAGCCGGGACAGCCTCCTGCCGAGGTCCTCCCTGGCCATGCCGGCGGCCTCCCTGATCCGTCTCGCCGTGTCCCCCTTCGCCTTTCATTGCTCCAGCCTTTCCGCTTCGGCGTCGTGGCCGGCGGCGCCAAGTGGCCGTCTCCGGTCTTGGCCTTCATTTCGGTGTCCAGCCGCGCCTTCACCGCCCGGAGGAACTCCTCCATGCCTCCGCCGTCCCGCAACGCCTTCCACGACGTCGGCGGCGTGCCCAACGCCGGCTCTCCACGGTCGTCGGCACCACCAGCAGTGACGATCGGCCGGAGGATCGCTATCCGAGTCGGCGTGCTCGTGGTACGGCCATGGTGCTCAGGTTCAGCATCAAGAGCTCCCGATGATTCTTCAGAATCTTGTTCGGACACTGCAACAATGGATTCTGAACCACCCTGCTGCTGCTGCTTCTCTGCTTCTTCGGCTTTGATGCCATCATCTTCGTCCTCCTCTACCTTGGTCTTGTGGGCGCCATGGCCGTGCCTGGCAATCTTCTCCCGGCGCAGGTTCTCCTGCGCGATCCTCTGGATGCTGAACCTCCCGTCCACCCACCCGGCCCGGTCAGCAGCACCGGCGCTGCTCCTCCTCCCGGACGCGCTCGCGGTAGTCGGCTCTCCACGCTCCGTCGCCGGCTTCGCGGCCATGGAAGCCTGCTGCCACGATGCCCGGAAGTCCTCCTTGATCTTCTCCAGCAGCTCCTCCTGCGGATGCCGATCATGATCGCGCCGCGAGGAGGAGCGGCGGGACCTCCGGCGCGGCTTCATCTTGTTGAGGCAGTACCTGTAGTAGTCCCCATTGATCCGGCCGTGGTGCGGCAGCGAGGTGCACTTGAACGGCTTGACTTTGGAGGGCGGCTTCACCAGGTTGACGGCGTCCTCAGCCTGGATCACCACCGCTGCCGATGCCGGGGCCGGGACGATCGTGGGAGCTTCGAATTCCATGCCCATAGACGGGCGATCACGCTCGGCTGGCCGAGCATCGATCAGCTAGCTTAGCTGCTTGATCGTGTACGTAGCGATCGGAACCTTGAAGATGGGCAGCCGTACCGTGCTGGTTTACAAACGGGCGATGAATGCCGGCGTCCTCGAATTGATGGATTTCACCTGCTAGCGTGGCAACAAACAGGTATATCCATCCATCCATTGTTTGTTGCCTGCACCTCGATCTCTCTTGCGAGTCCCGTGCACGATCGAACATCTACAAATTATAACTAACAAAAAACTTGTTTCTCTCTGTGATCCGGCTGGCCGGTCGTGATGTTAGTTTCATCCTAGCACGTCCGTCGTCGTTGCCTTTACCCCGTGATTTAAAGGATTCTTAACAGAAATCCCTTGGAGCTTCCATGCGGATTGCAGACTATGGGCTATAAACCTCAAGTAAATGTCCATTGAGACCCTTTTCCAAATTTTGAAATTGACCAGAAAACACTGAAATGAAATCCTAGATGTTGACAATGGTGTATTTTATGACTAAAGATCAACGCGAAATAATATTTATCAGTAAATGAGAATTGATAAAGATTAATCTTTTCTGCTGAATGATGGCATGTCACTGATCTTTGTGTACCTTATGACTCGGTCCACATAGTCCCATCTTCTACTCTCTTTCAATCTTAGATCCTAACTGCGGTCGGATAAATTTATCTCCACGCTCCGCAGCTAAGTCAGCCTATCGTTTACCTCTATGTTCACCTTTGCATCAGAGCATTGCTCTCTCTTTTCAATACCTATCAGGCTATCAGGGAAACTGCATCAACACGATTTTTCCACAACTACAATGATCTCCACATACTATCATGACCGTTGATTATGCATCCAACGAACCATATTATTCCTACTATTTTATGTGTTAAAAAAACTAAATAATATGTTAACGCGTGGTTTTAATTTTTTTTCAATGCATGCACAGAAAATTCATGTTAGTACATGAATCTAAAATTCATGTTACATAAATCCATCAATTATTGATAATGCGTTGACATTTGAAGATTCGTTGATGAATTTGTTTCACGAATCTTGATGAAATGAAGGGTGTGGATAGTATGTGGAGATCATTGTAGTTGTGGTGTTGCATTTTCCAAACTGCATGCTCTACTATATTGAAATCGAGCGTTAATCCGTACGGAGGACGACGGATGACGTCACCCATCCCTTCCCCGCCGTCTGCCGCCACCCGCCCCCTACTCCATCCGCCCTACCCTCGCAGGAGGCATAGGGCCATCTTCTTCCCGAGATCACCGGATGAGCCTCGGTCGAGACGGATCGGAGAGGTCGAGATCGACCATGGAGGAGGATCGGTGACGCTGCTCAATTCCTTCGCGGAGCTGATAGGACTCGCCGACGATCCTCGCCGGAACGCGTGCTTCGGCGGCGTTATCAAGTTTGAGCACTATGTGGCCCTGGTTGGTCCGCCCGTTGACTCGGAGTCGCGTATCAGAGGCTCCACCCGTCGCACACCGTCCTTCGTACGGCACTGTGGCGTGGTTCACCTCGGAGCTCGACACGTTGCTCCAATGGCGACCAGCGGGACCCACCCTCCAGCCGCTACTGCCGACAGACAGCTAGGCCCCAAGGCAGTACCACGCATTTTCCCCACCACGCAATTTAGGGCTAACCCTAGATCGGGGACGTGCAGTGTTGTCTTCGTCGCCCCACCTACCACCACAAACCCTACCCCGAAGATCTCCTCTCCTGGTCGCCGCGACTCCCCTCCCGGCGACCAGAGATCCTACGCTGAGGTCTTGTCCTCGCCTCCGCCGATGAGGAGGTATGGGGGCCGCGGCCGCTCGCCGGCGCGGGCAACAAAGGCCACCTCTGTACGGCTATCGTCCAAGACAAGATCCACAAGCCGAGCGGAGGGATGATTTGCGCCGCTACGACGACCTCCGCCGAAGAGAGGAGGAGTGGAGAATCGAAGACGATCGTCGCCGAGATGAAGAAGAAAGGCGTAGATCTGATGA
Organism: Poa pratensis; assembly: GCA_947311845.1. Classification (NCBI taxonomy): domain Eukaryota; kingdom Viridiplantae; phylum Streptophyta; class Magnoliopsida; order Poales; family Poaceae; genus Poa; species Poa pratensis. The sequence continues at coordinate 24,536,139 of CAMZMU010000041.1, read as the reverse complement.
GCGCCGCCGCCAAGAGGGGCGCAGGCGCCAAGACGACGAGAGACGCCACGCTAACGCCTCTCGTGCGGCTGAGAAGCTTGCCAGGGAAAGAGCACTACTGGACCAGAAGCATAGAGAAGATGAAGAGCAGGCCAGAAACAGAGATCGATGAGCACACCGCTCTGAGATGCAGCCGGAGATCTCAGCTACCACTGCAAATTCAACTCGCTCTGCTTCACAATCCATCCGCAACAGCAACCACGCATCTGAGGTAAACCCCATACTTCCTGATACAGTTACTTTGAACGCTCAGGCGACAGACATTACTAGCTCTCGACCAGGACACGTTGGTTCATCACACACTGGGGCTCTGGTGGGGTCCTCTGCACCTTCATCTCTGCCGCCAGTGGGAAATCTGAACGGGCCTCAAGGAAACCTTATAGATCTTACCAGAGATGCTGCAGCTCGTTGTGCTCATTGTGGTGGCAACCACCAACTAAATGTCTGTCAGGAAAGGGATCCATGGGAGTACGTTGCTTCTTTTTTTGGGTGCTCAGACTTCGATCAGGGGTTCTCCTCAATCCCTGCAATCGAAGCTGAGACCCAGTCTCTGGACCAGCTTAATTATGCTCAGATCACAATTGACCAAGGCTCAGCCTCCTCTAGAGACATTGAACATGAGTTCCAACTATGGGCAGAAACAAAAAAGTTCAACTGGAGGTTCTACGCAAAGCAAGTCTCTGAAACTGAATTCCTGACCAGATTTCCTAACAGTGGATACATAGAGGAGTTATCACACTTTGGCAAGGTGTTCATGAAAACTGTACCAACAACTGTCATCAGGATTCAGAAGTGGGCAGGGGATATTCAACCTTTTGCTAGGCTGGAAGAGTGGTGGTTCAGAATTAAGGGCATCCCAATGAAGTACAGAAACAAGTCAACATCTTCTTATGTTGCAGGTTTGATTGGCAAACCTCTGGTGCTAGATAAGAACTTCTTGCGCAATGCATGCTTCATTAGGATGAAGATTGGTTGTATTGATGCCTCTCTTGCTCCCAATACCAGAGTGGGTGAAATTGACAATTGACTATATGAATTCCAATATACTAGAGAACTTGTGGATCCATATGCTGGGAATAAGAACACCAACTCTGTTGTTGTTCCTGACCATGAAGGGGAAGAGCAGCAACAACACACCCCCAAGAGACAGAGGACCAACACACTAGGAGATTCTGGTGACTCTTTATCTGCACCACCAGTTGTGAATGGTGGCTCAAATCCATCCCATGGCAATCAAGAACAGGCAGCTCCAATACAGACAGTAAATGCTCAAGAGAAAGGTAAGAACATTGCTTCTTCAAGCAGTGCCTCCTCTGAGGATGACTCCTCCTTCAGTAACAAAGTGAATAAGCAATTTGGAATAGGGGGACCTAGCTCCAGCAATATGAGCTACTGTGATGTTGCTAAGACCAGTCCTTTCCCCATCCAAGTCAATGTTCCCAATGTCAGCATGTTCCTGAAAGTGAAAGATTGTCTGGCAACATGGATAAAGTACATGATCCATCTCCATCTTGTAGTGATCCAGCCTTTCGTGCCTTTATCAACACCCTCAACAAGAATGGATCAGATAAGACCAACACCCTGCGCAAACAATATGGTTCCATCATGGATCCCATACCTGAAGGTAGTGTGGAGAGTGACCTATATGATGATGAAGAAGCTCAATCAGAAGAAAAGGTAGATTATGGCAACAGTTCTACTAATGATTGCATGTCTGAAGAATATACTTCTGCAGGGGAGAGAGTGATCACTGCTGTACCTCTGGCTATGATGCATCCTGAAGACCTAATGTCAACTGATGGCTCTCAACCTGAGGTAGTCCTGACACAAGAAGATGTAATGGTCACTGAAGAAGAATCAGAGACATCTCACATGGATGCTATGGCAGCCGCTCCAACAAGGGCTAGCTCTAGATTGGCGGCCCAACCTGACATCAACTCAAGAGTTTTTGACAGAGCAAGCTCTCAGGCGGCATCCCGAAATCTGGAAGGTACAAACGTGAACTTTCAAAATTCCTTTGTTGTTCTTGATAGTAATACTATCCAAGTTAGAGCCCTTGAAATGGGGGTTGATCCAGCCTCTTTTACTCTTGAAAAAATCAACTATATTAGTGACTTAGAAATGGCTAGACATAATCTAAACAACAAAAAGAGTGCTGTGGTAGAAGAAGCTTCTCAAAACAATAGACAGGTGGCTCTGTTGGGTTGGGGTGAGGATGAAACTGATGATGATGGTTTTACTCCTGTTATCTCTAGAAGTACAAAAAGGGATTAGGGCTGCCAGGAAGTTGAGAGTTGAAGGACTGCAGTCTGAGTCTAAATCTCAATCTAGCGAAGCACAATCAAAATCAAGTGTTGTCTCGGTGAAGGTTAATAATAACCACCCTTTGAGTGGTGTTATTGCTGGATCCAGAACAAGAAAGAAAAACCCAAAATATCTATGATAGGAGTCTGTCTAAATTGCAGAGGAGTGGGAAAGAAAGGCATGAGTGTGTTTCTGTCAGGGTTTATTAATAACCAGGACCTTGATTTCATTGGCCTTCAGGACACAATAAAGAAAGATTACTCTCAAGCCTTTTTCAGAAGAATTGATCCTTTGAATCAATTTGTCTGGAAATGGTCTGCTTCTGTGGGTAGAGCAGGAGGTATCCTTGGTGGTTTTAACTCTGCCAGATTCAATGTCCTAGATATAGTTGTGAGCAGATTCTTTGTGCAATGCTCCTTACATGATCTTAGAATTGACAAAAATTGGAAGTTAGTGATAGTCTATGGTGCAGCACAAGAAGCTGACAAAGAAGAGTTTATTACTGAGCTCAGCCAAATTTGTGGTGATCAATCCCTCCCCCTTCTGTTGGGAGGTGATTTTAACCTACTCAGGTTCTCCTCAGAAAAGAACAAACCAGTCACTAATCATAGGTGGGTGGATATGTTTAACTCCATCATCAACACCTATGAGCTGAGAGAAATTCACATGACTGGTGACAACTTTACTTGGTCAAACAACCAAGCTTCTCCTACTCTAGAGAAGCTAGACAGATTTCTCATGTCCAGAGATTGGGAGAGGCTGTTTCCTTTAGTAACAGTTCATAAAATAAATAGGGACATCTCTGACCACTGCCCCATCATCCTGGACACAATGGAGGAAACACTAAAAAAGGAAGAGATTTCAGATTCGACAAGAGGTGGATCAATGATGATACTTTCCTCCAGAGAGTATCATCCATTTGGACTGAACCCACCAGAGGCAGGGATAGTCTAGACATCTTCACAAACAAGCTAAAAAATGTCAAGAACAATCTGAAAGGCTGGGGAGCCAACTTGAGCGGACAGATGATTCAGAAGAAGAAATCATTAATTGTTGTGCTCTCTGAGCTTGAAATCCTTGAAGAATCATCCTACCTTACATCTGACCAAGCCAGAAGAAGAAGTTCTATTCAAAAAGAACTTTTGGAGATTTTTGAATATGAAGAACAATTCTAGAGGCAGAGAACAGCTGAACAGTGGCTGTTGTATGGTGACAACAATACATAATACTTCCATAGGATTGCTGATGGGAGGAAGAGGAAGAAAACTATTTTCTCTCTAAATGATTCTAGCTTAGCTGACATCATTCAGGGGACTCCCAACCTTTTAAAGCATGCCACTTCTTTTTACAAACAACTTTTTGGTAAGACCCAGATCCCTGCTGTGAAAATGAGAGAAGATGTTTGGGCAGAGCATGAAAAGCTATCAGAGGCTGACAGAAATGAGTTGGACAGATGCTTTACTGAACAAGAAGTAAAAGATGTGATTGACCAGATGGAAAAAAATAAAGCTGCAGGCCAAGATGGCTTCCCCATTGAATTTTATCAAGCATGTTGGTCTGTAATCAAAACTGATATTATGAAAGTATTTGTTGACTTCCATCAACATAGATTCACCTTGGACAGAATCAACTATGGAATCATCACCCTCATTCCTAAGGGTGACAATGCTAATATAATCCAAAAATTCAGACCCATCTGCCTGCTGCAAGTCCTCTTCAAAATCATCACTAAAGCTCTGAATTCTAGAATGGACATAGTGATGAAAAAAATCATTCATCCATGTCAGAATGCTTTTATCAAAGGCAGATTCATTAATGACAGTGTCTCACTACTCCATGAAATTCTTAGAGACTCAAAATTCCAGAAAGAACAAGGGGTGATTCTTAAGATCGATTTTGAGAAAGCATATGACAAGGTGGACTGGAATTTCCTGATTGACTGCTGCTCTCAAAAAGGCTTCAGTGAACACTGGATGGATCTGTTGAAAAAAACCTTAATAGGTGGTACTCTCAGAGTTAAGATGAATGATGAAGTGGGTCCTTATTTTGGGAGCTTCAAAGGTGTTAGACAAGGAGACCCTTTGGCTCCTACCTTGTTTAACATTGCTGCAAACTGTCTCTCTAAGATGGTTTACCTGGCTCAAACAAATGGTTTATTCACTGGTTTGGCACATAGATGGGCAGATAGTGGCTGTCCCATCCTTCAATATGCTGATGACACAATTCTCATGATCAAAGATGATGTGGAAGGAGCCAGAAATCTTAAACTCCTCTTATATATATTTTTAAGCCATGTCAGGGCTGAAAATAAACTTTGACAAAACAGAGGTGCTGCTAACATTAAATGATGATGAGAAAATTCAGATATATGTTGATCTCTTTAACTGTCAGAAAGGGAGTTGGCCTATCAAATACTTAGGCACTCCAATCTGTGCCAGAAGAATCTCTGTGTCTGGAATGAACTTCATTGAAGATGCTTTTAAAAAGAAGATGGGCAGCTGGATGGGATGTAGTATGTCCATTGGAGGTAGATTCACAAAAATTGATGCCTGCTTGGCCTCCACTGCAGTATATCAACTTGGACTGAGGTTATTCCACAAAACAAATATTGTGGGGCTGGAAAAACAAATGAGAGGATTCTTCTGGTCTGCCAATATTGGGAAAAAGAAATATCATTGGGTGAAATGGAACCTCATCTGTGCTCCTAGGAGAGAGGGAGGACTGGGAATCAAAAACCTCTCCCTCTTCAACATCAGCCTGATGTGTAAATGGTGGTGGAGACTAGAAACTGGATTTGGTCCCTGGCAAGATTTCATGAGAAGGAAATATTTAGGCACCTCAGGCATCTCTTCAGCCAAACACAGAGCCTCTAACTCTGCTTTCTGGTCTGATTTACTTCATATCAGAGATGTGTACCTTTGTGGCAGGAAAATGAGTGTGGGCAATGGTCAGCTAACTCACTTCTGGTCTGATGCTTGGTGTGGAGACACAGCTTTCAAAATCAAGTTCCCAGCCCTGTTTGGCATTTGCAATGAGAGCCAAATCACAGTTGCAGAAGCTGCTCATAGAAGTTGGCAACTAACATTTAGAAGATGGCTCACTGAACCTTTGCAATCTCAGTTTAGAGAAATGAGAAACCTCCTGACTAGGGTAGCTCTCAACTCTGACAGAGACAAGTCTGTCTGGAAATGGACAAAAATGGCATTTTCCCTGTAAAGTCAACATACAGAATGATCTGTAACAATGGTGTGGATAGATCCTTCAGACACCTCTGGAAAGCCAAAATCCCTTTAAAAATCAAAATTTGGCTATGGCGGATATGGCATAATGCAATTGCAACCAAAGATAACCTTGCTGCAAGAAATTGGCAGGGGAACACAAGTTGTCAGTTCTGTGATGCACAGGAGACTATTCATCATCTTTTTTTCACCTGTTCGGCTGCCAAATTCATGTGGAGTGTGATTGCAATTGCAGTAGGAGCCCCTACCAGACCTGCCTCCTTCTCCCAGTTTTTCTGGTGGATTCCCCAGTACCTTCCCATCAGCAGGAATGTCCAGATCACTCTGGTTGCTGCTGTATGCTGGGCAATCTGGAAATCTAGAAACAATGCTTGTTTTGAAGGGAAATTAATTCACAACCCTGTTGAGCTGATCCATTATTCATGTGTTTTCATCACATACTGGGCAGGTCTCCGTGGCACTACTGATCAAGAAGCCCTGAGAGCTGGAGCAAATACCCTGACGAACTTGGCCTCATACATGATCGATCGTCGAGCTGCTGCTGATGCCAGAAACCTGTAGGGACCATGAAGAAAAAGCTCCCCTTAACAAACTTCTGACGCTTCTGACGCTGCTGAAGGATGAGTCAAGATAACCGTCGCCTGCCTCTTTTCTGAGCCTCACTTGCTCTTGCTGGTTTGGCCCCGATGTGGCTTTGTAAAAAAGGTCAATCGTTTATGTGCCCTACCTACCTCGGTTTTATATGTTTGTGCCACCCCCGCGTAGTTTCTCTCGTTTGTGCCCTGGCTGGGCCACAAATGGCCCGCGCACGGCCAAGACGGCCGTTTCCGTCTGGTCAACCTCGTTTCACCGTAACTTGGCCTGACTTGTGGGGTCGGCCTGGCGCGGCTCGGTTGGAATTTCCTGGGGTCGGCTAGGGGGCAGCTCATTTCGAATTGGACCGTTGGTAGGTTTGAATCATCGTCTTTCCCCCTCCCCCAAATCCCGATCTGACGCCGCCCCGCCCCGTGCCACCGCCCTAGCCCCGCCCCGCCTGTCCCTGTCCGCCGGTGGTGCACTGCACCTCCGCTTGGACGACGCATCCATGGCGGCAGTTCCAGGCCCCGCCGTTCCGCCCGTTCGCCTCATGGTTATGCAGGCGAGGACTGGGTGAAATCGGATTCAGATAACACTTGGATGAGGAAGTAAGTACACAATCTCTCGATTGTCTCGATTAATCCATCGATTGTCTCGATTTCGTGATGTATGTAGTTGAATATGGCTTCAATTTGACCTTATCGCCATGAATTTTGTTCAATAGGATGAATCCGAATACTGCTTTTCGCTTGTCAGTCGAAATGGTCAGTCGCTTTCAGCCGGATCTCGAGTTTGCCCTCCTTATTGGTTTCAGTTGGTGGTAGAAATGACTTATACGTTAAAGGATTTGTTGAAGGCTTGTTGTGACAAATACAGCTGGCGGACAGTTGATACTGCTTCGATCAAATACTGGTCAGTTTTGGATGAGTGTTTCATCCCACTGTCCGATGACACTGTAGCTGGATTCTTATTTGCTCAGACCGCGACCCAGCGATTCGGTAAAATTAGGCTTGAGGTGGTTCGGAAACCAATTCAACATGAATTGCCAAAGACAAAGGGAAAGGGGGCAGCTGCTAATGATCAGCTTCCGCCGTTACCTCGTAGTCAGCCCAGTGGCAGTGCAAGTCAACCCAGTGGCAGTCAGCTTCCTCCCAGTGTCAGTACAAGTCAGCCCACCAGTGGCAGTGGAAGTCAGCGTGCTCGCAGTACAAGTCAGCCCACCAGTGGTAGTGGAAGTCAGCGTGCTCGCGGTACAAGTCAGCCCACCAGTGGCAGTGCAGATGTGTTAATTCAGACGATGAAGCGGTGCCCGACGATGCCGTGCGCGGAACGACGATGAAGATGAGAAGATGTTTCCTGAATTTGCGCATGAATTGGGCCATAGGTCCTCTGTCGCTCAGCTTGTACAAGATAGTCCTGAAGAGGTGGAGGAGAACGCTGACATGTTGGTTCCAGATGAATACGATGGCGATGACATGCCAGCGCTTGAATGGGATAGGAATTCTCCTATACTTTCTCCAGGGACAAGATTCAAAAATATGGATGAACTTCGGAAAGCTTGTACAATGTCCAGCATCCTGAGCAACAATATTTTCAACATTGAGAAGAGTCAGACAGACAGGTATACGGTTCACTGCCCAGATGACAGGTGCCAGTGGAAGTTGCATGCCACTCTTGTGCCACAGAAGATTCGTGACAAACATGACGCGAAAGACATGGTAGAGATAAGGTATAACAACTATGAGCACACTTGTGCATCTAAGGTGGCATGGCATAAAGCATACTTAGCAAGCAAAGGGTGGCTGACAGAGGTGATGACTCCTATGCTAAGAGAGAACCAAAACCTTGGAGCAACTGCCCTCGGCAGACTAATCACTGATAAATATAAATTTGAGACGGAGCTAAATTACTCGAAGCTATGGAACGCTAGAGAACAGGCCATGAAGAACATACAAGGTCCTGCGTGGGCAGATAGCTTTCAGTTGTTGTACACATTCAAAGCTGAGGTGGAGAAGGCAAGTCCAGGTAGTGTGGTAGAAATCGATCATGTGGCTGTGCAGTCCGAAGGGAAAGGGAAAGGGAAAATGCAGGAGAGACATATCTTCAGGAGGGCTTTTGTCTCTTTCAAGGCTTGCCATCAAGGGTTTCTAAACGGTTGCAGGCCATATTTGGCTGTGGATGCAACTGCTCTAACTGGAAGATGGAAAGGACAGTTGGTAGCTGCTTGTGCAGTTGATGGACACAACTGGCTTTTTCCAGTTGCTTTTGGTGTGGTGGAGGTGGAGTCCGAGCTTAGCTGGAGGTGGTTTTTGGACAATTTACACAAGGTTATAGGGGACCCTCCTGGATTGGTAATCCATACAGATGCTTGCAAGGGTTTGGAGAAAGCTGTAGGAATTGTGTTTCCTGAAGCAGAGCACAGGGAATGTATGAGACATCTTGTTACTAATTTCAAGAAGCAGTTTAAGGGGAAAGTATTTGATGAAAACCTTTGGCCAGCAGCGTACACATGCAGCGCGAGGAAGTATAACCACCACTTGAAGACCATGTACGCTGAAAATGCTGCTGTCAAAGCATACTTGGAAACACATCACGGAAAGCTGTGGTCGAGAAGCTTATTTGGTCCAGAGTGCAAGGTGGACTATGTGACAAGCAACCTTGCTGAAAGTTTCAACGCAAAGATTAAGCACCTGAAAAGTCTAATGGTGTGGGAAATATTTGACAAGATCAGGCAGTTGATAATGGAGAAGATGGTATTGCGCAATAGAATTGGACAATCATATGATGGCCATATCATCCCAAGTGTGATCAAGAATTTGCATGCGCGAGGAAGAAATATGCAGGGTAAGATGACTCTGCGAAGAGTAGACGGCACTAGGCTGAGCTGACATATGTCTTCGGAGAACTGAGTTGGAGGTATCCAGTGGATTTGGGAACCAAGAAATGTACTTGTAAGCGATGGGAGATCAGTGGCAAGCCATGTATACATGCCCTGTACTTCCTGAACTTCATCGGAAGCGCTGTTGATCCATATGTGTCTGAATATTTCTCTGTTGCCAAGTTTAAGGCAGCATATGCTGAAAACGTGCCTGCTTTATTGGGAAGAGAACAATGGGATGAGTATGATCCAGGATTCAAACTACACCCTCCGGCGCTAAACAGAGCACCTGGAAGGCCAAGGGTAAACAGAATAAGAGGTGCAGAGGGTGCAACCGTAAAGCAGCGTCCGTGCAAAAGATGTGGAATATTGGGGCACATTCGAAGGCTATGCAACAATCCAGTCCCCTCTACATTTGTAACAGAGCAAGGATGGGGCGCAGATGAAGCAGCAGAAGCAGCCGCAGCGCAGCACAAGCAGCAGCCACAGCACGAGCCGTAGCAAAAGAGTTTTTTGACCTGTATGTGTGTCTAGAATGGTTGTCGTATGCACTAGTAAACATATTTTCCATATTTGTTAATATCTGTTTCACTTGAATTTCGAATGCCAGGCAAAAGACAAGCAAGAAGGGTAAAACTAAAGACTACTGGCAGCCAAGGACTCGTGCAAAGAAAAGAGCTGCTCAAGAAGAATGGGGGGCGGCAACAGAAGCTACGGAACCAGAAGCTGATGTTCAAGATCCTGAAGAAGAGGCATTTGTATCGGCAGCATGTGCTGGAATGGAAGATGATGATAGAGAGCCATTTGTAGCTTCGCCTCCGAGACCACCAGTTTGGCTACTGGAAGTACTCGGGTTCCAGCATCACCAGCAGCACAGCAACACGAGCAGCAGGATCATCAGCAGCAGGAGGAGCATCACCAGCATCACGAGCATCACAGCAGCAGGAGCATCACCAGCAACACGAGCATCAGCACTAGGAGGAGCATCACCAGCAACACGAGCATCAGCAGCAGGAGGAGCATCACCAGCAGCAGGATCATCACCAGCAGCACGAGCATCACCAGCAACAAAGAACAAACAAGCCAAGAAGCACAAGAAGGGGGAGGTCGTGGACCCAACTGGTCCAAATCCAGCATGGAACACCCGGAGCAAGGCCGTAGCTCCTTCTAGTCACACAAGGAGCAAGTCAAAGCTGTGAACATTTGAGGAAATTTGTAATATTTGTTATTGTACTTCTGTCGAACACCTTAAGTGCGCACTCTGGACGCGCCATGGCGTGCTCCGGACGCGCTCAGAGCGCGCCACGGCGTGCTCTGGGCGCGCACTGGCGCACATTTGTGTAAAATTTGGGCGCGAACTATGCCTTAGTCACTCCTAAATGATACTTTCGTGAGTATTTTGAAATTATCATGTTGCAAGTCCAAAAACACTTCTCTTTACGCTTGAGTTCATACGACATAGTTCATACGACATGCATTTCTCGTCTGAATGTACGTAGACATTGTTTATCAGCTTGAATCGTTAGTATATGACATAAGACGACTATGTGCAGGATTTTTTTTTTTTTTTTTTTTGAATATTTGAAGCTCATTTCAAATTTCGGTCAACTTAACGTTGACCTACATTTAAACAAGTTTAAAACATGAAAATGAAAAACTAAGCATGGATCCTTCTTAGTCACTCCAAAATGAAACTTTGTGAGGTGTTTGAACATTTTATGTTGGAAATCCAAAACCCCTTCTCTTCACCCTAGAAATCATAGGACATAGTCTGAGATATCGCCTTAGATACATGCATTTCTCATATGAAATGTTTATAGATGATGTTTATCAACTTGAATCGTTAGTATATGACATAAGACGACTATGTGCGCAGGATTTTCCTTTTTTTGATTTTTTTGAATATTTGAAGCTCATTTGAACCTCGAGTTCATACGACATAGTTCGAGGATATCACTTAGATACATGCATTTTTCATCTGAATGTGTATAGACATTGTTTATCAGCTTGAATCGTTAGTATATGACATAAGACGACTATGTGCGCAGGATTTTCCATTTTTTGATTTTTTTTAATATTTGAAGCTCATTTCAAATTTGGTCAACTTAACGTTGACCGACATTTAAACAAGTTTAAAACATGAAATTTGAAAAACGAAGACTCGATCCTTCTTAGTCACTTCAAAATGAAGCTTGGACACTTTATCAAACTTTTCAAAACCCCGTTGAGTGCCTTCAAACCCCGTTGAGTGCCTCCAAACCCCATTTGAACAATGACCGTCGAACTAACCCTAGCGCTGAACTGCAGCCGTCCGATCGTTCCTCTAGAAGGAATCTGCAGGCAGACTCGGGGCGATCCGCGAGAAGCTCATTCTGCGATCTGATTGGACGCGCGCGTAGGACTAGGGCTTTACCCGCTGACGAGTGGACCACGGCGTACCCAATGGGGATTTTGGCTCGCCCACCCCCATTTGCCTCAGTGACACAAAATGGGGATTTTGGCACACCAAAACTTTTCCATATTCATCGTAACTTTTCCATATAAATTTTCCAAATTTTTCTAAGCAAAAATGGTGGACTCGCTAAAAATGTGTTTCAAATGAGCTCCAAAGGTACGGTAAACGGCCCCATTTGTAAGCAAAAATGGTGGACTCGATGAAAAATGTGTTCCAACTTCCAAATGAGCTCCAAAGGTAGGGTAAACGGCCCCATTTCTAAGCAAAAAATGGTGGACTCGCTGAAAAATGTGTTCCAAATGAGTTCCAAAGGTAGGGTAAACGGCCCCATTTCTAAGCAAAAAATGGTGGACTCGCTGAAAAATGTGTTCCAAATGAGCTCCAAAGGTAGGGTAAACGGCCCCATTTCTAAGCAAAAAACAGTGGACTCGCTGAAAAATGTGTTCCAAATGACCTCCAAAGGTAGGGTAAACGGCCCCATTTCTAAGCAAAAAACAGTGGACTCGCTGAAAAATGTGTTCCAAATGACCTCCAAAGGTAGGGTAAACGGCCCCATTTCTAAGAAAAAACAGTGGACTCGCTGAAAAATGTGTTCCAAATGACCTCCAAAGGTAGGGTAAACGCCCCATTTCTAAGCAAAAACAGTGGACTCGATGAAAAATGTTTTCATACGTACTTTTCAAAAAAATCAAAATTTTGCGTAACTCAGCTTGAAACCCGTTCATTTGTACCATTCATTTTTCACTCTTTTTTTACCAAGTTTGACAGTTTCGCGTACTCGCTGGAATGTACGTGCTCGCTGGAATCTATGTGCCAGTTTCGCGTTGCGCGCCATGTGCGTACCATTTCCCGCCATATGCGTAGCATTTCCCGCCTACTACGCGGCCATTTATACCCTTCCATCCGCCTTCTCGCCATCCATCTCGCCACCCATCTCCGTTCTCACCGCCATGTCATCCCCATCCGAGAGCGACTACGAGCCGGAGGAGCGCCGCCGTCAATCGAATGTCATTGCAGCGAGGAGGAGGAACGTAGCTAAGAGGAGGGGGCGCGCCGCCTGCGCGGTGCGCGGTCGACGCCCACCGCAGCGACGTCACGATGGGGAGGCTGGGTCCTCGCGGGCCGCCGCGCTTTTATTTGGAGACCCCACCGCAGCGACCCACCGCCGCCGCCGCCGCACCGTTTACCGTGTCCAGCGACGACGACGAGTCCTACTCAAGTCTCGAATCGCCCTCCACCGACGACGGCGAGGACCTCCTCAAGATCGTCGACCAAGTCGAGCTGGATGCGCGTGTTTTCGCCAAGTCCGTGCGTTCGGAGCGCCGCGCGGAGAAGCGTCGCCGTGCGGATGCCAAGTTTGAGGAGGTGATGAACGAGGTGCGTCTGGAGCAGGGTCTGCGACAGGACGCCGAGCACACCGCTCGCGCGCGGGAGTGGGAGGAGGTGCGCCGCCGCCAGCGGCTCAACCAGGCCTTCGCCGCCTCCGATAGTGAGTAGCCGCAGATGGTCCGGTGGCCGCTTTAGTTTAGATTTGGGTCTACATTTATCCTAAACATATGTATGAACTATGGCTACTTATGAACTACTGTCTACTGTTTGTTTAACTAAGATCATCAGAATCATTTAAGCAATATTTTGGTCAAGTTTTCATATACTAGCTCCAGCTATGTCGGTCGCGTTCCAATCGCGTACTTGCGTTACAGCTCGATCGCTCGCGCCAGTCTGCGTAAATTTATGTCTACATTGACCATATGGCAGAACGAGCGGCACGTATCCGTTCATGTTTGGGTTACCCTTCATGTTTATCCGTTCTAGCGTGAAAGGAAGAATCCGAAGCAAATCAATTTTACAAATATTTCTTTTCACGAGTCGTACGATGAGACACATCTGAGAGCCTTCCAGTTCGTGGCACTGCGTGCACATTGAATACGTGTGTGGCATGCCGTAGTCCACCCAGCCGTCTATGTAGCGTGCACGGATAGGCATGGTCATTGAACGCGTCGCAGAACTGCTTCCTCGCCACCACTAGCCTAGCCACCACCGCTAGCCTAGCCTAACGTCATGTCCAATCACGGTGTAAATGCATTTGTCAAACAAGATAGACGATCAGAATAAAGATTTACTCCATAGAAACAAACGATTATCTCCATATATATAACACAATCAGTTACTACCTTAAAACATGAACAAGAACTACTACTAATACACTACTTCTACTACTACCCCTTCTTCTTCTTCTTCTTCATGGGTGTTGCGGTGGACTGACGGGGACAGAGACGTCAGTGGCGACGGGTATCCTCATTGTCGGAGTCGTCCATGTCGTCGGAGCTCCCCTCGCCAGAGATGTCCTCGACGACAACATTGGGCTCGGCAATGGGCACAATGACGACGGGCGCGGGCGGTTGGTCCACGACAGCAGGCCCGCGCTCCTCGTCGGAGTAGGGCTCGTCCGAGGACTCTGATGCCCCGTACTCATAGACTGGGGATTGCGGCGGAAGATCTCCATGCGCCACTTCGTATGGTTCCTCGTCGGAGTAGGGCTCGTCCGAGGACTCCGATGCCCCGTACTCGTAGACTGGGGATTGCGGCGGAAGATCTCCATGCGCCACTTCGTATGGTTGATCTTTCTTCTCGCGCAGAGGGGAGAGCCCTTTCTGCTTCCGGAGAAGGTTCTGCTCCGCTAGCCACTCCTCCCGCTCCTCTCGCTCCATCTCCTGCATCTCGTGCAGTTCCTGAGGCAAGTAGAGCTTCGATTCCGGCATCGGCGAGTAGGGGCTCTGCGGCGAGGGCGTGCTCCACCACATTATCGACGGAGGGAGGGGTAGAGAGAGGGAGAGAAAATGGGCGTTTCTCCAGCGCGGGCGGCCCCCTTTTATTAGCCGCGACGGGGGTGGGCGGGGAAACCCTAGCTGATCCCACGCCGACCCCACGCGCCGACCCCACGCGCAGTCCCCACGCGCCGACCCCACGCCGACCCCACTAGCCGACCCCAGGAAATCCCAACCGACCCGCACCAGGCCGACCCCACTAGCCAACCCCAGGAAATTCCAACCGAGCCACGCCAGGCCGACCCCACAAGTCAGGCCAAGTTACGGTCAAACGAGGTTGACCAGACGGAAATGGCCGTCTTGGCCGTGCGCGGGCCATTTGTGGCCCAGCCAGGGCACGGACGAGAGAAACTACGCGGGGTGACACAAACAGATAAACTAGAGAGAATCAGGGCATATAAGCAATAATCCCTTGTAAAAATTTGCATAAATATTTCACTCTCCCGCGCTCTCCTCCCAGGTTTGGTCACTCTAGCAGTGAACTGGGGGTTGAGCTTCTTTGCCAAACCACGCTTATTGTGGTTGTGGTTGCTCTTTTCTGTTAGGATCTTTGCGCTTGTGGACGCTGGTTTACAGTGGTTGTATTTCGTTATCTGTTTGATAATGAAATTCGGCCCCTTGGGGTCCCGTTGGTACCTATCAGGCTATCAACATACGTACTGTGAAATGGAAGACTTGATCCTGAAGCAGGGGTGCACCTAGGATGAAAGTCACCCGGTGTACCAGATTTGATCAATTATATCAAATAGTGTTGCCGCAGGGCGTCATTGGTCATTGGTCATCTACGTATATTTATTATTTAGACTAATAGTTCAAAAAAAACGTATATTTAGACTATAACTATGTATATAGATGAGGAAGACATCGACGTGGTGAAGGGTAATTCAAGGAAATAGATGAGCAATGCCAACGCCAAAGAGAGACATAGCATAATTCAAGGAAAATTCAAATCACATTGTTACCCATCACATATTCTAGACTTTCATGCGAGTTACAACTAAGGGTGTGTTTGGTAGCCCGGTCCAACTCAGAAAATCTCACCTCACCCACTTTTCAGTTGTTTGGTAGCCTGTGTTAGCTCCCCGGGCCATGCCGACTTGATACGAATAACGCCCCTCAGCCTGGTCCGGTTGCGAAGTGGAAATCGAGCTTCACAACTCGGGCCGGGCTGAGCTTATACAAAAAATCCCACGCGTGGGCCCCGCCGAGCGTCGCGCCGTGCCAGCCCCTCGCGAATCCCGTGCTCATTCGCCCCCGTCTCGTTCTCTCCTCGCCTCCTCTCGCTCCTCACATCGAGCCAGGCGCTGCCTCTTCCCTTCCCTCGGGCCGCCCCGTCTCCTTCCCCTCGCGCCTCCTCCTCCTTCACTCACGCCGCCGACCTCCGCCGCCATCTCCTTCCCTCGCGCCGGCGCGGAGGACCGACAACCGCCGCTCGCGCCGCCACGGAGACCAACAACTGCCCCCTCCTCGCGCTGCCTCGGAGAGCCCAAGCGCCGGCGACGAGCTCCCGCGCGACCACGGCCCGCGCCTGCCGCTTCCACCCAGCGCCGCCTGAAGCCTCCCAGCATCTACCGCCATTGCCTCCTAGCGTCAATACATACAGTCTACCAAACAGACAGCAATATCTCACCCCAACCCGTATAACCTCAGCTTGGGCCAGTTGAGATGAACCGGGTGACCAAACACACCCTAAGTTACTGAATCGAACTTTACAAGCCTCTGTTAGAATAATTGGTTGACTCGCGCATCTAGAAGCATCTATTTAATATATATTTGATCATACCAAGGTAGAAAAAGAGTGTATCTTGACACACATATTACATGGAAGTGTCACACATTATTTAGTAGATGAATTTGAGTTTAATTAACTTGTACTAATTTCGTTAATAAATTGAGCAGAAGTAATATAATTCTCACCAATAAAAACATTTCTACTTAGGGATGTATCTGTAATGATAAAGGTTGAAACGGAAAATTATGAAATTTAAATCACTATATTAAGTGTGCTTAGCCTGCATAGACAAAGTAGGAAAACTAGTTGTCATGAGTGTATCAATTGGAAAATTAGTTATGCTTCATGATAAAACAATCCAGATGATCTACATAAAAAGTAAGAATGTTTAGTATAAAAAGTAAAAATGCAAAAATGTAATACAACATTCATCTTAAGGAGCCCAGAGGCATGTTCCACGGAGATATACGTGGCCACGTCGGCGAACGCGACGTTGAGCCTACAGACGCCTACAAAAGTCAGATCCGGGAGTACAATTGGCTTGGTTGTCGGAATATTTCCGCGGCTGATTCTCGTGAGAATTCGCTGCTGGCCATGACCGCTACCTCTATTTTGATTTATATCCAAATAGAAGAATAGGGTTTTTTGGTTTTGTAAAGATAGTAAATGAATTTTGTAGACACGACTAGAATGCGCAATGTAAGGGGTGAGCCCTCCGACTGTTCTTTGGCCTTGCCCATGCACGAAAAGCTTTCCTCCATGTGGATTTGGTGGGAGGAAAAACTGTGTTTTCGATGGGAGGGGTGAGAGTTGTGCGGACTAGACTCGGGGAGATGCTACATGAGACTGAAGGACTCTGCTTAGAACAACGATTTTCACCTGAAGACCCACGTAGACAGTATTTGGTGAATCTCTTGCAATAGTTTTTCTGTGAGAAGGGTTAGGTAAACTCTTTCTGTGCGATCACTTTTTGTGGCCCACGAAATAGCCAGAAATTATTTCTTTGGCGCATTGGTTTGCATGCGCCACAGAAATTTGAAATTTTGTGGCGCATGAAAACCAAATGCGCCACATAAATGTGATTTTCTCTGTCTTCGGGAAGCAATTCGGAAACGAGACGGAGTCGACGACGGTCCTGGCCGCTCGGGCGGTGGGACGGCATCGAGGAGGCGGTGCAGGCGGCGTGGTGTTGGGCGGCTGCGCGCCGTGCCGTCAGCGGATGGAAGGTGCTGGGCATGTTTGGCTCCGGTCGATGTGGCGGCGCGGTTTCAGCGAGGAGGGCGTGGTCTACGACAGCAGAGGCGCAGCGCGCGCGGGGCCGATCTGGGTCCAGTTGGGTCCAGATCTGGCGGCGGCCACGCGGGCCCATCCGGGCCCGTCCTGGGCTGCAGTTTCGCGCAGCTTGGTGAGGTGGAGGAGATCTGGAGGACCCGTCGTGGCATGCTCGGAGGGCGTGGAGCTGCTGACGGTGAGGTCTCTGCGCTGGTGCTTGTAGAGGCCGTGTAGGGCGCTGGTGGCTGCGCGGCATGAACGGCGTGGTGTGGTGGAGTGTTGCGGATGGTGGTGTTGCAGGGGTTTCCGTCCCTTGAGGGGACGGTCGTGGATGTCGGGGCGACGACCCCGGGATGGCGGATGTACGCCGAGGCGGCGGCCTCGGGCAGCGGTGCGGTTGTAGCTCCATGGGGTAGGGCTTCGACTTGGCGCGGCTTTGGGTGGTGACCATGAGCGGCAGGGGCGGCAGGTTCATCGGCTCGGTCGGTGCATACCAAAAGGGATGGCTGGACGGTACGTCGAGGCGGCAGCCCCGGGCATAGTGTGATGACCGTCGTCTGCGGGCAGTTATCCTGTGTAGCTCGGGCTACAGGCAGCTGCGTCGTGGGTCGTTGCAGCTCGAGCTCGAGCGGTGGTATGTTGGGGTGGCGGCCCCGGAAGGTGGTGTTGGTGGAGTATGCAGGGCATGCTTGAGAGGTTGATATCGGGGCGGAGGCCCCGAGAAATTTGTTGCTTCGAGGATTTGATCTTGTGTCATGTGGGCGAAAAGGTTACTCTTGACGTTAGTCGCCGGCTCGTTTTTTAGGCGTTGGAGTTGCAGCGACCGTGGTGCTTAGTGTTCGCGTTGCGTGGTGGTATTCCAATCCTAGCTAGCTAGGTTGTGGGGCCAGGAAGTGTGGTTTTCGCTCGGTTCCCCTTAATTAACCGAGTGTTGTATGGTTTTTCCCCATATTAACTGGACCGATTCTTTCTACTATAATGCAATGGCAGAGCTCCTGTCAGTTACGGTCAAAAAAAATATACATACACCTAAAATATACAATCATGTATTCGAGATACATTGATCAGATTTATGTGTGGCTCTTGATATCTAAGGAAAATAAATACCCATGAAGATATACATCTATTGAAGTTCATTTGGGTGGCAATAATTTATTAGTAAATATATGTTAGTTTATTCCCTTTTTTCCTCTGGTCAAGAATAATGCAATTTAACCTAAGTTCCTTAATAAATAGTGTATCAAGGAAACAAAAAAACTCAATAATTTTCTAGGAATGCAATTTCCAGAGTAAAAGTTTAAATGCATTATATAACAAGTTTACATTGATTTGATTGTTTAATTATAATTGTTATATCTTTGATAGAGAATAATAATGGTTGATATCATATGCAAAAAAATTGGTTGTAAGTATAAAAATAAGTTAAAATGTTTGGTATAAATAAATGAGATTTCTCTATTTTAACTTGACATGCAAGGTTCTGTTGGGAGGGTTTAGGTACACAAGAAAGAGAAAATATTTCATAATATAGAAAAACATTACCACAAAACTGGCGGAGGCAGGAGAGGTGGCGATCGTGGCGGCGGCCTAGGGTTTCAACCCGAGCCGCCGTCGCCGGTGATATCTGCAGCTTCATCGTCGCCGCCGGCAAAGATTCGACGGGTTCTCGCCTCCTCTAGGTGTCGTTCTGGCACTAAAAGGGGTGGAGACCTCGGACCTGCGCACGGCGTTTTTCGAAGGTACTTAATGGTAGAGTCTGGTTTTGGTCATCATCTTCTTCGTTAATGGAGATGGTATCGTCTGCAATAAGTGATCTTCCACGCTTCGTTCGACGGCGAGATATCCTTCCCGACGTCAATGGCGGCTTTGGAAGATTAAGTTTGTCTAGTTATGGTTCTTCAGATCTTGCTTCGCCAGATCAATCTTGGATTGTTTCTCATGGTTGTCGCGAGGAGGTTTGTCCTCGCAATATCTATCCCGGCTACTACGTCTTCAGCAATGGTGATTCGTTCTCTCGGCTCCCAACGACGTCGACAAAGTGGTTCGGTTATTTGTCCCTGGAATATCAGTGGTGGTGCTCTTGCCGATGTTGCTTGATTAATTTAATGGCTGCGTGCGTGCACAAAGCTTTGGCATTGCAGCACAAAATTAAAAAGGGAGAACCTTCGGTGGTATTCACAGGTCTGTGGTTTAGTGGTGTTGGCGTTGTTCTACGGCTGCCTTCAGAAAAGTACAAGATTGTGTCATGGATGAAGAAAGAGTTTGAAGATCTCATAGATTTGCTAGTCTCTTTTAGTTTTGTTTTTGTAATTGATGTAATCGTGTACTCTTTGATGGTTTAATATACGTGGTAAAATTAAAAAAAAAAGAGACGAACCGTGTTTTAAGCACAATCCCGATTAGCACAATCCCAACTCAGCAAAAAAAAACTAAAAATAGAAATAGCCCCCGGTGAGGATCGAACTCACGACCTTTCCCTTACGAAGGGAACGCAATACCACTATGCTACGGAGGCATGTTGTGCTTGTGTTTTAGCCACTATTTTACTAATAGAATTACCATACCAACACTAACGAAGCAATCTGGATAACCTCTGTTTGCCCTCTGATGTAACAAAGGGGTTTCGAATTTCAAAGCTACAGGATAGATCTCGCAGCCCACATCATGTGCTGACTCACCCGCACCCGGTAGAAAATAACTGAATTCAAAAGCATGCATGAGCTCGTATTCCGTACGTCCTGCAGGCTGCAGCGGCTGCTAGGCCAGTGAGTCATCAGCCGTGTAAATGCGGGCAGACATGAGCAGACGTCTGCACCATCACATTCATTCATGGATGTCGGAGCCGCAGACAGCTCCAACGGCTCCGCTCCTCACTGCCTGCACCACCACAACCCCAGATCATTCATTTTCGAAGATACATCTCGACCAGCCGTCTTGTCTCTCCGACCACGAGTACACATTGTTTTCAACATGAGAGCTTCACCAATCACCACACTTGCACTTCCAACCAACCTTTCTCTTGCAATTGAAATGCACGTTTGCTTTGACAGCCGGTTTGATTTCAATAATATAATCGATTACAGATGATTGGCTATCAGGGAAGATATTCATTCAACTGACACATGTACTCAGTGCAAGTAAATAATAGAAGCAATAGAGGCAATAAGACAGTACTTAACCAACAACTAAGCAAAGGCAAGGTTATAGATCCGATTTGCAACGGACAAGGGAAACAAGCAGCGTGCTAAATATCCAAAGCGGACTAAACAAGGCGTCTAGAACTAATCAACTCAACCCAATCATCATAAACCATTCTACTCACTCCCTTTAGAGAACTAATCATGATGCAATTGCCCCAAATTTCCACAATCGAGCAAGCAATTTGGGTTCAGGGACCCTTTTATTAAGATGACATGAATACTACGTACTCTAGTAGCAGCAGAATGGTACTGCTAGCAACAAGGTACAAACCAACTGATGTGGTTCAACAATGAAGGCATGCAGATCCATCCACATAAAAGGCATAGCATATTCAGCAGCAATCATCAAAAGAGATAAAAGCACAAGGAAGAACCAAGGATTTAATCTAACATTACCCAAACTGATATTATCACAATGTTAGCCGGTGACAATGGAAAGAGTAATCTAGGTACAAGCGGGGGGCACACCCACCCGCCGGTGGCGCCAACAAGGAGCGCTATCCGTTATAGGACAAGAGGAAAAAAGGTAAAAACACATCACGATGTGAAGCGAAACTGGATAATTCTAGTACATTGACGGATAGGATAGGCTCCTTATGACACCAGACACCACCGCACAAGGCATGGCAGCTCTGATTCTTCTCCATTGGAGCACCGTCTTTGAGAGGCTTCACTCGTCATCGTCTTCCTCCTGAAATTGGAAGAATGCTTATGTTCAGATAACTTACTAGACATCTTTAGATCAGCACCAACTAGTAGGGTTTGATAGTTTTTTAGGTCAACTACAAGTAAATCTACAACTAGATGAGAATGCGGCTTAGCTGTGGACCAATACATATTATGCTCAGGCAATTATAGGATGTGTATACCTCATCGCTACCCTCGTCGTCATCCTCATCATTAATCTCAGACTTTGACTTGTCGGATTCCTCCTCGTCATCGTCTTCCTCCTTGGCAGCAGGAGCAGCCTTCTTGGTTGCAGCAGCGGCCGTGCTCTATCCAACATTACAGATCACGGTTATCAAGGTATAAATTAAATCAAACAACTGGACATATAAAGCATAAAAAGGAGCAAGGTGTGCACCGTCGATACCTCGCCCTTGTTGTAGAGGGCAATGGCCTTGTTGTACTCGATCTTGAGCTTGTTGGCCTTGGCTTGGTAGGGGGCCTTGTCCTGAAACCAATCCACAGGAATATGAGTAACCACATTCACAAATCGAGGCGGGACAAAACCTAAGCTAGCTAGGGTTAAGCACATAATCAGTCTGGAGGAAAGCTTACCGAATCGGTCAAACTCTTCCACCTTTCACCGGCGGCTTTACCGACCTGAGGAAAAATTCACCCAACAACAGTAACTAATCAGCTCACGGTTCATGATCCCATCGACAGCAGGTAAATATTTATTTATCTATTAACTAATTACAGCATGGTTGGTCAACGAATTTCGAAGGAAAACTTACGGCGGCGACGGATTTGTTCTTGGGGTTCTTCTCCTTGAACTCCTTGCGGAACTCGTCCCTGAGGTACAGACGGAATCCCAAGGTCAAACAGGCCACCCGAAAATCACGGAAAAATAAGCTAAAAAGTAAAGGGGATCTGGTCTCACATGAAGACGAAGAAGGCGCTGGGCGCCCTCTTGGGCTTGTTGGGGTCCTTGCCGGCCTTGCTCTTCCGTCCCTTGGGCGCCGGCTTCTCCGCGCCCTTGCTCTTCACCGCCAACCTAACCACCACAACAGATCGGAACCACTCAGCAACCCAATCCACCACCAAAAAAAACAGATCCACGAGCAAAATCAACACGACGGGAGCTCGGAATCGAATCTCTTACTTGGTCTCGGCCTTGGCGGGTCCCTTGGATTTGGCCCCCTTCATGGCTGCTGCTGTTCCTGCCGGAAAAAACACCAAAAAAATCAGCGAGCGCTCGGGGCAGATCGGGTCTCGGGGCGGCGGAATCGGGCGAAACGGCGGCGGATCGAGCCGAATCGGCGGCGGCTCACCTGGGGGAGGCGGCGAGGTGGTAGACGCGTTTGGGGAAAGAGGCAAGAGAGAGAGAGAGAGACGCGTTGGGGCAGGCTGCGGTGGAGGGGATAAGAAGCGGTCTGCCCGCCGAGGGCGTATCCGCGATTTCCCACACACCACGAGGGCCCGCTCCAAACTCCTAATTTGAATTTCCGGACCGATCTCCGAGTTTCCTCACGCGATTGGGTCTACCCAGCGATGACATGTGGGGTCAACCAGACAGTGGGACCATGCTGTCATGTTTACAAGCACGCGGGTTGATGCGCGGGCCGACGCCACGTACAACTTGCGAGGGGCGTAGACGCAGTTATCAGATAATAGAGGGCGCTAGAAGGATAAGAGGACGCGCCAGGGGCTTGGGCGGGATTTTGGAAATTTCGGGCCGCGCCGATATTTTGCAGCGCCCGCTCCATGTGCCACGAGATGCTGCTGGGGAGGTGGGCCCGGCGCGTCAGTGAGACAGCGCGGCGCCACTCACCGCCACGTCACCGATCCGCGAGGTTTGCTGTGATTGGCCGGCCGGCGCTGCGTTGCGATCTCGTCGCCCGCTGTGCTTTCACCCTGTGCTTCCTACGGCGCCGGAGAGGCCGTGGTTTGCACGCTGTGGAGCGCCGATTTGAGGCGTTCGAAATCTCAGGTGTTGCTGCGCGCCGCCTGCGCGTGGATGCGGCGGTTGATGTAGGGGTTCTGCCGGAGTTTAGAGACATTTTCGGTTTTCATTCACGTGGTTTATGTGTGCTCGAAGCTTGATCATGCTGACGTCATTAATATAATGGTGTTAATTTGGGCAAATGACACTCTGTTTAGGTCTTCTTGGTAGTACACAGTTGAGTACTACTGTTACATGCCTCGCCTGACTTGGATCCGTGGCTATTATAAGACGACATTGTCTGTTAAATTCTAAAAAAAAAGACGAAATTGTCTGTTTGTGTGTTTATTACTTAGTTTCTTCAAGCTAACACGTTTCTAATTGATAAATTAAAAAATAAGATACGTACATACACCGATCTTACAGATCTGTACAGACAGGATGCACTAAAGTAATAAGCAAACGCCTATCACTCTTCTTCAGCACCACCGTAGCGGCCATCAAAGTGAAGCGAGACAGACCGCCTCTTCACCTGAGCTTGACGCGGCTCCATCGCTGATCAGCAAGTTTTCGGACATCCAAAGTAGTTTGCCATAGGAAAACAAACCTTGACGTTGAAACAATCAGATCAAGGAAGCACGACCCAGACACGCCATCAAACTTCAGAATCGACACCCTCGCACGACGACGCCGGAGTAGGGAACCAGAACAGTCAACCTCCAACCACGAACCCAGCACAAGGTGCACCATCTTTCATTTGTCACCAGCACAAACAACCGTCTGCACTTACTAATGGACAAACCTCTATGCTCCACCATGACGCCGGAGAAAACGTCGCAGCAACAAGGACAAAGCAAGAGGAAAGAACTCATATCATGGAGTCATCACCGCCGCCTCGCCGACACCATCCAAAAACCCTAAAGCCACCGACCTGAAAGATCGGTAACCACACGATGCGACCAACTCCGAGACATCGCCACGAAGGACAACGCCGGTGTGGGAGTAGAGTTGAGGCAGATTTATTTGCCTGGGGCGTCGCTCCCACCACCCAACGGCTCAACAAATAAGACAAAACCTAACCCTAACTACTTTGATAACGTTAAAAATATTCTAATTAGAAAATGTTTGACAAGCAAACGTCATATTGTAAAATTATATATTTTCTAAATATCTAAAATTTCTAGAAAATAATATTTTTTTCTATTTTGAACCTGAACGTTTCGTGAGCATTTTTTAAATTTAGAAGAACTTAATATGAACAATTTTTAAAATAATGTTCAAAATAGAAATGTCCCAATTAATATTCATATTTGAAAATCAAATTTTAAAATATTGAAAATGTTTCAAAATTGAAAACTGTTCAATTTTTTAAATGTTCAGATATACAAGTTCGACATTTTTATACGACAGTTTGTCTAATGATCATCACTTTAATAAATAAATTAGTATGCACTTACCCCATGCATGCATGCACGATGAAGTCAAAAGATCACAATAATATGTACACAAGTCAAAAAAATATTGCTCGGCACGCATGCCCCTCTTGAATGGTGGTGTATTTCTCCTGATGTACACACGTATTTTTATTTATTGCTGCTTTTCCACGTCGTTAACAGTAAATTATTTCCTAATCGTGAAGCTACCAGAAACCGTTGGGTTCCATTCTCGCTTGTCTCCATGTGCCAACAAAGAACTTGAGCAGCTCAAAAAAATGCAGGAAGACTAGTGGGTGATAACCATTTAGGAAAAAATGCTTCAATAAATAAGTCCATGTCAACGAGTTGCATTAATTATTAATATAATAATAGCTAATGCTAGACAGATATTTGGACATGCCAACATTATTTCGCTCAAAACAAAATTTGGTCTGAATTCGGATCAAAGACCATGACTAAAGTACCAGGTTCAGTTTGCAAAGTAATTAGAGATGATGTGCCGTATTTTGGTTGGCCACGTGGTTACATGTACACAGATCCAATGAGATGATGTTCATGCCACAAAATTGATGTTATAATTATTTATGAAGAATGAATGAGGCCCTTTTAGTTGAGAGATAGCAGACATCTCCAAAGTAGCAAAGCAAGAGGGACTAGCTGCCTGATGGTTCAGGTTATAAACATCGCACGAACTTAAAGCAGTGACCAAGCTACTCAATTTGAACTACATCAGCCACTTGACCTGCACCCGGTATTGTCACACTGCTTGACGGCTGGACGTCCATAGCAGCTGCTCTCCTGTTTTCGGCAAAAGCTACAAGTTAGCAGATATTGGAAGAACCAATAGATGGCTATAAAGCTGAGTCCATTTATATTTGAACTGCCAGAAAAACAAACTTTCTTGTTCAAATTGGAAACTAGGGAAAAGACCAGCATAGAGTCCATTGCCCCTAGTGCAAAGTTGTTATACCAAGTGAGAGAATGCCATTACAAACCTACTCGTAATTTGTTGTGTTTTCATCGCCAATGTATCAAGTCTAGTGAAAACAGAACAATTAATAATAATAAGATACAAAGCTGAACCATAGAGATAACATGATTTCATTTCTCTACAAATTTGAACAATCCCACGAAAATGTAGGTATAAGAAGAGCCCTAGCGTTACTATAGGGAGGGAACATAAATTATTTACCGTTGAGTTATGGTCCAATTTGACAAACCACGATGGGTCCAATTTGGCGTCGAAAACAGACAGGATGGATTCATACATAATTCAAGTGCACAGTTAACTGAACAGAAGGCCCTACAGATGGCCATTAAACTGACTCCGTTTATATATAATGATATGTCCAAAAAAATTACTTTCTTATTATTGTTCTAATTGCCAGGACAGAGTTGAGTGCTCCTACTGATGTGCATGCAGTTGGTAGTTGCTACTGACTAGAATGATACGATGAATCTAGTTGCTACCTGTTTGGTCCATTGATCGCCTAATGGATCAAGTCTACTGGAAAGTCAACAATACATACATCCATCCACTTACTTCTAATAAGGCAGGACCGGCCATAGAACAACAAGATATGTTTTTCAGAAGAAGAAAACAAGCTATCTGACGGAAAGGTTGGCATACAAGGAAGAGTAGGTTCATGCAATCGTGCTAGTGGTACTACAAGGAGGCAGGGAACAAAACTATCTAGTGATTAGAGTCTGGTCCAATTTGACATGCAGAACAAAACGGGTAAGGTCATACGCGATTCAAGCTAGCAAGTGCATCATGTATATATTCAAGGATAAACAAAATTGCAAAAGAAGTTACCTTTTCTCCTCTTGCTTGGCCCAATGAGACTTGATTATGTTGTTGTACTCGGTCCTGTCCATCCTGTTGGTTTTGCCCAACATCTTCTGTTTCTCCTCCTGTGTAAAGTCTGCGAAACAACTTAATCTCTGGAGGCATCTTCCGCTGGCGGTGCGGCTCGATCGTCTCGACGGCGGCCTTGAACAATTGGAACTGCATAGCCTTCTCTTCCGCATCTCGGTAAGTCTTGTTGTTCTTGATGATCCAAAGCTCAAACCCAGCCTTCTTCCAGGCCTTGTTGTCTGTCAGCTTCTTCCAGGCCTCAGTCAGCTTGCGAGCGGCTACACAAGAATGTAGGAAATTGTGTCTTGCAACATTTTATATATTTATTACATTGTCCGGAATTAAACTTCAGTGTGGAAACATCACGGAAATAACAGGAAATTAATGATGTGGAATTGTACTTAAGGAAATATACTTAAGGAAGCCGGTACGGCTATACTGAAACACAGTGTATATTAATATGCTGGAATTATAACCGGGAACAGTATAGAGCGGAATGTCAGGTTGTTCATAGGATTGACTCTATGAATTGTTAAATCCTGCGAGTTTGATCTTGTATTCAAACTCGGCGCATGACTCACACATGTGTGCTGGGACGTAATTATTTAACAGTAATAGATTCGGTTAATGGCTGTTAATGATAGTGGTTGGTTTAACTAGTCACGAGTCCTATCTGGAAACAGATTGAGTTATCTGGAATTTGGAGTCTATATAAAGTTCTCACCCTCTAGTCTCAATATGCATTGTGAGCGGCATCACCGATAAGGCAGAAATAGAGCGTAGACCGAATAGCTCCTAACCCTAATTTTCTTACATGGATATCAGAGCCGATGGTTGCGTTGCCGTTAGGAAACCTTCGTCCGTTGTGCAACTCTGCCGTCGCGATTGCCGCTTTGTTCCGCTGCAAATCCTTCGTCGGTCCGTCCCGTGCGGTGGTGCCGCTCGTCTCGACGCGTGCGTCGGCGATCGTCCTTGTTTGCTCGTGCGAACTTGGCTGAAATCGTCGACGGGGCTGTTCTCGTCGGAATCTGAATCGATCAGGAGGATATCAAGTGGTTGGGCGAATAACCACGGAACGTCGGAAATTGGCTGAAACTCTGCCTTTGCTGCGCTGCCATGTCGCGGCCCGCACATCTCGGTCGCGCGGCCGGAATTCGAATCCGCTGCGCACTCATCTCGGCCGTGCGGCCGGAAGTCTAATCCGCTGGGCAACTCTGCCATGGAGGAGGTCGGCGATCAAATCTGTTATGAGCTCTCCGTCAGATCGATCTGTCCCGGCCTGAAGCCTGCACCCGCCATATGCGCTGCTGTGACGATCGAGAAAACATGACGGAATAAAGGAGCACTGCAAAAGGCTAGCAAGTTGATCCAGGATCAGAAAAGCAAAAATTCGTTGATGGTTCGAGGAAGACTACAACTCGGAAATCAAGTAGCAGTACTTGCTTTGCTGGCCCGGAAGCGTTGCATCTTACATTACATCTAGACCTGGATCGAGGAATTTTGTTTTATCTTCAGCTAAGGAGCTCCACGCATGAGGTGCACCAAGTCGCTGGAGGCCTATCTCAATTTGGAGAGCAGAGTAGAGTCCCCTGTTGCTCTACACGCACTGATCTAGCCCTGGAGACTAAGCTGCCATATTATCTCTCGCGCGCGGGCCGACGAAAGAAGTTTGCAACATCAATGAATCGAAGAAAACTATGCTAGCTACCGCTGCTGCTTTGGTGTCTCAGATCAGGGAAAACTGGAATTGCACGGTCTGGCGATCGGCACGTATCGTCTTCACTCTTCACCGGAAACTACGGATCGGTAACACTTTTCTCTCCGTATAATGTTACATCCGTATCATTGTTTACTCTGAGCGTGGTTCTAGTTACACGGTTTAGAAAGGAATAATTAGCTGATTATGTTATTTGATATGTCTAAACCGGAAACTTCAGAGGAATGAGCAAACTATGGAAAAGGACTAAGAAAAAAAAGGACTAGTTCACATAGTTATGTCAATATTTGATTATTTATCTATTGAATATGAGAGTGTACATATTACGTGGAATGTTATGCGTAATCTGGAAAAATAATATGTATTTTTTTGGTTGGCTTCTCTTATTGGGCATTATATGGTTCCGGAGGAAATTGGAACATACTCCGAGGAAATTAAATGATTATATTTGCCGGATGATTTTAATTGCTACGGTATGACGTTGTCACCGGAATATATATTGGTCTTGTCGGCATACTCTGGAATTTGTTGGAGTACTTAATTATTCTCGCGTAAAGACAAGAAGTCGACATCAAGGATGTTTATATTGAAATTGGCATCACTTATTTTTTGAGGAAAGTGTGAAATACTCCAATGGAAAAGGAAATAAGCATTTACTCGACGGTATGTCCAATGTATTGTTTTTGATAAATATTTGCTTATCATCACTTGTCCATATAGTTGGATTCTATACTTTGCATGTACGTCATAGTTTGATGGAATAAAGTAGCAAAATTATTGACATGTGAACAATTCCAAAGGAAAAATAAGAGTGTTGAATTAGTCACCAATGATAAATTATATATACTTTGGAATTGGAAATTATGCCATCAAACTCCTTTTGTGGAGGAAAATTATTACTGTTTATACATTCACCTACAATGGAAAGGAATTTATAGTCCATTATTGGAATTGGAAATTATTTCATTATACTCTGTTGTGGAGGGAAGGTATCATTTTATTTTGTAGGACATGAATATTGACCTACGATGGGAAGGAATTTAATTTACACTTCTCTATCGGAATTTGTTGATTAAGTATGCTATTTGGAAAAGGAAGAGTGGAATTATTGCTCAATGATAATAAGTGCATTATTATGGATTTAACACAACGGTCTCATGTTCAATTGATAGTACGTTGGAAGTTGGTTGTGAATATAACTCCATATGGAGGAACACTTGTAATAGGAACACATGCTCGGAATTTATTATTGATGTTATTTACGACTTGGTCATACCCTACAAACGTAATTACGCTTGTTAATTGTGGAATTATAAACTTTAAGCGGGGGGGACTATCATTTTTTGTTTTCTCTTCAATGTGGCATTTCGTTTTACACTCCCACTAGAGGTTCAATTATTTTTATCTCATTTGTGAGCTGGTACCATATCAAGGAAGTGGCTTATTAGTTCTGCAATTCTAAACTTTGTTGGAGGATTATGATACTTCATTGGCATATATTTACGGTATTTTTGGACACTCTACTTGAGGTGGATTTATTTATTTATTTCATGATTCACTTGATATGGTTATTAATATATATTTGACAATACAAGTCGGAAGGTTTTGTTGTATTAAAATCTCATACTGAAGTGGAAAATCAGTTCATCAAATGATTGAAACTGATTGGTGGGGGAAGTACACTTCATGAATATTAATTGAAACTAATGTGCTGAGCATGGAATTATTCACCGTTGTCTTATGACATATACTCCATGGCTGCATGGAGGAATACAACTATTGGTTATTCCCTTGATTGTGTGGAAAAGCATTACGTACTACTATTTGTTCAGTAAGTCATTATTTATCATAATCAATGTTTATATTTTGTGAACTGGAAGGAAGTATTCTATTTGTATTTTGGTAGTATGGAATTGGAATGATTATCTACTACATAGCACACCAAGTTTTTATTTTAATGTTTATACTCTAGTGGATCGAATTGTATTTTGTTTTTGATCCGGAAAAGGTATATTGGTGGAAAGTAGGAATTTATATGTGCTAAACTCAAAGGAAAACACCAAGTTGCACTCCCAACACTAACAAGCTTAGGAAAAGTGGGGGGAATTAATCGGGCCATCATATCTTGGCTACTAGTGTGTGTTATCTGAGGAAGTTACTCTATATTTTAGAGGAAAGAAAAATATTAATATTGTTGCTAATGTTAACTATGGGTGGAAACATTGCGCGAAGGAGTAAACTCAATAATGAATAATAAAAGTTTGGGCACTTGTTATTTTACCAAACAACCGCATGCCTATAGGTAGTTATTGGATTTATTTATAAGAAAGTTTAATGCAACATTCTTAGTGGAAGTTACAATTCTATGTTTGTTGTTTAACTATTTACACAAAGGAAATATTTATACTTTGTGGAAACTCTGGAATTTAGAAGAGGTGTTGATGTTTAATTATTTACACAAGGAAGTGTTATACTTTGTGGAAGCTCTAGAATTTAGAGTAGGTGGGAAACAATGACAGTGTTTGCTAATTGAATTGATCAATTCATGTTTTTTTGGAACAAGCTTCACATCAATGGAACATCAGTTCATACGGTTTTATTACTGATGGAAGATATTCATATACAAAGGTTAGTGTGAATTGTTTTTGTTATCATTATATGTGCTAACTATGTTCTTATTGGTTTTATAAAATATCACATTGATGGAAGTGAAAACTTGGTTCAGTTCTAACTTTCATATGAAAGGTATATCTAAATCTTCCTGCATTTTGGGAGTGGAATTACATAGATAATATTTTGATATATTTTTCTATGGAAAAGTGCAAACATGCCATGTACCTTTTGATTAAGGATGATACTCTACGAGGAATTATATTTAAACTCATGAGGAAAAAGGAAGAATAATTGTCATCCTCAGTTATTGTGGGACATTATTCGTGCGACCTGATCTTACCCATGCCGTTGTAATTGTTGCAGTTTTGATTAGCACGGAAACGATTTGCTGGAATTATTAGCAAATGGAAGACAAATCTTATTGAAATTTTTGGAATCACATAATGGACTTGTCGCGCAATGTCAAGGAAATATGGATTACTCATTATTCTTTGGTGATCTCACCCTTCAACTACGTGGATTATTGACGCTATTTGTGATCTTGGTGAAAGATAATCTATTTTATGTTATGTGTTAATATTTACTTTTGTAGGTCTTTATGGTGTACAAAGAAAACATGATTTAGTACTCGTTATTTATGAAATGTGAATACTTTAATGCATCAAGCATTGAAGGAAGGTCTATGGCTAAGGAATTTTCTTTGTGAACTTAAGGTCGTAGAAATGCGCATCATAACCTGTTACTTTGTGATAATTTGACTCCAAAAGTCCCAAAGATTTATATACAACGTGAGTGCACTGAAGGAAGGAAATAACGCCTAACCATATATTAGCATGGGAATTCACTGAGCTGAAATAAAATGTTTTCAGTCAAGTGGGAGATGTAGGAAATTGTGTCTTGCAACATTTTATATATTTACTACATTGTCGGAATTAAACTTCAGTGTGGAAACATCACGAAAATAACAGGAAATTAATGATGTGGATAGTACTTAAGAAAATATATTTAAGGAAGCCGGTACGGCTATACTGGAACACAGTGTATATTAATATGCTGGAATTATACCCGGTAACAGTATAGAGCGGAATGCCAGATTGTTCATAGGATTGGCTCTATGAATTGTTAAAGCCTGCGAGTTTGATCTTGTATTCGAACTCGGCGCATGACTCACACATGCATGCTGGGACGTAATTATTTAACAGTAATAGGCTCGGTTAATGGCTGTTAATGATAGTGGTTGGTTTAACTAGTCACGAGTCCTTTCTGGAAACAGATTAAGTTATCTGGAATTTGGAGTCTATATAAAGGTTCCACCCTCTAGGCTCAATATGCATTGTGAGCGGCACCACCGATAAGGCAGAGTAATAGAGGGTAGGCCGAATAGCTGCTAACCCTAATTTTCTTACAAAGAAGACATGTATGAGGTGGTACGGTGGTTTCTGACATGCAACGACGGAGCTAAGGACGAGAAGGAATGAATGTACGTGAAACGTGATGATTCATCAACACGTATCTACCTGTGCCTTCCTTGAACTGATCAACCGCGACCGCGAACGCCACACCACCGCCAGCCAAGAAACTCCCGGCAAAAATAGAAGCATTAATAAGGACTTCACGGATGGCGAGATCACTCCGCTGTATCGATCAGGATGAGTAACATGAGGGAGGAGGCTGGAGTTGTAGATGAGAGTGAAACGGAGGGCGATTCAGCACGGAGGAGCGGAGAGAGCGTCCAGCCGACCGTCGTGCGAGGAGCGTACCTAGGGACCGAAGGGACATGATCGCCGCCGCCGCCGCCGCTGTTTTTCCGCTGTGTATTGGTCTCCGCCGCCGTCGCAAATTTCTGCTAGAGGTACGTGATACCTCCTTAAAAAGAACTCGCGCGCCATGCTGGCCCATGTCGGCCCAGCGATGAGATGATCATCGATAGTTTTGCTCCGTAGGTTTCAAGAAAAGAGATCTGATGTACATACGTACGTACCCGTACAAGACACAAGTTCAAAAACGAGTCCGACACGATTTTTGGTTTTGTTTTGATATATGTCCATCGAAATCGATGATAAACACTAGTTAGATAACCGATAACGCCTGGAGTGCTCCCGGAAACTTCGACGATGGAACACACGGCGGCCAGATTTCTCCCGGACGACCCAGTGCTCGACCGACATCACCACCCTATTCCGCTGTGCCACGACGTGCAAGCGTTGGCGTGGCCTCCTGCTCGTCACCGACCCCTCCTTCCTCCTTCGATGCTGGCCGGAGGGCAAGTGCCATCAGTCCTCTCTCCTCGGCTTCATTGACCTGCCGGGAGGCCATATGAAAATAAGCACCCGGCGTCCGTTGCTCTTTGTTCCGCCATTGACAGGATCCACCGTGCTCGGCTCTCAACCCCGTCTTCTCGACTCCATCGTTCGTGGCGCGCCGGCCGGCGTCTTAGACGGCGCAGCGCCACTGCTGGCTCACGGCGGCCTCCTCCTATTGAAGCTTAGACGCGGAAACTATTTCAGCTCCGTCCACTTGGCCGTGTGCGCGCCATTTTGAGTGCAAGTTTGCACATCTCAGTTGCGCCATTTTTACCGCTGTAGACTTCTGCTCCTCAAAATGGCAGCGTGACCAGCAGCGAACATCATCTCTGGCCGGCTCAACATTTTTCAAGGTGTTAATCATCGTCAAGAGTGAAATCGTCGCTAACTGCTACGACATTGAAAATAGGGAGTACAACCTCTATATGTTTTCGTCCGCCGAGGCTGGATGGAGTGCACCTATTAAGTGCTTTGACAAGCCTCGCTTCTCTATTGAAAGTAGATACGCTGCCGTGTGTAACAGAGTGGCACACTGGTTTGTTACATACTACCCGAAGTACGACATTGACAATGACGAGGATGATGTGCACTATGAGGATCACTAGCCAATTGCCCGTGCGTTGCTGCGAATAACAGAAAAAATGGTCAATGGTTATATTCCAGAAATGCACATGTTAAGTCATACCTCTAACCACATTGCTCAAAATCAGGAGTCTTTTCATCGTTCTCGATTAATTTGCATCCTTAGAGCATCTCCAATAGGTGAGGTAAAATAGGTTTAAACCTTTTTATAACACAAGAGGGAAAAAACAGGGCTCCAATAGCTACCGCGATCTAAATTTTGGCCCAAAATTCAGACATCGTGATGTAAAATAGATTACTTATGATCTATATATAGATCGTGGCTCCAGAGCCCGCGTCGCCTGTGATCGCCCGCTCGACGGCTATTCGCCGCCATGTCGACCCTGCCCATCCACCTGGCTGATTACGTGCCCGTCCCTGGCCCCATTTCCGCTATCGGCGTGACCCCTCTCATCCCTCCCGCCACCATCGCCGACAGTGGTCGGCATGGTGGGTTTGCGCCTCCATGGCCAACCACTGCTGCGGGGCAGAGCACGAAAAAGGTCCCTGCGACAAAGGCACGAGGCGACGCCGCTCCCAAGGCGGTGCGCAATTATTCGGCACCGGCGGCAGTCTCAGCTCGGTCCAAGAAGATAACGACCTAGGCGGCGGCTGCCAAAAATCTGATGTATTATAGGGCAGATATTGGACCTTTTTGGTAATCTAAAACCACCTTATTTGTGATGTAAAATTCACATCAAACGGTTTTTGGGGTCCTATTTTACATCACCTATTGGGTTTGGTGCCTCGTTTTTCTACATGACCACTGTCTTTGCTGTACCTAGCAACACCGCGCGAATCCGACAGGTTATGAGGTACTCCTCCATACAAGACACATAGCAATATTCATATCTAGAGCAAAATATCAACGTAAGGAACAACGCATAAAGTTTGGAGTTGAGCTTAATATGTGTGTTGCCGGCATGGATAGAGAAGTCATTTTATTGATGACGAAAATAGATGTCTCCTGATTCCTCAACCATTGATGCAAATCCGAGATGCATTCTCCAAATCTTTGTGTTCATTATCTAAATGTTCTTGTCTATGGTAAAGGGATACTAAATACTAATCATTTTTGTATTTTTGGTTTATAGGGGTGATGGTAGCTAGCATGCTGCTTTAATTTTAGATATTATTTATAGGTTAAAAAAATCAGATAATACTTTTCCCTCAAAAAATAGATATTATTTTGTAATGACACCAGCAACTACAACGTAAACACCATGTTTACTTGCCCTTTCCCACAACCAATCATCTGTCCATTTTGGTGTTGAAAAATATGTGTGCTATTTTATTGCTTCAGAAATCCTTTTATTGTATATAATCGAATATGCTCAGGGAGAGTATAGTTCAGGTATAAAAATGTGTGGAATAGCTATACAATCTGGAGATAAAAAATGAAAGCAGCCATTCACCCCTCCCTGATGTGAAAAATGTCCAATAGAAAATTTCATTAAAATTCCAAATGCATAATGGAGTTGGATGTACTCTCACCTAATAACTGTAGTTATAGATAGATTAGCATAGCTGATAGCTGAATTCACCGATGCATTTTCAATCATTATAGAACGTAAGATTGATCATTGTGTGTGCGAGATAGGTTCATAGACGCTAGCTAGAGAAGGTCCTGCTGGTATACAGTTATATACCACAGATGAGCTACAAGCCTACAACGACTTGTTTATCTGAAGAACGTAAGATTGATCATTGTGTACCTCTTTTTGATGAGTGTTGATTTAACGACGATGGCCGACGAGGACATTTTGGCAGCTGAACGCAGATGAAACACACAGTAACGATCTCGGAGATATTGATGCCCGGTCATTGAGGACACATCGATAGCCAGACGCGGATGAGACACATGATGCAGGTTATCAAAATATCAAGTAGAATCGGATGGATATTTGCAAAAAAAAAAAGTAGAATCAGATGGACGCAGGAGAAGCTTAAGTCGTGCTGCAGCGTCGCTGATGATGGCGATCTCGTCGAAGAGATGTAGAAGAGAAGCCGACAATCGATTTGGAAGTGATATGTTACGTGCCTCGAACATATGTTCTGTTGAGATCTGCTGACGAGGGAATGATTTAGGTAAGTAAGGATTTGTTCTGATTGCATTTATGTTGCGTGGAGATATTAAGGGAAGGTATGATTTTTGTTTTTGGTAAGTAACGAAGTTGAGATATTTCAGGGAGTGAATGATTTTGGTAAGGATTTGATGCGCTACTGCTCAAGAGAGAAGGGAAGATAGAAGGAAAGACATTAGCACGATTCGCCTGATTGCTCTTTTTTAGCGCTAATGAGGGGTAGGGGCGATGGTTTTGTGGGCCGGGCCCAAGTTTCACGATCGATAAGGGGGTGATAGGGGAAGGGAGAGATGGTTCACTCGGTTACACGAACGACCAACTCCCATTTAATATTAAAGATTGGCGAAAATATTACACCTACAATGTGAACGCCGAGACCGGCCTCCACTCCTTGACACAGATCTCGATCCCGGCTGGACAACTCTACAAAAAGCATTATGGAGGCATTGAGACACTTAGTGTCGATGTCAACGGGTCGCTCTCGTTGTTTTGTATGTACAAGAACGATGACATCCGACGGCTAGACATATGGACGCGGCAAGGCGGTGTAGATAGTGATGTATGGCTCCTCGTTAGGGTACTGGATCTAAAACCACCAATAAGAGAGTGGGATCCACATGATATACTCATGTGGTCGGGTTAGAAAAGTGGCACATTGCTCATTCAAGACCATCTTCGACACGTCCACATGATAAATGTGGAAACGGGAACAATGGAGGAGGAGCAATTTGAGAAGGGTTTGGGTATAGTAGCCATGCCCATGGAAATAGACTGGCCTGTCTTGTTCGCGTCTCGGCTAGATTAAACAAGGATCTAGGCAGCTGCTATGCTCCAAGATATTAAAAAATTGAGCAATTGGTTTGGTTGCTTGCTGAGAGTATTTTCTTCTCAGGATGTCCACCAATAGTGATGCTAGTAGGAAAGAGAGAAGGAAGGGTGTGTCGTATGATTTTATAGCGCGATGGTAATATCTTGTTTATTTAATACTAGTAGTTAACATGTACGTCCGTACGGACTAACTTTGTCTGACGTTTTTTTGGCACAATATGGTGAGAAATATTAGCTTGTACACTATCCATTAAGATATCCAAAGTCACAGACCTAAATCATTTGGACCAGAAAGGTTAATTGATCTTTTAATTTCCGCACCAATAGGCAATAGTTGGGGGAGGAAACATCATGCGTTAGATGAGTGATAGCATGGAGAACACACCGAGAGAGAAAGTCACATGTCATCAAAAGAGAGAACCTACCCCTCTTCCTCTTCCCTATCTCGTGAGAAGTCACTTCATTACCACCTGCTCCTTCATCTTTACAACGAGATCTGACAAAGCATAGAGCACACAAATCTCAAGCCTGTAGTCCTCTCTTGTAGTGGTTTAATCACTGTGGTTACCAAACGCGGAATGGTTTTCCTTCAGGGTCGCCACTCGGCAACACTTCCACAAGCTATGACAAATAAGGTGCTGGTGCAATTCTGACAAGCAAACAAAGCTTTGAATATGCACAGAGATAGACCTCCTAGGTTTTCCCAAAGAAAACAATGTACCTCACAAAATCATGAAGATCTTCTTGAGGGTGTCGTCAGAACGACGGGTCCGTTTTGTCGAAAACTGAGGAGTGAATTCAACATTAGGATTATATTCAGGTAAAAATAATATACTACTATAGTTACTTTTCATTCAATAGATTAGCTCTTATTATAGTTAAGAACCTACGCACACAATCTCATCATAGGTAAACGTGCATACAACAGTAAATAGCTCAAAACATGAAGAGTACGGTGGATACAATCTATCGAACCAAGTTGAATGAACTAACTTGAGCACATACTACATCCAGAACGCTTGAATATTGAAACAACAACGATAGCTGGGTGCTTTGTAGAAACGAGCTGGTTGGTGAAACATGATCTGGAGCTCCCCGTCCTCGCCATACTTGACTACGAACATGGCGAGACGGAGCACAATGTTATCCTTATAGAGCATTTCCTCGGGTTCGAGGCGCTCCACGAGGCAGTACTTATTGTGCTCGCGCATGTGAACGAGCTTCGCATCCACGTGTCTCCAAAGTGGGTGATTCAGAAAGAGCATCTCCCTGCTACTTTCCAGTTCAGCTGCTGCTGGCTAGACATGACGGAGCTTACACAGAGGTACCCAGAAGTGTCATCGGTTGACATAGAGTCATGGTGGAGACCAATCCATGCACCGAGCACATCGTCATAGTGGGCATGGCCGCTGAATGGTAGCAGGAAATCACTATGGCGCTTCCACTGGCCGTTTCCTCTCGTGGCATATGTAAATGTACCGCCGGACCAGTCATACTCAGATGGACCCCGCCTCACACACCCACGAGTAGCGGACAAGAAGATTGTGCCGGTCCACGAATGCACCGCATGCGCCGTGATTGTCTTAGCATCAAACGGAAGCTCAACTTGCTCACGTATGGATGATCTAGTCCAATTCCAACAAAACTGCGATGAATTGGACAAGGGTTGCCATGCGGAAGGCCTTTCAACATTAGAAGGATCTGCGGTGAGGCAGTGCAATCCTCCACGGAAATGAAAACCGTCTACCCGACGGCTATGGGTGAACGATTCAAATGCGTATAGTGTGTCCCGGACGGTTATGGCTGCGTCATAGCCGGCTATTAGGCCTGCAGGTAAAACATTCGACCGAATAAGCTTGGACGTCTTGGTGTCGAAGGTGACGGTAGCCCTGGGGAAGGGACATGTGGCGATGATGTGGCTGCCAATGGCGGCGAACCGTGCGCCATGTGGAACCGTCGGAGGCCCTAAACGGATCAGGGGCGGTTCGGGGAAGTGCAGCGGTGTCTCAGCAGAGCCACTGTCCTCTAGGTCATCGTCCATGTCCAGCTTGTGGATGGTGAACTCGTCCTTGTGGTCATCGAGTACCAGGTACAGATGTGGCTTCTTTGCCCGCCGCGGTTGGCGCTGGTTGGCCGTGCCAAACTGGCGAATCCAGCTCCAGCGTCCTGATCTCGGTGGCTCGGGCCAGGACGACGACATAGATCGGTATTTGGCGCCGGAGAACTGAGGGAAGTACCGGACATTGGAAGGAGAAACATGGCTTCGAGAGGACTCAGCCATCTCCTGGGAGGAGCAGGTGCCAGTGATTCGAGCATGGCGATATAGCTCTGAAAGAGTCGCCGGCTGCGGCCAAATCCAGCGCCGTGCCGCCATCGCCCACATCTCCTGGGAGGTAGACGGCTTGTTTTTCTACCTGTAATCTGCAGCTTTTATCGGATCGATGGCCCGGACAACGTATCAATAGGGGCATGATAACAATATAGGTACTGTAACCTACGACAGGTTTGGTCACGTCTTGCTTTAATCGCGGGCGTGTTTTCTAATCTGTTGTTACCGAAAATAATAGCGGTACTAACGAAACGCCCATCGGCAGCCAAGCCCTAATCGAGGCGAGGCGGCGGAGACGAGCGAAAGAGAAAGAGGCGATCATGCTCCCTACTCACACGGGCTGCTCCTGTCAGCTCTCTCCGCTCCTCCTTGGTCAGTTTTCCACCATTTCTTTTGCTCCGATCTGCAAATCCAGGCTCCTCCGTCATGTATATCAACTCGATCCATGATACAGAGGGATCACGCCATTGGTGTAGCGGCCGCGGCTGCGTTGACTGCTGGTGGTGGGATGCTGGCAGTTCAGCATTTCAAGAAACGCGCAGACGATGCTGAATCAGGTAGATTCCTCCTCTCCTCGTGGTTACCTCCGTTTCATGGCCAGGAACCACGAACTCATACCTGCCTTGTGCATGCAGCTGCTCGCAAGAAGGAGGAGGAGATGAAGGCCAGGTTCGAGGATTGGGCGAAGGAGTACAACAAGACGTACCCAGACGAGGAAGAGAAGGCTAGGCGGTTCCAAGCGTTCAAGGCCAGCGCCGAGTTCATGGACTCCCACAACCTGCATTCTGTCCATAAGAGGGCCGTTCCTGCAGAGATGAACTACTTCGCAGACTTTACACCCCAGGAGCGCCGGTGGATGAAGCAATCTCGCGGTATAAAAGACACCGAAGAGTTCCGTCATGAACCCATGAATGGCAGCGGCGGGGTACATCATAACAAAGAGTTCGTCGAGCTCCTCAAGGAAATCTCTACTACTAATAAAAGAGCAAACATATTCTTCTCTACGGCCACCCCAACAAATGTACATGGACAGACTTCCACCACACGATCTGACCTGGCTAACTAAAATTGACCACCCAGATTAACCAGTGTACCGCAGTGTGTGCACATAGCAATTAAACTAGGCGGACGAAAACTCTGCCGAAAACGCTAATCGCCCCCATCATCGCTATCGTCGCTGAAAAAAAGGAAATGAAAACCCCGCGCCGCCGCAGCTACTGCTTCCGCCGCCGCCGCTCCAACCTCCTCCGCCGCCGCTCCAACCTCCTCTCCCTGTGATGGAAGTATGGCCGCCTCTCGCCATGCCACCGGCGTCGCAGCTCTACTCCTCCTGCCCCCGCCGCGGTCGGCTGTGCGGTCCATTGGGCGTGGGGAGATGCCGTGATGGCGCGGCGGGAGACGATGGCAAAGAAGTCGAGGCGGGAGATGCTAGCGTCCATACGGAGAGCGACGAGCGCATATTGCGTCCAGGAGCACTCCAGTTAGCGAGGGGCGAGTGGGCACCGAGCGAAGTACGACATCGTCGGATCCGGCCACCGGGGAGAATACAACGCCTTGAATCCTGATTCCTCACCGCCTCCGCGCCATCTGCCGCCTCCAATGCATCCGGCAACAATGCATCCGCCGGGAACTTCTTTGCTACCTCCTCTCCCAACTCCGGTGCAGGTAGTGTACATAAGGTACCTCATGTTTTTTTGTTCTGCCTGATCATGGACCGACTCGACCCGCTGCACACAATCGCCCGTCACTGGTGGTGTGCGAGTAAGCAAAGTATATTGTGGCGGATTTGTTAGAAGCGCAGCAAGTGGAGAGATTGGTTGCTCGATCATGTGCTTAGTAAATCTGCTGATTTCTTTCGCATGTTGCAGCCTTGTTGGGTTGCATTCAGAAGTCCAACGAGTGTGCATTGATGTCGCCCAGCAGCTCTGATTACATGTGCTTCTTATCTCCCCTTTGCAACCAGGGTTCAGGAAAAGCATACTCCTATGAGTCTGTCGTGGTTCACAACAATGCGTCTAGAGTCACGATGTTATTTACCTAAGGCTATTGTGTTAGTGTTCATGCCTATATCAGTGCTTCCAGTACATCATTGGCTCGCGGACTTGAAGTACACATATTTCTTCAGACTTTAGATGTGCAAATTGTTCAATTTATTGCCGTAGTAAGCATATATTTTTCAGACATTACGAGCGGGAGAATACCTATACATAGAAGCCTTATATCAAATGTTGATTTGATATGTTTGTTCGGAAGTATATATCAGATGCAAGCTAATGTTTATTATTGGTTTCAATTTTCCGGTCTTCTTTTTCCCGCGGGAATGCGTATATGTCTCATGGTAAGCTAATTAACACCCATTACTTCTAAGTTCCTACTGTTCTTGGTTCTTTTTAAAGTGTCAAATATATTTTTAAAGTCGTCTGGCTCTGAAAAATATATGGCATCACACAACAAGTTGTTTACTCTTCTTCTGGGACACATAATGCAGACACCTTATTTAAGAACCGTGTTTCATATGGAATTACTAATATTGCTCTGAACGAAAAGACTAATTGCTCATAGGGTTCCAGTCCAGTTCTACTATTCATATAGAATTTATAATGCAGCATCTTGCACATTTGTAGTTTAGTAAAGTACAGGAATATTTAAACTGCTGGAATTTATGAAGTATGAACAATATTCAGTGTTGTTTATAGTTAGGGTATGCATAGGCTTCAAGGCCGCTTCAATCTGAAGTCATCCACATTTCACGATGGTTTAAATTTGTATTTAACTATATATGGAATATTTCTTTTTCGTCCTCCAACACTCGGGTAAATCTGTTTTCAAATTGATCTGAGCACCAATTTGAAGATTGTGCCATCGTTTATACATTGTGAACATAAAATTTCATTAACCATCACTTATTTATTTTCACGCGAAAATTTCATTTATAGTATTCTTTGTAAGTTACTAATCTATGTTTCTTCTGTTTGATGGTATGATTTTGTAGTTGGTATTGTCGTTGAGGAGAAAAACTTTCCCCTTTTGCTACCTATCCACCACGACATTGCCTATTATATCCGAGTCTCTGACGTCAAGCACGCCCACAACGTTATGGTCATTATGCATTTCGAGAGGCAAGGTTAGCAACCTCTACATCTCTGCCATGAGGCTTTTTGTAGTATACTAAATCTGAGTACCATATATGACATGTTCAGCAACATTCGAAAGGTTCAATTGGGTGAGACAACCCAAGTGCGAATATCCCATCTGGTTTGTGCCCTGAAGGATGGAATGAGGATCTCATCTGGTTATTTGATATTGTTTGCCTAAAAGGGTGAACATTGTTCAATTTGTGCAATTTTTATTTGCTAAACTATGGTGGGGTATTCTTGATTCTTGTTTGTAATCTCCTATTTCTAGAGGAAACCGCTTGCTCCACACTCAACCCTCAGAAGAGTCAACTTCTAGATGGAAAATGATGTCATCTAACGATTCTTCAGCATCAGCCACGAAGGTGGTAAGGTAAGGATGGATGAAGAATTGTAATTGACTACCATAGTGTAGCCACATTGTTTTTTGAAGAGATAATAAGTAGGTACAAAAATTGTGTATCTGCATATTTATATCATTTTTCGTGAAGTTGTCTTCACATTGCTATGCTTCACCCTTTTGGTCTTGTGTGGACTTAATTTGTCATACTTGTATAAAACATATTGAAACTACATAAAAAGTAACACGTTAAGAAGGGGAAAGCCAGTCAAAAGAACGTATGTTGTGTTATATCTTGTAGACGTGCATTGCACGTGCAAAGCAACTAGGGGTGGAGAGTATTAATCTAAGAATGGAGCGAGAATTTGATTTACCTTTCACGCCAGAACAGTCGGTTGGAATCTTGTAGAAAAGAATCTGACTGATGTTACTCTTTGTTCTGTTATAGATACATGACAATGATCTATGATTACAGTAGTACAATGCTACTTTATGACAATGTTATATAATTACGACATTATAATGCTACTTCATATATGTACCACTTTAAACAACACTCTTGTAAA
Organism: Poa pratensis; assembly: GCA_947311845.1. Classification (NCBI taxonomy): domain Eukaryota; kingdom Viridiplantae; phylum Streptophyta; class Magnoliopsida; order Poales; family Poaceae; genus Poa; species Poa pratensis. The sequence goes on along the minus strand of CAMZMU010000041.1, from coordinate 24,493,179 downwards.
CACGTTTCTTTCATATGAATTTTAAGGTATTAAACATGTATGAGTGATCTTGTGGGATGTTGCTCGCTGACTAATTTTTGTAAATTTGACGATAATTCATCATACTAAAGTAGTATTACTACTTTGGAATATATAATGAATGATGAGTTCAAAAAAATTAGTTGAGACGTGCGTGCACGTGCAAAGCTACTAGTAATGGCCAAGGGAGAGAAATGTATCTTCTATTGCAAGTTATTTATCCTTATTGTTAGTTTCCAATAGACTTTATTCATTGTCGATTAATTGAAAAAATAGATCGCAATAAGTTTTGTAAATACATCCCACTCAATGGAAATTGAAACTACTCCTACCTCTTTAGAGTAAGTATTTTGCTGGCTAGTGATTAAGAATAAAATCCTAACCAGAAATCTTTTGAAAAGAGGATCGAAAAAGGTAGACCCCTGTGAACTCTGCAGCAAGAAAGAAACCTTGGATCTTCTGTTTTTTTATTGCTCTCTAGCTAAGTATGTTTGGAGTTCTTTTTTTGTAGTGGCTCTTCAAGCTGTGGGGACCCGTGTAATGTTTGGTTTAATTCTTTCACTGGTCGTGAGAGAATTGCGGTCATGATAGGATCTATTACTGCAGTTGGGATATCTAAAAATAGAAATAAGTCTTTTTTTTCCAAAAGCTAGGCCCAGAAGATCTTACAGATGTTATACGTCTTGCATGTCACTTTATTAACACTTGGGCAAAATTACGGAGAGACAGACTGCGAAAACTGATACTGCAGGGGGACTAGCAGGCTATTGAGAGTGGCGCAAGACATCTTTGGACATAACGATGGCTGGAATCCGACCCGGAGAAGGGTGTCTGTTTAGTTGTTTGATATCTTCTGCGTCTGCTACTTTGGCCTTGTAATAGACAGCTTCGGATGTGGCTTTGTTGCATGTTTTGTGGTATTATTGCCGTAGTCTTGCTCCTTTCAGTTGGGTCTGGTTTGACAAGAACATGGGGATTGTCCTGGTTGATGTCTATGATGTGAGTTTGTTTTGATGCCTGGATGGACATATGCTACTCTAAAACCTGACACTTCAATTTCGTCAATGAAATTGGGGGGCCCGATGGGGTCCTTACTCCTTTTATCGAAAGAAAAAACATGCCCGTACCAATTTTATGTGGGATCGTTCGAATTTTGAGAGAAATCATATATTGTTATTTGTATGGTTCTTCCTTAGATCTTTTTATCATTGATTGTTCTGTTTAGCAGCTCGATTAATAATTCACAATGGACCAATTGACGAAACATATAAAAACACATGTGCGCTAGGAGCATTGAACTGTGTCCTGGTCAGTGTTCAATTTTCTTTTGAGGATAACGTGGTCGTACCACCCTCGAATAGATAGAAAAGAATTAACCCAGTTTATAAGAAGACCGGGTCCAAAAACCATACAAATGCCCAGTTTATAAGTAAAACGGTGCCAAAAAACCGCACAAGCTAGGCGACCCCCCGCCCACACGACACAAGTCAACCAAACGCAACAAAACACACCACTGTTTCCGGGACCGCCGTCCCGGCGAAGCAACCAGGTCGACTCTCGCATTGGCCAAAATTCAGTCATGGTCGACGAACCCACTGCCCACTCAGTCTTCATCTAGGTTGCCACCAAAACCACCATATTTCGGGGCCGCCGTCCCGGTGTAGCAACCAGATCGACCTTCGCATTGCCCGAAGGCGATCCAGTCGGGTCAACGAATCCTCTGCCCACACATTCTCCATCCAGGTTGTCACCCAAGCCTGTGTAAGGTCACGGTCCTGCCCCATAGGACCGCCACACTGCAACAGGGACCGAAGTCGCCGCCTCGCCGCACCACCACCTCCCGGAGCCGCCGCCCCGACGTCCACCACCCTCGACCACACGCCCATTTTGCACATCCGCCGCGAAACCGTCGCACCGCGCTGGCCTAGAGCTCCAAAGCGGCGCCTCCAACAATGTAGTGACGAGATCGTCACCGCCGCCCGCTCCCGAAAAGCATAGGTTTTCACCCTGAGCTCCTGGAGCCACACGCGTTAGTCGAGGTCGAAAAGCTCCACAACGACGCGATTAAGAAGGAGGGACGACACCCGAGAGTGCCACCATCGTCGGCACCGGCCAAAGTCTGTGCGAGCTTTCGCCCCGGAGTTCAACCCGACCGCAAAGCTTCGGGAGCCACATGATGGCATCCTGGCCATGTCGTCAGCCACCTATCTCCATGGCACGCTGCCACCACCGCGACACCTCCCTCCACGGCAGCCGTCATGCCCGCTGCGGTAGATCCTTGAATCAGCCACGAATCTGGGGCCGCCGCCCCGGCTTGCCTCCGTGACCAGCCCGCGCCTCATCGGTCGCCCCGCCTCCGCGCTGGTGCCACCACCCCCCCCCTCCTTCCTCGGCGCCGGGCTCGACGCACAAGCCTCCGCCTCTGCCCACACGGCCGACGAAACGTACCCGCGTGCCGCAGCCAGGGCCCAACGGGCCCAGATCGAGCCCGCCAAGCCCATTTGGCGCGCACCAACTTTGGCGACGGCGCCGCAGCAGCCCTGCACCTCCGCCCGCAGCCTCCGCCGCCCGCCGTCGTCGGGCTCGGCCTCCTGCTCCCTGACCGGCGCCGCCCCCACGGGCCGTTCTTCTTCCTCCAGCGCGAGAGAAGGAACCCCCCCCCCCCCCCCCGACCACCTTTGTGGCAGCGGAGGGGTGCCGCCATCGCTGCGGCCGAGGCCGGCGACGGCACCGGCAGAGGTGGCTCCGGCAAGGGGGGGGGGGGGGGGCGTGGATACGCCCCTAGCGCCGCCTTGGGGGAGGCGACGCGAGGGGAAGGGGTCTAATTACAAAACTGCTTCATAGTGTTCAATTTGAACAACAAAGTTGTTTCGTGGACATTTGAAATAGAGATGGAGTCAGTTTTAGGCCTTCCGGTCTGCTAACTTGTAGCTTTTGCAGGAAAACAAGAGAGTCACTTATATGGACCGTGAAGCAGCAAGTCAAGTGGCAGCGGTAATTAAAATTAAGTAGCCGTGAACTGGTCAAAGTTTGCTGCTACGATTAATTGGAGCATATTGTGAGACATGAGAGAATGTGCCTCAACTGGTAACATATGATAATTACTGAGATTAGTTGTACATTGTAATGGAATACGGGAGTACGAATTTTGGATCAAGTGGTAGCTTTAGGACGACAGTGTAATTAATAGCTGGCTGAAGAATGGGACTTAAGAAGTGGTGATTGATTGTTAATTGTGTGTTATTTGGATTAATTAATTAATTAATGGTATGGCGATGGATATTTGTGAAGAGAAGTTGGGATGCTCAACAGAGCATATTCGGTGACTGTACTATTATGCCTCAGCATTTTTACAGTCAAACATTCTATTATTCTACTCCACGATATCACATTTACCAACCTGAGGATTTTGTATTTCGGTGATTTATTTGTAGTGTTTGGTGATTAATCAGTAATTAACCGTGTAGATAAAGATGATTGTCTGCTAACTTGTAGCTTTTCCAGGAAAACAGGAGAGTCACTATGGACTGTGAATTGGCATGGAGCAAAAGTGTTTGTGTGCCAAGTAAACCAGCTACGTACTACTATACGGACGAATACTTTTCTTTGCGTAGGCATGTTTGCAAACATAATTCTTCTTTATTTTATTCATGAGTACCCTAGCATTGATAAATGACAACCATGTTTATGTCTTTTTCTTATGAAAAGTAACTATGGAACATGGTAGCAACACAAGGCATCATAAAAATCTTAGTGTGTGAGAGTGCCAAGGCATCTGGAGTGGAGTGGATCAAGAAAACTTTCCATAATATTACGAAGTTACATTAGCAACAAATTGAAAGGATAAATACCATTGCAATGACACAATAACAAACTTAAAGCAGTTATCAAACTACTTAACTATAACTATTTTCACCAACCACTTGGCTTAGCACATATAATTAAGTATAACCAAACACCATTCTAAGAAGAGCCTTGAGTTGCCTGCGGTGGCACTGCTTCACGGCTGGCCTCCATACGAGTGGCTTTCTTGCTTTTGAGCAAAAGCGACAAGTTAAAAGACTGGAAGGCCTAAGAGCATCTCTAGCAGAACCCGCAAAACCCGAACCCGCAAAACAGTTTTGCAGTTCGCGCGACTCGCGTTTTTTGGCTCGAAACGCCGCGCGGCGGAGCAGAACCCGCAAACCAGAACCCCAAAACAGCGTTCAGAAACTGCATATGCAAAACTGCAAAACAGAAATGAATATCAGAAAAATGCAATGATACATAAATTAGACCTAAAATATGAAGAATCATATTACAATAGTAGGATATCATGAATCCTCATAAATAGTTTATTACAATGAAAGTTTGAATCACACAAATTAAATAATAATTCAATACAAGATGTTGTAGAATAACAATATTGTTTGAATGAAACATGTCTCAAGTGACCTAAAAAATAGCTACTCCCCATGCAGTTGCCAGATGTGTTCAACCAGGTCTAGCTGCAGCTGGTTGTGTTCGTCCTTGTCCTCTATCTCACGGTAAGTCTGCAGAAAAGCTTGGACGCGATCGGGGTTCCTTGCTGGCTTCACACGGCTGCCTACATTGTTATACGACAACTCCAATTCCAAGCCTCTTTCATCCTCTATGATCATGTTGTGAAGAATCACACAACAAGTCATGATGTTTTTGAGAGTTTTCTTGTCCCAAAAACGAGCTGGTCCTCGAACTATGGCAAACCTAGATTGTAAGACACCAAATGCCCTCTCTATGTCCTTTCGGCATGCCTCTTGAGCCTTTGCAAATTCAGCTTGCTTCTTGCCTCTTGGATTTGAGATGGTCCTCACGAATGTAGTCCAATGTGGGTAAATACCATCGGCAAGATAGTAACCCTTTGTGTACTCATACCCATTGACCATGAAGTTACAAGCCGGAGCATCTCCACTTGCTAGCCTACGAAGGAGATGAGACCTTTGCAACACGTTGATATCATTACATGTGTCCGGCAAACCAAAGAAGCAATGTCAAATCCATAGATCCTCGGATGCAACGGCCTCAAGCACAATTGTCGCATTGCCTCCCCTGCCACAATACTATCCATGCCATGCCTTCGGGCAGTTCTTCCAAATCCAGTGCATACAGTCAATACTACCTAGCATGCCCAGCCAACCTCGAGGCTCATTCATCGCCATGAGCCTCACGGTTTCTTCTTTGTTTGGTGGCCGAAGATAAATCTTTCCGTAAAGTTTGATAATGGTTTTAGCAAACATACGGACGAACTCGATCGTAGTATCTTCGCCAATACGAAGATACTCGTCGGCATAGTCAGCAGGGACACCATAGGCAATGACTCGCATTGCGGCGGAGATCTTCTGGTACGCACTGAAACCCATCAAACCCGCGACATTCCTTCGACGGGTAAAGTACCGACACTTCGCCTCGCAAGCTTCTGCTATCTTGACGAAAAGAGAGCGGCGCATACGGTACCTTCTGCGGAAGATGTGAGCCGGGTACGTCGAGATTTCGGCGAAGTAGTCGCGCATTAGAAGCTCGTTGTCGTAGAATCAGTTTCACGGTATGCAAAGGCGGCCAAGTTTGGATCATTGCCGCCGCTTTGCATACCGGTCCTCGAACTCCTGGACGGCAAGGACGGCGACCACCATTTGCTGCCGGCGGATTTCGAACAGCGTGTCCACATCGTCGTCGTCGGAGGAGGACGAGTTGGAGAGCATGAACTCTTTTTCCGGGCTCAACTCCATCTGAAACGCGCAAGGAACACTCACTGCATGCTACTCCGGCCGAAATTGAAGAGAAATTATGCGGAAAAATACTCACCGACAGATCGGCGGCGGCGGCGGCGGCGCAGATTCGCGTTCTCCACGGGCGAGGCTAGCCGGAAACCGGTGGCACGGCACCTCCGCGGCCGGGGCAGCTCGCGTGCGGCGGGGCGCCTTCAGATGCGGCCGGGAAACGGAGGAATCGGTGGCGGCGGCGCTGGCGGCGGCGGCAGCGAGATGGGGAAGAAGAGTGGTATGAAGCGTGGTGAATACTGCCACCCGCCAACCGCTTTGACCAAATGCAGGTCCCCCTAGAATCAGCGCCCAAATCCGCGAAAAAGCCGTTCCGAGGCGGGGATTCTCGAGGCCCTGCAAAAACTTTTGCGGGTTGGGTAAATCTGCGGATTCTGCTCTCCGCGTGTTTGCGGTTTTCAATCCGCAACGGCGGTTATTTTGCGGGTTTGACCGTTTTGCGGGTTCTGCTAGAGATGCTCTAACGGATGACTAGAAAACAGACTCGTGTCTATAAAATTGTAAAAGAGGAAACCTTCTCTCATATATGGCCCTGATAGACTTCGGTATATCGTTGTGGCCAAGCTGGTCAAATCCTTTGCGAGGCTCTGTAAAATCAACAATTTATATATCCAGTTAGTTGTAAGGCGTAACATAACCAAGCATAGAGATAACAAAGGGATGGTTTCATCTGAAATAATTCAAACAATCTGATGAAAAGCTTGGCAAATTATGACGTGTTTGTTCAAGCTAGTGTTAGTATACAGTGTAGGAGAGAGGTAAGAAACTATATATGTGGTGATGGGCATGGTCCAATTTGACATCCCAAACACAACATAATATGTTTTTTTTTACTTTAACATAATATGTTTGAGGACATTGTTTTTGCAAAAGAGGATATATACCTTTCTCATACATGGCAAAGAACTCCGTGAACAAGTCGTCGCACTCAGTCTCGTCTACTCCTTCGGGACAAGCCCGCATACGCATCCTACGCAGACGTTTGTGGCAATCGCACCGGGGCTCCTTGAAATACTGATAAACTGCCAACATCCCACCACCAGCAACCGTGGCCACAGCAGCAGCAGCAGCAGCAGCAGCAGCACGGCGCCTGCCATCCCCAAGGGCGAGATACCTCTGTATGGATCGGGATGAGAAACATGAGGGGGGAGCTATCCTGGAGTAATGGAGTTGCATATGTGAGTAGAACAGACGGGGGCCGGAGAGACTCACCAAGGAGTGGAGAGAGCGTGCATGAGCCGTTCTTGGGGTCAAGAACCTCCATGCGAGGAGGGAACCGAGGGCACGGATGGACATGGTTGTGACCTTCCTTCGCCTCCTCCTGGATTGGATTACCGATGGACTTCACAAGATCGGGATGGCTGTTTCGGATCTCGGGAGCATGGGTTTCTTGCTGTTTTTTTTTTTACTTGGTTTCTTGCTGTGTTAGTCCTTGAGGTAGGCAACGAAAAAACAGGTGCGCCCTTAATCATGGGAGAGCGATTAATAAGGCTAGCCGTGCTGGGTTTGGTGCCTTCGTGATATTCATGTGTGTGGTGGTATATGATTGATGCATTTTCTTTTTTTCTTTTTTGACATTTCAATTATTAAACATCAACTGTTATTTGCTTGAAAGCATGTATGAATATGTTCACGGATACATAATTGCGTACAAATAGTTGATTTTCGTGATGGGTAAATAATTATCATATGCTATATATACGATGGCGAAAGCTCGGTGTTTTTCGAGCCCACTCTAGATTTAGTGGAGTCGGCATTTATTTCTAACCGGCTCCAAAAGAAAAACTATTGGAGTCAAATTGCTATAAAATAATCTGAATGAGGGGGCACCTTTTGGAGTCACTTTTTTCTTTCTAAAACTGACTCTAATCAATGATTCTAATGCTCAAATTTCTACTAGTGACAGTGTTTTCATCGAGTAATGAATTTGTAGTTAGGTATGAGGCCATAATCTGATGGGTGAAAACTGAAAACACATGAGACACGAAGATGTATGCAGGTTCAGTCCCAGATCCCCGTTAACAAAATGCACTTATTTTTAGCAAGCTGGGGGGTGCCCTATCTGTACATAGGCTCACGTACATACGTATACTTCGTACTACGTCGTGTCTTAATCGATCTCTCTCCCTCGATAAAAAACAACAGAACCTGTCCCCCTCAGCAAGAAACGCCTAGCCGCGGCGCTGTGCTCCCGATCTAAAACACTCATCTCATCTTGCATACACATTGGCAAATTTGGTTGCTTGTCTCTAAGGAGGTTAAAGAAGGTCGCAAACCATGTCCCTCCGGGCCATCGGTTCCCTCCTCACACGGCGGATGTTCTCGACCCCAACGACGGCTCCTGCACGCTCTCTCCACTCCTCCCTGGTGAGTCTCCCCCCGTTGCTTTTGTTTGTTTTTCTCAGATCGATCTGCAACTCCAGAATCCTCCCTCATGTTTCTCATATCGATACAGAGGGATCTCCCCATCTTTGCGGCTGCGTTTGCTGCTGGTGCTGGTGGAACGTTGGCAGTTCAGCATTTCAGGAATGATGAATCAGGTACGTACGTAGGTCCCTCGTCTTCCTTAGCTCCGTTTCATTTTCATGTCAAGAACCACCCCCACCGCACACATGCGTTTTGTTGTAGCTGATTGGCACGGGGTCATCACTTGGAACTTGGAAGCTCGACAAGCCGGACATGAAGAAGAGGTTTCAGCGTTTGATCAAGACGGTGAGCAGGGGCTACAAGCGATTGGTAGAAGCTGACCTCGAGCGGATGGAATCGCGGCCCCCCTGCAATTGCGATAAACAACTGCGTATGATGTCTTGTCCCGAAGGAATAGACCAGACCGAGTGCGACGACTTGTTCATGGAATTCTTTGCCATGTATGAGAAAGGTATCTTCTCTTCCAAATTTGGTTATGTATCCTCAATTATTGACTCTACCCTGCTTTTATTTATTTTGGATGTCAATGATTCGTAGATTTTTTTGTGGCTTGACCATTTTTTGGATGTCAGATTGGACCAAACACTCATCACTGAATAACTTTTTCCCCTCCCTCCCTCCCTGTAGTATACACTAGCTTGAACAAACTCTTTATCCTTCGCCAAGCTTTTCATCAGATTGATCAAATTATTTCCAATGAGATCATATCTTGTTATCTCTATGCCTCGTAATTAGGCCCTAACTGTATGTTTAAATTTGTTGATTTTACAGAGCCTCGCCAAGAATTAGACAAGCTCGGCCCCGACGATATTGCCAAGTCTATCATGGACATCTACGAGAAAAGGTCTCTTCTTATACATACAGTTTTTCTAATATACAAATGAGTCATTTTTGTAGCCATCCGTTGGGCCCTGCAGCCAGCTAACTTGGAGCTGTTGCTTGAACTAGGAGAGCTACTGGTATGGAGGCCATCCGTGAAGCAGTGCCACCGCGGACAACTCAAGACTCTTCCTAGAATTGTGTTTAGTTAAAAATATATGGTGCAAGTTGAGTGGTTGGTGTAGTTAAAATTAAGTAGCTTGGGAACTAGTTTAAGTTTGCTGCTATGTTAATTTGAACCAAGTGTGGCCTGTGTAGTTGAAAATGTAGCTTGAGCACTGCTTTAAATTTGTTGATGTGTTAACTCGAACCGTGTGACGAAGAACAATGGTGTTTGCTCGATCCTGTCACCCACTGCGATTGTTGATTTGCTTGCTCACGACAATTTCTGCTATTTACATTTTACTGTTTGGTTATTTTAACTGGCATAATAACTAGATTATGTCTGCTACCAATGGATATTGAGGACCAACATATGGAAACAAGCTTTCTATAATGCACTCCAGTCTAGATGCCATTCGGCTATCATACATACTCAAGATGTTGAATGAGACAAGTGCTACCATGTTTTTGAAGAATACCTTGGGGTAGGATTGTGCAAGTTCCCCGGTGAACAAGCACACACTTGCAGTTATCGAGAAAGAATTATCAGAGAGATTTTGGCATCTGGACTAAATGCCAAAATGAATTGTTCAGTTCCAGGTTTTGAAGAACAAAAATATGAACATGGTTGCTTGTGCTTAGTACTAGGCTACTCACAAGTAGACTAACAAACTCATAAAACTAACCTTGTGGGGGGGCTCATTCTTATCCTCTCCCTCTCTCTCCTCCTTTATTGTAGTTGAGCGCTCCTTCGTGGTCGCCGGGCTGGACCAGGGCCGCTCCCGCCGGCGCTGCTGGCCGGAGATGGCTGAGGGATAGCCACGGCTCTCCTCCTGTATATAGTAGATGTAGAGCTCCAGCTGCTTGTCGGGTTGGGGCGTTTTGCCCGTAGTTTTGAGCGGAACTCTAGATCGAAGCAGCCCGATCTGGAGTTTAGGGTTCCTCTTCCTTGCCTTGCTGCTCCTCTGGTTGGAGCTCGAAGCGGCAGAGAGGGCTGACGTTCTCTTCAATAAGGTTCTGGCGTGCTGGCCCTGCTCAGTGTGATTTAATCGAGCTGCTTGGATTTCTCCTCCGGACGGCCTTGGTGGCGAGGGGAGGAGACAAATGGGCGCCTTGGTTGCTGCAGCGAGTGGTGGTGGGCTCGGTGCGCTCGTTCGTAGCGTGCTTTCTTCTCCGGTTGGCCGTGGAGGCGAGGGGGGGGGGGAGGAAGCTTGGCGCTGCTAGTGGTACATCGGGTCAGTGCTCGTTCATGCTGATTCGAAGTTGCTGCAATCTTCTCCTCCTGCCTCCTCTGGTCCGTGGCAGGCTCTGGAGTTTCGAATCCTTGTCGCGCCAGTCCCCTTCTCTGCTGCATCCCGGCTTGTCTTGCTTGTCGTCATGGTGGTGACAGTGGGTTGTGTTGATGCAGCAGACGATGACTCGCGGCGGCTTTGGAGTGTCGAAGTCTTCATCTTCTCGAGCCCATCTTCGTCGGTCCAGTGTGACCTCAAGAAATTGCTGGTGTGCTCCAGCGCTTGTTCAACCTCCGATGTGAGGCCCTTATCCAAGTCAGTTGTTGCTGTAGTTTCCGTCGGCATCGAAGCAAGTGGCGTAGTCCCCGCGGCGGTGTTCGGCGACGACAAGCTTGGCTTCCTGCTTTGCTCGACGGTGGGGAAAGAGAAGGCCTTGATTGCTTTTCTTCATCCTTCAGCAGGGGCTTTTCTGCAATTGTCAGGGACCTATATGCTTCTTGTAGTTTATTGTGGGGTCCTTTGTAATATGTTTGTACACCCATTGTATGGAATACATTGAGGCTTCTGCCCCTTTAGGGGCCCTCCGTTCCAAAAAAACTAATAACTAAGAATGTAAAGTGTACACAAATGCAGAATGGTCTAATTGTTCACATTATGTGTACACCATCTAATTAAGTAGGACATCTTGTTGTATAGACATTCAGTTGTATATACTGCAAGTTAAGATTAAACCAAGACTAACTCTTAGACTCGGTTCTGCTGGTTGATAGCAAAGAAGTGAGAGAAAACGGGATGGTCTAGACAATTGCCAAGGGAGGGACATCATTAAACTTTTTTCTATAACTTTTGCTAACGCTCGGTTGTCTGAGATTCTACTATATATAAAGGACAGCAGAATCCGAGCTTTCTCGTTGGTCCACGTCGCCAGCGATTTCCAGCCGCTCGATCCGCGCAACGAACGGTGGCGATCAAGCCACGTCCCCTCAACCCCGCGATTTACAGTAGCTGGCGATTTTTCTCCAATCGGGACGCGACGCGACGCGTGGCCCGGTCGCCCGCCCCGCAGCCGGTTGCCCACCCGGTCGCCGCTCTGATTTGCAAACAAAACCCCCAACTTTCGGAAATTCCTCCGTGGTCAACGATTTTCCACTATGGCTGGACCTAAACGTAAATAGCAGAAACGTCGAGGAGTTTTATGCAAAACTGCCTCCCCCGCGCGACGCCTCGGTCGTCGGCGCCGCCGCTGCGCCTCGCCGCCGTCTCACGCGCCTCCGGCCAAATCCGCGGCCACTGGTGGATCCGCCGCGCCGCCCTCCAACTCCTCGCCGCGCGCCGCGTGCCGGCACGCCGCCTTCGCGCTGGGATGGCCGCCGGCGTGTGCGATAGCCGCCGCCGGATCCGCGTGCTACCGCCGGCGCTCCGGCGACCCAAATGTGGCGGCGGCGCCGCTGGATGGTCGCCCGCGTCGCGGTGCGTGCTTTTCCCGAACGCGCGGATGCGCCGGGCCGCCGCCGCCGTCGCCATGGCTGGTTTGGCCACTGCTGACATCAGCATGGCGTCATCACTGTCCCAACTGTCAGTTTTTTACAAAAAAAAAAATAACCCAGAAAATTGAACTGATGTTATAAATACCCGAATAATACGAAAAATATGTCAAAACGACCAGAAAAAATGCTAACCATATATGGCAAAAAACAAACATGTTTACACATTTTGATTTGGTGCACATTTTGACAATGAAAATAGATGCAAAATGAATTATTTCTGTAAATACCCAAAAAAATAAGTAAAGAAGGTTAAAATGCTGAGAAAATAATATACTATCTACTTAAGGCAAAAAAACAAACATGTCTACATATTTTGAATTGGTGACTCATTTTTTTTTTAAACAGTCCATGCTATTCATATGATTTTGAAATAATTCTAAAAAATGTAGACCAACAGTTTAAAACATATTCACGGAAAAAAGGACAAATATGTCAACAGGGTTTTTTATTTTGGAAATATAGTCTAACCTATTCATATGATTTCTAAATAATGCAAACCAACAATTTTAAACATGTTCACAGAAGAAAAGAAAAATGACAAATATGTCAACGGTGTCACAAAAAATAAATATGCACGAGCAGAATTCAAATCTCAAGTATCCATATGCCTTCCAAATTTGTATTTCCCGTATACGTTAAAAGGAATTCAAAGGCGTTAAACAATTCAAAAACTTGGTAATTTCCGAATTTGAACAGTTTTCGAAATACCGACAACTTTTAATTCATAATAACTTTACGGTTAAATATGATTTGAAATTTTAGCCGCGCGGCAGAGCCGCGCTTAATTCCCTAGTCCAAGTTAACGCTCGGTCGATTTCTGGGACGGTACGATAGCTTTCTTTCCTGCGGTGGGGACTTTTTGATCCCGGGCACCGGTGCACCCTCCAGTTTAATAAATTCGAAAACCATATTTATATGTTTCAAAAAATTCTGAAAAAAAATCCATGCGTAGCCAATGGTGTATCCCATAACCGTGAATTTTTGTATATTTAAATACTTTGTATTGTGGGCTACACGAAAATAACAAATCTGGTAAAACTTAGAGATTTGAAAATATACATTCTCAGATCTACACATTTGTCATTTTTGTGTAGCTCAGAATACAAAGTTTTTGGAGTTGAAATTTTGCACATATGTGAGCTATATCATTGGCTATATGTGGAATTTTTTCGGAATTTTTTAAATCTTAAAAATATGAATTTCGAATTTTTTAAACTGGAGGGTGCACTGGTGCCCGGGATCAAAACACACTTTCCGTCTTTCCTGGTACTTTGCTGTTGTTGGGCCTTTTGTCTAGTTTTTTTGTTGGGCTTTTTGTCTAGCTGGTGTTTGTCCTTTGGCCCGCATAGATGTGGCCCGTTTTTTTTCTTCTGTTCTGGTTGTTTTGTCGGTACGATTCGTGTTTTTTGTTTGTCCTTAATGTGTAATCACAGCCGTTTCTTGTTTTTGCAAGTAATTACACAAGTAACACAATGATCATTGTTTAGCGTGCAATTAAATTTTACTCTTGCTTATGTTTTAGGCTTTGGGGGTTTAGAGTTAAGGGTATAGATTTTTTGGCTTCATGATCTGCGGTTTTTTAGGGGTTAGGGTTTACGAGCAATTACTTGTGATAATCGTATAGCTTGCTGTCACCATTCTTGTTTACCACGCACCCCACACGTAATTATTGTGGGAATTGCACACCTTTCGTTATGCGTGCAATTGCACGTGAATATCGCTAAACGTGCAATTACACATTCACTTTTTTAGTGTGCAATTGCATATGTTATTTGTTGTACGTGTAATTACACATGATTAATGTTTAGCAGTAATTACACATTATCTTATACTTTAGCGTGCAATTGCACATTATTGAATTTTCTAGTGTGTAATTGCACTTGTGTAATATCTTGTGTAATTACACATTTTTTGATTTAGGTGTAATTACACATGATTAGTGTTTAGCGTGCAATTACCCATTATCTTATATTTTAGCGTGCAACTGCACATGATTCATTTTTCTAGTGTGTAATTACACTTGTGTGTAATACCTTTGTAATTACACATGTTTTTTTGGGTGTATTTACACATGATTAGTGCTTAGCGTGCAATAATCATACCTTTTGCATGCAAATATTGTGTAATTGCATATTTTTTTCCTTTTAATGTGCAATTGCACTTGATTCTCACCCTAATTGCACGTGTATTTGTTTGAACGTGAAAGTCCAGGTAGAACTTGAACATGCGTCAGGGGGAAAAGTTAAAAGAATGCAGCCGACAAACGGACAGAACAACAACAAAAAATACAAGAAAGCCCAGTAGCCCACGAACGTGTATTGCCTAGCCGAGCGTTAACTTATTTCTCGGTCACCCGAGTGCCAGGAACTCCCTTTTTATACCATTGGGAAAATATCCAGTGGTACTAGTGCTTACATGATACCATGATACCAATCTAAAAAATTTAAATTTCTTAGTGTCAAAAAATTCTGAAAAAAATGGTGGGTGTTCACCAGAGGTGTGTCTACATGTTCTTAAATTTGCAGAACCAAATTCGACATACACAGAGAGAAATAAAAAAGACAAATTACGACGTGAATAGTGTCATTTCGTGTTTTGTCTTTTTGCGACACTATTTGTGTTGGATTTGTCATTTTTGGTTCTATGTGTATATTTTGAATTTGGCTCTGCAAATTTAAGGACATGTAGACACACCTCAGGTGAACACCCACCATTTTTTTCAGAATTTTTTGACACTAAGAAATTTAAATTTTTTAGAATGGTATCATGGTATCATTTAACCAATAGTATCACTGGATATGCACTCCCTTATACCATTTTATGATGGTGCTTCTGCTTAACTTTGGACTAGAAAGTTAGATGTCGCATATCTATACTATTATTTAAAGAGCGAACTTGTCTTGTTGGGATACTTTAAATCTGAGCCCTTCAATATCCGATCAAACGGTCCAGATCGTTCCAATGTTTGACAACTAACATTGTCTGTTTTGAACCGCCCTCCCACCAAACCACATAATACATCAAATTGCCATTGGACCGTTTTGCCCTCCCACTAAACCACATAATACAACCAAATTGCCACCGTGGCACCGTTTCGTTTTCCTTTGTTCAGTTGTACTGGTCCACGGCCGCTCTCGCCTATGCGCTGTCCGTGGCGGGTCGGCCATGCACACCGCATCTCCTTCTTCACGCACAGGCGCGACGAGCTCCGCGCCGTCAACCCCTCCGCCGTTTCCTTCTTACGTATACGAGTGATGCGTGCGAAGTGCACGTTCGTCAGGATACCTCAAGTGTAAGGTTTGATGAGTACAGCAGCAAGTCTTCCCTCAGTTATGAAACCAAGGTATATCGAACCAGTAGGAAATCACGATGCTAAGAAGGTGTCAACGGCGTCAGAAACTTGGTGGTGCCTATGGGATGCTGAGGCGCTTGTTCTTCCTGACAATGGTGCCAGAAAACTTCGGTGTGTAGTTGACGTGGAACCTGCACACAACATAATCAAACTACTTTGCCCCGACGAGACAGTGAGGGTGTCAACCTCACCGGCTTGCTGAAAACAAAGGGTTAAACGTATAGTGTGGAAGATGATGTTTGCTTGAAGAAAACAGTAGAGAACAATGATTGCAGTTGGTTGTATTACAGATGTAAAAGAATGGACCGGGGTCCATAGTTCACTAGTGGTGTCTCTCCAATAAGATAACTAACATGTTGGGTAATCAAATTACAGCTGGGCAATTGACAATTAATAAGTGCATAAACATGCATGTGCAAGTTGTGGTGTCTACTATGATGATTCATTTGGGCATTACGACAAAGTACATAGACCGCTATCCAGCATGCATCTATGCCTAAATAGTCCACCTTCAGGTTAACATTCGTACCCCTTCCAGTATTAAGTTGCAAGCAACAGACAATTTCATTAAGTAATGTGCATAATGTAAACAATACACAAGATCTAAACATGATGACACAAGTGGAGCAGACAACCATCTAGCTACTGCTATGGACCCATAGTCTAGGGATGAACTACTCACACATCACTTCGGAGGCGGGCATGGTGGTGTAGAGCCCTCCGGTGATGATTCCCCTCTCCGGCAGGGTGCCGGGAAGAGCTGCAGAACCCTACCGAGTTAGGGTTGACGACGGCGGCGGTGGCGGAAATATTCTGGATGATATGCTCGGTGTTTTAGGGTTTTCACGTCGGGGGGAATAAATAGGCGAAGGGGCGGCGTCGGTGGAGACCCGAGGGGGTCAGATCACCTCCCGGCGCGCCTGAAGGTGGGACCGCGCCAAGTGGTGATCTGGCCACCTCGTGGCCCCCCTTCGTCTCTCCTTCGGACTCCGTGACGGTGTTGAAAAAATAGGGACTTGGCCTTTTGTTTCGTGCAATTCCGAGAATATTCGCAGAAGTACTTTTCTGAACCAAAAACAGCAGAAAACAGGGAACTGGCACTGTGGCATCTTGTTAATAGGTTAGTCCCAGAAAATGCATAAAAGTGACATGAAGTGTATATAAAACATGTAACAATTGGTATAATATAGGCATGGAACATCAGAAATTATGGATACGTTGGATACGTATCAACGAGCCGAGTACATGAGCACCTTCTCCTCCTCCGGCAGGCAACAAGCGCCGCTGCAGCCCTCCCGCCAAACGCACCGCCGCATCCCTCCCACGTGCGCAGCCCTACCTCCAAGACCGTCGCCGTCCCGCACGAGATCCCTCGCAAAGTCGCCGCTCTGCACGTGCCCCTCACTGGACGGCGAAGGAACGCGAAGCCGGCGCGGCGGTGGGTCGATGGCCGCGGAACCTCCCCTGCAACTCCAAGCGCCGCCGCATAAGCAGATGCATCGCATCGGGTGATGGATCGGATGAGGGCAGCCCCTCTGTGCGTGGTCGAGGAGGGTGAGACGCCGATTGCGGCGGCCCACGCGCGCACTGCTTCCCCTGCCCCGCTGCTCCGAGCCGAGAACGAGTAACCGACCTACCGCTCAGGCAGCAGGCCGGACAGCGCCGCCGTCCACATCAACTTCCTGCCTCCTCCCTCACTTGCCACCGGACCGACCATCTACTCCTACAAACATATAAGAACTTATCTGATGCCCTCCACACTCAGTCAAATTTTGCGGCAACCCACGGTGAGTGATTCTCAGCCCAGCTCTGCCTGCTAAGTCTTTTGGTTCTTCTTCTTTTGGGGGTTTTTGACTTTTGTTAGGTTTCTTGCTCCACGCTTCTTCTTCAATTTGTTCGGCTCTGCGAATAATCTACTTCGAAACGTGTGAATAGGCAAGTGAAACGATACTGGAGAAACAGCGGGGACTGTGGGAGACGCAAGGTCCAATTCTCCAATTACAAACACATGTGGAATAGAACTGGTTAAGATGGTCCGCGTTGTGTCGACTAGCAATGCTTGGATTTTGTGACCTGCCAAATAGCAGTACAGACAAGATGTAGAGACTTTTTTCACCGTAGAAGAGAGGACGTTTGGTCTTAATTTTGAATATTGGCTGCAAGATTCCTTATAGGTTGGGGGTCACATTTTTGGTCAGTCCGCTTTTCAAACTGAACATTCTGATAACTGGTTTGCACGGCAATCCTGTGGCATACATGTTCTTTGTATTTTCCCAATCATTGGCTTATGCTAGCCTGGGCATACTTTTCACAAAATATACGTATTAATATAGTAATGTTTAAAAGTTTAAACGTCATTCGGAATTCCTAAGAAAATATACTTTTGTTGGGCCAACATAATATGCATATAAAACTGATCTCATAAAGATACAATTCAGTGCAGGTAAGAAATCTCTACCTTATTTTATCATCTCGGTTGTGAGATCAATTCATTTCGAACATGTTTTCCGAGATTCTACTCACCTTTTAACAAAATGGTGTGTTTTATCATGGCTACCATGAGTCTTATTAGCTTTATTGGTGCGTTAATGGTTTACCCTAAAGTGTCACAACTATTTTGTAATTTTAGGGAAATTTAATTGCCAGAACCATGATATTCTTCTCTTTGTCTAATCCGTTGGTTTTGTTCCTCTCTACATAAGCTTCATATATATGGGAAATCCTTATTTCACATTTTGGCCTTGGAAAGTCACCACAGGATTTGATTAAACTCATATCGTTCTCTTTACTATATAAAATCTAGAACCAATGCAAAACTATAAAAGAAGTAATCCTTTTACTTGTAAATTGTCCTTTTAATTACGAAAACGTGCGTTGCACATACATGTCAACTAGTAGAGTCTAAAAAATTTAGTATTCCTGCAACTAAGATATACAAGGAAATACTATTTTCTACTTAAGCTTTAACCTTTAGATAGCAAAATATTAATCTATAAGACTTTGTCGAGATATTTCTGTGTGCCGGCACTCCCTATAGCATGTGTCTGATACACTTGTCGCACGATTCTATTTAAAGCGCCGGTGGAGATGCTCTAATAAACTGACAGATGTTGTCATTCAACAGTCGTGGAGCAAGATAGGGCATGGCTTCTTCTTTCGCCGTCACCTAAACACACACGCATGGCCACTCAACAATTTCCCCATCAGTTGCTTCTGATTTTGTTGTGCGTCTAGCCGTGCGCGTGGCTTGACTTCTTTATACGCTTTTGGCCAATGGCTTCTTTTGTTCTGGCCAGCATGGCACACACTGGATGGACTTCTTGCCCATAGGGTTGCAAGCTGACGTCCCACATAAGCATGTGCGAAATCAATTCGCAGTACAAACTGCCACTAATTTTTTTTTTTAAAGTTAGAGCAAAGTTTAGTGCTTTTGGCTATGAAGCGGGGTGGACCGACGGAAAGTCGTTTTGTCGCACGGGTGCCATGGCACCCGTTTTTTTGATTTTTTTTTGTCGCCATTTTAAGTTTCCAAAAAATCCAAAAAAAATACTGGAGATTGACAACTACTTGATCTATGATTCTGCAAAGTTTCAACGCAAAATAGTTTATATTGCGCCCTACACAAAAATGACAAATTTCTAGATCTGGGTGGAGATTCAAATCCTCTCAAAATTGTCAGAATTTTGTCATTTTTGTGTAGGGCGCAATATAAACTTTTTTGCGTTGAAACTTTACAGAATCATAGATCAGGTAGTTGTCAATCTCCAGTATTTTTTTCGGATTTTTTGGAAACTTAAAATGGTGACAAAAAAATCAAAAAAAACGGGTGCCATGGCACCCGTGCGACAAAACGCTGCACTCGGTGGACCGAGCGCTTCGTCGCAACCCTACTCGAGCACATGCAGCCTTCTCCAGTGTTGAATCCGTTACTGCTTTGCCCAGGAGAAGGAGGTCGTGCCCCCACTGGATGAAGAATCAAAGCACCCCAAAAAGAAGACCGACGATGTAGTTTTGGCCACTCAAATCAAGCAAATTCCAGGTTACCTTACATCTAAAAAAGAAAAAAAAATGATTACACGGGAGCTGCCACTGACTCTTAATCTTCATGATGTATTGTACCAATCGTTCGAATGCAACGAATCTCGCCCAAATCTATTGGTGTACCAAATCATGCATAAGCCTCGATATTTTAGGACATAATGAGCCTAATTCCGAATCAAAATTTAAAACTAGGTCGATTTTTCTTATAGTTAAGTGAAATAGAATAGATCGAAACCCGATAGAATTTTCGTAATTTTTTGTTGAGGTTCAAGTATATTCATGTTTCCGAGAATCTAAACCATGCAGACATGTCATCGACTCTATAAGCATATATTTTTTTACACATAACACACACAAGATTATTTATATAATTTGCTATTTATCCGTACACTATAAGATATACAATCATACACACTATAAACTTTATTATATATTTGTTAGATAACACACTTCGGAGATGCCCATCAAGGTATTTAGAGATACTAAGATAGAATCAATTTTTTTTGTTTGAGTGCCACAAATTAGTTTGTGGTTGTGTGTAATTCTATCTGATTTTTCATCGGTAGTTGAATCATAGTTTTTCTAAGAAACAAGACATCAAACAATAATCATCGAGAAATACTTCTATAATTAAATGAAATATATTGTGAATATACAAACTTATAATTGTATTGCAAATAATATTGCATCTTACATGTTAGTCATATGCATAACTAAGTGTAGTAGAAAACTATATATATCCAACTATGTACATCTTTACAATTATGGTTAGATCGGTGGTTGTGTTGCACTGATGAAAGGTCTCCCACCTCCTTCAGGGAAAACGAGGTCAGCTGGACAATGGTAACATTCTCCTTCGTCCAAAGACCATCAGTGGACAGACCAATGTCATTGCACTTCTTCATCAAGCCAGAGTGGATGAGATGGTCACTGTGTCCCAGTAGCTGGTACTTCGGATCGATGATGATCAAGCGGCCGGATGGAATGGTGCCTAGGAGAGGAAGCTTGTTGAAATGTTTGTCGATGCCAATGTAGTTATGATTTGGCACGTAGGTCCACAACTGGTTGCCCAAGCTGGTAAAGAGAGATTATCAACTAGTATTAATTATAAGTATATGACGATGTACTATAAAAAGATGTAGATACATGATCATCCATATCAAGTACTATGGTAATTACATTTAGATCAACATGTAAAATCAAGCCTTTTTCACTAGGAACATCCTAAACATGACTCAATAAAAAGTAAGCCTTTTTTCGAGTAGGAACATCCTAAACATGACTCAATAAAAAGTAAGCCTTTTTTCGAGTAGGAACATCCTAGGGTAACTAGAAGGAGAACATGGACTTGATTAAGAGGTAATATTTATTAAGAAATATTAGGAGCTTCAACTAATTGATTAAGAGGTTGAATTTGAATTCATCTACTATAGCTTGATCAGATTCATCCTGAATCCTTATCGAAGTGGAAGAAAAACACAATTCGGGTAGAAACAAATCTTACGTCAACGGCAACATGGAACCGGTGGTGGATGAAGCGTAGCTGCGTGCGCGTGCGGAGAGGGAAGCAATGGCACGGACGCGCATCTCGGGCGTGCGAAGGAGCGACGAGAGGGGAAAATGGAAGGAGTTTATTTCGGGCCTACGAGTGATATATGTGTGTGCGATGGGGTTCACGTAGTATTGAGCTCATCATCAGACTTCTAGCCGGTAAGTTTCCTCTAGTATGATGTGGTTACGGTTCCTGCCAATCATTGTGTGCACTTGATACGGTCACGAGTATCCGGCTACACATGTAACCCCATGAGGTAAAATTGGCACTGACTGGTAAAAAGAAAGAAAGCAAACTCCGCACCAAAAATAACTTGTAAAAGTGACATGAAGGGACAAAGATAATCAAGATACTAGGCAAACCTCTCCAAGCTTATGAAATTTGAAATTTGGAAGTGGTTCTTGCTTTTTGGTTTTTGAGAGAAATGCCCTCGAGAGTCCAGCGAAATCCAACGGAGCCCACACCAACAACAACAACTCCCAGTCAATAATCAATCTCCCCTACTCTCGTCGATAATCTCTGCCATTTCCAGGTTCGTTTGGGCCACTCAAGTCAAGCAAATTCCAGGTTACGTTACACCTAAAAAGAAAAAAAAAGAAAAAATATACAGGCGCTACCGCTAGACTCGAAATCTTCACACGGTATTGTATCAATCGTCCAAAATTACAACGAAACTCGTCCCAACCCGATTGTTGTAACATCGTGACCCTAGATATTTTAGTACAGAATGGACCTAATTACGAATTAAAATTTAAAATTAGGTCAAATTTCGGTATAGTTAAGTGAAATAGAGTAGATTGAAACCCGAAAGAATTTTCGTATTTTTCATTGAGGTTCAAGTATATTCATGTTCCGATAATTTAAACCATGCAGACACATCATCGACTCTATGAGCTTCTATTGTTTTACACATAAGAGTAAGACGCACATGATTATTTTATAAAACTTGCTACTTATCCGTACACTTTAAAATATACAACCGTACACACTATGAACTTTATTATATATACTTTTTACATAACACACTTTGGAGCTATCCATCAAGATATATAGAGATAACAATATATAATTGATAAATTTATATTTTGATTTGAGTGCCACAAATTAATTTGTGGTTGTATGATATCTATCTGATTTTTCATGGGTGGTTGAATGAAAGTTTTTCTAAGAAACAACTTATCAAACGGTAATCACAGAGAAAATTTATTTAAGATTAACTAAAATATATTGTGAATAAACAAAACTTATAACTGTATTGTAAATAATATCACACTTTACATATTAGTCGTATGCATAGTTAAGTATAGTAGAAAAAACTATATATCTAGTTACTTACACCTTCACAAATATGTTTGGATCGGTGGTTGTGTTACACCTCCCATAGTTAATGTAGATTCAGGTAGTACTAAGGGCATCATCAGATTGTGATCCTATCGGTTTCCTTTAATATCTAGTCCGGACGCGAGATCTAAAACATGGGCACGCTGATGGGAGAGGAGGCGACTTCAACTTATGGGCCGATCATGTTTGTTTCGGACACCCCATGCCCCGCCTCCACAATGTAATCTTCCTCTGCCGGAGGCTGGCTTGCCTTCATGACGTCCGATTAGTACTAGGCTCACATGTAAAATTGTGAACACACAATAAATGCTTATGATACAGTTGTTTGCCTAGAAAAAGAGATGGGTGAGGTGATATGACTCAGTGAAGAATATACGAGAGAAAAATGTCAGAACATCGATGGATGTCAAATGAACCACCTCCTTCCACTTGGCCGATCATCTATGCCCTATAGAAACTTATATATAGTCTAAAGGACTGATCAGTTCCATTGATGATAAGCATAACGTAATCCTATATAACTAAATAGTTCATCCCCACTAACTATTTCTCTCAACATGTAGCCTATCCAACTCAGCAACTAGCCACATCAGCAATTTCCATTTGTTTCTCTTTTTTACTTATTTTCTGAACACCTAATATTATTATGCCATGTCAGCAACGAGTGGTTCAAAGCATATGGGTCCAACGACGCTCAATTGGCGCTTCTCCAGCCGATCCACTTCTGAGTCCACGATCGATTCCGCTTCCTCTCCTCTCCCATATTCATCTTCTCGGCTTCCACTCAGGAAACAAATCGTCTAATGGTTCCCTTCGTCTCCCGCAGTCTATAAATCACCACAGTCGCCAGCGTCAGCGTGTCACATGATTCCTCTTGACGCCCTTGGCCGTCCTCAAGTCCGACGGGTCGGATGCTGTGTTACCCGGCGACGGCTGCTTCCGGTATCTGCTTCTAGCATTTGATCACTGTGCCAGCACCAGCGTTATCTAGATGTTTTCTGGAGTTTATACCGAGTACCAACCGCCTGAGAAAATATCCGATCAAGTGGTTCTCAATTGGTGCGCTGAGAAAGAAACAATCAATTGGCTGTCTCTCCACTGCAGTGCAGGGTCAGCATGTTGTGTCATGTGTGCTATCCAACTCCAATCCTGCAACATATATCTATGTCAGCTTAGTACGGATTTTACTGGTGTTTATTTTTACTCTTCTTCGACTGTTTTGTAGAATCAGAGCAGATGTCATATTCCAGTCTATTTTGCGTTGTGGTGTTACCTGGTAGTATTTTCTATTCCGCCCGAATATTCTAATCTCATGCTAGAATGTTGTACAGATTTTGCACCATTAAATTCACGTGCATCTATATGTTTTTGCTATTGATCTCATAACCGATATTGTCACGCTAGAAGGATATCCTCATAGGTTGGTCACATGGGAGTTTTTTATTTTGGTTGTCATTTTCCTTTCTCAAATCTCAATTCATGGCTGCAGCCTGTAGGTACGTGATGCGCCCTTGTCGCTCTGTGAGATTCAACCATTACATCTTCTATATCAGCAGGCTATGTTTACCTAACAAATTATATTGCGACCAGCTATCGCCTATCGATCGGTGCCATCTCCAAAATCATTGCTATGTCCTGTAACTGCTGTTGTATGTTAGTTCATAGGTGACCCTTCTCTTTTTGTGTGTTTTACGATTATTGCAATGCTGATTGTGCCGCTTTGCTCAATTAATTGCATCGCCACAAGTTAACCTAGGTATGGTGCCCCTACCTTTACTCATATTTGTTACTGTAAGTCTTTCCCTTAAATTTCAGATGTATTTTTCATATTTCTGTAATTTTACATAGAAGTTCTTTATCTTACTTCACCTTTTTTAGTGAAGATATTTGATGAAACGAATGTGCTGGTGCAATGATGTCAGTGATGTGATCGATGTTGTCTATTTCCTTGCGGTCCAAGATTTATTGTAGAGTAACCTGAGTACTTTCTGATGTTAGCTGTGTACTGAGGTTAGATGAATCACATGGACCGGAGCACTGAGATTCATAGTTTGGCTGGTAGGCCCATGTATAATAGGTTTTTTTTCATGTTTTACCGGCAATGCCTAATATTCCGGTCGACGAATCTTAAGGCTATATGGCCATGATAAAACTAAATTGTTACTTTAAATTTCCATCAATTATTCTTATATAACCTTTACCTCGAGCTGCTCAAGATCTGAAAGCAATATGTTAAACTACCTTATGAATTTTTGTCCATTGATCATTGAAAGTTCTTTTGGGTATATAATAGTGTCACTTTTGATTCTAATTTTGGTTTACAAAATGAGGCTTTTTAAAGGGAGATGATGCTAATATTCAGGTAATTGTAACAACTAAAAGTTATGCTATTTATCTCACCTTTATTTTCTGTTATCGGACATCGATGCATACACATTGAACACAATGTTTTGGCATATGTTCAGGCCGCTTCTTACTTAAATTGAAATTAGCATGTTGTGAGTAATAGCATTTTAAAACTAGGACAGAAACTTACTGTCAATCTGCTAATAGTTTTGTTTAGGACATGTTGTGTTTCATGCTTCATGTTCTTATAGACACAAACTTTTGGAAACTATACACGGAAGTTTTATTTCCCTAACATTTGTTTTGACTCATTGATCATACTCTGTTTAAACATATGTTCCCGCAGCAACGCGCGGAGCATCATCTAGTACTACTATGGAAGTGGTTCAAATCTGAAATTTGGAAGAAGTAGTTCTTGTTTTTTGGTTTTTGAGAAAAACGCCCTCGAGAGTCCAGCGAAATCCAACGGAGCCCACACCAGCAACAACTCCCCAATCAATAATCAATCGCGCATCCGACATTTCCACCGCCGTCCCGGTGTCCATACACCACCCTCCACACACAGCACGGGCGATCTCGCCGCCGCCCGCCCGCCCGCCCGCCGGGAGCCCTCGCCGGTGGTGACTCGCCCGCCCGCACGCACCCGGCGCGCCCGACCTCCGCCGGGCGCGCGCAGGCGATGGAGGCGGCGTTCGACGCCTACTTCCGCGCGGCGGATCTGGACCGCGACGGCCGGATCAGCGGCCAGGAGGCCGTCGCCTTCTTCAAGGGCTCGGGCCTCCCGCAGCCCGTCCTTGCCCAGGTACACCCCAGCCAGATCTCCCCCAATTCCACGCTGTTTCGGTGACCGCGCGAGCCGAATCTAGCGCAGTTTGCAGCTCCCGTCTGTAGGTTTGGATGGCGGAGCCTCTGCTCGTTCCGGATGCGTGGGTTCGAGCGCATGGACTCTGCGCACTTTGACGTGGTCACTATACGTGCCTATCCTCTGATCTGGCTGGGTACTTTAGCTAGTAATTCTACTTGCTCTGCAGCTTGGTGAGTAGCAAACAACTTTAGGTAATGCGGGGGAACAGCTAAGGTTTGGGGTACACATTTTGAGCTAGGATGAGTTGGACGAGATGCCATGCTGCTGTGATCCTAACTGAGATCCTATTAGCAGAGTGCTCAGCTTAATTGTTCCTGTACTTCCAGCATTTGGAGCTTGCCCTTGAGCTGTGATTTGGTCATCATTTGGTGCTTCCAAGTGTTAGCGGAAAGAGCTGTATGTGGGTGCTTGATCTAGATATGCAACGCAAGCAGCTCGCGTGTTTATTTAATTGTTCATACTCGCTGAACACAAAACCTAGTCACCATTATGTTATCGCAGGAAGCATTATGGCTTAATCGGTATAAATTTGAGCCATACGTTGCAAAACACATGTCTATTCGGGCATGGTTGTTGCTAGCATCTCAAATACTACTGTACTTGCAACTCTTCCATCTCAACATTTGATGAATAGACTGATCTAAAGTGATGAATTCATGATGTGCGAACTGATGGTGAACGCTGATGCTACTTGCTCTTCACCTTCACAGATCCTTGTAGCCTTTTGCCTACTGGTACTAATTACTATTTACCTCGTTTGCCGGTGCAGATCTGGACATATGCTGATAAAAACCGGACTGGGTTTCTTGGGCGTGAAGATTTTTACAACTCGCTTAAACTAGTCACGGTCGCACAGAGTGGCCGACAGTTGACACCGGACATTGTTAAGTCAGCACTATTCGGTCCCGCTGCTGCAAAAATTCCTGCTCCCCGTATAAATATCCCCAACGCACCTCCTCAAACAAATAGCGTCGCTGCCCCCCCTCAGGCCACTCAGGCACCAGGTCCTCGTCAACAGAATCCGGCTGTAAATGGATCACAGGGCCCTCCTGGAGCATTTTTGAACCCGCAAGTCCCCCAACCTGGTAATCTTGTTAGGCCTCCACAACCTCCAAATGCAAACAATGCCCCTGCTCAGGGAATTGCGCCAAGGCCACCCGCCGTAGGAGGTGGTCTAAGTGGGCTAAACCAGGCTGGTTCAACAACGGCAAATCTATCAACCGATTGGTTTAGTGGCAAGAGAAGTGCAAGTCCATTGGGTCTGACTTCGCAAGCTCCAGTTAGAGGTGCTTCTCCACAGGTGAACCTTGGTAC
Organism: Poa pratensis; assembly: GCA_947311845.1. Classification (NCBI taxonomy): domain Eukaryota; kingdom Viridiplantae; phylum Streptophyta; class Magnoliopsida; order Poales; family Poaceae; genus Poa; species Poa pratensis. The sequence goes on along the minus strand of CAMZMU010000041.1, from coordinate 24,466,368 downwards.
CGTGGGAATACCAATACAGAGTTCAACTCCTGCAGCTCACACACCGGTTATTACGGCATCTGTAAAGGCAAATCCAACAGATCTAAACCTTCTGTCTCCACAACCAGCTGTTAATGACTCCAAGGCATTGGTTCCTCTAGGGAATGGAACATCCTCTAACTCAAGTTTTGGGGTGGATCCTTTTTCTGCAACTCCGCAACCAATACAAAACTCATCTCCCCAATGTTGTTTCAAATGGAATTCCCAGTTCCACAGCCCATGGCCCAGCTGCTGGGCTTCATCACCCCCTAAGCCAGTGCAGCCTGGTCCTGTGCAGGGTATATCATCGCTGCCTTCTCATACTGGCCAGTTGCCCCCAAGCCAGCCAGCTCCTAAGCAAAACCAGTTTAATAGTATACCAAGCACTCCAGGACCCACCAACATCCCTGGTGGACAAATTCCTGCAAATCAAAAACAGTTTCAGGCCCCATGGCCCAAAATCACTCAAGCAGATGTCAGGAAATATATGATTGTATTTATTAAGGTAGACAGGGATCGAGATGGGAAGATCACTGGTGAAGAGGCAAGGAATCTGTTTTTAAGTTGGAGGTTGCCAAGAGGTAGTGTTCTTTCTTCCATGTTTATTTATTATAGTCTGTTGCTACCTCCAGATACCGTGACTGCCTGCATTGTTTTTTTTTGTTGTGTCTGTGAACTTGGTACATCCCAGTAATCTAAGAAATAACTAGGTGGTGATTATTTGTGTGGTGCAGCGTGGAAAACATCAATCTGTTTATCTAAGTCCATGTTTTAGTTTGAAAGAAGAATCCTACTTCTGCATTATTCCCTTATTTCTTTTTCGCCATAAAATTGCCTTCTGATGACCAATTATTTAATTGCACTTTTCTTTAGTTTTTGTACATTCCAAATTCGCTGGCTGCTGGTGCTGTGATACTGCTGTCGTCATTAGATTCCTTTGTGCATGTATGCTATTCATGCAAATATGCATTTATTTTATTAACTTACTAGTTATTTTCTCTAGCTAGCTAGAAGCAAATTAAATTGGCATAGACATTATATGTTTAGTGCCTCAGAGGACACCACGATCTTATAGTGTTACTTAATTCTGTCTGCAACTTGGTATGTTAATGAACAAACTGCATCAAGTAATAGAATATATACTGTTAGCTTATTTTTTCCACTCAAAGTTACCTCTAAGACTGAGCATCTACTATCTGGACATTGGTTCTTATCTATGTATTGCCTATAAGTTTCTAAAATTTCTGTCCCTCTCCACTTATAGAGATCTTAAGGAAGGTATGGGATTTGTCCGACCAGGATAAGGATGGGATGCTGTCTTTCAAGGAATTTTGTTTCGCTGTGTACTTAATGGAGAGGTTCCGAGAGCAGCGTCCACTTCCTGATGTATTACCAGATGGTATTTGGGCAGAGGGAATTTCACTACCCTCTACTGGCCAATTTGCAGAAAACCCTAGTGGCCCGGTTCCCCATCCAAGTGCAGGTATTCATCAAAAGGAACTACTGTGTTCATTATTTTGAGTACTATTGAGAAATCCATGTCAGTAATCTTGTTTTCGTTGCATACTTGTTGTAGGGTTTGCAAGTAGAGCAATGCAAGGACCACATCCTGGAATGCCTCCTTCATCGATGAAGCCACCACCTCGAAGGCCTCTTCATTTTGATGATGATGATAAGATACAGACTGAACAGCAAAAACCTAAGGTCCCAGCATTGGAGAAACATTTGGTTGGCCAGCTTAGCAAGGAGGAACAAAATGCACTCGAAGCAAGTTTAAGGAAGCTTCAGATGCTGATAAAAAGGTATTTACTCATTAGGATTAATCAAGTGAAATATCTGTGGAGTCATCACTTTAAAATTCTGGAAAAACAAAAGGAAATCCAAAATTTTGATTTGGCTCTCCATAACTGGTTTCTCGTTCAATATTTTCCATTCCATAGTTCATGATAAAGTTAACTGAAAGTTAAATTCCTGTAGTATGGCTAAGATGTTTAAAACAGAATATATAAACTCTAGCACTCAAATTCATGCACGGATAATTGTTTCAGAGTCTAATTCATATTTCTGTAGAATCATGGAAATGGTGGTGCCATTAGATTTTTGGAGATTATCTTGGAGCAGAAGTGGAATGTGGATTTGCATATTAGGCTGTCCTGATATAGTGATATGTAAGAATAAACATATTTTTAAATCTTTATGAAGGTTCAAGAGTTGGAAAAGGAAATACTGGATTCTAGAGAGAAGACTGAATTCTTCCGCACCAAGATGCAGGAGCTGGTAAGTACTCTATAGCAATATGCCTTACTATGTAAATTGCAAACATATCTTCTGAGTGCAAGAGTTAGGTCCATCTATATTGAGTAGCAGAACTATTTACACCTTTAGGAATGTTAGCGAAGTTTTGTTGATTCAGATATTAGTCACATTGCACATTCTACTGTTTAGTGTTGGTATAGCATTTCCATTTACTGCTGTCATGTTGCACAAGTACAGGCTGTAGCCTACTTTCTTTACCAATTGAACATATCTATTTCTCATTCATTAGCGATAATACCTGAAACTTAAAATGAGCTATTCATATTTGCTAGTTTTATGTGCTTCATTTCTGACTTGATTTCCTTATTTTGCGTAGATTCTTTACAAGAGTAGGTGTGATAACAGGTTTAACGAAGTCTCAGAAAGTATGTCTGCTGATAAGCGCGAGGTAATGTTTCACCTTGATTAAGAAATCAAGCTATGCAATTTATTTTTCTACCCTTTCGGGGTTTCTGCTTTTGACAAGCTATTTTAGTTTCTGAAGTGTTTGGACTGGAGGGAAAGATAAAGGAAGTGCTGAACTAGAATTTTGCACTATTGTATATTGTGATGCACGATGTAGTGCATATGCAAGCTTCCAGTTATTGAATTCTCCTGGAATAACCCACAGTATCCAGCGTGTTGTTTTGGGGTAGTTAGAACTTTTTTATTATAGTAAAAGCCAGAAGGGTAGTTTGTTCATTACTGTCATATAATGTCTCTTATGAATTTTGTTGATATAGTAATAACTTATCAATTGTGTTTCAACTGTCATATAATGTCTCTTATTGCATCATGGATTTAATGTAACAATGATGGCCCAAACTACTTATAATGGTCTACAAATCTCACGTTTCTTCATCAATACTGTATTCAGGTTGAATCCCTTGCAGCGAAATATGATGAGAGATGCAAGAAGGTTGGAGACGTTGCATCAAAGCTATCAATGGACGAGGCTACTTTCCGTGAGATCCAGGTACATTTGTGATTTTATCGCAGCAGATGATAATAATCATTTTTAGTCAGGACAAACCTTATTGTTTCTCCTTTTGCTAACAGGCGAAGAAATTGGAAATATACAATTCTATAGTTAAGCTGCAGAAAGGGGATGGAGATGATGAGAAGCTTCAGGTTGGCATTCTTGTATTCAGTATGTTTCATCTGTGCGACGTCATAATGTTGTCAAACTATTGTCTGACCATCTTCTTCCTTTGTTTACAGGAGCGAGCTAATCAGATACAGTCTGAGCTCAATGAGCTCGTGAAATCTTTGAATGAACAGTGCAAGACATATGGATTGAGAGCTAAACCAACTACTTTAGTGGAGCTTCCTTTTGGTATGTGCTATTATCGTGTTTATGTTGTATTATATTTTATCCTATCTTTCCCTGATTGGCTTCACTATCTAGTTTAAATTATTGTTGTACCTTGATTTTCAGTTTCCGGTATGAATAAGATAGAATGAATGTTAGTTCACTGAGTATCATAATATTTATGTTAACCAACACAACTTAAAGTCCTCAGTTAGCCAGCTGTGTAAAGTAGAATGTGCAATTCATTGCAATCAGTTTTGCTGGTAACTTGTCTTCATTTTTAATGGGCATCCTACTATCCGTGGTGTTTGGTTGCATTACTGAATAACAAATGTTTGCTTTCCCATTTTAGGTTGGCAGCCTGGAATACAGGAGGCAGCTGCTGTTTGGGACGAAGAATGGGACATATTTGCAGATGACGGTATGATTCTATTACCATATCCTTTATTGGATGTGTTACTGTAGAAGATACATAAAATTGAACCATCGTGCTCTGCTTATATTTCTCCAGGGTTCTCTATTATAAAGGAACTCACAGTTGAAGTGGAACCTCCTCCTGTACAAGAAAATCATTCTGCTGTTGAAAATGGCAAAGTGTCTAGCAATGGGGCATCAACTGAGAAAGAAGACAACAAGAGTGATAAAACTGCTCCTGCTGCTGAGCAGACAGTAGAACCTGAAGCGACTGGCTCAGACAGCAAAATTCCTGCAGATAGTCCTGCAAAGAAGGCAAAGGATGGGCATGGTGATGAACCTGATAAAAAGCAATCTGGGACGAATGATGACTCACCACGTGCTACTGACAGTATCAGGTATAGATTTCTTGGCCTATGCTCTCATTTCTCAGCTCCATTGTCAGTTTTGGTGACTAAAAACCATAAATTTGAGAGTCAAGTTATGTTATTTAGAACAGTGTACTTGAGGCTCCTTTGTGCTGAGATATGCCTGCCCTTTATCGGATAGTACTTAGACAGAACATCTTGTTTGCACAAAAAAAATGTCTTCTTATTGCTTGGTATTTTGACAGTGACCGTGGAGCATCCGATTCCCCTGTTCGTGGAGATAAAGCCAACAGCAGACATTCTTGGGGTCCATCTTTTGATCATGGTGATGATAATGACTCCCTCTGGAATTTCGATTCTAAGGTGAAACTCTGTCATGCTTTTCGGCATGCTTTGCACTATTGTTTTATGTTGTATAAATGTTATCTATGTAGCACTGAATCCCGCAATCTGTTTTGCAGGATGGTGCGAATGGCGATTCTGATCTCTTCTTTGGGCCAGGGGGCCTTCCCCCGATAAGGACAGGGGGTTCGTCTGCATCTGCTAGTGCTTTTGGCAAGGAGCAGAAACCGATGTTTGATTCTGTCCCAGGCACCCCGGTTGAGAAGCCGTTCTTTGATTCCGTCCCAGGCACGCCACTCCAGAAATCCGTCTTTGACTACTCCGTCCCTAGCACACCGATGCAGAATTCGCTCTTCGACTACTCTGTTCCAAGCACGCCGATGCAGAAGTCGCTCTTCGACTCCTCTGTCCCCAGCACGCCGATGCAGAGGTCGCTCTTTGATTCTTCTGTCCCCAGCACACCGATGCAGAAATCAGCCTTTGATTCTGTTCCAGGCACACCGATGCAGAACTCGTTCTACGACTCCTTCCCGAGCACCCCGATGCAGGGTTCGCTCTTTGATTCTGGCCCAGGCAGAGTAGAATCTCCTACCGCCGGCAGCACCTATGGCGGCGGCCAGCAGAAGGGGTTCTTCGATTCCTCTGCCCCAAGCACGCCCATGTACAACAACTCCAGCTTCTCGCCGAGGTACAGCGAAGCAGGGGATGACAGTGCCTTTGGCGCGAAAGACAGCAACAGTTCGTTCGGGGGGCAGCGTGATAGCTTCTCAAGATTTGATTCCTTTGGGAGCAGTTCTGAGTTCGGGGACGCCTTTGGCGCAAAGACAGCAGCAGTTCGTTCGGGGGGCAGCGTGACAGCTTCTCAAGGTTTGATTCCTTTGGGAGCAGTGCTGAGCTCGGCGGCAACAGTTCGTTCGGGGGGCAGCGCGACAGCTTCTCGAGATTTGATTCCTTCGGGAGCAGTGCCGAGCTCGGCGGCAACAACAGCAGCGACCCATTTGGGAGGTTTGATTCTTTCCGCAGCAACGCCGACCAGGGCAGCGGCAACAGCAGCTTCATGAGGTACGACTCCATGAGCAGCAACGCCGACCACGACAGAAGCAACAACACGTTCGCTCGGTTCGACTCGATGAAGAGCACCACCGCCGACTCCTCCCACGACCGGGGCTACTCTTTCGACGACGATGACGACCCTTTCGGCACCACCGGGCCTTTCAAGACCTCGTCGGGGACCACCGCTGCCAGCCCGACGACGCACGGGACCAACAGCTGGAGCGCGTTCTGACCGACCGGGGTAATGTACTATAGGAGAGGACATGATCGTGTGTTTCGTGCAGCTTACTGCAGATATATAATGTGTATACACGTGCTACAAGGGCAAAGACGTTTGTTTGCCTGGCAGGGGGATGGGCTCGCTTGTGTGTTTCCTTTTGTGTTTTTGTACCTAGGGTCGGATGTGAGTTGCGTTGCACATGTTTGGTTCGGACGGTGCCTTATAAGCATTCTTTATACCTTGTATTGTACAAGTCTGTCAAAAAACTTGGGGAATTGGATGAGCTTTCTTTTTTGGCGTATTATGGATTCTGTACAGAATTTTGACTTCCTTTGTACATGTATGTGCTGCTCTTCATCAGGAGCTTGGTTATTGTGGGCTGAAATATTGCGAGCTTGGTCATAGTGACTACTTGTAGTTGTTGTCCTGTAATCTACTCCCTACTAAAATACTTGATGTCAATGTAGACCACAAACGGATTAAAGTGAGTGAATTTATACACTAAAACGTGTATAGATAGATGTGAATAAAGTGTCAATTATTTTGGGACGGAGGGAATACTATTCACCTGAAGACAGACAGTGCTTGAAATGTTTTCTGATGTTATTGGAACCTTGTTACTGAAATTCTTTCCTTCAAAACAAATATCATTTGCTCCAACAGCAAGGCCATCTTAATTTATATACTTAAAAAATGTAATCTACTATTAGTATCAGCAATGATGATCAGGAAATATCATCAGATTAGGAACAAGATTTACTCAGCATCTTCAGAGTCAACATTCAACATCCAGTAACCAGCATTCCCAGATTATCATTCAGAGATGGATTTCCGTCAGATATCAGCAACTTTCAACATAAGAATCTTTTGCTTTTACATCAACATGAGAGACAAGACAGAGATTGGCATATATCCTAAAAAACCTTTCTTCCAACCTACACTTACAGCAACTGCCCGTGCCTCGCCTCTTTTAAGAGGCGCGCCCGAGCAGGAAACAACGCACATCACCCGGACCGAACCGACCCAATCTCTGCGAGTAAATGGCTAAGAAGAATACACTGGAGCAAGAATATGTGGAATAGGCTCCTAGGGTTGTTCGTAGTTAAATTAGAAGACGCGGGGGAATCTCCCCGCTTTGGTCATTCGGCTCTACATCTTTTGTACGGCACAAATCCCCTTACCAGCTGACCTTCGTCGCTGCTGACCGGCTTCACCCTCACGAAGGCCGAGTTCGTGCTTGGCTTCAGCTCAAACGTTGAAGCTGACCGTGGGAGCTGAGGAGGCGTTTCGAGTGACTCGAGTACTTCCCTCTTCTTCTTGCTGGCTTGCTGGGTCCTGTCGTTCAAGCTTGATTCTACCGGAGGGCTCTTTGCAGCATCACTCTCGTTGGTAGCTTCATTGTTCGTCACAGCACTTGGTGGTGCTCTTGGATGGCCAGCAGGAAACCCGTAGTAGGGCCACCACACATGCAAAGGGACCGCTGGTTCACCGAGATGGAGCGGGTATGAGTTGTATGGAAGGACCCACCCATTTGGCGGAGCAGTATATGCTGGAAGAACCTTTCCAACTGATGGGGCTTGTGATGTTCCTTTGTTAGAGGACACTGACATTTGCTCGCCGTTCTCGTGCCCTGCGTCCAAGGAACACTTTTTACTTGGGTCTGGGATGATAACCGTCTTCCCAAACAGCTTCAGACTTGTCTCCTGCTGCACCTCATCAGAAGAGTCCTCTTCAGACATGCCCATATCTTTGTTGTCCTCGTTTATTTCCTGCAAAAACGAACATGAAAGGCTTAGTAAGTTCAAGAGGTCACTCATACGGTTGTGGTTATCCAGCAGTAAGCCTTATTCAAATGATGGTAATTTACCTTCTGGGATTCATCTATCCCTGTTTGTTGACCTTCATCTCTACTCACCATCGGAGGAACATTATTCTCATCATCCGACTCTGGTGAGGTACACCGAGTTGACGGGTTTGACATCGATGATCCAAAAGCATCTGACTGCATTGCAGATAACACCGACACCGGAGAACCATTCTCTTGGTCCGAACCAGAGGAGGATGAAACAGGAGCAAGCTTCGGTTGCCCAATTGCTGGATTTGCCCCATTGGAGGAATTTGCAGACTTGCGGGGATATGGATGCAGGGGTTTCCTCTTTGGCCTAGGGGGAGGGATCTCAATCGCTAATTTAGCCGCAGGTTCACGCACCACCTGCACGTTGAACAACCAGCGTGGCATGAGAATACGGTCGACAACTGAATTGTTCACATGAACTCATAGCAATTCTGCTTCCACAAACACATGTGATCATAAAAACATATCCATGTTATTACATAATATAGTTCAAACATATACCGCTGTCAACACAGCTGCATCGCCTACCAAATTTATCATAACTACAGGAAGAACTTAGTCACCTTTGAGAAAAACTTCTGGGCATGGCTTCGAATTTGGACAGCGGTCTTTGTGCCAATGTGTTCTAAAGAACAGTTCCGATGAATCAGAATCACTAATTTCAACTACTTTGAATTCTAATGCAAGATACGTTTTGCTTATACAGGCTGCACACACCTTGTATCTGACGCCAGGACCGACCGTAGAGCTTCAGCGCCTCCAGAAACTTCTCGTGCTCTTCCTCCGTCCACTTCTCCCGCTGCTTCGTGATCGTATAGGGCTTCCTAGCCTGTTGAAAGAATTTCGAAGACCATTTAGGTACTGATGAGCCAAACATGCATTTTCTCATGGATGTCAAACTTGGGTAAGAAATGGCTAACCTTGACAGGAAGCTCACACATCCCCTCCTCCTTGGGCCGCATTCCGGTCGCATCATCCATCATCGGAGGTTTGGCGACATCCACCGATAGCCCTTTGTTGATCAGCAATCCAGATGAATCCAATCCATCCCTTTCCTAGAGGCAAGAACAGATATCATCAGTGTTTGAGCTAAAACACAGTGCTGAGTAGTATTGCAGCACACAATTTCAGAAATCAAGTTCTCAGTAGTACAACTAACTATAACAAACTGCCGACTGTTGCTTAATTTGACCATCCGGGTTAACTGAGTGCTGACTAACTAAAGACTGTAACAACCATTATTACAGTCATCGCCACAGTAAAAGAGAAGCACACTACCTAGGATGAATAATGGAAAGCGTCGATGCTTCTGGATTTGGCACGGTGGCTCGATGTCATATCTGGTTGGTTGGTAGCTCTAACAAACTGGTGCAGTACTACTGGCACTGCCCATGCCTCGTTTTTTTCTGGAAGGCTCTAAAGATATTGTGGTCCGTATGCATCCTCCCCAAAACAGAAGTATCTAGAACCGAACGGGGCATTCACCCAAGAGAAACAGATGCAAAAAATCTCCACCCATCCAAAAAAAAAAAAAAAAAATCAGGATGTTACCCAAAAAAAACTCCTTTTTGTGTGTGGCCAATTATCTACGTAATACCCAAAAATCACCGAGAAGTAATTGCAGAAATCTGGAAGGGTAATTTCCCTCCCTAGTAGAGATAAAAATTTACCGCGGCATGAAAACCGCGAGCAATCTGAAACGAACAGAGGATAATGCGCTGGGCGAGCGGGAGGGGTTCTTTTTTTTTTTACCTCCGCGTGCGCCATGGAAGCCATGGGTGCTGTAAATCTCGGCTTCCGAGTCGCCGAGATCGAAGCCGGGACGCAGCGAAAGCACCCGCCACCGGATTAAGAATTCGGCGGGGGAGTCGGAAAGAAGCAAACTTTCTCGCCGGGATCGATCGCCCAGGAACCTCCAGACGGACAAGCTCGTCGGCGGCGACCGGAAGAACCAAAGAAGCCCGAAACAGGGCAGGAAAAAGAGCGGAAAAAAAGACAGACACTCCGGCGAGCGTCCCGGCCGGCTTGCGCGTGCTAAAGAGGCCTCCGTGCGAGGCGGGAGGAGGAGACGGGGAGGAGGAAGCGGCGGAGGCAGAGGAGGAGGAGAGGAGCTTGCGGCGGAGACGGAGGAAATATATTTTTGCGAGGAGGGGCGGGAGGCCGGCCACGTCACGCGCGGGCCCCACGTGTCGGAGCCGGAAATTTCCAGAAGCGCCGGCCAGCTCGTGGCTGTGAACGCCCCGGACCCACCCGCAGAGACCAGTGGGCTCCTTCCCAGCGCTTTCCACCTTATCTACTACTCCTATTGGTTTTATTTTTCTGTACTATAGCGGTGGGGACTTTTTGCTCCGGGCACCAGTGCACAATTAGAAAATTATATTTGTAAGTTTCAAAAAATTCTAAAAAAACACGTATAGCCAATGATATATCACACTAACGTGCAAAATTTCAACTTAAAAAACTTTGTATTTTGAGCTACAAAAAAAAATGTAGATCTGAGAATGTATTTATTCAAAAAGTTTTACTAGATTTGTTATTTTTGTGTAGACCATAGTATAAGGTATCTCAGGTTACAAAATTACACGTTTGTGGGATACACCATGAGCTACATGTGGATTTTTTGGAAAGTCACAAATATGATTTTCGAATCTTTTACATAAGAGAGATCACTGGTGCCCGGGATCACAAAACACTTTCCCGTAGTATAGGTTTTTTTATTTCCTTATTACTACATGATGATTTTAGGTTGATCATGAACATAGTTAGCCAAACATGGAGTTCTGCGTCAATTTTGCACACGTGGAATATAGAGGGGGAAATGGAGCGGGTTATGAGCCATACAAATGCGGGAGAGGCCGAGAAGACAGCTTAAGATATTTCTCGGATAAATGTCGACGTAAGATGTAAAAGTCTAGATAATGCCAACTGCGATATCAGCATGTAGACAATGGGTCTTTCGTGATTCTCGTCTTGTCTAACTATAGGTCCACTTATGTTGGCCACATAATTTCGTTAATTTAATTCATTAGTTAGATATGAAGTTGAAGTTACGTTTGTAGCCCTCGGAATGTGTGGTGACTAGCGAAGAGAGCGGAATCTCAACCTATCTAATTATTTATTACTTACTTACTAAACTGTCTATTCTGTACCCACCTTTAGAAAAATATATATTGGATGTTGACTTTATACATCATAAACTTGTCATTGTACAAATGTGTATTATAATTCTGAATATAGCTGGTGTGACTGTCATGTGATCTTAAAAGGTGCTTAATTACACTGACTGATCACTGGCCTTTAAACATTTGTTAATTCTAATCAAACCGTTTGATTCAAACGGCAGCTAGTGGTGTAACTTTTGCTATCTCCACGGTTCACCAAGCAAAGAACCGCATCCACATGTATAATATCCCGATGAGCTTTTGAACCTTTCGTGGCCAGCCAGCTAGTATCTCCTGGTAAGTTAGGTCCACCACCCTTTCTTTCTTTCTGTATTAAAATTATGCGAGTTGCTGAAAAATCCCTAGTCGTATGTTTCATGGAGGGAGAGAGCTCCATTTTTGGTTAATCTTTGCTTGATTCATAGTTACACACACTAACACAAAGTGGCACTACTTCTGAGCTACTACTGAATTGGACTTGCGTTAACTCACTAGGCTCGAATGTCTACTGTCTGCCACATGAGGTGTGTAGCAGTCTAGGACAAATATATTAATGAGGAGTACAAATTGTGTTTAGTTTATGTAGGAAAATTTTAATCTTAGCAACCACGAACCATGAGCAGAAAGGAATATAAATGTCGATAAATAGTTGCTGGTGCTTTGCATGCCAGATATGTGTTAAATACTTAAATTGATGATGCTAGAGCTGCGAGTGTATGTTCAGTCGGTAGTGGCCACCAACGATACCGCCTTGCAAGCTAGGACAATGACATGGAATTGTATTAACTGTACACAATAATGGTTGAGTGGGATAAAAATGAAGTCTAGAGTGGCATCTAGATGTATCTCCATCTCCCACTTGAAAAATAATGGACACGAAGATGGGATTAATCAATCATACCACCCCATAAGATGCTTTTTTAATGGGTAAACATCGGACCTATTGGTTGCCATCCTTCTATATTCTACTGTCCATGTCTAGTCATGGAGAAGATGTGTTGCTTTATTTACCCATCTACTCCCTCATTCTATAAATATTAAATGTTTTGTACAAATGTGTTAACATGTACATAGACATGTTTTAATGTGTATGTACACTTATTTGGGTGTGCACTTATCCAACATGTGAGTTAGCTAAAATATTTTCTATTAAAACATGGAGGGAGTAAAATTGTAGATGTATTCTGATAGACCATAAAAATATTTCGGTCATGGTGGTCCCAAAAGAGAGATGAGAAAAGGTGGGCGCAAATGTCTTTATGGCCCAGATTAAATTTGAGGGGTGCATCTTGATTTGGATATAATCACACAATAATGGCACATGTAAGTCCACTAATCTGGATTCGAAGTGACATGGATCTGACACTTTTTGCCATGTCACCGTTTGTGCAGGCTCCCCAACCGCAATGAAATATCTCATCGATTTTCTCACGATGACCAATCTCCTTTATGTGTGTTTATATTTTGGTTTATTGGTACCGGCATGTAGACAATCTCATCTAAGAAATAACATTCAATTAACGAACAAATGCTATTGTTAGTACATAGTACCTCGGACCTGATGACACGTGGTAAAAATGTGTTATCAAATGGTGAGTGAGTGGTCCCTCCGTCTCCGGGCTTGTCTAACTCTAGTTCGTCCCATTACGGCCACATAAATCAATTTTTGAGGTGTTATCCATCTAATTGTCGGGTAGATATGGGGTGTGAAGTTACGCCGCTACCCCTCTAAATGTGTGGCCAGGAGAAGGATCCCCACTCGTTTTGATTTATTGATTTACTCCTTTTGGCACAAAATTATTTACTTGGTTGTTACCGGATGACCCACACTGCATGCCCTAGACAACACGAACCATCTATTTTTTTTGGCGAATCCAACACCAAAGTGAAATATTCCACTTTTTGGCGATGGAATGGATACATACATAAATGGTGTTTTTCATGTCTTCACTTGATCTCAAAAGCTGTTTAACTACACTGACTGGCCACCTACTAGGTCCTACACTGTTTAACTACATTTTTTTAATCTAATAAAACTGCAGGTGGTGCTGTACATTTGCCATCTATCTAATTAACACATGAGGTGGACCGGACGGTGAAGCAAGATGAAATCCCAGCTGGTAGGATCTCCTGGTTCTGTCAGTTGTAAAAAAAAAATCTCCTGGTTAGGCCGGGCTAACCGCATTTTCTTCCTACATTAAAATAATCCATCTGTGCTACTAAAAGAATCCCTGGGGAGGGATCCCTCCTAACTGTGTTTAGATTGACGACGTCCATTTTAATTTACCTACCTTATATTTTTGAAGCGCTCGATCCTGTTCCCACAACAGGATCCTCCTAATTTTCCTTTTCAATGTTAGAGAAAACTGGTGTTGGTTGATGTGGTTTATCTTTGTACTTTGTAAATATTTATTTATTGAAAATGGAAAATTACCGTAGAACAATTGTTCTACGGTTGAGCGCTTCAAAAAAATTTACCTACCTTATGTACTATAGAAACACTAGTGGTTAGGGTGGTCCGAAAAGGGACAGAGATATAACTATGTAAGTGGCGTAAAAATATCGTGTGGCTGATATTAAACTGGCGACCGAGAGACGCACACCTCTCATTCGGATATAATCATACTATTATGACACTGATAGCAGCTGCTCATGGTCCTTATAGAACTATCCTTATATGACGTGATTGAAAACTTAGACTGCAAATGCGCATGGGTTTCATAGGATGATTTTGATGGGACACTGTTGCTTGGAGCATTGGACAAAATTGAAATTCTAGTAAATTGTGGAGATATTTCCAGGACAAATCTCAGCTACACGAGTACTTCTTGTAGATAAGGTTTCTCTTGTCTTGAGCTCTTGGCCACATAAATTTCTGACATGTTTTCTGTTTAATTATCAGGTAGATATGAACGGGGTGTGAAGTTACTGCGCGGCCAAGAGAACAATATCTACCCATGTTTACTTATTTAATTTTACAGCCATGTTGTAGATTCTGTGAATGAAAAGATAATAACATAGCTGGTGTCAGCCATGGTTTCACATGATCTCAAAAAAGCTGCTTAGTCATATGACCAGTCACTTGCTTACATTTTTTAATTCTAATCTAACTCACTAACTGGTGGTGGTGATGTACTTTTCGGTATCAGAACTTCACCAGCTCGAGTGACCCATCGACGACGCAAAGGGCATGCAGGTAGCCACAAGATGTACATGCGCTTTTCCCACGGCCACGTCACGCCTCTTCTCGACACATGTGCGGCCCCACCACCTTGGACCATTGGTGGCCAGCCAGCTAATATCTCCAGGTCAGGTAGGGCCCACCACTTAGCTTTCTAGATCGAAATGTCTGGTCCGCTGAAGAGAAATTCCTAGCCACAAGTTTCATGGACGGAGTAAGCTAGGCTACTTTTTGGAGGCGTTTAGTGTTGTACAGTACTAATGTTGTTTAGGCTCATTGTTAGAGCATCTTCACCGGCGCGCCCAACTCGGAAAAATCTTTCACCGGCGCATCCAAATACTAAAAAAAAATATCGGCATGTCCCAATAGAACGTCCGGCAACCCCCCGCTTCGCGCCCAGGTTATAGGGACGCAACCGGGCGCGCCGGCAATCGCGGCACTCGTCCAAACCTGACGAACCGGCTGAAATAACCGACGTTTTAGTTTCCCAGCCGCACCTCTAGCGCTTGTTATTTCAGCCCAAATTTCAGCCCCGTCCCTGCTGATGCGCCGTCCCTGCTGATTCGTCGTCACCGCCTCCCAGCCTCCGTCGGCTGGACTCTGGTCACTCCTTTCCCCTTCCCCCTCCCCCCTCCCCACGCCGGTCTTCCCCACCACGACCCCCAGGCCTGTCTGCAGACTCTTCGTCGTCGATCCGCTACACCGTCGCCGCCTCTGACACTTCTGTCGTGTCACGAATGACGGACACCGGGAGTGAGGGACACCCTCTTTGTAGATTCGGAAGGGGCGCAAAGGAGGCTGGAAGACGTCTTCCGGAGAAGTACCGTCGGCGAGTTCTTCGTCACTCTCTCTCTCTGCGTATATGGAAGGTAAACAAGGGACACAGCGATCTACCCAGGTTCAGGCCGCCCGGAGGCTAACAACCTACTCCTGCATGTCTGAATAGATGGATGCATCATGGCGTGGCTACAAGGTGGTCTCCGGCGAGGAACCCGAGAAGGGTTTTGGCCGGATGAGGAAGAAAGGGCAGATCCTTGCCTTGAGGAGATCACCTCCCTTCTCCTACCGGCCCTAGCTATCTCCAGTTGTGTCTTGCCTCTTGTTCTGGCTTGGTTTCGTCCTCCCCCTCCTCGCCATGGATTTGCCCTCTTTTTATAGGCCAAGGAGTGCCCCAAGGGTCATGCGAGGAGCGTGATGGGGTCTTGGCGGGAAGATCCCCTTCTCCGTGGTGGTGGTGGCGACGTGGCCTCTTCTCCTCCAAGCGTCTTGCTTCGGTTTGGTGAGATTCCCTTCCTTTTGGGGAAAGCGACATGGGACAAGAGCTGTCACACCGTAGGTGGTGTTCCCTGCCTGCGCCTTGCTTCCCAAGTCTTCTAGGTTCTTCTACCATCTTCTGGAGGGCGCTGGAAGCCCTATCTTCGCCTGATACCCGAGAGGGAGTCCGGCCATGCCGGGGCCTCGGGCTCTCGGGGTCCTCTGATCCTTTCGGGGCGCGAGAAGGTCCCAGGGTTCTAGGGGAACCCGGCACCCAGTAACCTCGTCTTAGTCCGCGAGGTGCCCGCAAGTCTTGGGTCTCGCCTTGGCCTTATCCATCTTTGAAGTGGGCCCGCAGGTGACAGACCCACTTTGGCTGCGCTAGGGGAACCCCGTGTTCCACTGCTGCGACAGTAGCCCCCGGGCATGGTCCCGGCGGTTTTGTTTCAGCGGCTGTCGAGGCCATGACCAAATAAGTCAAGGTGGGTCCCGGCACCTGGTCTTCTTCTCGGGTTGCACGATGGGGTTTGATACGTCTCCAACGTATCTATAATTTCTGATGTTTCATGCTTGTTTTATGTATCATTGTCACATTTTTATATGCATTATATATCATTATTATACATTTTCTGGGACTAACCTATTAACAAGATGCCACAGTGCCAGTTCCTGTTTTCTGCTGTTTTGGGTTCCAGAAAAGCTATTCGGGCAATATTCTCGGAATTCGACGAAACAAAAGCCAAACCTCCTATTTTTTCGAGGGACACACGGAGCCAGAAGGGCAAGCCAGGGGAGGCCCACGGCCTCCAAACCACATGGCGGCGCGGCGAGGAGAGAGAGTGCGCCAGCCTATGAGGAGGGGCCCACGGGACTCCACCGACGTTGCCCCTTCGCCTATTTAGTCACCCCGGCGAAAACCCTAAATCTATATCTAATACTCCAGAAAGACTTCTGCAGCGCCGCCGCCATCGCGAGACCTCATTTCGGGGGTCAGCAGTTCCTCTTCTGGCACCCTGCCGGAACGGGGATTGACCCCCGGAGCCATCTCCATCGACTCCACCGCCTCCACTTCGACTCCATGATGGTTTGTGAGTAGTTCCCCCATGGACTACGGGTTCTTGGTTGTAGCTAGTTGGTACTCTCTCTCCCATGTACTTCAATACAATGATCTCATGAGCTGCCTTACATGATTGAGATCCATATGATGTAATTGGTGTTGTGTTTGTTGGGATCCGATGAATTGTTACATTATGATCAGATTGTTCATCATATTATCATACTATTGTTTATTTAAGATCTTGCATGCTCTCCGGTACTTGTGGTTACCCTGATCAAGTAGTTGCTTGTATCTCCAAGAGGGAGTATTTATGCTAGATAGTTGGGTTCAGCCTCTATTTAACCTGGGATAGTGACAGCAAGTTCTAAGGTTGTAGATGTGCTGTTGCTACTAGGGGTAAAACAGCAATGCTTTGTCTAAGGATGAATGTGTTGTTTACATTATGCACAATACTTAATGCAATAATCTGTTGTTTGCAACTTAATACTGGAAGGGGTGCGGATGCTAACCGGAAGGTGGATTATTTAGGCACAGATGCATGCTGGATAGCGGTCTGTGTACCTTGTCATAATGCCCAATTAAATACTACAGTAAACTTTATCTTATCATAAGCATGCATTGTCATGCCCTCACAATTATCAATTGCCCAACTGTATTTGTTCACCAACACCTGTTATTTGTTTGGTGAAGTTACCACTAGTGTAGATAGCTGGGAACCCCGGTCCATCTGTCATCATCATTGCTTCCGTGTCAACTACGCACCAGAATATTTTCTGGCGCATCATAGCTCCCGTCAAGACGCTAAAGAAAGTAGCATCAACTATTTTCTGGTGCCATTGCCTCTGTGTTACTGCTACTGCTGTTGTGTTACTGTTACTATTGCTCTCATATTACTGCTGCTTTCACATCACCCCTGTTACTAGTGCTTTTCCAGGTGCAGCTGAATTGACAACTCAGTTGTTAAGGCTTATAAGTATTCTTTGTCTCCCCTTGTGTCGAATCAATAAATTTGGGTTTTACTTCCCTCGAAGACTGTTGCGATCCCCTATACTTGTGGGTTATCAAGACTATTTTCTGGCGCCGTTGCCGGGGAGCATAGCTCTACTCATAAGTTCACCTGGGGAGTACACTCTACCTCTCTCTCTGTTTTTATTTTATTTTGTTTTGTCTAGTTTACTTTTGTCTAGTTTATTTGTGCTTAGTTTATTTTTGTTTAGTTTATTTTTGTTTTGTTTTGTTTTTCTTATAAATTCGAAAATCCATAAAAATTTGAAAAAAAAAATTTAAAAACTGTTGTTATGGAAGAACCCACAACCTATATGGAGCTTATAGAATTATATATGAAGTATAGAGAATCAAAAAAGGGTGAAGTCATGAGTGCTGTGTTAGAAAAGTTGAATACAATTGCTAAAATCTTGCTTAAACGCCATGATATAAACTGTTGCTCTAAACAGGATACTAAACATCTTAAATTCCAATGTAGCTTTAGTGAAGAGTTTTAATTGTGAACTATCATTGGAATAACTATATTCATCTTGGGTTCGAAGAAGTAGAACAATTTGTTTTATTTATGGGAGCCTCTGAGATAGAATCTTCATGGCTAAAAATTATGAAACTTGTATTGCTTGTAAGGACCTTAAAGATTATGTCTCTTCTATCCTTGATTATTGCATAGAACATTACAGCAATAATCCTTATATCATTGATTATAAAGAGAGACTCATTAATGCACAAGAATGCACTCACAATTTGCAGGAACCTGTGGAAGAAGAAATTGCTGAACCTGAAAGCTCATTAGATGAAAAAGAGGAGGAGAGTGATGAACAAAAGGAGGAAGAATGGATTAGCTACCCATGCCTACCTTCTAATGAGAGTAACTCTTCATCTCTTACATTATTTGATTGCCCTCCATGCTTACCAAAGGAGGATGAATGTTATGTTCCTGTTGATTCTCTTGAAATTTTTCCTATGAGTAAAACTTGTGAGAATAATTATGCTACTGTTATATATGATAATCCATGCTATTTTGATAAATCTTATGATAATCCTTTATTTGTGGCTGATATCGAAATGCATGGTACTAAAGAGTTTTGCTTAGAAAATGTTTATGATAAAGCTCTAGATGATGGTCCTATGTTACTTGATAATATTAATTGACTACTAATGAAAATGGGATTGGAGAGTCTTGACTTTATCTAGTCCCATATTTTGAGATTGATCAATCATCTTGTTATAAAATTGTTACATGTGGGTTCGAAATTTTAAATCCCACTACTTATGAGCTTGATAAAAATTATTTGTTTGTAGATCATGAAAAGCATGCTTTGTGTGATAGTTATATTGTTGAGTTTATTCATGATGCTACTGAAAATTATTATGAGAGAGGAAAATATGGTTGTAGAAATTTTCATGGTACTAAAACACCTCTCTATATGCTGAAACTTTTGAAGTTACTCTTGTTTTATCTTCCTATGCTTGTCACTTTGTTCTTTGAATTTATTTGTGTACAAGTTTCCTATGCATAGGAAGTGGGTTAGACTTAAATGTGTTTTGAATTTGCTTCTTGATGCTCCTTTTGCTTCATTTTCTATTTTCATGAGAGCATCATTAAAACTATCAAGCCTAGCTAAAAGGCATTAAAGAAAAGCGCTCTTGGGAGACAACCCATGTTTTATTTCTGTAATTTTTCTTTTGCTTTTTGAGTCAAGGAGCTTGCTTACTTCTGTAACAACTCCTTTGTATCTTTATTTTATTGCATTGTTGTGCCAAGAAGAGTCTTTAATGATTAGATGATGCTAGATTTGGATTTCTGCGCAGGGACAGATTTTTAGCTGTCACGAATTTGAGCTTTTCTCCCTGGAAAAAATCGAAAAATTCTATAAAAATCACGCATCTTCCTCAGATATGTACGCATCTTTCATTAACTTCACTTTTTCCGATTTGAGCAACGGAAGTACCTCGAAAAAATTCGTCTTTACTGGCTGTTCTGTTTTGACAGATTCTGTCTCTTTTTTTTTGCATTGTCTCTTGTGGACTTTAAGTGAGGCTTTCTAGACGTGGAGGGCTGTAGCTAATGTTTTATTGAGTCTTGCAATGTGTCACAACAGAACCAAAGTGGATTAATGTTTTTGAGTACTAACCCTCTAATGAAGTTTATGAGAAGTTTGGTGTGGCAGAAGTTTTCAAGGGTCAAGAGAGAAGGATGATATTGTGATCAAGAAGAGTGAAGAGCCTAAGCTTGGGGATGCCCCCGTGGGCACCCAAGCATATTTCAAGAAGACTCAAGCATCTAAGCTTGGGGATGCCCAAGGCATCCCTTCTTCATCATCAACTTATCAGGTCATCTCTAGTGAAACTATATTTTAATTCTTTCACATCATATGTGCTGTTCTTGGAGCGTCTTTGTGTTTAGTTTGTTAGTTTTATTCTCTGATCATATCAATGTCGGATCCTATCTATCTTGTTTGGGAGAGAGACACGCTCCGCTTTTTCATTTGAATACTCCTATTCTTCACTTATATTTGTTGAGTATTCATTTTCGCACTGTTTAGCTTCTAGCTCTTGGTTTTCATGTATCTCTTGTTCAGAGCTATTAGTTATTTTATAGAAAGTACTCTCTTGCTTCACTTATATTTATTTGGAGAGTTGCTTGGTTGATGTGTTGGTCCAGAAATTTTTGCATGTGGTAGTGGTATAATGAAAAACTTGCATAATCTTGTAGATCATTGAACTTTGATAATCTGATTCTTTGCAAACGTTTTGAGGTATTTAGATGGTAAAGCTTGCTGGTTAATTAAGTTAAAATCATTAGTGGATTGTTGTCTTTAAGCTTGTACCGTACTACAAACTCTAAAATTGTTGAAGGTGTAGTTGGACTTGATAGCTTTCCATGTCTGAAAGTTCATCGTAGTAACTAAGTTGTGCTGAAGGTCGAGGGATCTAACGGGGTACTTGTGCCGCCGTGAACGGCCCTTCTTGGAGTGAATTTTAATCATGCTCTTAATGTTGAACCTGCTAGTTGTTTGCAATAAACTTGTGAGTTTTTTTGACTAATGTTAAGCTACGGTTTTTGGCACTTCCACCATCCAAATTTGCTAGCCTCTTCGGTGTTGCATTGCCTTCTGCTCACATTGAGAGTTGTGCATACTTCGCCAGTACATCCAACCCGTGGGAGGACTTCTCTTGTTCTCCTACACATAAGCCTATACATCTTCCTCAAAACAACCACCATACCTACCTACCACAGCATTTCCATAGCTGTTCCGAGATATATTGCCATGCAACTTCCATTTACATTACATGACTTGTTGTCATTCATCACTATATATTGCTTTGCATGATTCTATACAGCTGATGTGTGGTTTACCCATGTTACACTAGATCATTGCATATCCTGCTACACTGGCAGAGGCATACAGTTTCATACATCATACCTCTGATCCTTTCGGGGCGCGAGAAGGTCCCAGGGTTCTAGGGGAACTGATACGTCCAAAACGTATCTATAATTTCTGATGTTCCATGTTGATATTATGCCAATTGCTACATGTTTTATATGCATTATATATCACTTTTATGCATTTTCTGGAACTAACCTATTAACAAGATGCCACAGTGCCAGTTCCTATTTTCTGTTGTTTTTCTATTCCAGATATTTACTTAAGAAAATATTCTCGGAATTGGACGAGATTTTTAGCCACGGTCATATTTTCCCGACACGCACACGGAGTCCAAAGGAGAGACGAAGGAGGGCCGTGGGCTGTCCAGACCACATGGCCGGGTGGGCAGGCCCTGGGCCGCGCGGCCTATGGTCTGGAGCCCTCGGGCGTCCACCGATCTTGCCCCTTCGTCTATATATTCCCTCCGGAGCAAAAACCCTAAAGAGATAACTCATATTCCACGAAAAGTTCCGCAGCGCCGCCGCCACCGAAGCCAAGTTTCGGGGGTCAGAAGGTCCTGTTCCGGCACCCTGCCGGGACGGGGATTGACCCCCGGAGCCTTCTCCATCATCTCCACCGCCTCCACTTCGACTCCATGATGGTTTGTGAGTAATTCCCCCATGGACTACGGGTTCTAGCTGTAGCTAGTTGGTACTCTCTCCCCTATGTACTTCAATACAATGATCTCATGAGCTGCCTTCATGATTGAGATCCATATGATGTAATCGGTGTTGTGTTTGTTGGGATCCGATGAATTGTTACATTATGATCAGTCTATCTATAAGTGTGTGAAGTTATTGTTGCTGCAATCTTGTTATGCTTAATGCTTGTCACTAGTGCACGAGTGGCATTATATTAGATTTAAGCTTCATATGTATTGCTTAGATTGTATCTACAAGTTGTTTGCACATATTACTGTCCGGAACCCGAGGCCCCGAAGTGACAACAATTGGGATAACCGGAGGGGAAGGCTGTGATATGAGGATCACATGTTTTCACCAAGTGTTAATGCTTTGCTCCGGTGCTCTATTAAAAGGAGCACCTTAATTACCAGTAGATTCCCTTGAGGCCTGCTGCAGCAGGCTGGTAGGACAAAAGATGTTGTGCAAGTTTCTCATTGCGAGCACGTATGACTATATATGGAAAACTTGCCTACTTGATTAATAGACTTGATGTTCTGTCTTAATGCTATTTCAATTCTATCAATTGCCCAACTGTAATTTGTTCACCCAACACTTGTTATTTGCTTTGAGAGTTGCCACTAGTGTAGATAGCTAGGAACCCCGGTTCATTTGTCATCATCATTGCTCTCTGGTCCTATATGTCATTAGAAGTAGTATCAACTATTTTCTGGTGCCATTGCCTCCATGTTACTGCTGCTGTGTTACTGTTACTATTGCTATCATATTACTGCTGCTTTCACATCACCCTGTTACTAGTGCTTTTCCAGGTGCAGCTGAATTGACAACTCAGTTGTTAAGGCTTATAAGTATTCTTTGTCTCCCCTTGTGCCGACTCAATAAATTTGCGTTTTACTTCCCTCGAAGACTGTTGCGATCCCCTATACTTGTGGGTTATCAAGACTATTTTCTGGCGCCGTTGCCGGGGAGCATAGCTCTACTCATAAGTTCACCTGGGGAGTACACTCTACCTCTCTCTGTTTTTATTTTATTTTACTGTGCTTAGTTTATTTCTGTCTAGATTTTTTGTGCTTAGTTTATTTCTGTTTAGTTGTGTTTTGTTTTGTTTACTTTTGTCTAGTTTATTTTTGTCTTGTTTTATAAACCCGAAAATCCATAAAATTTTGAAAAACTGAAAATCTAAAAACTTGTGCTATGGTTTATCTCTGTGAATTTAGATCTTGTTGGAACGGTGGTTTCATAGAGGGACAACGACAACATTTTATGAAACATCGTATGTCTGAAAAAGGGCTATTATTATTGAGTTTTATTGATAGGCTTCGGTCATGTGCAATTGAATTATGTATAATTAATGATGAAAAATGTTCTTGTGAACTACGACACCTTCCTTTCCAATGTCCTTACAATGATAATGAAATCTTGTCTTCTTATACTAAGGGGATTATGATTTTTATAATGTGGAAAGAATTGAGGAGTTCTTTGCTTTTAAGGGTGCCCTTGAAATTAGTTCTTGTCTTGAGCATAAAACTGATGCCCTTTATAAATCTGAATGTCTTTCTATACTTGAATATTGCTATAATACCTACAAGGATAATACTTATATTACTGAACATCTTAAGAGGATGTTTCCTCCAAAAGATGAAACTTGTGCCTTGCAGGAACCTGAAGAAGAAGAAACTACTGCTGAAGCTGAAAGCTCATTAGATGAAAAAGAGGAGGAGAGTGATGAACTAAAGGAGGATGAATGTTATATTCCTGTGGATTCTCTTGAAATATCTCCTATGAATAAAACTTGTGAGAATAATTATGCTCCTGTTATCTATGATAATCCATGCTATTTTGATAAATCTTATGATAATCCTTTATTTGTGCCTGATTTCGAAATGCATGGTACTAAAGAGTTTTGCTTAGAAATTGTTTATGATAAAACTCTAGATGATGGTCCTATGTTACTTGATAATATTAATTGTACTAATAATGAAAATGGGATTGGAGAAGTCTTTACTTCATCTATGAGTTCCATATCTTTTGAGATTGATCAATCATCTTGTTATAAAATTGTTAAAGTGGGTTTGAAAATTTTAATCCTACTACTTTTGAGCTTGATACAAATTATGTGTTTGTAGATCCTGAATATCATGCTTTATGTGATAGTTATATTGTTGAGTTTATTCATGATGCTACTGAAAATTATTATGAGAGAGGAAAATATGGTTGTAGAAATTTTCATGGTACTAAAACACCTCTCTATATGCTGAAACTTTTGAAGTTACTCTTGTTTTATCTTCCTATGGTTGTCACTTTGTTCTTTATGAATTTATTTGTGTACAAGATTCCTATGCATAGGAAGTGGGTTAGATATAGATGTGTTTCGAATTTGCTTCTTGATGCTCCTTTTGCTTCATTTCCTATTTTCATGAGAGCATCATTACAACTATCAAGCCTAGCTAAAAGGCATTAAAGAAAAGCGCTCTTGAGAGACAACCCATGTGTTATTTCTGTAATTTTTCTTTGCTTTTTGAGTCAAGGTGTTGTTTACTTCTGTAACAACTCCTTTGTATCTTTACTTTTTCAAATTGTTGTGCCAAGAGCAGCCTTTAGTGAAGAGTTGTTGCTATTTTCGAATTTCTGCACATAGACAGATTCGTTCTGTCCACCGTTTTGGCCACGAATTCCAGCAGAAAATTCGGATAAATCTGAAAAAATCAGGCACCTTCCTGATATATATACGCAACTTTCATTAATTTTGACTTTTCTGATTTGAGCTACGGAATTGGCTCGAAAAACTTCATCTTTACTAGTTGTTCTGTTTTGACAGATTCTGTCTCTGCTTACTGCATTGTCTCTTGTGGACTTTAAGTAAGGCTTTCGAACGTGGAGGGCTGTAGCTAATGTTTTATTGAGTCTTGCAATGTGTCACTATAGAACCAAAGTGGATTAATGTTTTTGAGTACTAACCCCTCTAATGAAGTTTATGAGAAGTTTAGTGTGGCAGAAGTTTTCAAGGGTCAAGAGAGAAGGATGATATAATGTGATCAAGAAGAGTGAAGAGCCTAAGCTTGGGGATGCCCCCATGGGTCACCCAAGCATATTTCAAGAAGACTCAAGCGTCTAAGCTTGGGGATGCCCAAGGCATCCCCTTCTTCATCATCAATTTATCAGGTCATCTCTAATGAAACTATATTTTAATTTTGTCACATCATATGTGCTGTTCTTGGAGCGTCTGTGTGTTTTTATTTTCAGTGTGTTTTTATTTTGCTGATCATATCAATATTGTATCCTATTTATCTTGTTTGGGAGAGAGACACGCTTCGCTTTTACATTTGAATACTCCTATTCTTCACTTATATTTGTTGAGTATTCATTTTCGCACTGTTTAGCTTCTAGCTCTTGGTTTTCATGTATCTCTTGTTCAGAGCTATTAGTTATTTTATAGAAAGTACTCTTTTGCTTCACTTATATTTATTTGGAGAGTTGCTTGGTTGATGTGTTGGTCCAGAAATTGTTGCATGTGGTAGTGGTATAATGAAAACCTTGCATAATCTTGTAGATCATTGAACTTTGATAATCTGATTCTTTGCAAACGTTTTGAGTTATTTAGATGGTAAAGCTTGCTGGTTAATTAAGTTAAAATCATTAGTGGATTGTTGTCTTTAAGCTTGTACCGTTCTACAAACTCTAAAATTGTTGAAGGTGTAGTTGGACTTGATAGCTTTCCATGTCTGAAAGTTCATCATAGTAACTAAGTTGTGCTGAAGGTCGAGGGATCTAATAGGGTACTTGTACCGCCGTGAACGGCCCTTCTTGGAGTAAATTTTAATCATGCTCTTAATGTTGAACCTGCCAGTTGTTTGCAATAAACTTGTGAGTTCTTTTTGACTAATGTTAAGCTACGGTTTTTGGCACTTCCACCATCCAAATTTGCTAGCCTATTCGGTGCTGTGCATTGCCTTCTGCTCACATTGAGAGTTGTGCATACTTCTCCAGTACATCCAAACCCGTGGGAGGACTTTCTCTTGTTCTCCTACACATAAGCCAATACATCTTCCTCAAAACAGCCACCATACCTACCTACCACAACATTTCCATAGCTGTTCCGAGATATGCCATGCAACTTCCATTTACATTACATGACTTGTTATCATTTGTCACTTATATATTGCTTTGCGTGATTCTATACATCTAATGTGTGGTTTACCCATGTTACGCTAGATCATTGCATATCCTGCTACACTGGCAGAGGCATACAGTTTCATACATCATGTCTTGTTTGTTATGAGTTATATGTACCAAAAAGTGTGTTGTCATATTAGAATGTTGCCCCTGAAAGTGAAAAGTGCCATGTGGCCATCGAAAAGTGAAACAGAAAAAGAAAAAAATAGAAAAAAGAAAAAAATAGAAAAAAGAAAAAGGGGCAACATTACTATCCTTTATCCACACTTGTGCTCATGTTATAGTACCTGCAGTATTCATAGTCATT
The DNA here is from genome assembly GCA_947311845.1 of Poa pratensis. Taxonomy (NCBI): domain Eukaryota; kingdom Viridiplantae; phylum Streptophyta; class Magnoliopsida; order Poales; family Poaceae; genus Poa; species Poa pratensis. The sequence goes on along the minus strand of CAMZMU010000041.1, from coordinate 24,440,281 downwards.
ATTTGTGCTCATGTTAGCACCTATACTCCATGTGAGAGACTTTTCATGTTCTACTAGTATAACTATGTGGGGAATTTACACTATAGAAGTTGTGTTGTATATTCCAATGATGAGCTTCCTCAAAAGTGCTCTAGGTCTTCATGAGCAACCAAGTTGATGCACCACCACTAGTTCCATTGGAGAGCTTTCATACACATATAGATCTATGTGCATCCGTTGCATGGCAATCACTACTCCTTACATAGCTTCGATTATAAGACTTCCTCTTGTCTAATGATCACTTATAGCTTTGTGAGACTTTCTTTCATTGGCCTTCCAAACCCCCATTAATGTTCTCTTTGCCATAACATCCTGGTGCCAATACCAAATGCTTGCCCTCACCGGTTGAGTAGACTTCGAAACAGTTGATTCATGACGTTCATGTTTATGTTTACTTGGCTGAATCCTTCTATGTTATGAAAATTTGCTTGATGCTTGGATTGAAGGATAGAACTCCTACGCTGGATACTTAAATCATCTTTAATGAACCTTGTACGGTTTCATGTCTTTAAAGCAATCGTTCATGAAAACTTTTAGCTTGTTTGACTCTTGCTTTATTATCTCTTATATCAACTATAGACATTTGCTTTGAATGATTTGATCTCAGCTCACATGCCTTACATTATTATTGGCTCAAGATTATGTTGGTAGCATGTCACTTCAGAAATTATTTTCTTTTTATTGTTTACCTACTCGAGGACGAGTAGGAACTAAGCTTGGGGATGCTAGATACGTCCAAAACGTATCTATAATTTCTGATGTTCCATGTTCATATTATACCAATTGTTACATGTTTTATATGCATTATATATCACTTTTATGCATTTTCTAGAACTAACCTATTAACAAGATGCCACAGTGCCAGTTCCTGTTTTCTGCTGTTTTTCTATTCCAGATATTTACTTAAGGAAATATTCTCGGAATTGGACGAGATTTTTATCCACGGTCATATTTTCCCGACACGCACACGGAGTCCAAAGGAGAGACGAAGGAGGGCCGTGGGCTGTCCAGACCACATGGCCGGGTGGGCAGGCCCTGGGCCGCGCGGGCCTATGGTCTGGAGCCCTCGGGCGTCCACCGACCTTGCCCCCTCGCCTATATATTCCATGAAAAGTTCCGCAGCGCCGCCGCCACCGAAGCCACGTTTCGGGGGTCAGAAGGTCCTGTTCCGGCACCCTGCCGGGACGGGGATTGAACCCCCGGAGCCTTCTCCATCATCTCCACCGCCTCCACTTTGACTCCATGATGGTTTGTGAGTAATTCCCCCATGGACTACGGGTTCTAGCTGTAGCTAGTTGGTACTCTCTCCCCTATGTACTTCAATACAATGATCTCATGAGCTGCCTTCATGATTGAGATCCATATGATGTAATCGGTGTTGTGTTTGTTGGGATCCGATGAATTGTTACATTATGATCAGTCTATCTATAAGTATGTGAAGTTATTGTTGCTGCAATCTTGTTCACATATACTCCCTCCATCCAAAAATACTTGACACATACGTAGTAGCATTTGCAACACTCCCTTGAAGAGAGAACTTCATTCAACGACAACAGATCCCGCGTCCTTTGAGATCGCCGACGGATCATCAGGATGCTCATTCCGTATTCTACGAACTCCTGCATTTAAAAAACAAACAAACTATCAGACCAAGAGCAGAGACACTCGGTGAAGCTTGAATCATGTTTATGTGAGCCAATTAAATCACCTCCGGCATGGAAGTGCTATGATCCGACGTTCACTGCAAAATAAAACTCACCTGGAAAAAAAGTGGATTCCATTCGCAAATTCCACCACATAACAGGGCTGGCTCTGGCCTCGTTCGATTTTCGGCCTAGCCGGCACAGTGAGGAAACTGGAGCTGGGCCGTTTCTGGGCCGAGGCTCTCACAACAATGCCGGGGCCATTGCTACCCATCGTGGTTGCCTGCGGTTGGCATCCCGGCGACGGCGAGCTCCTCCTCCTGGCCGGCGACAAAAATGTTTGCTCCTCCGTCTCCGTGGGCAACTCACCTGCAGCACCCTCTGGCCCCTGCCTAGATCTGCAGGCAGCACCCCCAGTGGGTCGCCGGCGGCACGGTTCGCAAGAAAGAGACGGCGAAACCTTGGCCGTCGATTCCGTTGCTTACGACGAAGTTAATTCGATATCCATGGAGGGTAGAGGGAGGGAAATCGGCCGCCTTCGTCTTCTCCGACTCCGGCCGACCGATGGTTCCCCTTTTCTTCGTTCCGGCTGGGTGAGCTACATTCCATCTAACTGTATGAACTACATTTACCAGAAAATATTTCCATCTTGTTCACTGCGCCATCGATCGAGCTTAATTTGTTTGATTGATTCAGTAGGCTTTGCACTTCATAGATATCAGAAAGTGGTCACTAGGAGTACTACTACCCTGAAAAATTATCCTTTTTTAGATGAAAATGTACTTGCTTGCATACAAATTAACGATCTGGACGTCCACAGAAGGTCACTATTAGAATGCATCAGCCATCATTTTTGTTCTTTGGGAGAGATCTTGTTTGGTTAGTGTTCTGGACTCTCTAGAGGTCATCGCTACCAAAAACTGGTTGCTGGGGGACTTGCCTGATTTTTTCTTCTTTTTCTCCAGGCAGACGTGAGGCTGACTGGGGTACGAGGACTCATTCACGTTGGGCATATAACTCAACAACCCAAGCATTGACTTTGCAAGGTCACCCATGGATCTGCCATGTTTTTTCCGGTATGAAAGAAGCTCCATGTGTACTTAGTTGTGAACTGCATCCCACGACCATGCCTGTTTCCGGCTCCAGCCTCCTGGCAATTTGTTGGCTTATTCATTCAAGTTGATACTCATTGTCTTATACACTTTAGTATGATCTCATGGATGGCCATTCGAATAGTTAAAAGGCACTGACATCAACAAAATTGTGTCTCGTCCTTTCCGTCCTTCAAGATGCAGCCACGATTCTTTTCTTCCTTGAAGATACTTTGTCAATTTGTTGGCTTATCACTCAAGTTGACACTCATTTCCTTATACAACCTGTTGGCTTATCGAATAGTTAAAAGGCACTGGAATCAGCAAAGTTGTGTCTCGTACTTTTCTTCCTTGAAGATGCAGCCGCAAAGCTAGCCTAATTTGATTAGAATAGAACCTTCTGCCAACGCTATAAAACGATCCATCTAGACCTCTCCCTAAGTATACACACATACTGCTGCTACCTGCTAATCCACCAAACTCAAACCTCACAAACCAATTGCCCCTGTTGAAGTATCTGTATACATATCCTACAGTTGCCCCTGCCTCGGTGCACTGCCGAGATGGAGACGGCGGTGGCCATGGCGAGCTGGCTCGTCGGCAAGCTACTGGATAAGCTGTCTGATGACTTGGTTGCCGCGTATGTGGCCAGCCAAGAGCTCGGCCTCAACTCCGAGAAAATCAAACAAGACCTGCTGTACACGCAAGCACTTCTGCATGCGGCCAAGGGGATGGACAGAAACAACCCAGGGCTCAAGGGGCTGCTGCAGCAGCTCGCCATGAAGGCCGGCGAGGCCGAGGATGCCCTGGACGTTCTCCACTACTTCATGATCCAGGACAAGCTCGACAACACGCACCATGCGACGCCGTTTCTAGGCGGTGACATCCAAGAAAAGGTTCGACATGGTCATAGTGTCGTTCGCCACACTCTTGGTAACTGGCTTTCAAACCTCTCTTGTTCATCTAGAAAAGATGATGTTTGTGCTGCTGCTATTGTCGTTAGTGATAACCCACAAAGCAAAGCCAAGTCTGATAGTGCTAATGGTAGTGGGCATGAAGATCACTTGGAATTTGACAGAGTGCCCATGTCCAAAAAAATCAAGTCATTGATTGAGGTAATACACTCCAAGTGCCTTCTCGTCTCTGACTTGCTCAAAATTCCAAACGATAGCAGCACAACAGGCACAGTAGACACCATAAAACATTTTGTCATGGGATCAGCAATGGAACAAAATAAATTGTATGGAAGGAGTATCATTTTTGAGAGAACTCTAAAAGATATCACCGGTGGCGCATATTATAGTGAACCTCTTTATGTTCTTCCTATAGTTGGTCTGGGAGGTATTGGAAAAACAGCTTTCGCACAACATTTGTATAATGATAGAAGGACTCAAGAGCACTTCTATATGAGGGTCTGGGTCCGTGTTTCAACTGATTTTGATGTGCTGAAGCTCACACAACAGATCCATAACTGCCTCCCCACAAGTAAATATGAGTACTATGGGGACAGGTACACTGCTAATGGAGCAACCAATTTAGATCAGCTTCAGATATCCATTGCACATAGATTGAAGTATGTGAGGTTCTTAATTGTGTTGGATGATATATGCAGATGTGATAGTGATGTTGAGTGGAGCAACTTCTTAGTTCCTTTCACAAATGGGGGGCTCAAAGGCAGCATGGTTCTAGTCACAACTCGATTTCCAGAAATACAAGAAAGGGTGAAGAAATCAACTATTCCAATAAGCCTGCAAGGTTTGGATAATGAGGAGTTCATGGAGTTTTTTCAAGGGTCTGTATTTGGTGAAAATAAACATGATCAGCAATACAGTGGATTAACTGATATTGGAAGAAAGATTGTTGGGAGATTGAAGTGTTCACCGTTAGCAGCCAAAATAGTTGCTCAACTACTGAAGAAAAACCTTTCTCGGGAACATTGGAGTAAAGTTCTTGAAAACAATGAGTGGAATAATCAGACAAATAGTGATGACATTATGCCAGCCCTGAAAATTAGTTATGATCACCTTCCTTTCCACCTGAAACAATGTTTTTCTTATTTGTCCCTCTTCCCTAAAGATTATAGGTTTACAAATTTGGAAATTACCCGCTTTTGGACAGCAATTGGCATAATAGACTCTAGCTGCAAAAATAATAATTACTTTGAACAACTAGTAGACAGTGGTTTTCTCATGAAAGAAATTTATGGTCTAGAGGATGAGTATTATGTTATGCATGGTTTATTGCATGACCTATCTCGGAGTGTTTCATCAGAAGAATGTGTAAATATAAGTACTGGTTTAGGTTTTAGTATAGACAACATCCCACAATCAATAAAACACTTGTCCATCACAATGGAAGATGCATGTGGTGCAAATTTTAGGAATGAAATGACTAAACTGAAGAGTACGATAAATATTAGAAATTTGTGGAGTTTGATGATTTTCAGAGAATATGAAGAACATACCACTGAGATTTTAATGGACACCTTCAAGGAAATAGAGGGTCTGCGTGTCCTTTTTATAGTAATGAACTTGCCAAACTCGTTGCCAGAAAACTTCTCAAAACTTATCCACCTACGATACCTAAGAATTAGATCCCCCAAACATTTAGAACTGAATTTACCTAGTACGCTACCAAGATTTTATCACTTGCTATTCTTAGACCTACAGGATTGGCACGGTATCTCTAGTTTGCCTAATGACATTAGCCGCCTTGTCAATTTGTGCCATTTCATTGCTAACAAAGAACTGCACTCGAATGTTCCCGAGGTTGGAAAGATAGAGCATCTAGAGGAGCTAAAAGAGTTCCATGTCAAGAAAAAGAGTGTTGGTTATGAACTGGAAGAGTTGGGGAAGTTGATTGATCTTGGAGGAGAACTGTGTGTACGTAATTTGGAAAAGGTTGCTACCAAGGAAGAAGCTAGTAAAGCCAAAATGGTTTTGAAAAGGAATCTGAAAAAGTTGACACTAATTTGCAGAAGAAGGCAACCGATTGCAACTGATGTTGTTGATGGTCTCCAGCCACATGATAATCTCAAAGAACTTGTCCTTAAAGGTGATTATGCATTTCCTAGTTGGTTGTGTCCTGACATGACCATTAAGAATTTGGAGTCTGTCACTCTAGATGGTGTGTGTTGGGGCAATCTTCCACCTTTTGGGCACCTATCATATCTCAAGATACTACGGTTGAAGAATATAACGGCATGCGTGTTATAGGACCTGACCTTAGTTTCATGCACCTGGAAAAGGTCGAATTTAATAACATGCCAGATCTTGAAGAGTGGGTCATGGGGCCTAACTGCCATCAATTTCCGAAGCTTGAAAGCATCAAATGCAGTGAGTGTCCTAGTTTCCGTACACTTCCTTTTTTTTCGAAGCACCTTCTCCAAGGCACACACTATCCCACCCTGTCTGAATTTATTATTTTTGAATGCCGCAAGGTTTCCCTTCCACCCATGCCTCATACTTCCACACTAACACATTTTGAAGTGGGGCATAGTGTTAAGGCCATTAGGCTGAGGTCAGTGAAGCGAGTTTGGTCTTTGCGTTTCACAAAAAATAGATTGGTTTTGTCAGGCTATGAACATGCACTAGCTTTCCACAATATGGGGAAACTAGAGAGTATCGCATTTACAAATGGATCAAAAATCCCATGGACAGACCTCCAAAAGCTAACCTCTCTGAGGAACCTTTTGATCGAGCGAGATTCAAGCATGTGGTCAAGCATGTGGTCAAGCGAGTCAATGGCTCTCCTCTCAACCCTCACGTCTCTTACCAGTATAACACTGCTGAATTGCCACAAGTTTACAGTGGATGGGTTCAACCCTCTCATCACAGTCAACCTCAAGGAATTGACGATCTACAACTATCATTCTGATTCTATAGCAGCGGATCTGTTGTCAGAGGTGGCAAGGATCAAAGAATTGTTGCCACCAGGCTCCTTCCAGCAATTGACAACTCTCTGTGGATAGCGTCTCAGCGGTGCTCGTTGCTCCCATCTGCAGCCTCCTCTCTGCTACCCTCCACACATTGCATTTTTGTCATGATGAGTTTGTCAAAAGCTTGACAGAAGAGGAAAATAAGGCGCTCCAGCTCCTCACCTCCCTCCAATCCCTAAAATTTCTTGGCTGCTCGGGCCTGCTCTCTCTCCCTCAAGGGTTACACGGACTTTCTTCTCTCATGGCACTAGAAATCCACCGTTGCCCTAAAGTCCGATCGCTACCGCTTCCCAACGGTGGCCTCCCCACTTCACTGCAACTGCTGAGTGCAGAGCATTGCAGCGTTGAGCTACGGGAGGAAATGAAGATATTACAAGAAAAAAACCCAGCTTTACGGCTGGTATACTGATCCTAGCCCATGGTAACAGGTAATTCTTATCACTTTCCTTCATTTTCTCGAGGGAATCGACCACGTAATATTTGTAATACTAACTGCTGAAACCTGACAGGTGTGTAACTTGTCCCCACAGCATAGACCCATCGATCTATACTCTCATTTCAAACTGCAATTTATGTGTACATGTGTAAACTGTGAATCCTGGATACATGTCATGTGGCATGTACACGTCCTGTCAGCCCGGCCATCTGCAGGTTAGTACATGGTTTATATGATCTCGTTCGACCACGTGCTAATTAAGCTGAAGCCGCTTTGGCTATCGATATATACATTTTGATTGCTTCCCGTTATATGGCGTGGCATGCATCATTCTCGTGTTTTTGCATTTTACACTTGTAGCTACCCAGCCTAGCTTGTCTTGGTTTCTTATATAGAGTGGTTATTCTAACCTTCATGTTATGGAACTTTGCAGGCCTTGGATCATAGAGCTAGATTATGTGTGTCGCTTCCTTTGGAGTATTGAACAGTATATTCACTTGTGCACACATTTCCTGCCTTGAGTCCTTGTGGTCGCACAGCTTGAATTTCGTGAGGTTAACAATTTGGGTGGAAGAGCATTTAATCCCCGATCTGGTATGTTTGTTGTCTAAGCATTTTTGGATCATAAGAGTTCTTCTGAATATAGGCGCACACCTTCTTTGATGTAGTCTTTGTAATAGTTCAATGCAACTGATGTTTTCTTAGTCTTGTGTCTGAATATCTCCACTACCAACTGCATCTTGTGCAGACTTGCATCTTATGGTGATGTTTCACTGGTTCAAAGTTTCAGCCCCTATTTAGCAGGTTCACCAGTTGACCAACTCAAAGTAACATATTAAGCATTTATTTTGTGAGTTCCCTTTACCTTGCTCAATTTTCTGACCTTGTATTTATCACTGCTATTCTGCAGACCAATTTACAGCCAACGGTTAACTTAAACCTGGCATTCAGAAGTTGGTTGTCTTGATGTCTTGACGGAACTGAGCAGTTCTGCATCGGACCATTTCAAATGGTAATTGCATCCGGTGGTGCTCGTGTGATTAAAGAAGCTACATTTTCTGTTGTCATTGTGGCGTACTGATTTATTTCATGTATGTGGTGGCATCATCATGCAGGTGTTGTTCCCCTTTACCTGAAAGTAGGGACAATTTGAGCAGTTCAAAGTAATGCCAATTTGCAAGCTCCTAGATGCAAGAAATGTAGCCTGGTTAGTACATGGATTTATATGATTTCATTCACAATGCAAATAAGCAAAACCACATACTTCGTTCAAATATTTGGATTGCATCCCTTTACATGGCTACCCTGGCTTGTGTAAATAATTCTTATACAGTTTTCTTTTTCAATACAGTTTTGGCAGCTCTTGATTGGTGTGTCTCATATATTGCAGCAGTTTTGCATGCAGCACCTTGTTCCTACTGGTGAAACAGCCCCAATACCATGAGGAAGTTATGGTGGAGACTTTTTTTAGGGAAGTTTTAGTGGAGAGGAGAGTTGAAGGTGTATGACGACTTGTTGAATGCTGAGCAGAAGCAAGGACAGTACTCCGCATCCCGATTCAGTTTACGAAGAAGATTGCTCTAGTTTCTTGTGTGCGTAGAATTCTTTCACGGTGTAAACTAGAATAATTAGGAACTAGTTTGTAGCGTTCCTTTTTTCTCGGCAAGCGAATTTGCAAGTTTGGATTCTTCGGATGTAACGAATCAAGTGGTAGCCAATGTATCAGTTTACAACACTCTTCCTTGGGCATGCTCATATGTTTGGATCAGTAGTAGGGCTTTACATGAAGTGGAGTGCAACCACCCAGTCTACACATGAACTTTCCCAGCATTTCCACGAAAGAGTTTCTCTAGAGATGACGATGATGACGCCATCTTTCTAAAGAGAAAATATTTTTTTAGACAAAGAAAAGTTTTGTTTCATTCGTGTTGGTTGCAGCGCTCGAACTTTTTTTCTTTTTTTTTGAGAATTAGTTGCAGCGCTCGATATTTTTTTTTTTTGAGAATTAGTTGCAGCGCTCGAACTGTTCGGGGTTTCTTCAGTTCCAGGCACAAGTTGGGCCGGGCTAGCGTTGCAACAGCAAGAAGACTGAGAACGAGTGGGCTGCACCGTGCCACGCAGGCCCACTTTCATGACAATTCCAAGCCCACGCACGGTCCAGGACTGGCACGACGACGCTGTCGGCCACTGCTCCCCACCGACGGCGACCTCCTCCTCGCCGGCGAACGAGCTCCTTACCCCTCCGTCTATCGGCAACTCGCCGATTCGAGTCCGAGTTCACCGCCCACCTCCCCCTCGGCATCTCGCCTGCCGCCCCTGCCTCCCCTCGTAGGCAAGCTCTCTCCGAGCAGGTCGGTACGCGTCCGCCGGCGCCACGGTCCGCAAGATCGAGTTGTGCCGCTCCTGGTGGAGAAGTAGATTGGGGATCCATGGAGGGCCTACGGAGGGGGATAGGTCGCCTCCGTCTTCTCCGACTCCGGCCGACCTCTCGTCTATCCAGGTGAGGTGGAAATTAAATATGGTCACTTGAGTACTTGTTTGTTACCGACGAATCCCACTGAAATCTTCACTTAGTTTCACCAAACGATTGATGCCATTTTGTCTCATATATATTCTCACCAGTCACCACCATCTTACCGAGGAATCGTTCCTCGGTCACCGTTAAGACAAGTTTTCTACTGCATCCTCTTGGTTTGTTAACTATATGTGCCAATCAACTGTCACGCTGATCGTTGTGCTCTCACTAAAAGTTGCACGAATTCCCGTTTCTTTATACTTGCTCATACATCGGGCTGAGAAAAAAAATTCCGGGATGCCGAGGCGCCATGACCATGCTAAGATCGAGAGGTGAATTAATGAACATGGATGCATCATTCACATTTTCTTTTATCGACTGGAACGGCGGAACCATAGTGGACAGGTTAATCCTATCAGCTGTACATGTCTATCGTCATGTGCCAAGTTTCTTCCTTCGAATTGATGAGATTTTCGCTACCGATTTCATTTCACAATGAGACCGGTAGGCCCCATGTTTTTTTAATCATTCACGAGAGAGTAGGTTTTGCTATCTTTCATGTGTTTGTGGTAACGAACTCCTCCTTATATTTAATGAAGAACACAGCAAATCGTTTTTTCTCTGTTTTTTCAAAAAAGAAAAAGCTGGTACGTAGAGGTTTTACTTTCATAGAAGTTCATTGCATATGCGTGCAGTCAGTTTTATAATTGGGCGTTGTTCCCCTCGACATCCAGTGGACAACAAAATACGGTAGAACTGATCATCGATTGGCTAATTAAATCAGTTTACATTGCACTAGATCTACCAGACGTGCTTCCTATTGGCTGTAACATACTTGTGTTGGCACTCTAAGTCGCTGATTGATGCTTATTCAGTTGTTACCTGCTCCCACAACAACCTTCGCATGGTTGTATCCAGCCTCACTGCAGCTGGTTGGCTCATCAAGTTGTCATCACTACGTTTATAGAAAGAGAGCATGCATCTTCTCGGAAGCCTCCTAAAGTCAGGTCCACCATATGAGCTCAACGATGGTGCGAGTATTATATTTCAACTGGCGTACAACTGAATCAAGTTTGTATTAGCATGATCAAACGGGGCCTAGCAATATAGCTTACCAACACTATAAAAGGAGCTACTAAGGCCTCTTCTAAGTACGCACACATAGCTGCTACCATTAACCCACAAAACTCCACCTCACAAGTCACAAAAGCAATTACCTTGCTCGGTGTCTGGCGGAGATGGAGAAGGCGGCAGCAGGCTGGCTCGTTGGCAAGGTGCTGAATATGCTGAGCGATGACTTGGTGTCCGCCTATGTGAGCAGCAAAGAGCTCGGCCTCAACACGGAGGAGATAAAGCGAGGTCTCATGCTGACAAGTGGGCTGCTCGAAGCAGCCCAGAAGAGGGGCGTGGACGACAATGGCGGCCTGGGGAAGCTGGTGCAGGAGCTCAGCACCAAGGCCCATGAGGCTGAGGACGCGCTTGATGAGCTCAACTACTTCATCATCGAGGACCAGATCAACAACACCAAGCGTGCTGTGCCGGATGTGGGCGATGACCTGATCAGTCATGCTCGGCACGGTCATCACGCTGTTCGTCACACCGTCGGTAACTGGCTTACATGCTTATCTTGTTCGTGTGTTCAAGATGATGATAATGATCGTGCTGCTCCTACAAATAACCCATGCAATGCAACCAACCCCCAGAGGAGTGGTGATGATGGCCAAACTGTGTTGCCATTCGTCAGAGTGGCTATGTCTAAAAAAATTAAGTCTGTGATAGGAGAACTAAACACCTTATGTGAGTGTGTCTCCAGTTTGCTCTCTCATAGTAATAGGGACACTGGTATTCCAAGCAATAACAGCACTGCAACTTACAATTTGAAGCGATCTCCAGAAGGATTAATGGGTGCAAAAATATTGTATGGAAGGAGTGTCATTTTTGAAAAAACTGTACATGATATAACTACTGGAGAGAATGGCACAAAAATCCTTTCTGTTCTTCCTATAGTTGGTCCAGGGGGTATAGGAAAGACAACCTTCGCCCAACACCTGTATAAAGATGAAAGGGTAAAAGGGCACTTTGCTATTAGGATCTGGGTAAGTGTACCCACTGATTTTGATCTGCTTAAGATCAACCAACAGATCCTTAGCTGCATAGAAGAAAGCAACACCGCAAATCAGATAAGTTTAGACCAGCTCCAAAAATCCATCACACAGAGGCTCGAGTCTGAAAGGTTTTTAATTGTCTTAGATGATGTGTGGAACAGCCATCATTGGGATAAACTGTTAGCTCCATTGGAAGGGGTAGCGGCCAAGGGCAACATGGTTCTTGTCACAACTCGTATCCCATCTGTAGCTAATAAGGTGAAAACAGCACATGCAATTGCACTGAAAGGCCTTGAGCCTGATGACTTCTTCACATTCTTTGAAGCATTGATATATTCTGGAACTGAACCCAAGGATTACCGGCATGACTTAAGTTATGTTGCAAGAAAAATTTCAAAGAAGTTAAAGGGTTCACCTCTAGCGGCCAAAACAGTGCGTCAATTGTTGAAGCAGAAATTTTCACTGGAACATTGGATGGGAGTTCTTCAACACAATGAATGGGAAAAAGAACAAAGTGAGGATGACATCATGTCATCTCTAAGGATTAGCTATCAGAACCTTCCTTTCCATCTGAAAAAATGTTTTCCATATTTTGCATTGTTCCCTGAAGATTATAGGTTCAAGAGCTTAGAGATGACATATTTTTGGATTGCAATAGGAGTCATAAATAAAGAGGAGAAGTACATGGAAGAATTCGTGAACAGTGGTTTTCTCCTGAAGGAGAATAACGATTCTGAGGATCAAGGGTACTCCTTCATGGTAGAACCATGGTCCAAGAAATCTGAGTACTATGTATTGCATGATTTATTGCATGAACTATCTCGGAGTATTTCGTCACAAGAATGTCTCAATATACATAATAGTGATAGTTTTAGATCTGCTGGCATCCCACGGTCTATTCGGTACTTATCCATCACTGTGGGAGATGGATGTGATGAAAACTTTAGGAGAGAAATGCTTGAATTGAATAGCAAGATAGACATCATAAATTTACGGGCGTTGATGATCTTTGGAGAATACGAAGAGACTATGGTTGACATTTTGGATGATACTTTCAAGAAAATAGAGAGACTCCGTGTCCTATTTATAGACCTTGACTCCCTGGGAACTTTGCCACACAACTTTTCAAAACTTATCCACCTCCGTTGCCTCAAAATTAGTAGTTCATACCATGGCTCACAAGTGACTTTGCCTATCACACTCTCTAGATTTTATCACTTGAAAATACTGGACCTAGTAGGTTGCTGTGGTGGGGCTAAATTGCCTAAAGACATTAGCCGCCTAATCAATTTATGTCATTTATTTACTAAAACAAAACTCCATTTCAGTGTTACTTCGGTTGGAAAGATGAAGAGTTTACAAGAGCTAAAAAAATTCGATGTGAAGAGAGAGAGTGTTGGATTTGAATTGAGTGAGCTGGGGCCGTTAACAGAGCTTGGAGGAGAACTCAAAATATGTAATCTTGACAAGGTGACAACTAAGAAAGAGGCTATTGAAGCCAAACTGGTACTGAAAAAGGATCTAAAAAAGTTGAGTCTAGCATGGGGTAGAGATCAATATGATTCTGATAGTTCTGATTGTTTTGAACCATACCAACATCACCCAGAATCTGATAGTTCTGTTGGTCTTGAACCACAACAACATCACCGAGAATCTGATGGTTCTGATGGTCTTGAACCACACCAACGTCACCCAGAATGTGATGTTGCTGATGGTCTTGAACCACACCGTAATCTTGAAGCACTTGCCATTATAGGTCATGCTGGTTCAGTCGGTCCTAGTTGGCTGTGTCGTGACATTAGGACAGAGATGCTCAAGTCTCTCCACCTAGAAGGTGTGTCCTGGGTTACTTTTCCACCTTTTGGTATGCTACATCATCTCACAATACTCGTATTGAGTCGCATTTCTGGACTTCGTCACATCAGACCTTGCTCTAGTGGCATCACGGAGAACAGTTTTTTGCATTTGAAGAGGATTCGGCTTGATAGGTTGCCTGATTTTACCGACTGGGTTGGGGTTCCTAATGCCCATTCCTTTTCAAGGCTTGAAATCATCTCGTGTACAGAATGCCCCAATCTCTGTGCGTTGCCCTTTCTGCAGGAGTGCTCTGCTGGATCTTATAACGAACTGTCGTCACTTACAATTAATAGTTGCCCAAAGTTGTTCCTGCCCCCCATGCCTCACACTTCAACAATAACCAATGTTCGTGTGGCTGCTGATGCACCTTATTTAATCCCAGGGATTTGGTTGTCGCAGGGACATTCGCTGATTTTGACAGGGCATCACGGTGCAATAGCCTGGCATAATATGGCTGACAAAATAGAGTCCATCACAATTAAAGGTGGGGCAGAGATCCCGTGGGAACAACTCTCAAAGCTAGCATCCCTCAGGAGATTCCAGATTGATGGAGATCGAAGGTTTCTGTTAATCGATCCTCTCTCAAACCTCACATCTCTCACAAGTCTACGAATAATGGATTGCGGTAATATAACAATGGATGAGTGCAACCCTCTAATCACAGCTGTCAACCTCAAGGATCTGGAAGTCCACAACAGAGAAGGCCACCCTCGCTCTATAGCTGCAGAACTTCTCTCAGATTTGGTGGTGGCGAGCAGGGTGGAACAATTGTTGCCTGCAGCAGGATCCTTCTTCCGTCTGGAAAGACTTGAGGTGGATAGCATCTCAGCGGTGCTTGTTGCTCCCATCTGCACCCTCGTCGCCTCTACGCTCCACACATTAAAATTCAGTTGGGATCCGAGGGTGGAGAGCTTGACGGAAGAGGAAGAGGAAGCGCTTCAGCTCCTCACCTTCCTCCAGTCCCTATCATTTTCCTACTGCCGGTCTATACTGTCCCTCCCTCGAGGGCTACACAACCTTTCTTCTCTCAAGAAACTATATGTCGGTTATTGTGATGAAATTCGATCGCTGCCCAAGAAGGGGATCCCCACTTCTCTGCGAGATCTAAAACTACATTGTTGCAGCCTCGAGCTAAGCATGCAAGTCGAGGCATTGAGGTGGAAAAACAAGGATTTAATGGTGACAGTTTATTCAGAGCGCCGATAGTGGATCTGGCATTCAGGACTTCTGTTGTTCTATCCAAACAAGAAGAAGCAACTGTATTGATATTTAGCTCGAAGGAGCTTCATTTGCAGTAGACTACGTCGAGAGAAATATTTCTATCCCAAGGTAAGTTCCTTCCTTTTATCAAGGAAAATAATTCCTATATTCTTATACTGCTATTACTAACTTGTGATGTCTGACAGGTGTCTGGCTTGTCGATCGGCACACATCAGTCAATACTCTCCTTCCAGACTGCAATCTGTAACCCAGTAAACCGTGAATCCTGGATGCAAGCCGCGTCACAAAAGCATGCATGTTGTCGGTCTATCTGTCGATTAGTACCTGGAGTTCAGTTTATGATTCCGCGCGCGGTTCATATTAAGCCGACTTTAGTTATTTATTTGGATTGTTTCCCTTTGGCTATCATTCTGATGCTACTTCTTACAGTTTTGGCAACTCTTAATTTGCGTCGCATATTCCATTGTACGCGCTGGAGTTTGCATATATGCAGCAGCTGCATGCATGGTAAATTTTGAAGACAAAGGCTGCACCCGGTCAGTGGACCTGGAAGGTGAATGTCTATTCTTTTTCTGTTCTAGTACTTCTTATGTATGTTTTGTTCTATTTTGACTACAATGATTGTCCTAAACTTCATTCTATGCAAATGTTGCAGGTCTTACATCTTAGAGGTTCAGTGGATTGCTTCCTCGGTTGGATCCCTAGTGATTGGACAGCTTCTGCTTCATGATACTAATTATTTGGGTGGAAGAGCATAGTATCCTCAATCTGCTTGGTTTATTGAAGTAATTTGAGAAGATAAGAGTGTCGGGTGCTTGTTAGCGTGTATGGTGTAGGTAACACACCTTATTGCACCATTATTGTTGGTTTAAGGCAAGATTGTTTCTCGTTGCTTTATGTAAGAAAAAACAGGGCCGTATTGAAACATGCAGCCCTATGTTTTATTTTGAATTTTCAAAAAATGATAAAAAGGTTTCATTACTTTTTTTCCATTCGAAAAAGTTCTAAAAAAGGATAGCGAATGATCGATTCACCACTGATAGCATTAACCCTAAAAGGAGGGATATTCTGACATGTTTCTTTATTTCTATATTGCCCTTTAGTTGATAATTTCAATTTCAAGTTTCATTAAGAAAACTAATCAAATAGATGAAAACTGAAAATTAATCGTAATACGAATAATTGAATAATTAGACTCTGGGATAATTGGACTTTTTAATAATAGACATACAATCCTCTAAACATATAAGAAAATATTATTGAATACTAAGATGAATAGAAATCAATACTACTTTCTTCAGATGTAGCTTATACCGTCTCCTAAAATTTGAATTTTTTCAATCAGAAATTCTTTATATTTTGGGCTATAATTGCTTTGGAATGCAAATGCACACATATAGAGAGATAAGTTCCAACAATATATAGCAACATGATATGGAAACAACACATTTCACAAACAAGACATATCACAATATAGGTTGAGTCTAGAGATAAAAACCATACCTTGTGCATATAAATGTGGATAAACATCCATATAGACCATAGCACAATAATGTAGGCTCAACCATACATAATAAGAAATCCTTATGTCTTACACTCACATAGATAACCATCCATAGTTCACAACACATATGAAGCAAATAAGTTCCAAATAACATAAAGAGACACAAGCGCAATAAAAATGATAAAAGCACATGCTTGTGTCCAACCCATACAAATCCCACAGAGAGAACCTAATAGAACTACTTCTCCCTTTGGCATCGAGACACCAAAAAGGGAAAAGAGCATCACTAACGAAACCCATGAAGATCACTCGGAGTCTTTGTCTTCGTCATCCCCTTCTTCATTGTAGTCTTCATCGGATATGTTCATGGGAGCCTTTCTGGTGTTGTGGGAAGAAGATGGCATGGAGGTCACATCCGCATAATCAGCCCAAGGAAAGACGTCTTGATTCCATTTGTCATATGCGATAGTCTCGGCGGACGAGGAGGAGATAATAACATTTCCACCTTCATCTTCTTCAGCAGGGGAGTGATGCTACCATTGTTAAGCTTGCGCAACTCCTTGATCATGATGTCTTGGTAGCTTATGATGATATTCTCTCTCACATATGAACCATAGTTTTCGTGAATTGCAACGTCCATGCAAAGAAACTTTCTGTTCCACCAAGAGAGCTTGCTCACTTCCTTGTTCACTACAGCCCCGCCTTGAAGAAATGATGGAGGGTCGGCATTCTTTCTTCTCCTTTTAGGCATTGGAGCCTCGGGCGCCGCTTCCTCATCACTAGATTGAGAAGGAGGTGCATGAGAGGAAGACGGTTGCTTGGAATGCTTGCTAAGTTGGCGGAGAGTGCCCTTGGGATGCTTGGTGAGACGGGATGTATCGATGGAATCCACCTTTTCAAGGATGAACTTCATCACATAGGGTGCATACAACGGATTCTTATGCTCAAAGATGGCCCAAAGCAACTCACACTAGATGAAATCCATGACATCAATTTCTTTGCCTTGGCAATCCGGACCGGCCTTTTGAACCTTGTAAGCATGGTAGAGGAGATTGACAAGCCCTCCTCGAATAGCATCCACATTTTTGGCTTGAGGAGCAAGACTAAACCGAACCATGCGAAGGAAGATATTGTAAGTGGGGAGGAGGTCTTGATTTGAGCCAACAGGATGCCACTGAATACAAAGGGCGCAAGCGGCTCTTGTTGTAGGCAGCCCCTTCCACATGCATCCTCTTCCCAACTGGAGAGGTAGCCCCCTTGAACTCATAGCCCAAAATCCTCCCAAATTCCACAAAGTTGGAGGTGCACTTGTGAGGACCGGTCATCCAAGTCATGGTGACCTCTTCATCATTATCAAAGACAACAATGGCGAAGAACTGATGGACAAGCTTAATATCATAGTTTTCATGAGTGTGAGAGATGAGCCTCTCAAGACCAAGTTTCCTAGCAATCCACACAGCCTCTTGAAAGTATTGCTTCTTGTTCAAGTTCTCAAGGCTCAACACCTTTTGCCACAAACCACATGCTTCTTAATTCTGGCATAGATCTCATGCATAATCAGCTGCTGCTCTCTCCTTGGAAAGTTAGGATCATTGGTGTTTGGCGGCAAGTCAAAGAAAGGCTACTGCCTCATCCGACGGAACTCAAGCTTCCCCATACCCAAAACTGTGGTCAAGGAATCATAATGGGCTCTCTCGGCTGCTTCTTCATCATCAAACCCACCTAGGGCAGCACGTCTTGTGGCTTCCTCATCCATGGCACTCTGCTGACGCGGGCGGTTAGTGTTGCTATCATACAAAAGCTTGTCCTTTGTTTGAGCACGATCTCTCCTTGAAACTTTGTTGGGGTTGGAGACGGATGCCTTGGTTCTCTGACCAGATTGACCACCTGTGAGAAACAGAATAGCAGGATAGCATGGAGATAAGCATACATGTCCAGGAACAAAAGGAGAAGTAACCAAAAAATTCTAGGCACAAAATTCTTGATCTACACCAGAGTTTCCGGCCTCACGGGCGGAGTATCCGGCCCAGACCAGAGTCTCCGGCCCTGAGAGGGGAAACCTTGATTTAGTTCGAAAAACTTTGTGCTGAGAATTCTAGGGGTACTTCTGGGATACACCTTGCCATCTAAAAGGTTCTACACCAAGAAAAACTAGGGGAACTACTCTCCAAACATAGATCTAGGTGAAAACCTAGGGAGAGAGAGTGAGGTTACCCTTTTTGTCATGGTGCAGCCCAAACGGAGGAGAGGAGGGTCCCCTGCGTCGGTGAGGTGGAGGAGGCCGGAGGCACGGCGGGGAGCAGCCGGAGCGGCACTTCGAGGCGGCGGCGGCAGGGGAGAGGTTGGAGGTCGCGGGTGTGTGGGAGTTGTGGAGTAAATTACCACCCCGATCCCCTCTTGGATCCTTGTGAAATTGCCGAGACTGGAGTCTCCGGCCTAAACACACCTGAGTATCCGGCCTAAGCCAGAGATTTCAGGGTTTAGGGCAGAGACTTCAGTCATACTGGATTATCCGGCCCTAAGGACCGGATTCTCCGACCCCACGACTAAAAAATGCCAGATTTTGTTGTTGGACATGTAAGATGCAAGATGAGCAAGTTTTTAGATAAGATAGGCCTGGGATAAGACACAAAGTCACTGGAGATGGTACTTCACACTCAAACTTGGTAAGAAGCACAAAAATCAAATAAGAATCATCATTTGAGTGTGTTTTCCATAAAGAACAACGGATAGGCAAAAAGGCCATAAAGCTCCAAAAAGATCAAATCTTCACAAAGAAGATGTCGGTGGCCTAGGCCACCATGTATGAGTGTATGTGTGTGACACCGCGAAGATATATCTTGGGTTCACCGCCACTACTCGTCATTTAAGCTCACAATTCATAAAATGAACAATATAGAGACAAAATGAGTTCTTACTATCGGCATAATGGGGGAGGGATAGTCCAATGGATTAGGACCGCACTCCCCTATGTCCATGCCTACACCTAAACCCAATATAGCTAAGATATAGGTGTGTATGCAAGATAGTCAAGCGACGCTCCCCGAATCTACGATATTTAGCTCATGCCTCAAATAAGTGAACCTTGCTTCATCAAGTGGCTTCGTGAACATATCGGCAAGTTGGATCTTCGTGGGAATATAGCCAAGCTCAATGTCACCCCGGTTGATGTGATCACGAATGAAATGATAACGAATCTCAATATGCTTCGTTCTTGAGTGCTCCACCGGGTTGTGACCAATCTTGATAGCACTTTCATTGTCACATAAAAGAGGCACTTTGTCACAATGGACATATTCCTTTAAAGTTTGCCTCATCCACAACAATTGAGTGCAACAACTAGCGGCCGCCACATACTCGGCTTCGGTGGTGGAGAGAGATATGCAATTTTGCTTCTTAGAAGACCAACTCACCAAGGACCTACCAAGGAATTGGCATGCCCCGGAAGTTGATTTCCTATCATCCTTGCAACCGGCCCAATCCGAATCCGTGTAACCGGCAAGAGAGAATGTTGAGCCTTTAGGATACCACAAACCAAACCTTGGGGTATGAACCAAATATCGAAAGATTCGATTTACCGCAATTAAGTGGCTTTCTTTGGGAGCCGCTTGGTACCTTGCACACACTCCTACACTCAACACAATATCGGGTCTAGATGCACAAAGATAAAGCAAAGAACCAATCATAGAGCGATAGAGTTTTTGATCGACATCTTTACCCTTTGGACAAAGTTCAAGATGACATTTGGTGTCCATAGGAAACTCTTCTCTTTAGCATCTTGCATCTTGAACCTCTTGAGCATGTCTTGGATATATTTGGCTTGAGAGATGAAAGTCCCTCCACTCAATTGCTTGATCTCAAAACCAAGGAAGTACTTCAACTCTCCCATCATGGACATCTCGAACCTATCGGTCATAAGCTTTGAAAATTCATCATTAAAAGCTTTGTTAGATGAGCCAAATATGATATCATCAACATAAAGTTGGCATATGAAAAGCTCCCCTTTAACCCTCTTGGTAAAAAGAGTGGGATCGATTTGCCCCACTTCAAAGCCACGGTCTACCAATAGCTCTCTTAGGTGCTCATACCAAGCACGAGGTGCTTGTTTGAGACCATAGAGCGCCTTATCAAGCTTGTAGACATGGTTAGGGAAGTGTGGGTCCTCAAATCCCGGAGGTTGCTTAACATATACCAACTCCTTTAAAGGACCATTAAGAAAGGCACTTTTCACATCCATTTGTTGCAATTTGAAATTGTGATGTGATGCATATGCAAGAAGGATACGGATGGACTCAAGGCGAGCCACGGGAGCATAGGTCTCTCCAAAATCAATGCCTTCAACTTGAGAGTACCCTTGAGCTACCAATCTTGCCTTGTTCCTCACAACCATTCCATGCTCATCTTGCTTGTTCTTGAATATCCACTTGGTGCCTATAACATTGCGGCAATCTTTTGGCTTCTCCACTAGATTCCACACTTTGTTGCGCTTGAAGTTGTTGAGCTCTTCATGCATGGCTTCCAACCAATCCGGATCTTCAAGAGCTTCAAAGACTTTCTTTGGTTCCACCATAGAGATATGAGCATGATGTTCACTAAAGCTTGCCAATTGACCTCTTGTGGTGACCTTGCTCTTTGCGTCACCAATAATAGCTTCAATGAAATGTTGTTCCTTTTCAAGTCTTCACCAATCTGCTAGACGACGGGTTTCGATATCCTCATTGTTGCGAGGAATTATCGCTTGATCATCTTGATCATTTGAGTCCCCGTCTTGACCGTGATGACCTTGATCATCTTGAGCACATCTTCAATAATAGAAGTAGATGGTTGATCTTGGTCTTGACCTTGGCTAGTGTTGACAATAGGAGTACTTGGTTCTTGTATAGCCTCTTGGTCAACAGAGGAGGGTCTTGCTTGTTCTTGGGTAGGTGCATCATTTGCTTCCATAGAAGGTGCACTTCAACTTGTGATGATGGAGTCTCCACTTGAGTGGAGCTTGGACTTGCTTGAGGAGGCTCATGATGGCTTTCGATGGGGCGATAGAAACCAACCCCCATTCTTCTTATTGCATCTTGAGGTTCCTCATTATCTACATCACAAACATGAAATTGCGCCACTTGGGAGCCGTCATTCTCATCGAACCTCACACTACAAGATTCCACAACTCTCCCTAAGGATTTGTCGTAGACTCTATAAGTGTGAGAGTTCGCACCGTACCCAACAAACACCCTCTAAAGCTTTAGCTTCAAATTTAGATAAATGAACACTTTGATTTTGTAGAAACACTTACAACCAAACACTCGGTAGTAGGAGACATTGGGCTTGTTGCCGGTAAGCATTTCATATGGAGTTTCCTTCTTTCCTTTGCGAAAGAATAACCGGTTAGATGAGTGACACGCCGTGGAGATGGCTTCGGCCCACAAGAAGAGTGGAGACTTAAACTCCGCCAACATGGACCTTGCCATATCCATAAGAGTCGGTTCTTTCTCTCGGCTACACCATTTTGTTGAGGGATATGCAGCGGAATATTGATGACGAATTCCCTCTTCACTAAGAAACTCATTCAAGGTGTAGTTCTTGAACTCGGAGCCATTGTCACTTCTAATGGCCAATATGGGAACATTGTGTTGACGTTGAACTTCATTGGAGAAGTCGATGACGTTTGTTGAGTCATCCTTCGTCTTGAAGAAGAAAACCAAGTAAATCTTGAATAGTCATCAACAATCACCAAACAATACTTCTTCCCACCAAGACTCGGTGCGGTACGGCACCAAAGAGATCAACATGAAGAAGTTCCAATATCCTCTTTGATGAGATGATGGTATTGCTTGGGTGGGGAGAATCATGCATCTTTCCTGCAACACAAGCCCTACAAAGACGATCTCTAGAAAAAGAAACATTCTCTTTTAGTCCAAGAATGTGGCCACCCTTGTGAAGACTTTGTCGCAGCAGTGGAACACGGGGTTCCCCTAGCGCTACCAAAGTGGGTCCGTCCCCTGTGGGCCCACTACAAAGATGGACAAGGCCAAGGCAAAACCCAAGACTGGCGGGCACCACGCGGGCGCCTCGTGGACTAAGACGAGGTTGCCGGGTGCCGGGTTCCCCTGGAACCCCGGGACATTCCCGCACCCCAGAAGGATCAGAGGACCCCGAGAGCCCGAGGCCCTGGCGTGGCCAGACTTCCTCTTGGGTATCAGGCGAAGATGGTAGAAGAGCCCAGAAGACTTGAGAAGCAAGGCGCGAGCAGGGGACACCACCTGCGGTGTGACAGTTCTTGTCCCACGTCGCTTTCCCCAAAAGGAGGGGAATCTCACCAAACCGGAGCAAGACGCTTGGAGGAGAAGAGGCCACGTCACCACCCCCACCATGGAGAGGGGGATCTTCCCGCCAAGAACCCATCACGCTCCTCGCATGACCCCTGTGGTGCTCCTTAGCCTATAAAAGGAGGGCCAAGTCATGGCGAGGAAGGATACGAAAACCAAGCCAGACGCAAGACACAGCTGGAGATAGCTAGGGCCGATAGGAGAAGGGAGGTGATCTCCTCAGGGCAATGATCTGCCCTTTCTTCCTCATCCGGCCAAAACCCTTCCCGGGTTCCTCGCCGGAGACCACCTTGTAGCCACGCCATGATGCCTCCATCTATTCAGACATGCAGGAGTAGGGTTGTTAGCCTCCGGGCGGCCTGATCCTGGGTAGATCGTTGTGTCCCTTGCATACATATTCCACATACGTAGAGAGTGACGAATAACTCGTCGACAGACTTATCCGGAAGACGTCTTCCAGCCTCCTTCGTTCCCCTTCCGAGTCTACAAAGGGGGTGTCCCTCACTCCCGGTGTCCGTCATTCGTGACACGACATCTAGCGCGCCAGGTAGGGGGCGCAAGCGCTGGATTCGTCTGCATCTCGCGCCGTGGCCAGTTCTTCTTCAAGGACGAGATCTACGTCAAGTTCTTCTTCGCCGGAGACGCTTTCCTCGACAAGCTCTTTGTCAGGCATGCCTCCCAAGGTGAAGCTAGAGGCTGCTGCCTCCAAAGTCGCCCCCCGCCTTGCGTGACTCGGGCCCCAGCGGAGATCGTCGGTCAGATCCGGGGAACCGATGGCGCCATCGGATGCCTGCACGGGGGCTCATCACTCCCTGCGCCCATCAACACCGGCGAGAAGCTAGTCCGGGGGCTTAGCGCGGTCATCCCTAGATCCACTAAGCTCTTGGACAGGTCCAATCAGGTTATCACGTTCGACCAAGAGGACGGACCAACCAGTGCCGCCGGGGTTGGAACCCTGCCACTGATCGTGTCACCAGTCATCCATAACTTCAAGGTCACCAAGATGCTGGTCGACGGAGGCTCTAGCCTCAACTTGTTGACGGTCAAGGCGCTGTGTGCGCTGCAGATCCCTTTCTCCCGTCTCGAGGATACTTGAGCGCTCTTAGGAGTGGACGGAAGCGTGACGCTGCCGCAAGGGAAGATCACTCTGCCGGTCACCTTCGGCGACCACAAGAACTTCCGCGCCGAGGACGTCGTCTTCGATGTCGCCGACACTCCGCTTCCGTACAACGGCATACTCGGCCGTCCCGTGTTGGCCAAGTTCATGGTCATCTCTCACTTCGCCTACAACGTACTGAAGATCCTTGCCCCGAAGGGGGTGATCAAGATCAAGGCCGACATCGACGATGCTGTTTCCTGCGTCCAGAAGCTAAACCGAGCCGTGGCGACGACGACTAACACCCCCCATGATGGGAGGAGAGCGAGGTCGATGAGGAGGTGGGTCCCCGAAGCTCGGCGTCCAGCCCCGCCAAGAGAGCGCCGTTCCATGGTGACCCACAAATGACCAAAAAGGTGGCGCTGACCGGTGATGGGTCTCGAACCATCACCATTGGCGCCCACCTCTCCGAGGAACAGGAAAGCGCGCTCGTCGCTTTCCTTCGAGAAAACTCCGACGTCTTCGCCTAGGATGCCTCGGAACTTCCTGGTGTTCCGAGGGACGTGATCGAGCACAAGTTGGCGGTCAGCGCGGGCGCGCGACCAGTAAAGCAAGTTCTCCGGAACCAGAGCAAAGAGAAGCTGGAGTTCATCGTCGCCAAAGTCGACAAGCTGGTGGAAGCAGGCGTCATCCGGCCGGTCCCGCACCCTCTCTGGGTGGCAAACCCGGTTGTGGTCCCCAAGCCTCTCACTCTCAAGTGGCGCCTCTGCATCGACTTCACCGACTTGAACAAGGCTTGCCCCAAGGACCCTTTTCCCTTGCCGCGCATCGACCAGATCGTCGACTCTACGGCAGGGTGTGAACTGCTTTGCTTCCTCGACGCCTTCTTCGGGTATCACCAGATATTGATGTATGTCAAAGACCAAGAGAAGACTGCCTTCATCACTCCCAAGGGCTGCTACTGCTACACCAGGATGCCTTTTGGTCTCCGAAATGCTAGTGCTACCTTCCAGCGCGCGATGCAGGCATGTCTCGGGCCGCAACTAGGCCGAAACGTGGAATCATACATCGACGACATCATGGTCAAGACTCGCTTCCAGGACTCACTTATCGAAGACCTCCATGAAACGTTCGAGAATCTTCGCCGGGTCAACTTCAAGCTGAACCCTGAAAAGTGCGTATTCGGGGTGCCGTCGGGCAAGCTGCTGGGATTCTTGGTCTCTCATCGAGGAATCGAGGCTAACCCGGACAAAATCAAGGCCATCTACCGCATGGAAGCCCCGTGGCGAATCAAGGATGTACAACGGCTCAATGGGTGCATCACCGCACTCGGGCGCTTCATCTCCAGGCTTGGAGAGAGGGCTCTTCCTTTCTTCAATCTGCTCTAGAAGGAGGGTCCCGTCAATTGGACCCCGGAAGCTGAAGAAGCACTGAAATCTCTCAAGAGCGACCTTGCTTCACCGCCTATCTTGGTGGCACCAACAAAGAAAGAGCCTCTGCTCCTGTACATCGCCGCTACCAATCAAGTGGTGAGCGCAGTACTTGTGGTAGAACGCGATGCTCCCCCAAGAAAGATCAGCAAGCCCAAAGGCAAACGGCCTGGTGGGGCTCTCCAAGGTCAACCCAGCCCAAAGAAAACGTCGGGACTCCCAACTCTAGGGGGACTCGGCGCCTCGGTCGACTCCACGGGTAATGTCTGCACTGAAACGCTGGGGGCTGAGCAGCCTCTGGCTCAGAGCAGCGAACCCGGGGAGGAAGCGGAGCCAAGCCACGAGGCAACACCCCGCAAAGTGCAGCATCCGGTCTACTTCATCAGCTCGCTGCTGCGAGATGCGCATGAACGTTACCCCATGATGCAGAAGCTACTCCTGGCAATTCTGGTTGCTTCGCGCAAGCTGAGGCCATACTTTGAAAGCCACCCAATTACCGTGGTCTCAAAGTATAATATGAGAAGCCCCCTGGATAACCCACTCGCCACTGGTCGTATATCCTGGTGGGCCATGGAGCTTCAAGGCTTCGGACTCAAGTTCGAGCATACGGACAATATCAAGAGCCAAGCATTGGTGGACTTCACTGCAGAATGGACTGAGACGGCTTTTGACGACCCGGAAGAAGAAACCTGCCTCCCCGGAAAGGAAGACCCGGATGCATGTGTCTTACACTTTGACGGTTCTTTTTCTAAGAACTGAGGAGGAGCTGGGGTAGTCTTAACGTCACCAACTGGCAATCGCGTGAAGTACGTGGTTCAGATGCACTACCTCGCGGGTATCCACTACAAAAATTTCGGCCATCCGAGACGATTTAATAACGTGGTGATCATGCTCCAAAACGTCGCGATCTGCAATCCTCGACGGTTCCCACGACGTTATGGGAACGTCAGGGACCTCTAGTCATAGACGATTCTACGATGGTTCGGTGCACATCAGAATGTCGTAATGGATCCTTGACGTTTCGGCAACTGACGAAACTAACTGGGCCGGCCCATCTAAGGACCACATTTTTTTTTCGTCGCAATTTTTGACAGGTGGCAGACGGCCGCTATCTCTGTTTGATGACATCATCGTATGCTCGACGATTTGCAATACGTCGCGGCACGTTATGACGTCATGATGCCGCGACGTTTTTTGTTTTTCCATCACGCTGTTGCGGCAAATCGGGTGCGTACACGTGTTCCACCGACGAGTAGACACGTGACGACATATCCGGGACGAAAATTAGTCTTCGTCGCTACGGGTAATGTCATCATCCATCTCGACGTTTGCTTTATTCGTCGCGTCTGCCGTGCATCTATATGCAGACACGTGGTCCAATCGAACGTGTACACGTGGTCCAATCGAACGTGTACATGTGGTCCAATCGAACGTGTACATGTGTCGTCTACCGACGACGGAAAGTTTCCGTCGCGCGTGGTTCGTGGCGACACCGATCACACGATGTTCCCGTTTCGTCGTTGTTCGAAAGGCAATTCGTCGTAGCGTTACTAACACAAAACATGAAGTAAATACATAATTTTCGAATTAGTCGGAGCCTTGCTCGCCAGCATAGGCATCAAAAGCCAGAGGCCAGGTTTTACAGTTCAACAGGCAACAAGTGGTTGACCTGTACTGAACATACAGTTTTCGGCCTCTCAAAAGGCAACCAGCAACATACTCTTGAAGGGCAACAAAATGTGACGGCCCTCCAGAGGTTCTCACGCAGGGCTAGTCTGTTGCATCTGTCGAATAACCTTTAGCTAACAATTGCGCAATAATGGTATTGCAGAAAAGTTGACTCTGCTTCATTGTTTCATGCTCCTCCCTCATAAGGTGCAAGTCTTTATGATAATGGATCCTTTCAGCATCAGCTTGTTCCTTCGCCTGATTCAACTCATCAACAACAGTCTCCAGTTTGGTCCTCCCTTTTTTCTCAGAATCGAGTAGACGCTGAAGCTGAATCTTTGATGCTCTTGGACAGCTCATTAACACAGATTCGGCGGCAGAGAGAATCTCTTCGACAGCACCATCCCCTGAAGTATATTGTGCCATCTTGTCTTTAATTTCATCCTATAGAGCAAGGAAAAGAATAAGATGAAGTAGCAGACAACAAGCGTGAGGTGTTGAGACATGCGTGTACAAAACATAGTTGGGAACCATGCTGAGATGATCTAGTGCAGATTTTAACAGACGTGTAAGAAGTAAGCATGCATGTAAAAGAACTAGGAGATGACAAGTAAGCATGCATGTACAACAACTATCAGATGACAAGTCTGCGCATGCATGTAAACTGTTGATTCCAGATGTACAGAATTCTGAGGGACTTACAATTGCTCTTTTCACAGGTGAACTGAAGGCCCGCTTCTTGAAGCCGGGCTTGGATCTGGACAATTTGAATGCGTGATCCCCCATATCGCAGCAAACCTTGTAGCTACAAGAACCCGTGGCAGAATGGAACCGGACGCGCGCTCTGCTCGATATGGCTTTCACGCAAGCCATCTACACAGACAAAGAGTATGAACATATTAGTGACAGTCCATAATATAGAACTGGAAAAGTGGCAAGGTTGAGTGAAGAAGGACACGACCTGTTTCGCGGGTGTCGACCAGGTAGCGACTAAATTGAGCCAGTCGTCATCTCCCATGTGTTGTACTTCAAAAGGAGGTGTCCGTAGAACCAGAGCCTTGTCTTCAACATTGTCAAAGTAAAGGCCCTTCAACATATAGCGTCTTTGTTTTGTACGGTCCCTGAGATTCATTAAAAGAGCTTGATGAATCCAGGGGTCTTGGAGGTCCAAAATATATCTTGACTGAAACAAAATTTAGAGCATTCTTCAGTTTTATGAACATCAAGAGAATGAACTGGAAAGTTTTTTTTCATGGAATGAACTGGAAGTTGGGTTACAGAACTTACACTCAGATGGGCGACGTACATAGAAAATATTTCGAGTCTTCCCTTGTACTCTTTACAATGGGATAAGATAGGGACAGTATCCTTCACAGGCTCACAGCTTGAGAACACGTAGTAGCAAACATGGAAGCAATCTTTGGTCCATTGGCCTTCTCTTTCCAATAGGAATTACAAGTTTGATCCTCCCTCTGTTGGACACGCTTCCCCACTCCTCGCCTAGGACCGGTGGCAGCTGGACATGGGGAGGTGCCTGCTCATGTTGGGCGACTGCCTCCTCTCCGTGGTCGCCTAGGACTAGTGGCAGCTCGACATGGGGAGGTGCCTGCTCATGTTGGGCGGCTGCCTCCTCTCCGTGGTCGCCTAGGACTGGTGGCAGCTCGACATGGGGAGGTGCCTGCTTGTGTTGGGCGGCTGCCTCCTCAGCGTGGTCAGCTGCCTCAGTGTGTTGGGCAGCTTCCATCTGGCCATGGGAGCAATGGGCAATTGGCTGCTCGCCTTGGATATCTGGCCGCTTGAGTTTGGCGTATGTACTTCTTTTGTTTTCTACCGGAGACTCAAGTGGTGTGCCTTCAACTATATCAGCATTGACGCGCTTGTGATTGCGAACTGCACCAGGTTCAGTTTGTGGTTCTAACATGATAAAAAGCTCAAAGTAAGTTGCACAAAAACACTTGCTAATAAGAACGTATTACAGCTACAAAGTAAGGTACTTATTTCCGGATTTCTCCCACTGGATGCATTTGGTGTTCTACATTATATTACTGGTATAGATTGTTATGTACAGCTGATAATGTAACAGATCGACATGAGTAATCTAACCCGTGGACCTAAGACTTACTCCCTTCATTCTGTTTTAATCTACATCTTGTACAATTTCAGACAATTTAGAAGTATGGTTTCACAGAATACCAAGCACCATTTGCTTTACCCATGCTTACTTATATGGATAGTAGTAGAATTTTGCAACGGTGGGGACATGTGATTTTAACTTATTGCTTAATTACTGTGGTGGAATGGATTTCTATAGTAGAATGCAGACAAAATTTGAACAAAAACAAGCATAAGATTGTGTGGTACTTATATTAGACCAGCCGCTACACATACCACAATTATCTAACATGATTGTTCTACTATTCTAAGGACAAAGTACCATTTCGGATTCACCTGACGGAATCATGTAGTACTGATAATTTAACATATGGACATGACAAACCTAATACGAGGACCTAAGAATTACTTCCTCCGTTCTCTTTTAATCTACATCTTGTACAATTTCAGACAATTTAGAGTTGTATTTTATTAGTACTTATCCACACCATTTGATTTAGAAGTATGGTTTCACAGAAAACAAAGCACCATTTTGCTTTACCAATGCTCAATTATATGCACACCCAATGCTTAATTATATGCTTAGTAGTATTTTGCAACGGTGGAAATGTAGACTAAATCCGAACAAAAACTGCTCCAGAATGTAGACTAATCCGAACAGAGGGGGTGTAGGATCGCAAAACAGGCAATAAACCCTTATACAAGCTCGAAAATGAACAAACTTTGGCCATAGGAACTCATCAAACATAAGCAACAAACAGTCAATTAAACATACAGACGAAAATAATCCTCACAAGTTTGCCTACGAGCTTTTAGAGGCTAAATCTTACTGTTATTCATGGCGGGAACCTTTACTCGTTGCAGACCTTGGCGGCGACCTGGACGACGAGGTGGCAGGCCTCGGCGGCGATCCGGACGGCGAGCTTGGCGGGTCTTCACGGCGATGTGGCGGATCTTGGTGACGACATGGATGGTGATGTGCCAGATCTTGGCGGCGACCTGGACGGCGATGTTGCAGATCTTGGTGGTGACCTGGACGGCGAGGTGGAAGATCTTGGCGGCGATGTGTCAGATCTTGACAATGACCGGGACGCGAGGTCACAGATCTTGGCAGCGACCCGGATGGCAGGCTACACGGCGAGGCGGAAGACCGGGACGGCAGGCTACACGGCGAGGTGGAACACCGGGATGGCGACCTTGGATTCGGAAGGAAAGGAAGAAATGTTGGAAGGGTGATGTGGTGGGATGGGGGTGAGGGGCGTTGGGGGAGGGGGGATGCCGACACGGAGAGGGGGGATTTTGGCGAGGGGGGTATAGGCAACGAGAGGTTCGAAATTCTGTGGGCGCGCACGTAAGGCGGCAAAATTTGAACGAAAAATTGGGTGGGAGCGGGGCGAAAGTTTTGGTGGGTGGGCAGGAATATTGCTGGCCGGCCAATCGATGCGTGATGGATGGCAAAATTTGAACGAAATTTTGGGTGGGAGCGCTGCGAAATTTTTGGTGGGTAGGCAGGAAGCATTGCTGGCCAGCCAATGCGTGATGGATGGCTTAAACAATTAGACGATTTATGAAACTATTTATTAAAGGATTGTGTGAATAAATCTATAAATTGACCTAAAACTCGAGGAATTTAAAAAAAACTAAGTATGAAAACAAGATTATCAATCTGCTAGTCGTGACCCGCTTCACATAACACAATTATCCAACGAAGGGTATGCCTAGCGCTCTTGGAGGTTGAACTCCCACTTCGGGTGCGCACCGGTTAAAATCATGGGATAAATGGGCCCAAATGTACCTACTATATACCCTAATAACACAAAGAAGTACAAAACTCCAATAAGATGTTCACGCCCGTGGTCACCTGCTTAATCAATTAGGCTTTCGACCAATGTGGGGGCTCTACAGTGTCAGACTCACACCTAAACCTAAGTATTGTCCTAACATATGTATGAAAGTGTGATATGGTACATATGAAGAGCCAAGAAACTTGTATATGAGTGCTTAATTAACATACTACAAAATAATTATCCCACCCGTTAGGTTCTGCTCTTCTACAGAAGAACTCCCACTTTAGGTGCACTGGATGGAATCAAGTGATAACATATAGGCCCATAGCTGGATTTGAAATTTAATATTAGTTACCCCTACACAACCAATGAGAGAACTCCTCAACGCTACCCCCTTTCGACGTACGTGGAATCGGTAGGGATAGGGATCACTTTGGCTAATAACTGCATGTAGTGTTTTAACCAAATTAGGGACCTCTAAAGCGTCCGAACCGTCATACCTAAACGTATGTATTGTCATGTGTGTGTGAGGGTGTGGTGGTATACACTGGAAGAGCCAAAACATCTAACTCATGTGACCCCCTTCACAAACCACAGTTATCGTACACGAAGGTTCCATTCGATCTTATCAGGCTAAACCCCCACTCCGAGTGCACCAGATGGAATCATGTTTGATTATATAAGACATGGCCCAACGTTGGTTTTCGGTAAATTACTTAGGGGTTCGACAAGAGTGGGGGATCTGGAGCCATCCTAACACAAACCAAGGAGAAGACTCCGAGAGTTAATCATTTCGATGCACGTGATACAATACGTAGACGATAGGGTTGACTTTCGGTAAATTACTTAGGGGTTCGACAAGAGTGGGGGATCTGGAGCGTCGAAATCACACAAGAATCTGGCACTATCCTAAAATATTTGTAAGAGTATATTTATGGTGCAAATAACAACATCATCATACTTTGTCACAAGATTCCATCTAGTGCTAGTTTAGTCTTGGAAGACCTCAAAATCTTTTCATACGAATAATTGTGGTCTATATGAAGCGAGTCACACTATAACATGGATCCAAATTGTCATTTTAAATGTTCATATGAGTTAACAGAACACAACCAATTAGAATAGTACACTGAGCTAGATAGCTTCCCTCCTTCGACGTCTGTGGAAACTGTAGATGCTAGGGTTTTGACTTATGACCAACTGCTTAGAGTTTTGACCAAAGTGGTGTTGTGGACACTGTTCAAGATATCTTCTGATATGCCGATTAATCGGCCGATTTATCTCTTATCGATGTCTCACCGATAAGATAAATTGGCTGATAAGTCAGCCAATATGCCGATAAACTGTCCGATATGCCGATAAATCGACCGATTTACCCCTTATCTTAAGTCGAGCGGTAAGTTACTGATAAGCGGTATCCCCAACATTGGCTGTGGAGAGTCGGAATCACACATAAACCCAATACGGTTTTCCACAACTTTGAGGATCTGCACCGTTCATCATGACCGTCAATTTTGCATTAAACGAACAATATTATTTCTACTATTTGACGTATTAATAACACAAAAAAATAACACATTTTCCTTGCTAATGTATGTATTACCACATGAATACAAAAATAAATTAAGTAAATCGATAAATTATTTATAATGCATCGATAATTTAAAGATTCATTTATAAGTTGTGCACGGATCATAAAGCAAATAGACGTTCATTAGAAGCGGTGGAGAAAGTTGGATGGAGATCCTCATATATTTGCTAAGTTGCATCTTCCCACATAAACGTAGGTACTTTCCTAACATATTAATTGTAGCCAAATTAAACTGAAATTCAGTACTGCATTCATACGGGGGATACATAATTCTCGTGAGAATGCGCTTAACAGCAAGAAAAATAACAAAATGCAACGAAAATGCCGTGGTGTCTAGCTACTCTACTACTCCGTAGTCGTCGCCGGAGAGGTCGATGAAGTCGGGCTGCTCCCACGGCCAATCCGCCACTGGTGGTGGCGGTGGCCCTGTGCGCCGTGGCGGTGACCTGGCCTGTTCCACCTCCTCCATTGGATAGTCGTCACTGTCGCAGGAGAGGTCGATGAAGACGGGCTGCTCCCACGGCCAATCCACCACTGGTGGTGGCGGTGGCCCTGTGCGCCGTGGCGGTGGCCTGGCCTGTTCCACCTCCTCCACTGGATCATCCTCATACGACTCCGGCAACGGGCCAGTCCAGCACCACTTCATCCCGAGCATCTCCGGCGGGATGTTGGTCTGCTCCGGCTCCATCTGCTGCTGCGGCACTGGCTCCGGCTCCATCTTCTGCTGATGCGGCACCTGCTGTGGCGCCAGCTCCGGCCCCATCTGCTGCTCCATCGTCGAGTCACGGAGCACCTGCAAAAGACCCGGCCACCGCGCCAGCTCGTCAAGCTCGACGGTATCAATGGACTCTGCTAAGACCTTTTTCATTTCGGGTCGTCCTCCTCGTCGACAACCGGCTGCGGTGGAGGAGGCGATGGAGTACGTCGAGGCGGCGGTGTCATTGGTGCACGGCCACGTCGCATGAAGAAGAGGGGGCGTGTGGCACGCGATGCGCCCACATGGAGAGGAGCCGTCCTGCGCGCGATGCTCCGCCTGGCACGGACGGTGTCGAGGGCATCTTCGACGGTGCGCCCATCCCAGAAATCCCACCGGCCTTCACGGTTCTTCTTAGCCGGGGCCTTGGGACCACCACCGGCGTAGCGTGCGATGTCGCGGCGTCGCTCCGCCGCAAGTACGGACAACCACCAAAATTGGTTGTCGACGGAGTACTCCGGGTCGGCCTTGAGCTCTTCTGGGAGGGCCATCCACCGACGCTGGATGAGGAGTTGTAGTTCGAGCATGCCTACCTTGGGGATAGGCGGCACGGCGAGGCCGCCTGCGCTCATGCGCCAGCTAGACGGCACCCGTGAGTCCGGTGGGACGAGAAGGCCGTAGCGGGCAAACTCCTTCGCCATCGGCGCCGAGAGGTTGCACGGCCAGATGTATCTGCGCCCCCATCCCCCGGTACTGCCGCCAGCCTCGTGGTTGTTCGTCATTGATGGTGGAGGAGCGCGTGGATGATCTCGATCTGGAAATGGCGATAGGAAAGGCGGCCAGAAGAAGTCGCCCCTCTCCGATAAGATAGTTTTTTTTAAACAGTCTGAATCCAAGCCATGGCAATAACTCGGACGTGCGCCATTAGCGATTTGACGTGATGAGTCCTTGAACGGCGGTTCGGTGCAGCAGCACGGACTAAGCCTCTCTAACTTTTTTCTCTTGACTGGGAGACACTAACACGCGCGGTCCACCGGACATTGGGTCCACATGTCAATGAGCCAAAGGCAGGCTATACTAAGCCAGAGAATCCGTGCCGACGGTGCAGTGGTCTACCCGCGGGAGAAAAGGATGTCTTGTATTATCTAGTTTGACCTTTCGAAGGCAAGCTGATGGATCTGGTCACTGATCGAAGATCTAGTTTAGATATGGAGCATGCAATGCTTTATGTTTTCAATTATGTTTATCTAGTTTATTATGTCTATGCTTATTCGTTTATGTTTTCCACTGTCAAATTGATGAACAAGTGAATATACTATATGGGTCCTATTGTTGGATAATACACCTGATTAGTCGTCAGTACCTAGGTTTTCAATTATGTTTATCTAGTTTATTATATCTATGCTTATTACTTTATCTTTTAAATGTTCATATGAGCTACCCTAACACAACCAATGAGAAAAGTGCACTTAATTAGCTACCCCTTTCGACAACCCGTTGAACTAGTAGAGCAATTGTTTAGGGTTTCGACCAAAGTGGTTGCTCTGGATCCAGAATCACAAAAACCTGGGTATTGTCCTAAGATATGTACGTACGAGAGTGTGGTGGTACACCGGAAGAGACAACATCAAACCCGTCGGTGTGACCCGCTTCACATATATATACCACGGTTATATCTGGCATGCATGAAGGTTTTTCGGTCTTTAATTTTAAGGCTTAACTCCCACTTTGTGTGCACCGTATGGAATTCTGTGATAATTGGGGTCCAAAAGTTTTAAATGTTCATATGAGCTACGCCCTGGGTCCTAACACAACCAATGAGAAAAATGCACTTAGGTACCCCTTTCTTCGACACCCGTGGAACTGGTAGATGATGAGATGGTCGACTTTCGAACAATTGTTTAGGGTTTTGACCAAAGTGGGGTCTCTAGAGCCAGAATCACACCAAAACCTAGGTATTGTCTAAGATGTATATGTATGAGAGTGTGGTGGTACATTGGAAGAGACAACATCAAATTCGTCGGTTGTGACCAGCCCGCTTCACATACCACGGTTATATATCGAGCATGAAGGTTTTGCAGTCTTTTAAGGCTTAACTCCCACTTTTGTGTGCGCTGTATGGAATCTCTCGTGATAACTTGGGTCCAAAATTAGTTGTTTTACTTAATGTTCATAGCTACCCTAAAAAACTAATGAGAAAATGCACTTAATTAGCTACCCCTTTCGACACTCGTAGAACTGGTAGATCAAATTGTTTAGGTTTCGACCAAAGTGGGTGCTCTGGAGCCAGAATCACACCAAAACCTAGGTATTGTCCTATAAGATATGTATGAGAGTACTGTGGTGGTACACTGGAAGAGACAACATCTAACTCGTCAGTGTGACTCGTTTCACATATATACCACGGTTATATCGGGCATGCATGAAGTTTTTGCGGTCTTTTAAGGCTTAACTCCCAGTTCGTGTGCACCGTATGGAATCCTGTGATAACTTGGGTCCAAAGGTTGTTTTAAATGATCATATGAGCTACCCTAACACACCCAATGAGAAAAATCAACCACTGAGAAAAATGCACTTAATTAGCTACCCCTTTCGACACCCGTTGAACTAGTAGAGCAATTTTTTAGGGTTTCGACCATTTGGAGCCAGAATCACACCAAAACCTGATATGTATGAGAATATTGTTGGTGCTCTGGATATAGCTAATTAAGTGGACTTGGCTCCTTGGTTGTGTTTGGGTACCTCAGATATAAGAACATTTAAAATCAACATCACTTTCTATAGAAGGAAAAACAGCCTACAATATGTGTTATCTGACATCTTGTGCGCCATTTCAA
The DNA here is from genome assembly GCA_947311845.1 of Poa pratensis. Classification (NCBI taxonomy): domain Eukaryota; kingdom Viridiplantae; phylum Streptophyta; class Magnoliopsida; order Poales; family Poaceae; genus Poa; species Poa pratensis. Next base: position 24,404,398 of record CAMZMU010000041.1, on the reverse strand, counting down.
AAAAACCACAAGTATATTTATTATTTACAAACAAAATAAAAAACCACAAGTGCGGCACACGTGGCCGAAGGGGCGGGAGACGCACAGTGTCCCTTTGGAATACGCGCCTTTATTTCGCGCACCGCGCGCCCTTCTCTCTCTCTCCCCCCCTCTCTCTCTCTCTTCCAGTCATATCACTAGCTCGCTCGCTCGCTCTCGATATCACTCTCCTTCGTTCTCTCTCACTGTGTTGGAATAGATCTTTGGTGGGAGAAGAAGGCCTGGCATCCTCCTCCTCCCTGGGCAGGTAGGATCTTCATAGGTTGGAGGTGACCGCGCGCGTCGTCCTCGCGTATTTCAGGCCTATCTTCGTCAATGGTTGTACGATGATATCTAACCCTCGTATGCCTTGTATAGTTGTATGCATCATAGATCTGTACATCGAGATCTATTTATCTGCGTAGTAGGACCTGCATGGTAGATCTACATGTTTTTACGGATCAGTATTCGTATCTGCTTCGTTTTTTCGCCCGTAGTGGTCGATTTGGTATATGGCAGATTAAACTTGAGATATTTGGCACGCATAGTTCATCTATTCCAACCATGATTTCGATCGGTTAGGTTTTAATACTGTAACCGATTTGGTTTTCTACCGGAGATTGTGCTTAGATTTGGGTATTTTCGGATTCATTGCTTAGAAGTTTTGTTTTGCTAGCTTAGTTCATCTTTGTCCAGGTTCCAATGCCAATGAAAGCTGAAAACATGGAGGTCTACAATGACGAGGAGCATAACTGCATTGCTGATTACACTCATCATGATGAAAACGTTGATAAAATCTGCTTCAGTAGAGAATCTGATCCTGATTCTGAATCAGATTCGGAATATGAATCTGAAAGTGATAGTGATGAAGAGGGCCTACGCATTGTTACAACTAGGGGTAAATCTAAACTTGGACTGTAAAAATTGAATTCATATATGCAAAAATGTACTAGTCTCTAAAATTTACTTTTCTTTCACGTAGGTCCTTATCAAGGGAATAAAGATTTCAAAAAGCACATATATTATGGCAACCATATGGGTTTATCAGTGAGAAGGCTCAAATTTCTCAAGAGACAAGTCTCTAAGAAAAAACCTGACATACCTTTTTATGTCTGCGAGACCACCTCCTTTGCAGTCAAGGGGAGGAACGCCAAGATGGTAAGAACTTTGACATTCTTTTAATATCACATTTCGGGAATCGACACACCATGAATTGATTGTTGATTTCTTTTGCTTTTAGTACTTCTCGATGGATTACAGTCAGAAATTCCTCAAGCAATATCTACATAAAGAAAGACCTCTACGTGTCACTAACGAGGAATATGAAGGTTCTCGTCAAGTAAGGATATCGATGAGCGAGCATGGGCGTGCGGTCATCACTACAAACTGGGCAATTGTTGTCAAGGATCTGGTTTAAGGAAGATGGACATGGACTTTGTGTCAATGTGTTCGCCGGTATACCCGTTGAGCGATGCATGTGTCGCTGTTGCTATGGGTTTGTGTAGTTTGTGTATCCTACTGTGCAAATCTCAAAAACTTGAATAGATGGTTTGTGTGGGGATGAGCTTAATGGTTGTATCGGTGTTTAGTGATACTTGATTGATTAGGACTAACAGTTGTGGCTTAAATTAAGTTCTAGTGATCTCAATGGTTGTATCGGTGTTTGCTATATTAATGCCACGGCATACGGCTTCACCAAGATAAAAACAACACACTAGATTTAGTAGATACGAGATTAGGTAGATACTAACAGGTTCATTAATTACAATGCTGCAGCATACAGCTTCACCAAGATAAAAACAACACAGCTAGCTAGGAAAAGGACCATCAGCAACACCAGTTTCCCCTCTTCTTCTTCCTTATTTGGAGGCTGCACTATGCCACATTCGACACCAACTTAAGGCAGTTCCTCGAGAAAGAAACTGAATGCAGCGTGCTTCGCCTTATAGGGGGCTGGTTTCTTCGATGCAAATGAACCGCGGCCGTATGCATGCTGCTGGACACTGCCGCGGTCAGGATTGATATTCTGGATGCAGAACGGGCAGAACCATTTCTGGCCGTCTCGGTAGATGATTTCTCCAGCCCGCATTTTCCTAAGCACATGCCGAGCTTTAGCATGCATCGCCCCCTCGTCATCAGAGAAATCCATATCGGCATCCAAGGGTTCCTACAAAAAAAATATTGGGATTAAAGCAAGCGCATATATGTAAAACTCGATCTAGAAAACAATCTAGTAACTACCAGAGATTAACCCAAGCCACTCAAACTAGTAACTCAATCTAGTAACTACTGGAGATTAACCCAAGCCAATCAATCTAGAAAAACAATCTAGTAACTACCAGAGATTAACCCAAGCCACTAAAACTAGTACTTCCTCCGATCCATATTAAGGGACTTAACTTTGTCTAGATACGAATGCATCTAGTCCTAGTAAGTACCGAAGATTAACCCAAACCACTCAAACTAGTAACTCAATATAGTTTTTAGAACAGGGGGTGTACCGGTTCATCGTCGCTGCTGTCCTCATAGAACGACCGGTAGGTCATGTTCTCCAGAGTGGAGTCCTCGTAGAGCTGGTCAATCTCCGCGTACACATCGGCGAGATTCGCCTGCGCGGGGGCGGCGGTGGCGGCCGTTGGCGCGACGTCGGCGTTCGTTGGCGCGACGACGGCCAACGCAGCCGGTGCATGGTCGCCTCCAACCCCGGCACCGGTGTTCATCCTCGTAGCTTGGTGGTGACTACGTACTGCGCGGCGAGGAATAGCGCGTCCGACTGTGAGCGCGCGGTGACGACGGGTGGTAGTGTGTGGGCTACTGCGAGCAGGCGGAGTGGGTTTCTGCGAGCTGATGGTGTGTGTCTCCTTTATAGCCGGCCGGTCGAGTGAACTGGAGACGGGATGTGGTGGCGTTGGGAGGGCACACACGGGGGGACGGCATACACGGGTGGGTGAGAGTTTTAATGCTCTCTACCGCGCCGCACAAGCTTGGGGAGACGAGAAGGCTGGACACATTGCGCTAACGAAAGGCCCGGTGAGACACGCCACTCCCGCGCAGGCAAAGTCGTCGTAGTGTTGGAAGGTGAGAAGGCTGGTCGCTGGGCAGATGCCGGCGTTAATGCGACGCGTCCCGTCCCGTCACTTCGCCGGTGTACGTCCACACCACAGTTTTTTGAACTAACCACGCACCACGCGATGGTGAAACATGCACAAGTGAAGTTGCAGTTCAACTCCACTCACCGTGCACGTGAAGTTGAAACGTGCCTCTGCATTTCCGCTCCACTCGCCCACCCATGCAACCACCGCCTTTCTATAAAAAGATCTAACTAGGGCATGCATATATACGTCCATTTTACTATTCACTTCAACCTGTTGCAAAAAAGCGGCTACCATGGCCAACAGTAGCAAAGCGCTCTGCTTCATCGAGGTAGATATGGGAATTTCCATTTCCGTTCATGGGCTTCTGATCCGTTTCTGAATTCCTCCTGCTTTCATCTTTCTTAGGTCCATCTTTATGTTAACATCAACTTCCGATCACTACATGTATGTACAGGGCAGTTGCATCCGAGGAGACAATCACCTCCGAGTTTCTGGCGAAGAGGGTAACTTTCCTAGACAGTCAACATCCGCGACGTTTTGGCAAGTTTCGTCGAACGTAACTGGGCTACTGGGCCGCGGGACGAAAATCCGCGACGAAACATATGGAAAACGTCACGCGTGCCGGGCCCATTATCAGAAAACCCAAAACGTCGAGAGCAAAATCAACTTTTTGACCCACCGCGACGGAAACACGTGACGTTATCAGAACGTCGTTGAAAAAACGTCGTAGATCGAGACTATTTTGGTAGTGATCTCCAACAACACAATGGAGTACGAGGGTTTACTTGCTGGACTTCGGGTGGCCATAAGCCTTGGCATCAAGAAAATCATCATCAAGGGAGACTCCCAGTTAGTCATCAAGCAAGTCAACAAGGAATATGCCTGTCCTCAGATGGCACCTTATGTTGAAGAGGTTTGGAAGCTTCTACGACGCTTCGACAGCTTCAGGGCTGTGTACATCTCACGGGTGGACAATACCGTGGCGGGCGAACTCTCGAGGTGGGCTTCATAGCTGGAGCTCGTTCCCCCAGGGATCAACATTTAAGTACTCAAGCAACCGTCGGTGCCCGCCGACAAAGACAAGCGTGCCGAGGAACCAGGGGCTGGTAACCCGCTCTTCACGATGACTCGGGAGGCTAGCCCGACAGTTCAAGATCTGGAAATACCAGCGCCAGACGGAGTCCTGCTCCCTCTCTGCCGCTGGGCTTTCCCGGTTGAGAAAAGTCATCCGCCATGGGCCCTGGACATTATCAAGTACATGTTGGATCGGGTCCTCCCGGGTGACGATCACGAAGCCGAGCGAGTGTCCCGGCAAGCCAAGCTCCACGTCATGATCGATGGCGAACTGTACAGGCGGCGCGAAAATGGGATCAAACTTTGATGTATTCCGCAAGAACAAGGGCAGGAGCTGCTGAAGGACACCCATGAGGGCACATGTTCCAGCCATGTAGCTTCAAGGTCTCTGGCGGGGAAGGTTTTTCGCCAGGGGTTTTATTGGCCTACAGTCCTTCATGATGCTGAACAAGTGGTCAGGACGTGTGAATCTTGTCAACATTATGCGAAGGATATTCATCAACCGGCGCAAGCTCTACAACCCATTCCAATCTCTTGGCCGTTCGCGGTCTGGAGGCTGGACATAGTGGGGAAGATTCCAAGGTCTGTCGGGGGGCATGAATACCTCTTTGTGGCAATTGACAAGTTCACCAAGTGGGTAGAAGTGATGCCAGTACCGAGGCAGATGGCTCAGGCTACCATTAAGTTCAACGAGGGAATCATTTTCCGTTTTGGAGTGCCTAACAGGATCATCACATATAATGGCTCTCAGTTCACTAGCCGGGTTTTTCTCAATTTCTGCGAAGGCATGGGTATCAAGATATGTTTCGCTTCAGTGGCGTATCCCAGGTGCAATGGGCAGGTTGAGCGTGCGAATGCAGAGGTATTGAAAGGTCTGAAGACCAAGGCCTTTAATAAGCTAGAAGATAGGGGCAAGAATTGGATTGAGCATCTACCAAGCGTCTTATGGTCCCTCAGAACTACGCCAAGCAGGGCCACTAGAGAAACACCTTTCTTTCTTGTCTATGGAGCAGAGGCAGTCTTGCCCACGGAACTAAAGTATGGATCTCCCCGGGTACTCGCCTACGATGAAGAAGCTCAAGTGGAAAGAAGAATTGACGATATTAATTTCTTGGAAGAAGCAAGATGTCGGGCATCCCTGCGATCAGCCCGATACCAGCAGGCGCTCAGGCGGTATCATGGACGCCACGTGCGAGAACGAGCATTGGAACTAGGAAATCTGGTCCTCCGGAGAAATCAAAAGCTTGATGGATTGAACAAAATGTCGTCTAAATGGGAGGGCCCTTATCGGGTAACGCACACCCTGAGACCTGGAGCGGTCTATCTGGAGGACGAAGACGGCAAGCCTCAGGGCAACTCCTGGAACATCGAGAACCTCCGCAAATTCTACCCTTGATTACAGACACGAATCGCAGATAGTTGTATCTACTAAGCACGCCTGAGGGGCTAGTGTTCTGTAATAAGGTGTACGAATGCCGCCGAGGAATAAAAGATAAGTTTTCAATTCCATGAGCCTCAATTTATGTCGCAAAATCGATTACCCTTGGCAACCCCCAAGCAGGGGGCTGATATGTGCCGGTGGCTGACGGGGTGTACGCGAGCACGCCTATCAGTAGGAGCTGCCTCCTGATCGTGTCGTGTTGTTGCAAGGAGAGAGTCTTGGACAGTGTTATGCTTTAACGCACATAAGTACAGAAATGCACAGTCAACCTTGCATGCGGTTTGCCTCGGGTAACATTTTTGCGACACGAAGAGAGGGTCCTTTCTTTTCCTACTGAAAGTTTGCTATGTGTAGCGCTTTTCCCGGGCAGAAACTCGCAAAGGATGGACGCTCGAAGAGCTGGATACCCGGGAAAGGCCTGGCAGGTCGTGAGCTTCGAACAAACAGATAAGTCTTGCACTTGCATGTTAGGCATACCATCTCGCCTGAAGTCAGAGTACTGCCAACCCAAGCATGCTTAGCGGTTTATGAGAACCTTGGCGGGAATGAGGCATCCACCCCTGTGAACGGTCCGTTTCCCTCTGGCCTAGTAACGGAGGCAGTGGAGTGAGTTCCCGAAGGTATAGTACCCCCGGGGGTATTACTGTTGCTGCAGACAACAGGATACTTGGCATACTGGGCGATCTCCTCATAAGCTAGATGGCGCGTTAGTGCAAGGGGAAGCTTGGAAACGACTCCAGGAGTTGAGATTAGGATTGCATTCATGTTTAAAATGCGCATCATTACATTCATACATTACTTGAAGGAAAAGAAACGGCCTATGCTACTAAGCCTAGTCCAGGCGCTCTGGCTGCGCAGATCTTTCTTTTGTCTTGTCTGCCAAGTACTTTTCCGCCTTCCGGGGACGCCTGGGAGGAGGGGAAGTTGCTTGCGCGGAATATTCAGGCACCTCCAGGAGCAGGAGATCTCACCAGAAGACCAGGGACCCCTCCGCCAAACAGGCGCACGATGCCCTCGGCTAGTTCATCCACAACCCGATGGTCGGCCTGCGTCAAGAAAGCGTTTCTTCGGTGATTGTGAGCCCACGACAGTCAGAAGAAGAAGAGGAACAAGCGGGTGATACGTCCAAAACGTATCTACTATCCCGAACACTTTTACTATTGTTTCACCTCTAACTTGTGTGTTTTGAGTGCAACTAATGCGGACTAACGCTGTTTTCAGCAGAATTGCCCTGGTGTCTTGTTTTTGTGCAGAAAATCAACTTTTGGGAAAAAACACCAGAAAAGATCGCAAACCTCCTATTTTTCCAGAAGACTCACGGAGCCAGAAGGGGAGGCGGAGATGGGCCACGAGTGGCCCAAACCACCAGGCGGCGTGGCAGGTGGGCCCGCCATGCCAGCTCCTGAGGAGGGCGACTCGGACACCTCCCTGAGCCCCCCTTTCGACTACATAACCCTCTCTGACCTAAAACGCGAGGGGGTCGTCCACTTCATCCAAAAACATCACCGTACGCCGCCGCCATCGCGAAACCTATTTGGGGGACCAAAAACTCCGTTCTGGCACTTCGCCGGGATGGGGAATTGGAGGAGATCATCGCCATCATCATCACCGACGCTTCTCCATCGACCATCCATGTTTCCCCCATCCATGTGTGAGTAATTCCCTGTTGTAGGCCGAGGGGGATGGTAGGGATTGGATGAGATTGTTCATGTAATAAGTTATAAGATCATTAGGACATGGTGCCTAGTATCCGTTGTTAGTACTTATTGACGTTGTTGCAACTTGTTGTGCTTAATGCTTGTCACTAGGGCCCGAGTGCCATGATCTCAGATCTGAACATGTTATTGTTTCATAATGATATGCATTGTTTATTGATCATACCTACAAGTTATATACACATGTTGTTGTCCGGAACCCGCGGTCCCAAAGTGACAATAATTGGGACAGCCGAGGGGAATGGCTGCAATGTGAGGATCCCATGTGTTCACGGCGTGTTAATGCTTTGCTCCGATACTTTATTAAAAGGAGTACCTTAATTACCAGTAGATTCCCTTGAGGCCCGGCTGCCACCGGCTGGTAGGACAGAAGATGTTGTGCAAGTTTCTCATTGTGAGCACGTACGACTATATACGGAACACATGCCTATAGTTACTTAGTACTTGGATGCTTTATCATTATTATCTGCAATGCCTATGTCTTGATTATTATATGAACTATATTATCCATGCAGCGCCCGTTCATCCGTCCCTATGCCTACAGTGTTTTAATCCTATTGTTTACCGCAATCACTACTGCTGCCATTATTTTACTTCTGCCGTTATTTCACTATGGCTGCTATCATAAACTGTTGCTACTAATAATCTATGTCGAGTAAGATTGTTCGCAGGTGCAGTTGAATTGACAACTCCGCTGTTAAGGCTCACAAGTATTCTTTGGCTCCCCTTGTGTCAAATCAATAAATTGGGTTTTACTTCCCTCGAAGACTATTGCGATCCCCTATACTTGTGGGTCATCAAGACTATTTTCTGGCGCCGTTGCCGGGGAGATTAGAGGTGTCTCTGAGACAAGTTTACAACTCCTACCACAGGACAAGTTTCTGGCGCCGTTGCCGGGGAGCATAGCTTTATTTGTGAGTTCACTTGTGATCTATATTGCTCGCTGAAATTTACTCATCATGGGTAAAGCTCCTCTTGAGAGGGTTCATGTGTTGCCTTCCACTACAAGAAAAGGTACGACACTTAATACCTCTGCTGCTCTTGACTCACCGTCTGTTTGAGTCAACTTGTCACACCACCACAAGCCATGCGCACGTTACTTCTGATGATGAATCTGAAAATACCTCTGATAATATTGATGATTCTTCTACGTGGTTGATGAGGTATTTCATTAGGTCCTATTTTAGATGCTGTTATTGCTAAGTCTAAACAACTTGAAAATGCTGAATCATCTAATAGAAGTCCTACTACTCCTGTTTATTCACCTGAGTTAAGGGATTATGATTGTGATGATGATCCTGATGAAACTTATGTGGAACTTGATGATGATTTTATTGATAAATGTAATGCTACTACTGGTGCAAGTAACATTAAAAATCTTCTTGCACAACATGCTGTTAAATACAAGTTGTCACCTGATCCTAAGTTTGCCACTTCTCCTATAAACATTAAAGATAAGGATTATGATTTTTCTCTTGATTTATCTCATATATCTATTGTTGAGAAAACTCCTTTTTGTGGCACTAAGAGTGAAAGTGCTGTAGAGCACATGAATGAGCTCTCTACTTTGAGTGGCTTATTTTCTGATGATATCAAGAAGCGTAGCTATTTTGTTGCTAAGATTTTTCCTTTCTCATTAAAAGATGATGCTAAAGCTTGGTATAACAACTTGTCTCCTGGTTCTATTACTAGTCCTACTGGTTTGCTTAATGTTTTCTTTCAGAAATATTTCCCTGCTAGTGCTCAACATGATGCTTTGCAGAGAATTTATAACTTTGACCAGGAAGATGAAGAGAAACTTCCAGAGGCATGGACAAGGTTTTGCTCTCTTATCAGAGCTCGGCCTGGACATGATTTGGAAAAGCATGATCTACTTGATATATTTTACAGTGGACTAACTATTGAATCTAGAGCATATCTGGATAGTTGTGCTAGTTGTGTTTTCAGGAAAAGAACCCTGAAGAAGCTGAAGAATTATTGGCTAAAATCAGCCAGAATTATGATGATTGGACTCTACCTGCGCCGACCCCCACACCTACACCGACACCAATATCAAGAAGAGGGGAGGTATGATTGAATTGAATGATGAAACAATGAGGGAAGCCAAGAAGACTCTCATTGAGAAGGGTATTAAATCTGAAGATGTGAAGAACCTTCCACCTATTGAAGATTTGTGTAAGCCAATTCCTCATCCATCCATAATTGAGGTACACTCTCTCCACAGGTTCGATGAAGGAGATATTCCCTACTCTAAACCACCTGATCAATGCTTAGATGAATTTGATAATTATGTTATTAAGCAAGATAATTTTAATATGAGAGTAGAGAATCATTTGCATGAAAATTCTCAGCTATTAGTAAGTTGCATGATATTGTGGAGAGAACCTCCAATGATGTTAAGATGCTTATTAAACATTTCCATATGGTTCAAACTCAAATTGATCAACTCACTAAAGTGCAACAAGACATTTAGAATGCTTCTAAGGAAAAAAAACATGTTTGTGAGCACTAGAGGAGGTATCGACTCAGGATCCTTTATATCCTGAGGGACATCCTAAAAGAATTGAACAAGATTCTCAACTAAAAACCAGTTTCTCCTTCTAAGAAAAAGAAGAAGACATAAAAATGTTGTAGAATCCTCTGAAACTGTTAATGATCCTAATAGTATATCTATCTCTGATGCTGAAACTGAAAGTGGTAGTGAATAATGTTGATAATGATAAGGATAAAATGATGCTCTGATAAAGAAGAAGTGAAAAGGAACCTGAAAAGCATACTAAAAACAAAAAGTACACTAAGGAAGACTTCATTGCTAAGAAACATGGTAATGAAAGGGAACCTTGGGTTCAAAAGCAAATGCCTTTTCCAACTAAGAAACTAAAATCAAAGGAAGAAGAACATTATAATAAATTTTGTGATTGGATGAAACCTTTGTTCTTGCAAATTCCTTTGACTGATGCTATTAAATTGCCTCCTTACTCAAAGTATATGAAAGATATTGTTTCTAACAAGAGGAAAATTCCTAATGAGGAAATTTCTACTATGCTTGCTAATTATTCTTTCAATGGCAAGGTTCCTAAGAAGCTTGGAGATCCAGGTATACCAACCATCCCTTGCTCCATCAAGAATAATTATGTTAGAACTGCTTTATGTGATTTGGGAGCAGGAGTTAGTGTTATGCCTTTCTCTCTTTATAAGAGACTCTATCTTGATAAATTGATACCTACTGATATATCTTTGCAAATGGCTGATAAATCTACTGCTGTTCCTGTTGGCATTTGTGAGGATGTCCCTGTTCAAGTGGCTAACAATTGTTTAATTTTGACTGATTTTGTTGTTCTTGAAATGCCTGAAGATGATAATATGTCTATTATTCTTGGAAGACCTTTTCTAAATACTGCAGGTGCTGTTATTGATTGCAATAAAGGAAAAGTAACTTTCAATGTTAATGATAAAGAACATACTGTTTATTTCCCCAAGAAAGTTGACAAGATTTATGGAGTCAATACCATCTCCAATTTTAAAACTATCAAAGTGGGAAGTATTGATTGCCCTATATATGATCATCAAGAAGGATATCAAAACATTATGATTGGATCCATATCAATACAATACAAGGTAACATGAGTGTTTCATGATGTTTAAATCATTTGTGTCATGTAAATTTATTTGGTGCCAAGACTTGATCAACCTTGTTATCAAATGTATTTGCATACATGAAAGAGCTAAACAACATTTCTTTCTTCAACTTGTTTTACCTCCTGTAGTGATAATTAGGTTGCAAAAGTTTAGTTGTTTTGAATTTTAAAAATAATTTTTCTGCCCAAGTTTTATTAATTTAAATCCCAGATTTCGTGCAAATTGAAAGTTTTCAAAATCTGTAAAAATTATACCATTGGTCCTATTTTTCAAAGAGCATCGTGGGAGTGCCTGGTGCTGACCAAGGGGACCCACCATGGGGTCAAACCACATGGTGGCGCGGCTGCCCCTTGGCCGCGCCAGCCACTGAGGTGGGGCCCCTTGGCCCTCCAACAGTTCCCCACCTACCACTTCATCCTTTGCATCACTCAGCTCGTTTTTCTCTTTCAAACCCGAGTTTTGCTGTTCTTCTGCGATTTCGATCTCTTGTTCAGCCCATCTCAGCTGCTGAGATTTGGGGCATTTGCTCTCCGGTATGTGACTCCTCCATGTATCCAAGTAGAATTTTGTTTAGTAAAGTATACCTTGAGTATTTTGCTGCTGTAGGTGACTTGTTAAGTGAGTATGCATGCTTGTTCTATGTTGAAATAATTAGTTTTGATGCATGTTTAGTCCTCTAGCAAGTTCATATAGTAGTTTCCCTCATTTGTATGCTTCAAAATCAATTTTTATGATATGTGTTAAAAATTTCAGAGAAGGAAAATGCATAACCACAACTTTGGAGAGGTGTTTGAGAGTGATTCTCAGAGGGTGAGAATCCTCAAGGGCAGCCACTAGAGTTAGGCGCTCCTATGATGAAGATGTCATTGCACCAAACATTGGAGATGGAGGGGATGATCAAATCCCAAATGCTTCAACCTTTCCATGCTTTGAACTTCTAACAAATGCAGGGCTGCTTGATGATTTCTTGTTTCTTGTCCAGAGAGTTGGCTTAACTACTTACATGCAGGATGAGGGTGAACAACATTATTGGCTCACCAAAATTTTTGTTGAGAGTTTTAAGTTCACAAACTCATCTTATGGCCTGTTGTTCAATTTAAAATCTATGATACACCTATCACAATGAGTTTGCATGACTTTTGTGTTGCCATAGATATTTCTCCTATAGGTACAGCGAAGAAGATTGAAGGAAACACCCGCGAGTTGGTGGAACTTTATCGAGCAGTGACCAACGACGATGGCCGCGACGCTCATCGCGGCAAGATAAGGAACATCCAATACCCTGCCATCAAATATTTTGTTTTCTATCTTGCTACTAGCGTTCTTGGTAGGGAGAACACCAGCAACATTTCTAACTATCATCTTGCTTTTCTTGCTGCTGCACTTAATGGTAGCACTACATTTCATCTTGGTGCTCTTATTGCTCGCCGTTTATCTGCTAGAGGACCCATCTATGGTGGGATTGTTGCAAAGCGTGTTGCTGCTAGTCTTGGTCTTTCTGCAATACCTGATGATACTGTGCTAGCCCCTGTTAGACTTGATCTTGCTACTATGATAGGGCATCAGTTTGCTACACCTGGCTCCCGCATGGGGAGCATTGTTTATAAAGTGTTTTATACTAACGGGGAGCCAACTGAGGTCCCTTTGCCCCAGGCCGACTTGTTTCCTATTCACAGCAGGCCGTGGACATACTCCAGGGAGGCATTGGAGGAGCAGCTTTGACTGCGGGGTTTTCACCAGCAGCATCAGGAGGAGGAAGGGGCACCTGGAGATCACTACACCGTCATTTATCCTGGTGAGTCGTCGGGCTCGCACCAGGATTAGCATCCTCCTTCCTACCACGACAGTGGCGCACCATGGGATCAGTGGCATTCACCTCCACTTATGCCAAAAGCCTAAGCTTGGGGGAGGTATATCGACATCTCACTCATTTACATATCATATCTTGTCAATGCTTTGTATATCCATGTTTCGATTTTCTTTCTTTTTGTTGTTTGCTTTTATTTACTGCATTTCAAAACACAAAAAGACCAAAAATATTTCTGTTATTTCTCTTCATTTGTTTCTTTAAGTTTTAGTACTAGCTTGCTTAGTTTTAATTTCGGTTTGATTTTCAAAAACCCAAAAATATTTGTTGTTTCTTTTTGGTTTTGTATAGTTGTTTCAGAGTTGGACAGCCGTCCGTGACTCCGGTGGGGCTTGGTTTTCATTCATATCATTCGAAGCAACACAAGTGAAAAAGCGATAATGAGGATCTACGACAACTCGAGTTGGGGTGAGAGGCTAGTATGAACTCTATTTGTTTTCATTTTTGTACATATACTCATCCATGTGAGCATGCTTAGTTGGTTCATGTGAGGTATATGTCATTTAGTGGATGCTTAGTAGTTCTTGTTCTCTCATGATCGGTCCCAGTTTATTAATAGTGGTAGCATGTTATGTTGATATTTGTTTGCATTGTTCTATTCATGAAAGGGTATGACATTGTGGTATCCTCCTCTGAATGATTCATTTGAATTGACTTGGCACATGCTCATGCATGCACATGACTGAAAAACAAAAGTCAATTAAGCCTTGATGATTTATTTTGCCTCAGAGTTCTTGTATCACTTTTATGCCTCAATTAAATTCATTTTGTCGCAAGCATGATTATGACGGTTATTGCTCTCTTGATTGTCGCTTCTCAGTCTATTGCTAGCCTCCACTTGTACTGAGCGGGAATGCTGCTCGTGCTTCCAAATCCATGAAAACCAAGTTATTCCAAAGTGTCCACCATAAATACCCATGGATGGCATTTCGAACCATTCAAGTAAATTTTCATGTGCTACCTTTAAAACCTTCAAAATACTTCTCATTTCGTGTCAATGTTTTATAGCTCATGAGGAAGTATGTGGTGTTTTATCTTTCAAACTTGTCGATTGTTCTTGACAGACTTTCATCCAATAACTTGCAGAAAGAGCTGACAAATGGGGTGCCCAGTCCCAATTAATTACAACTTTCATCAATAATTATCTTCACATGTTTTGCCCTGATTTATCAGTAAGTAACTTAACTTGCAAATAGACACTCCTCCATGGTATGTGAATGTTGGAAGGCACCCGAGGATTCGGTTAGCCATGGCTTGTGCAAGCAAAGGTTGGGGGGAGTGTCACCCATAATGAAACTAAAATACATGTGTAAACAAAAGAGAAGAGGGATGATCTACCTTGCTGGTAGAAATAACGTCCTTCATGGGAGCCGCTCTTGAAAGTCTGGTTGACAAGGGGGTTAGAGTGCCCATTACCATTCGTTGACAACAACAAACACTTCCCAAAACAATTTATGTTTCTGTTTTAAAAATGAAAAGCTCTAGCACATGATAATCCCTGCTTCCCTCTGCGAAGGGGTCAATCTTTTACTTTCATGTTGAGTCACCATCCTTTCTTTGAGCACTTTCTCAAGAGCATAGTTGTCGTTCTTAGTGTAATGTGCTTGTCCCAGAACTGTGGTATAACTTTGATGCTTTTATCTTTGATATCTTTGATTCTAGTCTTCCCATGAACTTCAGAGGTGCCTGGGCATTTATGTTTTGCTGTACAAAAATGGGCAAGCGAGATACCACCATATCATATCCTGTTATGAACATTACAATCTTGTGAGTTGATATGTTTCATGTTTGTTGCTATTGGTATGTCGGCACCTTTTCATAGTTTACATGCCTATTAGGTGACATTATTTGCATGTGCCTCATCTTGAATTGCCTAAGCATTTGTTCATATAGTGAGAATATATGCATCATATGAAGCAAATGTGTTCGTGAAAGTCTTTTTATCGCACTCAGTTGTTAACTGAATTGCTTGAGGACAAGCAATAAGCTAAGCTTGGGGGGAGTTGATACGTCCAAAACGTATCTACTTTCCCGAACACTTTTGCTATTGTTTCACCTCTATCTTGTGTGTTTTGAGTGCAACTAATGCGGACTAACGCTGTGTTCAGCAGAATTGCCCTGGTCTCTTGTTTTTGTGCAGAAAATCAACTTTCGGGAAAAACACCAGAAAAGATCGCAAACCTCCTATTTTGCCAGAAGACTCACGGAGCCAGAAGGGGAGGCGGAGATGGGCCACGAGTGGCCCAAACCACCAGGCGGTGCGGCAGGTGGGCCCGCCACGCCAGCCCCTGAGAAGGGCGACTCGGACACCTCCCCGAGCCCCCTTTCGACTACATAACCCTCTCTGACCTAAAACGCGAGCGGGTCGTCCACTTCATCCAGAAACATCACCGTACACCGCCGCCATCGCGAAACCTATTTCGGGGACCAGAAACTCCGTTCTGGCACTTCGCCGGGATGGGGAATTGGAGGAGATCATCGCCATCATCATCACCGACGCTTCTCCATCGACCATCCATGTTTCCCCCATCCATGTGTGAGTAATTCCCTGTTGGAGGCCGAGGGGGATGGTAGGGATTGGATGAGATTGTTCATGTAATAAGTTATAAGATCATTAGGGCATGGTGCCTAGTATCCGTTGTTAGTACTTATTGACGTTGTTGCAACTTGTTGTGCTTAATGCTTGTCACTAGGGCCCGAGTGCAATGATCTCAGATCTGAACATGTTATTGTTTCATAATGATATGCACTGTTTATTGATCATACCTGCAAGTTGTATACACATGTTGTTGTCCGGAAACCGCAGTCCCAAAGTGACACTAATTGGGACAGCCGAGGGGAATGGCTGCAATGTGAGGATCCCATGTGTTCACGGCGTGTTAATGCTTTGCTCCGGTACTTTATTAAAAGGAGTATCTTAATTACCAGTAGATTCCCTTGAGGCCCGGCTGCTGTCGGCTGGTAGGACAGAAGATGTTGTGCAAGTTTCTCATTGTGAGCACGTACGACTATATACGGAACACATGCCTATGGTTACTTAGTACTTGGATGCTTTATCATTATTATCTGCAATGCCTATGTCTTGATTATTATATGAACTATATTATCCATGCAGCGCCTGTTCATCCTTCCCTATGCCTACAATGTTTTAATCCTATTGTTTACCGCAATCACTACTGCTGCCAATATTTTACTTCTGCCGTTATTTCACTACTGCTGCTATCATAAACTGTTGCTACTGATAATCTGTGTCGAGTAAGACTGTTCGCAGGTGCAGTTGAATTGACAACTCCGTTGTTAAGGCTCACAAGTATTCTTTGGCTCCCCTTGTGTCGAATCAATAAATTGGGTTTTACTTCCCTCGAAAACTGATGCGATCCCCTATACTTGTGGGTCATCAGCGGGTCGCTGTTACCTGATCAATAGCCTCCAACTTGGCCAGGGGCCAGGACAACTCAGGAATCCCGACGGTTTTCCCCTTCAAATAGGACATCAGGAACGCTCCTTACCCGAGCTTCCTCATGTGCAGCAGGGCCCCAGATGGCCGCCACCTCAGCAAGAGCTTGAACTATCAGAAGACATGTCGCAGCAGTGGAACACGGGGTTCCCATAGAGCTGCGGAAGTGGGCCCGTCGCCTGTGGGCCCACCACGAAGATGGACAAGGCAAAGGCTACACTCAAGACTAGCGGGTACCCAGCGGACTACTCGCAGACCAAGACAAAGTCACCCAGTGCCGGGTTCACCGAACCCTGAAGACCTTCCGCGCCCCGGAAGGAGTGAAGGACCCCGAGAGCCCGAGTCCCCGGCGAGGCCGGCCTCTCTCTCGGGTATCGTGTGAAGACAGGGCTTCCAGCGCCCTCCAGAAGATGGTAGAAGACCCAGAAGACTTGGGAAGCAAGGCGAAGGCAGGGGACACCACCTGCGGTGTGACAGCTCTTGTCCCACGTCGCTTTCCCCAAAAGGGAGGGAATCTCACCAAACCGGGACAAGACGCTTGGAGGAGAAGAGGCCACGTCGCCACCACCACCACGGAGAGGGGGATCTTCCCGCCAAGACCCCATCACGCTCCTCGCATGACCCCATGTGGTGCTCCTTGGCCTATAAAAGGAGGACCAAGTCATGGCGAGGGAAAAGGACGGGACAGAGCAAGGTAGAAGCCAGTGCAAGACATAGCTGGATAGCTAGGGCTGGAAGGAAGAGGGAGGTGATCTCTCCTGCCTTGGGATAGGATCTGCCTTCTTCCTCAACTGGCCAAAACCCTTCCCGGGTTCCTCGCCAGAGATCTCCTTGTAGCCACACCATGATGCCTCCATCAATCCAGACATGCAGGAGAAGGGCTGTTAGCCTCCGGGCGGCCTGAACCTGGGTAGCTCGCCGTGTCCATTGTTTGTTCCTTCCGCCCGCGCTGAGAGAGAGAGTGACAAAGAACTCACCAGCGGCACTTCTTCGGAAGGCGTCATCCAGCCTCCTTCGCGCCCCTACCGAATCTACAAAGGGGGTGTCCTTCACTCCCGGTGTCCGTCCTTCGTGACACGACATCTGGCGCGCCAGGTAGGGGGCGCAAGCGCTGGATCCATCTGCATCTCGCGCCGTGGCCAGCTCTTCTTCGTCAAGATCTTCGTCAAGATCTTCTTCATCGGAGTCGCTGTCTTCGTCAAGCTCTTCGTCAGGAGCGAGTCCTTCTTCAAGTTCACCGCTCTTCGCAAGATCCGCGTCAAGCTCTTCGTCGAAGCCGACAGCCTCTCCAGTGCCAGGGAAGTTTCCGCTTCAGCCGGCGTGCGCCATGTCAGAAGTTGGAGAGGTCCCTGCTGCTCAAGTTCGTCCTGCGGCGCAGCCAGGCTGGGGGCTGGAAGAAGCTCTCGGAGCAGTTCGTGTGCTCCTCTCCTCCCCACCAGCCTCCTGTTTCGATGACCTTCGCGCCAAGGCTTGGTTGGCCAGCTTGGAAAGCTTGCTGGACCTTGCCTTTCAGTGTCGTGGGCGCCCGAGTCCTTCTCTAGCAGTCCACATCTCCGGCGCAGGAGCCGCAGCCGGTGAGATGGAGCCTGAAGTCATCGCCGAGCCCGAGCCTCTTCCCCCTGTAGAAGATCCACGCGGCAAGAAACCCGTGGGTCAGCCAGAGGAAGGAGCTGGGCAGAGCTCTAACCTCCGTCGTCGGTCCCGGGAAGACATGGAAGGCCCTTCCGCTCAGCATCTCATGACCTGCTGTACCCCGTACCCGGTGTCCATGCTTGAACTCCACGGCCTGACGTAAAATGTTGGGGAAAAGCTGCGTCATTACGTCTGGAGGTTCCGTTCGGTCGCAGACAGGATACCTTCAATGGAAGATCGTCAGGCTGGCATCATCCACTTGTTCTACATGAATGTGCGCAGTGTGAAGATGCGAGTGAAGATGAGTACCCGGAAGATTCTCACCCTAGAAGAACTATGAGATTTGGCCGGTCGATGCTCCAGGGTGGAGGAGGTCATCGATGTGGTCCCTCAAGAGATTCTCTAGAAGAAGCTTTTACTTATGTACCCGGAAGAAATCTATCATGAACAAGATGTACCCCGAAGCGCAGAGTCGCCTGGCAAGAACTCCTATCATGACTAAAAGATAAGTTATCCTGGAAAAACTCTTTTGCCCTCATGTCAATCGCATCTTTGATACGGGCAAAGCCGATGCTAAGAACACTACAGGCAAGAACGGTCAGGGCTCAACCGTCGCATGAGCACTCGAAGCGGTGTCGTCTCTCCCTAGGGGTAAGAAGCGGTACGAGTTACCTATTACCTCCCGGGGACGAGCGAACCTAGAGGGTGAGCGACTTCCCGGGTATCGGTGGGGCTTGTGAGAGCATTCCTGGGCAACAGGGCCTCACAGGTAAGCCTGCAGCCCGGGAAGTCCCTCGAAGACATGGAGAACAGAAACCATAAGATGAAAACAAGTAAAAAGCACTTGTGAAAACTAAGCAAAGCAAGCAAAGTCATTAAGTTCTAGACTGTTACAATAAGGCACGAATTGTAGCATGATGAACTAATGCGAAGTTTATTATTTCTGGGCCGCAGGAGCAGTGGATGGTTCAGCCGGAGCGCCATGGCGGGAAATGACTCTTTCCACGATCTTCGCCGCCGGCTTCCTCACTTCGTTGCAGGAGCACTACCAAAAATCCGTCGATCTACCACGTTTTTTCTGCGACGTTCTGATAACGTCGAGTGTTTCGTCGTGGTTGGCTAAAAAGTTGATAATGCTCTCGACGTTTTGGGTTTCCCAGTAATGGGACGGTTGCGCGCGACGGTTCGAATATTTTTCGTCGTGGATTTTCGTCCCCGGCCCATTAGGCCAGCTTGAGCCCAGTTTCTTTCGACGAAACTGTCTTTTATCTCGTAGAACGTCGCAGATTTTCGTCTCACTGACACATTATGTGCAGATTTCCATCACGTAGAACGTCGCAGATTTTACGTAAAACATCAGTTTAAATTCACACGAATAGAAGCGCGGCCAGGTTCTCCCGATTGACGTCGTACAGGGCATGCAAAAGTACAGATATATATAGAGAGGAGTATAGCAATATTAAATCTATAACACAAATCACAGGCACACACACACACACACACACACACACACACACACACACACACACACACACACACACACATATACGATAAATTCAAAGGCACTACAGATAGAGAGTAGCAACTAAACGTAGCTATTAACACAAATTCATAGGCACACATTGTTGTCCAGTCGAGAGGCGCCGCGCGCACGCTGAAGATCACCAACTCCTATCATCAACCTCGGGCTTGACGTCCATCGTCCAGCCCGAGCCACCAGCGCCGGCGTCGTCCTGCTTCTTCCATGCAGCAGGACCCGAGCCACCAGCGCCGGCGTCGTCCTGCTTCTTCCAGCCAGCATCACCCGAGCCACCAGCGTCGGCGTCGTCCTGCCTCTTCCAGCTAGCATCACCCGAGCCACCAGCGCCGGCTTCGTCCCACCTAGAGCGCTTGGCGCCGCTCGAGCTTGTTTTCTTCTCTAAGCAACCGGGACAGTACGTTGCTATAGGGGGCTGTGGTGGTGGTGGTTGTGGTGCAATTGGGACGAGGTGCGCTCGACCCCTCTCGATTATCTTGATCTTACGGTACAGCTCGTAGGAGACATAGCCATCCACAGCTCCATATGTCAGGTTCAAATCTTCAAGTGGGGAATCCTCCCAGCAGCGGTGTCGTTCCTCCAGGAAGTCTTCCTTCATGCGCACGTAGAAATTGGAGATGAGTGCGTTTGCCAGGGCGGCCATGCCATTGCCTGACCTCTCCCTTCCATTCACCCGGAAAAGCTTTTGAATATCCACGTGTAAATGAAATGGGATAAAGAAGCCCGGCCAGGTTGTGTACATGACCTGAGAGTCAGTCCTTTTGTCGACTGAAGCGAATGAAATTCCCTTCGAACGAAGGAAATCAGACAACGCTTGAGGGCATTCATCCGTCTCGTGGCCACAACTCCAGTTTCATATTATGAAGAAATTAAATAGTAATTAACAACATATTATTATATCAGGGTTTTTTACATACCTAGAGTACTGGAATACCAGTACTTGCTTATCCAGGGCGAGTTGAATGACGGCGACCTCTTGTGGGACTTCATGGTTCAAATCTTCCCTCGTGTACTCAAGGTCTAGTCCCATGAACCTGTCCTCTACGCCTTCAAGCAAACTCTCGAACATGTCGAGGTTCCTCGTGACCTCCGCGAGGTCATTGGTGTACACCACATCTATGCTCTGCTCATCGTGGATAGGGAATGTGCGCTTGTGCGTGAAGGTGTCCATGGCGCTGATCGAGAGGAAGGGGACGATGAACAGAACTGAGAAGATGTGAGGGGGGCGGATGTTGAGAAGAAATAGTGCAAGGGGAGAAATGCGCTGGAGAAACCGCAATTAATGGGGCGTGGAAGTTGAGAAGAAATAGTAGGAGGGAAGGAACCGCTGCATGCCTTCTCGCCTCCGGCCGTGCAATGCGAAGCCGCCTCTTTGCCTCCCACATGTACAACACGAGTGGTAATTACTGACCGATGGATGGGCATTCAGAAAGTGATAATGCACATTCAGAAAAACATATAATACATTGACAAACAACTGGCAGAGCCAAGTTTACTCTACGGCATAAACATGTACCAAAAGACTAAAGGGTTCTTAAAATATGACAAGGTTCGAACTGATATTACACATACCATCTCCTCCAGTTCAATGATTCTGCAAAGGGATCTGGGAAGTCATGTATGAGATTAACATTACTCATTAAGTCTATAACTATATCTTCAAAATGAAATTCATCTTATGCAGAAGCTTTGTGCCTCAGCTTTAGCTGTTTCCGAATTCTTGTTAACCATCCATCACCGTTGTCTTCATCGACGCCGAGTCTCATTAGCTTGAGCACCCTTGCGTTCATAACAAAGAACTTGGTGAACTTAACCTCAGGTCCGGTTCCTCGGTAGTCGTTCAAAGTAATTTCTGTGAGATGGCGATCAAGGCATTTGATGGGATTGTTCATGTCATACTGCAGCGCATTTTTAACTTCCGAGCCTTTTGTTGTCTGCAAAAGAAGAAAACGTAAGTATATATAGTGCCAGCATCGATCAAACGTAGATGCAGATGAGTAAGTGGGAAACTGTAGTACTAATTATTTATCAATCACAGGAATTTTTCGACTATGTTACTACTGTTCCTAACTGAAAAGATAGCTCACCTCGATATATAGCTTCTCCATGCACGGAAAGCATCTAAGGAAGCCTACAACGTCTTCCAGATTTGGGCCGGTAGATCTTAGTGCCAAGGTCTTCACTGTGCGCAGAGGCAAGGTCGAGCTATCGTGAATCAATTTCTGCACAACACCGAACATGGATCAAGAAAATAAGTAAAAATATGGCAGTGGCAAGTTGGGAGAATATCAAGAACACCGAACATACATCAAGAGGAATATTTACTTTAAGGTTTATGGATCCAATAACAAGTTTGGAGCAGTAACCACCACTATTGTAGCCCAGCAATGTCAATTTTGGAGCGTTAATGACCCGGACTGATGTTCGACATAGTGGACAATATACACTCAACCTCTCAAGTAAAGGGGCGTTCTCAATCACCAGACCGCTAAGCTAGAAAAATGATCTGCAATTTGACTAGCAAACGACCCCAAGCGTTCGCAGAGTGGTCGAGACGATATGGATGTTACCGTCGAACCCGTGCACCCCATCAAGCTGTAGTGCCTCGAGCATAGTACAGCCGTCGAGCAGCCGCTCGATGGCCTCCTTACAGGTGGTGACGTCATAGAGGATGAGCCGCTTGAGATGAGTGAGAACAAGAGTGGGCGCGGCATCAAACAGGGGAATAATGCATTAAGCAAACCTGGCGCGTTGCAGGGTGGGCAATAGGCGGATTATAGATTGTGGCAGAGAGAACATCTGTAGCCCACCTTCGACCATGAGCTCCTCGAGGCCATGTAGGGCGGGGGATTGGAACCATTGGGCGACCATGCCAGTGGCCATGTAGTTGCAACGGAAACCTCGGATGGCAAGGCGCTTGACTGGTCCAGGGTGTGCGGCGAGGATGTTGGAGACTGCGGTGAGTCGTTCGTGATCCATGTGGCCGATCCCAACGTCGACGGTGAGGTTGAGGGGGACAGACCGCCAGAGGAAGCACCACCGCTTGGAGAGGCCGGTGGTCCGCACGCCAGATTTGGTGGGGAGGAAGCCGATGATGATGCGCAGCATCTCATCGGGAAGGAGGTTGAAGAAGTCGAGCCCACGCCCAATCCGCTTGTTCGCCGCCTCATCCTCCATCTCAGCCGGCGGCGAGACAGGGAACCAGCTCGGCAATGGGGTTTTTCGGCCGTGCTGCAGTCGGGTTTTTTGGGCGTGCATCAGTGGCGTTTTGTGGGCATTGGAGCGGATGATGATGAAGGGATCTAGGCTCGCCTCGTCCTCCATTGCAGCCGGTGGAGAGAGAGGAAAAATAAGGAGCTTCCTCGGCGGTGGGATTGGTGGGGGAGGGGATGTTTGGATTAATGTTCATCTGACCTATAGCTACCCAACGGGCGGATCCAAGGCTTGCCTGGGGGGCATCTGACCTCTACCTACCCAACGGGCAGATCCAAAAAGCTTGCCCGCGTGAAGATTTTTCTTTGTATAATATTATTTCCCACCACATATATATGCACCGCCGAAATACTTTTTAGGTACTATGACACCCTCTAGGCACCCCTGGTTCCAAATGTCGTAGCTCTGCCACTGGTCCAACCCCTATCGAGACCGGTCATGGTTGACTACTTGGTCAATTTCCTAGGGTTTTGATAAAAATATTGGCGTTACGGTGTGTCGGATATATGCACAAGAGTCAGTTGGTACATTGGAAACGACAACATCAAAATCTTAACATACGACACTTCTCATGTGCGAAGGTTCTACACTTACACAACAGATCTCCTTACAGAACTAAACGCCCATTTCAGGTGCACCGGATGGAGTCACACATGTGATAACATTGGCTCAATTTAAATGTTCATATGACCTAACCTAACACAACGAAGGATCAAAGTACATTGCCTATATACCTCCTCCCGAGGTCGGACAAAGGGGGAGATGACGATGTTGACCGTACATGTGTGTGTGTGTATGTGTGTGTGTGTCTGTGTGTGTGTGTAAGAGTGGGTGTTCCTAGGTGGTGTTATCCAAGATCCAATTCATATAGGGTCACTTCACGAACAAAACTTACCCCGCGTGAAGTTTTTGACCCTCGTAGGGCAAAGCCTCCACTTCGGGTATACCGGATGAAGTCATATGATAACATAGGCTCAAAGTGGTTTTTAAACATTCATAAGTGAGTTGGTACATTGAAAACCCGAATATAAAAGTCCTAGGTCTGGTCCGCTTCACATACGGCACTTATCCTGTACGAAGGTTCTGCACTTAATTAATATCGATGTTGGGGATTTCGCTTATCATTAACTTACCGGTCGACTCAAGATAAGGTCTAAATCGGCCGATTTATCGGCATAACAGACGGTTTATCGGCATATTGGCTGACTTATCGGCCAATTTATCTTATCGGTCAGACATCAATAAGAGATAAATCGGCCGATTAATCGGCATATCGGAAGATATCTTGAACAGTGTTAATACACAACTTCACTCCCACACTTCCATCTATATGTAGTGTCAATTCGATCTCTTTTACAAGCAAGTTTTGGTCTGATAATGTCCAAATGGAGTAAAAAAACTCACGCAACACATATTCCTTCCATATAGTGTTGAGGGTTTTGGTGAAGGTTTATATTGAATCGATCTTCATATTATTACATTTTCCGTGAAAGTACCGGCCCGTACATAAAATGAGAGGAAGAGATTCGATGTTTCAGATTCGCGTTGCGCGCCAGAAGAGCAGCATTTCCCGCCTAATCATCGACCAGATTTACACCCAAAGTTATTGACTCCCCATCCGTACTCTTCGTTCTCGCCTTATCCACGCCTAGATCCATGTCATTCGCATCCGGGAGCGGTGGAGGTTCCCCTTCCGCGAGCGACGACGGGGAGAAGCTCCGCCTCCGCCACTCTGATGTGGGCCGCAGGCGCGGCCACCGCCGCTTAACGAACTGGAACGGCTTGCGCACCCCCTGGCCCAATTCCCCTGCCCCACCGCCGCGACGTCACGGTGGAGATGCTGGGTCCTCGCGCGCCACCGCGCCTGACCCACCGCCACCGCTGCCGGCACCCTCTGCCGAGTCCAGCGACGACGAGTCTTACTCAAGCATCGATTCCGTCTCCACCGACCATGGTGAGGAACTCATCAAGATCGTCGACCCCGAAGAGCTGGAAGCATGCGTTCTGGCGAAGTCCGTGCGCTCGCATCGCCGCGCGGAGAAGCATCGTCGTGTGGATGCCGAGTATGAGGAGGTGATGAACGAGGTGCGTCTGAAGCAGGGTCTCCGGCAGGACGCCGAGCACACCGCTCGCGCGCGGGAGTGGGAGGAGGTGCGGCGCCGCCAGCGCCTCAACCGGGCCTTCGCCGTCTCCGATAGCGAGTAGTGGCGCTGCCGCGGCAGATGAGACGGTGGCCTTTTTTTGTCGAAATTACTGTTGGATGCGGCGGCGACGATGAGGCGCGCTCGGGGATTGGAGGGCACGCGCTCAATCGATGTTGTGTGTCAAATTGAATCTAGCTTTTGCCCATTTTCAAAAGATTGAAGCTTGAATCTTAACTACCATATATATATATATTTATGTTGTGTCGAATGCCCTAACATATTTTTTTTAGATTTCTGCTGTGATAAACCTGGGCTCAAATTAAGTTGATTTTAAATGTTCATCTAACCTATACCCTAACACAACCAAGGAGAAAATCATGTGTGTACGTTTTCTTGTGTTTTGACTAACCGCAAGAACCCCACCAAATCCTAGGTGTATTCCTAATATATGCATAAGAGTGTGTGTTGGTAATTGGAAACCAACATCAGAATCCTAGGTATACATGTCCAGCTTCAGAAACCACAGTTATCTCGTACGAAGGTTGAGCAATTGTAAATTTACACAAGTAAAAACTCCCACTTTGATAAACATGCATGGGCTCAAATTAAGTTGGTTTTAAATGTTCAAACACAACCAAGGAGAAAAGCATAAGAGACCGATCACTGCGCCCTCGGGGTTAATTAACTTCTTAGGGTTTCGGCGAAAATGGCGCTACGGTGCGTTGGAATCCCACCTATAATCCTACCCTAACACATGGCTCAAAGTTAGTTTTAATTTTTCACATGGCTTACCCTAACACAACCAAGGATAAAAGCTAGTCCATTGTTCAAGCCCCTATCGAGCCCGAACAAAGGGCCGGGGTAGGTGACACAATTCACCATGCATGCACACGGGGTGGGGGGAGGGTAATTAAACTTTTCTTGTGTTTCGACTAAACGCCAGAACCCCACCAAATCCTAGGTGTATTCCTAATATATGCATAAGAGTGTGTGTTGGTAATTGGAAACCAACATCAGAATCCCAGGTATGCATGTCCAGCTTCAGAAACCACAGTTATCTCGTACGAAGGTTGAGCAATTGTAAATTTACACAAGTAAAAACTCCCACTTTGATAAACATGCATGGGCTCAAATTAAGTTGGTTTTAAATGTCCAAACACAACCAAGGAGAAAAGCATAAGAGACCGATCACTGCCCCTCGGGGTTAATTAACTTCTTAGGGTTTCGACGAAAATGGCGCTATGGTGCATTGGAATCCCACCTATAATCCTACCCTAACACATGGCTCAAAGTTAGTTTTAATTTTTCACATGGCTTACCCTAACACAACCAAGGATAAAAGCTAGTCCCCTATCGAGCCCGAACAAAGGGCCAGGATAGGTGACACAATTCACCATGCATGCACACGGGGTGGGGGGGGAGGGTAATTAAACTTTTCTTGTGTTTCGACTAAATGCCAGAACCCCACCAAATCCTAGGTGTATTCCTAATGTATCCATAAGAGTGTGTGTTGGTAATTGGAAAACCAATATCAGAATCCTAGGTATGCATGTCCAGCTTCAGAAACCACAGTTATCGCGTACGAAGGTTGAGCAATTGTAAATTTACACAAGTAAAAACTCCCACTTTGATAAACATGGTCTCGAATTAAGTTGGTTTTAAATTTTCATCTGACCTACCCTAACACAACCAAGGAGAAAAGCATATAAGGGACCGATCACTGCCTTCAGGGTTAATTAACTTCTTCTTAGGGTTTCGACGAAAATGGCGCTACGGTGCGTTGGAATCCCACCTATAATCCTACCCTAACACATGGCTCAAAGTTAGTTTTAAATTTTTCACAAGGCCTACCCTAACACAACCAAGGATAAAAGCTAGTCCATTGGTCTAGCCCCTATCGAGCCCGATCAAAGGGCCAGGGTAGGCGACACAATTCACAATGCATGCACACGGGGTGGGGGTAATTAAATTTTGATCGGGTGCACCGGATGCAGTCGTCATGCGATAGTAAACTCCCATTTTGGGTGCACCGGATGCAGTCGTCATGCGATAGCACATGCTCAAATTAAGTAGTTTTTAAATGTTCATTGACCGCAAACCGGGGTCGACTACATGAGATTTTGATAGGTCTAATTAGGGAAGATATTTTGACATAGAAAATACCAAGTTAGAAGAATGATATGATTTTCTAGTTAACTTTATAACAGATATGGCTTTCCTAGTTAGCCAATTAATTTATTATTCTCGAATATTAGGTCGATAATGTATAGCTTTATTCAACTGGTCCTTTAATTAATAACTAGTTTCACAAATGCAAATTTTGTTGTTGCCATCCATCATGCAACCGACGGTCAGCAATGTTTCCCGCACAATGAACAAATTTCGCGCCGCCCACCCAAATTATCCAGCCAAAATTTGCCGCCTTCGCCAAATTCAGCGCGCGCGCACAACATTTCGAACTTGTCGCTGCCTATAACCCCCTTCACCAAATTTCCCCATCTCCCTTATCCACATATCCCTTTCTTCCTATCCTCATCCAAAATATCCACTCCTCCCCCCAAACCCTAGCACTCACTGTCCCGGTCTTCCACCTCGCCGTCCTGGTCGTCCACCTCGCCCCTCGCCTTACCAGGCCTCCCACCTCGCCGTCCAGATTTTCCTCCTCGTCCTCGCCGCCAAGATCTGCCACCTCGTCGTCCAACTCGCCGCTAAAACCTGCCACCTCGCCGTCCATGTCGCCGCCAAGTTCTGCCACCTCGTCGTCCAGCTTGCCGCCAAGATCTGCGCCACCAAGATCTGCGACCTCGCCGTCCAGGTAGCCGCCAAGTTCTTCTCCTCGCCGTCCAGGTCGCCGTCAAGATCTGCCACCTCGCTTCCAGGATCTGCCACCTCGATGTCAAGATCTGCCACATCGTCGTCCAGCTCCTCACTAACCTCGCGACAACTTCGTTGTCAATGTCTCCCAATTTGAGGCCACGAGTAAAGGTTCCCGCCCTGGAAAGCTGTAAGAAAAATGCCCTAAATCCCGAATGCAATTTTGATACAATTATTTTCGTCTGTTTGATGCTTGTTTCTTTCACATGTTTGTTTAATTGCCTGTTTGGTGTATCAGTCCTAGGTCCACATATTAGACAAAGTTCTAAATAACCCGCTAAAGCTACACACTTTTAACGCTAAATTGAAAACGACGCTAAAATCCTGCAAAATCCTGCTATAGCGCTAAATATTAATTCATTTAGCCCGCTAAACCGCTACGACCTAGAAGGGAGATCAGCTAATACCATAAAGTTATCCATCTAGCTTATTATTCCTTCATGTTTTAACTGTATGCCTGTCACATTGAGGTTCTTATCAACTGTGATGTTCGTAGCTAACTTTGAGCTAGATCTTTATTCACGTTAGGACCACAATGAGTTCATATGGTCAATTTTTGCTTATTTTCCAGCTTGTATTAGGCTTAGGAGCAGTTTTGCGAACCTATCATTATTAGGTCCACACATTAGATTACTCGTATCTCTTGTTTAATTCATCAGAACTACAGAACAATCAATACCAGTCCTATATTTAATAACATGAAATACACTCTATAGCAGTAACCCGAAAGTGAGTAGCTTATTTTGTAGCTGTAATAGGTTCTTACGAAGTGTTATGTTTGTAGCTAACTCTGAGCTCATTATTCATGGTAGATCCACAAACAAAACCTACTGCAGTTCCCAATCGCAAACGCGTCAATGCAGAAATAGTTGACATCACAACACCTGAGACTCTGGTCTTAAAGAAGTATATCAAATCGACTCCGCCAGCAGTCCCTGCATCCGTATCGCCACGAGTAACGAGGTCTGCAGCCCAATGGTAGCTATCAGCCCAAGAAAAGAAGGTAGATGCTGAACTCAAGAAACCATTGGTCCAAGCCGAGAGGCAACTCCCCATCACCAGCAGGAAGCTGTCCAAGCCCTGGAGGCAACTCCTGAACGCCAGCGGAAGCTGCCCAAGGCGAGCAGGTAGCTCCCCAACGCCAGCAGGCAGTCCCTGCATCTGCATCCCCACGAGTAACGAGGGCTGCAGGTCAACGGAAGCTGTCAGCCCAAGCAAAGAAGGTAGATGTTGAACTGAAGCGACCAGTGGTCCAAGACGAGGAGGCAACTCCTCATCGCCAGCATGAAGCTGTCCAAGCCGAGGAGGCAACTCCTGCACGCCAGCAGGAAGGTGCCCAAGGCGAGCAGGTAGCTCCCCAACGCCAGCTGGAAGCTGCCCAAGGCGAGCTGGCAGTTGGCCGTGGAGGGAGGATCAGAATTGTTATTCCTCCCGGAAAGACAAGGCCAGTGCAGCCAAGGATTGCTGCCATGTTTGCTACTGCGTGTTCTGTTGCTGTGAAGGAAACTGTCCCTATCTTCTCCCACTGGAAAGAGTACAAGAACAGAATGGACATATTTAGTCCGTACTACGGACAAGTCGCTGTAAGTTTTGGAACCCAACTTTCGAGTTCATTCCATTGCTGTTCATAGAACTAAATAATGCTCTTTCTTTTGTTTCAGACAAGATTGTTGTTCATAGAACTAAATAATGCTCTTTCTTTTGTTTCAGACACGATTTATTTTCAACCCTGAAGACCCCTGGATCCGTGGATCTCTTCTAATGAATCTAAAGAGCTGTGTAAGACGAAGACGCCATTTCCTGAAGAGAACATATTTTGACAATTGTAATGACAAGGCTATGCTTGCACGAACACCTCCTTCTGAAGTGAATGATTGTACTAAAAAAGTTTGGTTCAAGTTAGTCGCTAAATGGACCACCACCCAGAATCAGGTCCTGTCTTTGTTCACTCAACCTTGCCACTGTTTCAATTTTATCATCTGGACTTTCGCTAATTTGTTCATACTGTTTGTTTATTTAGTTGACTTGTATGAAAGCCAAGCAGAGCAGAATGGCTGTCCGGTTCCCTGGTGCCACAGGTTCTCGTAGCTACGAGGTTATCTGCAACCATATGGAAGGCAAAGCCAATGCCTTGCAATTGTTCAAAGATACTCACTTCAGCTCCAGGACACATGGATTCACTTCGCCTGTGAAAACAACAATTGTAAGTCCCTCAAAATTTTGTACATCTATGGAATCAACAATTTATCTGAATAGATTCTTCTAGGTAGCTTCTGAGGTATACCTTTGTGAATTCTGATAGTTCATGTACATGCATTTATGCTTCTTCATATATCATTGTGATCTCCTATCTGATAGTTCATGTACATGCATGCTTAATTCTGATAGTTCCATGTACAAGCATGCTTAATTCTGATAGTTCATGTACAAGCATGCTTGCTTCATTGTCATCTGCTTCTTCACAGATCATTGTGATATACTATCTGCATCTATGTTTGTACAGGCAGATAACTTGTCATAACAGCATGGTTTCAAATCTAAGTTATGTACAAGCAGATCCCTTTTCATATCAATGTACCCTGTACTCTTCTTCAGCTGCTATTTCATCTTCTGCTTTCACATGCTTTATAGGCTGAAATGGAAAGGGAGATGCAACCATCTGCTGCAGCCGATGGCACTGTCAAGGCGCCTCTTTCTGCTGTTGAAGTTGTTGCTGCTGTGCTGGGTCGGGGCAATCGAAATTCTAGTTTCCTGAAAAACATAGGTGTGATTCCAAGCCATACGAACGCACCAATGATGAAGCTTCAGCTTCTGTTTGATGCCGAGAAAAAAAGGAGGGTACAACTGGAGTTTCTGCTTGATGAGTCCAAGAAAGCCAAGGAACATGCTGACGCAGAAGCAATCACGTGTGTACAACGACTGGAGTCTATGATCAAGGAACGAGAAGAAACCACGAAGATTCAAGCATCGATGAATGACATTATCAAGCGGATGATAGCTAAACTCTCCTAAGTAAAAACCTCTGCAAACTCGTGCCATTTTGGTAAGTCTTCGTGAGGCTTCTTGATGCCCTTCCTGAGTCTCAAACTGTACGTTGCTGGTGGCCTTTGAAAGGCAGAACACTCTATTTTGTTATTGCTGGGCAACCACTTGTTGCCTCTTGAACTGTAGAACATGGCCTTTGTGGCTTTTGGTGAGCAAGGCTGTGAGCCCTTGTTCAGAATGTATGTATTTGTTGCATGTGTGTTTGCTTTTATGTGAAAACTATTTAAAATTCGTCTCGTTCGCCAAATGGCCATTCAAACAACAATCGAACGGAAACGTCGGGTATATGGTGATGTTCTGAATTTCGCGCGATGAAATTTCGTTTGTCGTGGTTAGGAAACACGTGGACCCATATGATTGGGCCACGTGGAAAATCAAATTCAATGACACCGCGACGGATATGCAAACGTCATGTTCATCCCTGACGTCATCACATACGTCAGCATCGATACCGCGACGGAAAAAACGGCACGAATTTCCTCCACGTGGCACATTTGTGAGTATAACACGTGTCGGTTTTCTACCTCGCGGACATGACGTCATTGTATAACGTGACGTTTTGTTTTCGTCGAGTATACCGTGACGTCAGCAAACGGTGGTAATGGCCGTCTGCCACGTGGCACATACCGCGACGTAAAAAAAACGTCGTGGCTTGCTGGGCCTATTAACGGGCCGTCCCAGTTAGTTTCGTCAGTTGCCGAAACGTCGAGGATCCCTTACGATGTTCAGAAGTACACAATATCGTCGCAGAATCGTCTATGACTAGAGGTCCCTGACGTTTTCGAAACGTCGTGTAAATCATCGAGGATTGCAGATCCCGACGTTTTGGAGCATGATCACCACATTATAAAATCGTCTCGGATGGCCGAAATTTTTGTAGTGGAGGTCCTCCCTGGAGTCACGGCTTTCCAGTCAGGCACCGCAGCTGTGGGATTCACTTATGCAAAGTAGGCCAGAATCCAGGCAGCCGTCTTCCTGCTGGCATGAAGCTTGTTGCTCTTCATTTGAGTGGCGAGGTCGTTCTTGGCTTTCCGCAACGCCTGCGCTTCCTGGGAAATCATAGCGGCGATGGTGAGCATCTCCTGGAGCCCGGGCGTCAGGGACACTGCAGTTTTGTTCTTCTTCAGTTGGGCCACCTGCTCAAAGAGCTCATTGCAAGATGTCATAAGCATGCCAAGCTCTTCGTCCTTCAGCTGACGGAGAGCAGATAGGTCTGCCGACACTTGACTGTGGGAGCTGGTCAGCAGCTGGTTGTCCTCCTTGGCCTTGAGCACTTCCAGTTCAAGCGTCTTCCGGGTGCTTTCCAGCAGGGACATCTTCTGGCCGTCCTGCACTCTCACCTGGCGCAATGATTGAGAGAGGACCTGCTCCTGAGTCAGCTGCTGCTTGAATTCTGATATGGTTCTGTCCTTCTCTGATAGTTGCACATCGCGGTAGTGGAGATTGCTCTTCTGGACAATGAGTTCTTTCTGAAGAGCAGAGACGTCACTCCTCAAGCGCACCAGTTCATCGTCCATTTCCAGCTTTCTGGCTCTGAAGGCGGCCTCTGCATCATCCAAGGCAGCTTGGCGAAGGTTCAGTTGATTCTCCCTGGAGTCCAGCTCGTCCATCCGCTTCTGTTCCGAAGCCCTCCTCTCGGCCTGCTTGATCTTGAGGGAGTTCACCAAAGTGAAGGAGTCTCTGGTCATGCGGTCCAGCTTAGCCTTCGCCGAGCTCATGTACCTTACCGCGTCATCGACCTTCTTCGCGGCAGCTAGCTCTCGAGCCCTGTTGACATCTCCTAACTGGTCCAGCCCGCGGCGGACAGCGTCGAGGACGTCCTTACCAGTGATAGAGATGCGGGAGGTGGGACCCGACACGGCCTCCTCCTGGTAGATCCCGGAGGCCAAGCTTTCTTTTATCTTCTCCAGCTCAACGATCTCGATGCTGGCTGAAGAATCCAGGGACAACTGCGTGTAGGCAACCAATTCCGAGCCCTGAAGAAGAGAGCCGACAGACGGAGCTCCCAGATCGAACTCTGACAAGTTGAGCGGCGCCCCGCCACATGGATAGTAGGGGTCGGGGGCGGAGCGAGTCCCACTGCGCGTGTCGATGTCCCCTTGCTCACCTCCAGCCCATCGGAAGAATTGAGGAACGACGTCCCGATCTGCCCCTGAACGCCTGGATGCACAACGGAGTGCGCGTTGTTTATCGAAGCCTCTGAAAGAATTGACAAGCATGAGCAGCATAAATCAAGGAAGATCTGAGCTGGAGAGGCTAAAACTCACCTGCAGGTTCCAGCATCTCATCGTTATCCCTCTTCGCGGCATGGGAAGGGGATGTCGCGATGATGCTCCTCTCGCCGTTTCCCCGACGGCCTTCAGCTTCAGCCAGGATAGGAGAAAGCATCTCCCCGGCGCTTCGATGGGTGCTCGTGGCAGTGTCAGCCTCCGCCGCATCTCGCGGCCGCTTGCTCCTCCTCGACGCCGAGTCGTCCCTGCGCGATGCCATCAAAAGGTCAGGGCGAAGGACTCTTAGCGGCTAGAATTGCGAAGACCGTCAGACTCCAGCTTGGAAGACTCACTCTCGAGATCGCTTGCTGCTCACCATCGCCGAGGATATATTGACTGACCTCTCAGCCGAGCAGTCAGGCGACACCTGGGTGTTGGTTGGTGGCGTGGGACTGGAGGAGTGATGTTGGCGGCGGGCTAGAATATAGTCCCCGGCGTCTCCCTCTGCCGGATTGCCAGCGTCGCCCACCTGCTCTACGGGTTCCAGGACAACAGTGGCCCCCGGGTCAGGGACCGCGGGGGCATCAGAAGTTTGGAGCTGGGGGTTTGCCTTGTCCCCTAGCTCATCCTCGCTTTCGGCAGCGTCTTCATCGTCCTCCTCGTCGCCCTCGTCCTCGGTCTCGGCAGCGTCTTCATCGTCCTCCTCGTCGCCCTCGTCAGACCCTGAGGGCTGCTCGCCAAGAGAGGGGTCGTCCTCTTCGGATTCTTCGAAGGGCTCGGCCTCTTCCGAGTCAGAGCCCGCTCGGGACCGGCGCGTCTTCGGAGGCACAGGCCCGTGGTCATCACAGCCTGCCAGACCGAGTGCGGTGAAGCTCGGCATCTGCTCCAGGATGGAAGCCTTTTGCGGGTTGTCATGCAGGGGGAGGACGCCAGGAGGAAGATCAAACCGGGCGCTCGGGACGAACAACTTTATGATGTTCTCCTGGAGCGTCTCGTTAGGCATGTCCACGTTCCTCATGCGGGTCAGGTATCCCGGGCCCTCGTAGTCCCAGGTCGGGTGCGACCTCTTCTGCAGCGGGGCTATCCGGTGGCGGAGGAAATGGCTGCGATGGCGGCACCCGTTACCTTCCGGGTCCTGAGCAGGTTGAAGCCCTGCACCGCAGTCGCAAGGTCTTCATCTTCATCTTGCCCGCTTGGCCAGCTCCAGGTACCCAGCATCGCCGGAAGCTCATTTGGCTCCTCCAGCAGGGGAATGTCCTCAGTGACCTTCACCAGGATCCATCCGTCTCTCCACTCCTCCCATTTGGACTTGGTTTGCATCAGGGGGTAGGATGACTTAATCCCTGTGCGAGAGACAAAGGTAATGCAGCCGCTCTTCCACCTTTTCCCCACAATCCGGGGATAGAAGAAATGGCGGAACAAAGCCAAGGAGGGCATCACCCCAATGAATGCCTCACAGCAATGGGCGAAGATTGCCAGATCTAGGATGGCCCCGGGCGAAAGCTGGAGAACCTTCAGGCCGTATGCCCTTAAGATCTCCAGGAGGAAGTCGGAGAGAGGAGGAACAACACCCATGAGCATGTACTGGGTGAAGAGGGGGATCTGCCCGGGCAGCCGAATCTCCGAAGGAGGAAATATCTTCGTCGCCTTCCGGACCACGACCTGATTGACCTCGGACGCCACCACCCCGAAGTGTGAAGCATCCCGCATGTTGGTGGCGGAGTAGATGCTCGGGAACAGGGCTTGGCTTCGTCGGAGGTTCGCCCGCTCCCGATTCTTCTCCGCCCGTCGCTTCTTCTTTGCCTGCTTGGGGGACGACATCTCCCGGATTACGGTGGCGGCGCCCTCTGGTTTCTTCCTCGCACAAGGCTTCGTGCGAGCCATGGAGGGGGGAATCAGGCGGTGGAGGCAGCAGCGCAGGAAGGAGCGAAAGACAGAGGCTTGGAAACTTTTGGAGGAATGGTGCGAGAATCGATATCTCTGCTTCAGGCGGAAGTCTAGATGAGAGACCCGTGCGTCACGTCGCAGCCCCATTACTCCGACAGGCGCAGGGATCGAGGAGGCGTGCCGACTTCGGCACTTCCAACCGTTGGATGCTCGGTCAACAGCCCGAGTTGCCAGCAACGGTCTGTTGCCACGAAAAATTGCCTCGCGACAAAACGATAATCGTCGTACTTTCGTGACGACGAACGGATGCTTTCCGAGCAAAGCAACAAAGATCCCCTCGCTTTCGTGGAGGAGAGACGACCGTTTTTCAGCGCAAAACGGCAAAGATCGCCAAACCCTAGGGCTGCTAGGGCTCGGTGGTAGAAGAACGATAAAGAAAATAAGAACGATAAAAAGATAGATTGATTTTTGGTTGTGTGTCGATTGGTTGTCCTCTCTCAATCGGCCGTGACCTCAATATTTAAGGTACGCGGGACTTGACGTACAAGACTACAACTCTAAAAAGGCTAAAACCGATCAGTACTTGTCCTTCCTTGATTCGGTTACCATTTATAAACATATGGCTGCCAAATTTACTTGCTAACCTGTAACACGTCGGCCACATATTCACGTACAAGCACCATCCTCTGAATAAAATATTCCGGCAGCGACGCTAATCACTTTCGATAATAACTACAGATCATACATCACCTCTCGTGTGCATGCAGTTTCTGATCCTTTGCAAACATCTTTTAGCTGGGCATCCAAGTCTATTTAGAACTTGTCCCATGCAGCAACTCGTTGTAGCTTCAAACGTATCTGATTCCTGTTGCAATTCTCAAACAATTTATCAATCAATTATCTGAATCAGCGATTAAACTAATTTGGCCTATTATACAAACTAACTAGCCAAATTGCACCATCAACACATGCCCCCCTGTTTTTCGGTAAAACTTGTGTGCCGAAAAATACCTTGCACCGATTTTACTCTCCACAACGATCTTCATTGGTTTTCACCCAAGCCTTCCAGAATAATACGACTGATCCGTTCGGCAATAAAAATCATCACCAAATAATGCGTACTTGGAGGTCCCCTGCCGAACAGTCATATTCAACCTTTTTTCAAATTCTGCATGTATTAACTGTACCTGCACTAGATCTTTTATTAGTGGCCGAAGTAATAAACTTCAATCCGGCCTTACCTATGTTGGCAAAACAAAGCATCGGCCCTTGTGGAACATTAAATAGCCGAATGTTTATTGAGCCAATTTCTTTTGCTTTGCAGTTTTCACGTCTAGAGATATGAGCAATGACAAAGTAATCTAAGGTTAAAATTACATCTAGACATGCACCAAAATAAATAACAAGTGATTCGTCGAAATCAGTAAACCATGAACATTGTTGCATTACTGACAACGAATCACTAGAAGCCTCAATAGGTGTAACACTTATAGCACGAATAGACAAGTCATATTCGGCTGTATAGTTTGTGCAAAATATTGTAAGCAACATGAGACTTCGTAAACTAGGGACGATGGTATCACATGACATCAGCCATGATTATATAATCATCTCAGGGCGATAAAAGAAATATCGGCCTTATGTATAATCCATCCACCAAAGTATGCATAGCCGAAATAAATAAAACAACAAATCTGATTATGCACTTCCAATATTTCGGCCTATTGGATTAGTAACAAAATTGCAACTAATCAAATGAATAATGATTTGGTAATACCCTTTCATGATGTAAAGAATTATGATACATCCATGGATCAAAATAAGCCCATGGAGGGTAATCAATCATACCTGGTGATGAATTCCATGACATAGGCATTAATGGTGGAGTAGAATAATATGGATGATGTGCTGGCCGAAACCTTTGATGGTGATTCAGAAATCTTCGGCCTGATCGCTTGTTGGATTTATCATTTTTATTCTTCACCCTTGTCACTTGGCTTGCAACAGGAGCTTGCACATCCTCCCTGTCTTGAGGTCCTCTCTTAGGAACCCATGCCATGTTCTTGCTCTTTAGCTTTTCAGCACTAAGCCGTTTCAGTTTCTTTTCTTGCCAACTTGATAAACCGAGTGGGCATCTCGGCTGTGGTTTTGTTGTGCTTAATGGCAATTCTTTTCTAACCTTGAGCACTTTCAACTCTGCTCGTTCAGATTTGGCAATTGGGTTTTTGAAAGTTACTTGCTTCACTTCCTTGCCTTTAGTAGCCAAAGTCAACTCAGCTGGCTTTTCATTATTTGGAGCTAAATCTGAAACAGCGCACTTGCGTCCATCCTTCTTGACTCGGTAAACTTGCTTGACTGCTTCTTTCTTTACCCATGAGCTCTGGACCGATTCTTTTTTATCGAAACGGTCTTTGACACGTGATTGTTGATCAATTGTTGATCTTCTCATAGCTGCATAATTTGGGTGAGATGATCTATAATTTGATGGATAATGTGCCCAGGAATCATACCTTTCCCATGATGGATATGTATAAAAATCATAGGAAGGTATCCATGACATTGGCATTGGTGGCCCAAAAGGAGAATATGAATTTGCTGCACTGAATTTATCCTTTCGCCAATCCCTGTCTTTAGACTTTTGCCTTGGGGCTGATCTTGATGCTTTTGCATTACTTGGCCGATAAACACCTTTTTCTTCACTCTCCTTTTGATATTTTTCCAATAGCTGCGTAAAAGTGACTTTTGCTTTCTTACCTTTGTGCTTATTGCGGCCTTTGTCTTTCTTGGTTTTGCATGCATCGATCTTCAAATTTTTGTTTTGCCCCCCAGTGCTTGATGTCCTCGTTGTAGATTCAATGGAACCCTCGCCTTCAAGAATATTTTTAATATGCTCTTCAACAATTTCTTCACTTGTAGGCTTGATCCCATCATCCTTATTGTATACCTGTTCATGTTGAGATAAATCGGCTGGAAGTAGCTGATGCAATAACTTCTGTCCATCATTATCAACCAAAATAGTTTGATCCTCTACTTGCATGTCAACCAATTTAAATCGTCCTATATCAACGGCCGATTGTACTATTTGATAAAACATGTTGCAATTATCAATACTATGATCAAACGAATCATGCAACTTGCAATACACTTGTCCTTGTAATGATGGCACAATGTTGTGATCAAGAATTCTAATATAATCATTTTCTAGCAATATATCCAAGATATGATCACATGTTCTCAACTTGAAGGTATACCTTTTATCTTCTAGCCGATCTTGTGGTGGGAACGGCTCTGAAATTGAGTAACCAAATGGTTCAGAATTTACCTCACCCCATTCGGCTATGTGTTGTCTTTCACACTCTTTATCCGATGTATTTGAATACACAATTATACTAGTATCGGCTCTCTTGCAAAACTCTAAACTTGGCTTTATATTTCTGAAATCAAAATAATTAGAGCACATATATCTCACTTGAGACCAAACGTTAGCCAAGTATGAAATATGCAAAGCTATCCACGTGTATATAGAATGCATAGCATTGTGAATCAAGATCGTTGTACTACGTGGATCATAATACCTCATTAAACTTGACTTTATGTTTCTGGAACCAAAACAATTAAAGCACGCATGTCTCACTAGAGACCAAATATAAGCCAAGTGTGAATCAAGCAAAGCTACCCATGTAGATATAACATGCATGTAAAATATTGGGGAAAACTTTGACTGTAAAAATTTATTATTATCGGTCTCTCTAAACGGCACAATGTGTTGACCGATATACTCTGTAAGAATTTTATTAGTAACAACTAAATTACTTCTCTCGATTGGTCTTTCAAAGCTTATAAGAATTTTGCTAATAGATGCATCAGTAATAAAGTTTTGACCAAATCGGAAAATGAGTAAATTATTTGTTACCTGTACCTCTTTGAAGACGTTGGCATAGTATGATGATGGCATAACCTGAACAATACCTTGCTTCGCCTCTAGATAATTCTCCAACGCCTTGTCTTCTTCTTTCTCTGGACTTTGTGCCTCTTCTCTTTGATGCTCTTTATCAACCGAACATGGCTCGGCTATGTTTTCAATTTCTTTGGCACGAAACTCGTTGGGCAGCACGAAAATTCCCTCACATCCAGAAAAATCACACACGG
This sequence comes from Poa pratensis, assembly GCA_947311845.1. Classification (NCBI taxonomy): domain Eukaryota; kingdom Viridiplantae; phylum Streptophyta; class Magnoliopsida; order Poales; family Poaceae; genus Poa; species Poa pratensis. Next base: position 24,365,401 of record CAMZMU010000041.1, on the reverse strand, counting down.
CTGTTTCGCCATGCTCATCATGCTTTTGATCATTGAAGCTTGCTTCTTTTGGTTCAACAGATTCGTCCAGTGTATTTTTGTATTCGGCTTCTTCCATAACCGAATTAGACATACTAGACGAATTATTTCGCAAAGCTTCCTCCTTTTGCAACTTCTTGTATGCCTCATGTATCTGTACTAAACTTGTGAAATCACGGGCTTTTTCTCCTAATCCTTGGACAAAAGAACTAAACTTCTTGAGCTCAGCACCATCCCAATCAATTGTTCCTGCATGAGAATGCCCCCCAATGGTTTTTGTCTCTTTCGGCAATGTAGTGTTGCCGAAATCTTGTACTTGTACAGGGGACGTGCCATAAGCTGCAACACTAGACAAGGACATATTAACTCCTACTGAATTTTTACTTACTCGGCTATAATCATTGTAAGGGTGTGGAGCCGAATTATGCATATCGGTAGTTGTACATGGTACTGAAAAGTCAGCAGCATAAGGTGCAACACATGACGGTTCAGGATAATTGACCAAATAGCTAGTAGTAGCATGTCTAATTTCCCTATCCATCGGCATGTTTGAAGATGAACTCACATATTGTGAATTATTTTCCGATGAATAAAAAGATGAAACACTTGCTTGCCTATTATTAAAATTTCTAACATCGGATGCTTCATATTGATTAACCAAACTCATCATGTTGTTCATTGGCATATAAATTTGTGGTGCTGCCGATGTATGAGAGTTGGAGTACATATGGTGTCTGTTACTAGTATCATAAGAAGTTGAAGCATGTAAATTACTTTGAATCGGCTCTTGCACGTAATTAGATGTATGATTTAAAAATCTAGGGCTAGCCGATAGAGTATACTCATTGAACGATCTAGTAACACCATATGAATTATTTGCATCTACATAAGGGGATTGGGTATTCATATTACCTTCGTAGATTGCAAACCTGCTTGATGACGATTTCCACGTAACCGAAACGATCGTGAGACCGTTCAAAACTTCGTCCCCAGCGGAGTCGCCAATTGTGTTGCCACGAAAAATTGCCTCGCGACAAAACGATAATCGTCGTACTTTCGTGACGACGAACGGATGCTTTCCGAGCAAAGCAACAAAGATCCCCTCGCTTTCGTGGAGGAGAGACGACCGTTTTTCAGCGCAAAACGGCAAAGATCGCCAAACCCTAGGGCTGCTAGGGCTCGGTGGTAGAAGAACGATAAAGAAAATAAGAACGATAAAAAGATAGATTGATTTTTGGTTGTGTGTCGATTGGTTGTCCTCTCTCAATCGGCCGTGACCTCAATATTTAAGGTACGCGGGACTTGACGTACAAGACTACAACTCTAAAAGGCTAAAACCGATCAGTACTTGTCCTTCCTTGATTCGGTTACCATTTATAAACATATGGCTGCCAAATTTACTTGCTAACCTGTAACACGTCGGCCACATATTCACGTACAAGCACCATCCTCTGAATAAAATATTCCGGCAGCGACGCTAATCACTTTCGATAATAACTACAGATCATACATCACCTCTCGTGTGCATGCAGTTTCTGATCCTTTGCAAACATCTTTTAGCTGGGCATCCAAGTCTATTTAGAACTTGTCCCATGCAGCAACTCGTTGTAGCTTCAAACGTATCTGATTCCTGTTGCAATTCTCAAACAATTTATCAATCAATTATCTGAATCAGCGATTAAACTAATTTGGCCTATTATACAAACTAACTAGCCAAATTGCACCATCAACACGGTCCTGATGATCCGGTCAAAGGGCTCGGGGGCTTGTCTCTACCTTAACCCGGCAAACTCCACCGAGCAACCGGAAGAGAAGACCAGGCGCCGGGCCCACTTTGACTTTTTTGGTCATGGCCCCGGCAGCCGCTGAAGCAAAGCCGCCGGGACCATGCCCGGGGGGCTACTGTCGCAGCAGTGGAACACGGGGTTCCCATAGAGCTGCGGAAGTGGGTCCGTCACCTGTGGGCCCACCACGAAGATGGACAAGGCAAAGGCTACACTCAAGACTAGCGGTTACCCAGCGGACTACTCGCAGACCAAGACAGAGTCACCCAGTGCCGGGTTCACCGAACCCTGAAGACCTTCCGTGCCCCGGAAGGAGTGAAGGACCCCGAGAGCCCGAGTCCCCGGCGAGGCCGGCCTCTCTCTTGGGTATCGTGTGAAGACAGGGCTTCCAGCGCCCTCCAGAAGATGGTAGAAGACCCCAGAAGACTTGGGAAGCAAGGCGAAGGCAGGGGACACCACCTGCGGTGTGACAGCTCTTGTCCCACGTCGCTTTCCCCAAAAGGGAGGGAATCTCACCAAACCGGGACAAGACGCTTGGAGGAGAAGAGGCCACGTCGCCACCACCACCACGGAGAGGGGGATCTTCCCGCCAAGACCCCATCACGCTCCTCGCATGACCCCATGTGGTGCTCCTTGGCCTATAAAAGGAGGACCAAGTCATGGCGAGGGAAAAGGACGGGACAGAGCAAGGTAGAAGCCAGGGCAAGACATAGCTGGATAGCTAGGGCTGGAAGGAAGAGGGAGGTGATCTCTCCTGCCTTGGGATAGGATCTGCCTTCTTCCTCAACTGGCCAAAACCCTTCCCGGGTTCCTCGCCGGAGATCTCCTTGTAGCCACACCATGATGCCTCCATCAATCTAGACATGCAGGAGTAGGGCTGTTAGCCTCCGGGCGGCCTAAACCTGGGTAGCTCGCTGTGTCCCTTGTTTGTTCCTTCCACCCGCGCTGAGAGAGAGAGAGAGTGAGTGACGAAGAACTCGCCGGCGGCACTTCTCCGGAAGGCGTCATCCAGCCTCCTTCGCGCCCCTACCGAATCTACAAAGGGGGTGTCCTTCACTCCCGGTGTCCGTCCTTCGTGACACGACAAGACCTTCTTCATTCACACGGAGCATGGGAGGAAGTGCACGCCTTCACTGCAACATGTTCGCATAAAGGATTCGGGGGCCCGTCCCTACTTCGACCTGGCGAGCCCCAACGTGCAACCCGAGAAGAAGACCAAGTGTCGGGACCCACTTTGACTCATTTTTGGTCATGGCCCCGGCAGCCGCTGAACAAAGCCGCCGCGACCATGCCCGGGGGCTGCTGTCGCAGCAGTGGAACACGGGGTTCCCCTAGCGCTGCCAAAGTGGGTCCGTCACTTGCGGGCCCACTACAAATATGGACAAGGCCAAGGCAAAACCCAAGACTGGCGGGCACCACGCGAACTAAGACGAGGTTGCCGGGTGCCGGGTTCCCCTGGAGCCCTGGGACCTTCCCGCGCCCCGGAAGGATCAGAGGACCCCGAGAGCCCGAGGCCCTGGCGAGGCCAGACTCCCTCTCGGGTATCAGGCGAAGATAGGGCTTCCAGCGCCCTCCAGAAGATGGTAGAAGAGCCCAGAAGACTTGAGAAGCAAGGCGCGAGCAACGGACACCACCTGCGGTGTGACATTTCTTGTCCCACGTCGCTTTCCCCAAAAGGAGGGGAATCTCACCAAACCGGAGCAAGACACTAGGAGGAGAAGAGGCCACGTCGCCACCCCCACCATGGAGAGGGGGATCTTCCCGCCAAGACCCAATCACGCTCCTCGCATGACCCCTGTGGTGCTCCTTAGCCTATAAAAGGAGGGCGAAGTCACGGCGAGGAAGGAGACGAAAACCAAGCCAGACGCAAGACACAGCTGGAGATAGCTAGGGCCGGTAGGAGAAGGGAGGTGATCTCCTCAGGGCAAGGATCTGCCCTTTCTTCCTCATCCGGCCAAAACCCTTCCCGGGTTCCTCGCCGGAGACCACCTTGTAGCCACGCCATGATGCCTCCATCTATTCAGACATGCAGGAGTAGGGTTGTTATCCTCCGGGCGGCCTGAACCTGGGTAAATCCCTGTGTCCCTTGCATACATTCCACATACGCAGAGAGAGAGTGACAAAGAACTCGTCGGCGGTACTTCTCCGGAAGACGTCTTCCAGCCTCCTTCGCGCCCCATCCGAATCTACAAAGGGGGTGTCCCTCACTCCCGGTGTCCGCCATTCGTGACACGACAGACTTTGCAAAGTTCTTATATTGACATGGGACAAGAGGCGATGCCACAACCACCCCACGTCGGCCTTTCCGAATAAGCATATTGCTTGAATGTTGGTTGACCCCGAAAAGTCCACCACAAACAACTCATTTTCAACATACCAACGAACATGACCTTTAGAGTCTTGCTCCTCAAGAGTACCACCATATCAATAGTAAAATGGACATCAAAGTTCATCTTATTAAGAGCACGAACGGACATAAGACTGTAACCTAGAGACTCAACAAGCATGACATTTAAAAGGGTGATATCCCTTGCAACTACCACCTTGCCAAGACTCTTTACCTCAGCTTTTGACTTGTCACCATAAGAGACGGTTGAGTGATTTAGATTTGGTCTCAATTCCGTCTTAATCTCCTTGCTTTCGGTCATATGACTAGTGCATCCACTATCAACCACCCATTTCGACCCACCGGAAGCATAGTCCTACAAGAGATCATTCTTTGGATTTAGGTACCCATTTCTCAATGGGTCCTCTTTGGTTAGCAACAAGGGTCTTAGAAACCCAAATAGAGTAATCAATGTAACCATCATATGGACCAACATATTGTGCATAAACATCACCATAATAATCAACATAAAGAATGTAGTTGGGATTGTTATGCCCCGCAAGTCACTACGAGTGGTCTTGCCCCTAGTGGCATTACCACCCGCAATGGAAGTCTTGGCTTGTGCGGGCTTGGTCTTGGTATTCTTGTTGTTGCTCACTTTCTTCTTTGCCTCAACTACATAACCAAGACCCTCCTTCCCTTTGTGTGATTTTTGCTCAAACAAGTAAGCAATACCCTTATCTTTACCTTTGGGAATAGAGGTCTTGGCACTAGTGGCCTTGGCAAGATCAACCTTTAACCTAGCATTTTCTTCAATAGCACTTTCATGAACACGAGGAAGAATGGATATACTAGTTGAACTAGATTTAGAAAGTTGAGTATGAAGTTGCTCATGAGACTTGACTAGAAGGGAGTGAGAAGTTTCCAAAGCCTTGTGAGCCTTGTAAAGCTTCTCCATATCCTCAAGAAGTCTAGCATTAGCAACCCCAAGTTCAATTTTCTCCTTTTTAATCACTTTATATTTGGTAAAGGCATGATCTCTATCCTTAATGATTTTATTAATTATGTCATCATTTTTAGCATCAAGACCATCAAGTCTTTCCTCAAGAGTACTTCTTTCTAAACTCTCTTCATCAAGAGAGGCATTCAAGGATGCTATGGAAGCATTCAAGGAAGCAATGTGAGAGAATCCTCTCTCTCAATCTTACTCTTTTCTTCAAGGAGGCCGCACATAGTTGTCTCATGCGAGACTCAACATGTTCCTTAGCTTCACCTTGCAAGTTAGTTATGAAGGAATCAAAAGCAACAAGTTTCTTCTTAATCACTAGACTATATTGATCACTCATTTCATGCATAGTCTTGGGAGAAGGAGATGTTACCTCGGTAACATGAGCCATGAAGCAACGAGCGTTGTTGGTGGAGAAGTTCTCATTGGGGGATTCAAAAAGAGAAGATGATGAAGTTGATACAGTAGCCAATGCAGCTACCTCTTTAGTAGGTGCATCTTCCTCTTCGGAACCACTTGAGGCATACTCTTCTTGTGCCACCAACACTATTCTTGGTGCCTTCTTGAAGAAAGGCTTCCTTGGTCTTGCGTGCTTCTTTTGAATCAGCTTTGAGCGGTCCTTTGGGACAAGCTTCCCACCATTTTGCTCTCGGTTCTCATAAGGACACTCTCTAATGTAGTGATTCTTGGCATGACAATTGTAGCAAGTCTTTGTCCTTGAGGCAAGTTCTTTTGTCGGGGGCTACCCCCGGGTAGGGTAAAGGCAAGGTAAAGACATGTAAGGATAAGGCTGTAAGCCATCCGAAGTGGCAGTTATGCAAAGACGCAGGAGGCGTCATCCGGCGTATAGTGTATGTCGGAAGAATCATCCGAGGTATGGCCTACGAGGTATCGACCACGAGACAATCAGTTAGCTCCCACAGGAGCAAGGATGTCCACTACCGAGGTATAAGATCTGGAGTATCATCCTAGATCCGACGTATAAAGTGGCGGATCAACCGAGGTCTACGGCGAAGAGCGAGGCGTGGCAGTAGAGTCACAGGTACTGCAAAGCCCGTGACCCGAAGTTGCATAGGGCAGTGGAGTCTGTCCACGGGTTTTCCGGAGGCTCAGGGGCCTAGGAGCTGACTTAGCCATTTCGGGAAAGCGCCGCAGGCCAAGCCTCGGTGGGTTTGCAGAGTAATCATCCGAAGAGGAAAGAGTGCACTGACCGAAGCTGACAGTACTGCCGTTGGAGTGACAGTGGATAGGAGCTTGTCTTCTACCTCTTGGCTGTGCCATTATCACTTAGGGGCAGGGGTATTTCGGTACCTCGGTTCAGCTATAAATAGAGCACCACCACCTCCTGTGAGAGGGACGACGCCATTATCTTCATCTTCTACCTCTTGCTCTCTCCATTGTAGCAACATACAGCTCGAGGAGCGCTTTGTACTTGAGATATTGAGATATACAAGAGCTAGGATAGAGCTGCAGTAGGGGTGTTACCTCACCACGAGGGCCTCGAAGCAGGGTACATCGCTATGTTCTTTGTGGTTCTTGGTTTGGTTTGCTTCTTGTGTGTTCTTGCTTGTTCTTGATGCGTGCTTCTTGGGCGCGTACACCCTCCCCGGATCCCCCAGCGTCCTTAGCGAGCCCCAACTTGGCCATACCTATGGCATCTGCCGTGATACCACCACGACAGTTGGCGCCCACCGTACCGGAGTGGGCGGAGCAGATCATGAAGTTCATCGAAGATGGAAGTTTGTCGAGTGATACAACTGAGGCAAGAAGAATCCAAAGGAGGGCTAAGGGATACACTATCATCAATAAAGAGCTCTACAAAAGAAGTGTGACAGAGGTGTTGCAGAGGTGTGTCGAACCAGCTGAATGCAAGGAGATGCTTTTAGAGATCCACCAAGGAGAATGTGGACATCACTGCAGTACAAGAGCTCTGGTGGCTAAGGTGTTCCGGCATAGGTTCTATTGGCCCACTGCTACTGCCGATGCAGAGGATATAGTTCGGAGATGTGAAGGATGCCAAAGGTTCGCCAAGCAGCAGCATATGCCAGCCTCGGCGCTCAAGACGATTCCTATCACTTGGCCTTTTGCAGTTTGGTGCTTGGACATGGTGGGAGAGTTCAAGCCAGCCCGAGGCAATATGACTCACATACTGGTGATGGTGGACAAATTCACCAAGTGGATCGAGGTGAAACCCATCCGGAAGTTGGATGGTCACACGGCGGTAACTTTCTTGAAAGAGATAATCCTGAGATACGGATATCCCCATAGTATCATCACTGATAACGGCACGAACTTTGCTGTTGGAGAGTTCGCTCGGTTTTGCATGAGTAAGGGAATCCGACTTGATGTAGCCTCGGTGGCTCACACACAGGCTAATGGGCAAGTAGAAAGGTCAAATGCATTGATATTGGCCGGCATCAAAGCTCGGTTGATAAAACCACTGTTGAAAACACCGGGGTGTTGGATAGACGAGATACCAGCAGTTCTGTGGGGTCTAAGGACCACACCGAACAGATCAACTGGCTATACGCCATTCTTCATGGTCTATGGGGCCGAGGCAATGCTGCCAACCGACATTGAATATGATGCGCCCAGAGTGGCAATGTACACTGAGGTCGAGGCTAAAGAAGCTCGGGAAGATGTAGTAGATCTGCTCGAGGAAGCAAGAGAATTGGCCTTGTCTCGGTCAGCAATATATCAGCAGGGTCTGTGACGCTATCAAAGCCAGCATGTAAAACCCCGAAAGTTTAATGAAGGAGATCTAGTGTTGAGACTTGTTCAGCGCAGTAAAGGCCGGCACAAGTTGTCACCTCCATGGGAGGGACCGTACATTGTGAGCCGAGCTCTGCACAATGATACATATTATCTTATAGATGCGCAGGAACCGAGGAGAGATGGACTGGACAAACCCGACTCAGAGCTTCAACGACCATGGAATGTAGCTCTACTCCGACCCTTCTACTGTTGAAGGATGTAATGTATGTACCTCGGTTAAAACCTTTAATGAAATGTCAGCGCTCCGAGGTTGAACTCGGGGACTGCCTCGTTTACATGCTTGTGTTATGTTTCGGTTTGTCTTTCTTCATTCGTATGTCGGATTATTTTGAACCTCATCCCAAATTTCAAGTACTGTATGCTGTGTAACTAGTCTTGTGACTCAACTGACGAACGCCAGAATGGCAGTCAAGAGCAAAGATGAAACAACATGGGAAACATGAAAATGAACTCGGGGACTCGGTCCAAAAAGACAGTCCGACATATGTCGTTTACTAACCCCTGTTTTTACTTCTTTTTTATGTCGGATGATTTTGGAACATACCTCGGACTTTACTAAGTACTATATGCTATAAACTCCAGTCTTGTGACTCGACTGTCGAACGCCAAAAGGGCAGACAAGAGCAAAGAATGTTAACTATAGTAGACATGAAAGTGAACTTGGGGATAAACTTAGCAAAGCATGGTTCGAATAGCATAGTAATAAAAAGGTAGCAAAAGGAACTACTTAAGTTTTGTTACATCTGCATCCCGGCATACCGGGGATTTAATAAAATGTTCAGTGAGTAAGTTCAGGTCGAAGCATCTGGGTTGGCATCGGCAGCAGCCGATGCATCAGCAGTAGGTTCCGGAGTCGAGGTAGCCTGGAAAATTGCTGGCAACGTAGGCAGTAGCATCGGCAGAGGACCTGGTCTCAGGCTGTGGAGGAGCCTCGGTGTCTTCCTCGAGGTCTTCATCGTCTTCGGCTTGCTCCGCCTCGGTGTCGGACACTGTCTCATATTCAGCTTCTTCTTCGGCTTCTGGTGCGTAATCCTCGACGTCGGAGTAGGTGTCTCCTTCGCTCAGATTCTTGGTGTCGGCATAACCAGCAAAGAAGGCAGCCATCTTCTTGCGGCGCTCGATCAGAGTGGTGTCGGTTGACCAGGGCGAGCCTCACCGGAGAGTGTCCATCTTTTCAAGGTCAATCGACTCGCACCAAGTCATGATGAATTTGAGAGCGGCGTCAGCTCCAACGCGAGCTGAAGATGAACGCCACACCCGGAGTCTTCTTTTGGCTTCGCGAAGCCTGGAGACGAGTTCGGGCGTGGTCTTAGGAGCATCAGCAAGAGGCCATAAGGCTCTGAAGGCCGACAGGCCTGCGTCAAGGAGTTTCGAGCCAATAGTCTTCAGGGGATGGATTCGAGATTTGATGGCCACGATATGGTCCTCAACGGTCCAATCGGGGTTCGTTTCGTTCCGCCTCTCCCTGTGCTGAGCAGTGATGCCGTGGGCCGCGACCTGAGTGTAGGTGAAATGCTCTACAGTAGGATAGCCTGTTAACGATGTGAGAGATGATTCGGCAGAGAGCCAATGTTGTTGAAGATAGAGAAAAACTAAGGGAGGCAGGAAACTTACTGTCCATTTCGCAGTTAATGTACTGCAGCATCGGCAGATACTGGTTAACCGAAGCCTGCAGCGCATCCAAGGCCTCAGTGGCCGAGTTGGCGCGAGTGTCGGCTATCTGCAGTGCCTCTTGGTGGTCCTTGGCGGCATCCTCCCGGAGTTTCTTTTCTGCCTCAACGGCCTTGTCCTTCTCCTGCTGTAGCTTTTCAGTCTCCGACTTCCGCAGGACCTCAATGCGCTCCAGTTCCTTTACCAGCCAAGCTACTTAGGCTTTCTCTTGCTTTAGATTGTCTTCCGAAGTTTTCTTTTCTGCAAGGGAGGCCTTGTGCTCGTCGTGGAGTTTCTTGTGGTCGAACAAGAGAGTATGAAAGATGTCCATGCGGAGGTTCATGCTCTTCTGCAAGGATGATAAAGATAGGTCAGTTAGAAAAGTTATACCTCGACAAGAGTCTCGGGGACTCGGAATCGAGTCAATTGAAAATGTTGCCGAGGTATGCCTCGATAAGAGTCTCGGGGACTCGAACCAGAGATATATGCTGAGTTGAGGTAAAATGGACTAGATACTTCGAATAAAAATGGAAAATTTAAGATGGAAAGTTTAAGTTGGAAGATTCAAGCCAAACAATTTTAACTCCGACGGAGTGTCAATAGTTTGCCTCAAATCTCGGGGACTGGGGATGATATATTCAACAAGCTACTGCATAAGAGTATAAAGGATAGAACTTACGTCGACAGTCTGGGCGGCGCGCATGGCAGAAGTTTGCATTTCAAGCATGCTGCGGGCGCAGGCGCTGCTTCCCGCAGGGTTCTCGTCCCCCAGGGCGGCCGAGGAGACTGAGGAGACCTCGGCCAGGTCTGCGGAATTCCAATCCGCGTTGTAGTGTTCCAAGGAGCCAAGGCTCTGGCCACTATCTGTGCGCAGTGGAGGAAATCCCAGGGTCCGCCCTGCTCGATGGCGTCAACCGAGGCCTTCAAGGCCAATGTAGCGTCGGTATTGGCAACAGGGCATTTGCCCATTATGAGTTCTGCCCTCCGCGCATATTCTGCAGCCAGAGGAACAGTCTCGTCAGTGGATGCGTCGGATGGAGGAGTTCGACTGGCCGCCGGGGCAGGAGACCTCGGTTGGTTCCTTGAGGGAGAGGAGATTGTCAGGGCACGAGACCCAGATGTTGGCTTGGCGGTGGCCTTGGCCTTCGCCGTCTCTTTCTCTATCCCTTTGCCCCTCTCCAATGCCAGAGTGGTCTAGCGGAACTGTTTTGGGGGCTGCTGCTGGGGCTCATGCCCTTGTTGGCGGGTCTGCTGCTGTCGTCGCTACTGCTGCAGCTGGAGGTTACGGGCGGACTGACTCGAGGGGGAGAGGCGAGCATCCAGTGTAGTGCCAGCCGGAGTCTGGCGCGGGGAAGTCTGACCTCGGTTGGGGGTAGATTGCCCCAATGCCGGGCCAGACCTCGGTGGAGGAGATCGGGGGCGAGAGTTCGTCGGGGAGGTCGTGGCTCCAGAGGCACCAACAGGTGCAGTCATGGAGGACACCTCTTGGTGTACGTGCACGGGGGAGCTGTGACAAAGAGGGAATATATGAATGTTGGCTCATGGATAACTCGGTTAAGCAATAAAAGTTGTTAAGTGAAAGGACAGAGAGTTACCCGTCGGCCTCAGGGAACCTTCTGCCACCAGTGCTGGCAGGAGGACGGAGTCCGGGCTTCTTCAGTCGGCGTCTCTTGGGGAGAGCCTTGGTGGATCCGGAGTCTCCGGCAGCGTATGGTTCGGCAGTCGAAGTTTTGGCGCCGGCACGTTTCCGGCCGGTCGCTGGCACAAAACCAGGAAGGTGAGGAAGGCAGGAGAGAGGTACCGCATTTATCGGTTCCATGATGTGGAATCCGTCGTCATCATCCGAAATCTCTTGAACCAAAGCTTGGGCTCGAGGCTTACCCGCGGTAGAGGTGCGGGCCGAGGTTATCGGCATGAAAGTCTCCGGGTCAGGATCCACGCGTGATGGTGGGTTCTCGACCGGGAGATCCTCGATGAAGTGGTCCGCGGGATGGACTCCATCCTCGGTGGTCTGGCGGGTGAACCGCTGTATGGCAAAGGTGTGAAAAAGGAGTCAGAGGAAGAAAATTATCAAGTTAAACAGCAGTAGCGAAACATCGGTGGTAAAAGAGTATCGGAGATAGCATCGGATCGCGTACCTGTCTCGGTGGCTTGTTCCTGTGGCAGGGCTCCATGCCCCAAGTCCAATCATCGGCGATCTTGGACTTGGTGATAGCTCAGACTCGGCGAGCTACCGCGGCATTGTCGAGGGCGATGTGGCTGGTCCGGGTGGGGTCGTAAAGACCGCTCATGTGGCAGATCTTGTGAGGCCTCGCCTGGAGAGGAGAAACCCTGTGCTTCACGAAGGTGCAGGTCAGATCGTCGGCGACCAGATCCTTCCCCTCATTCTCGGGCTCGTCCGGGTTCCTCCACTTGGCGATATAGCCATGGATGGAGTCAAGTTCGCCGGTTCGGCTGGGAGTGTAGTCCCAGTTGAGCTGACGTGTAGGAGGGCGCAAGTGAAACGCCGGCAGGTTGAGGAGATCCTCTTCGCCGGAGTTCTTCACGTAGAACCACGTCCTGAGCCACTTGCGGACAGTGTCAGGAGTGGTAATGCGTGGGAAGATGGAGCCTCGGCGAGGAGCTATAGTGGCTGCTCCACAGGCAGTTAGCTGCTTGGGGAGATCCGTGTTCTTCGGATCTGGGATCACCTGCCGCTTGAGCTGGAAGTAGCGGGAGAAGAGGTCTACCGTGGCCTTGAGGCCGAGGTATCCCTCAGAGAAAGAAACGATGCAGGAGAGAGTGGTGATGGCATTAGCGGGGAGGTGATGGACCTGGAGTCCGAATTTGTCCAAGAAACTCCGGAAGAAATCGCTGACGGACAGTCCGAAGCCGCGCTGGAAATGCGCGACGAAGACCACCCGTTCTCCTTCTCTGACTTGTGGCTCGAGTTCGCCATCTGATAGGCGACACTCTACCCCGGCGAGGATCCGCCGGGTTGCCTTGAGCCATTCTATTTCGGCTGGGGTGGCATCCGAGCCCTCCCAGCCTGCGCGCTCTCCGATGTCTAGTTCGAGGTCCTGAACCTCGGCTTGATCCGAAGTCTCAGGGGGAGACATCTCGGGCAGGATCAATCTGCAGAGGATTCAAAGAAACTGAGTATAGGGAAAGTAAATCTAGGTTCAACACTGTAACTGGCTAACTCAGGAGGAGTTTGGTGACTATCTTATATACCTAGAGGCAGATTTATGCTATGGGAGTATCTATCCGAGGCATGAAACTACTTTCTACCCAAAGAAGTATGCAAGAAAGATCTACTGGATGAGATAAATACAGTTTTAATCAAGAACAAATGAAGAACCAAAGTGCGAAGAGGAAGAAACCTAGAGCAATGCTTAGAGTATCAAGAAAGTGGATGTGTACCGTGAAAATGAGGTGCTGAAGGGCGTCGCTGGCGACGCGTTCGCGGCGGCGACGGAGGAGCTGCTCGTCGGCGGCGAGAGTTTGCTTCTTCTCGAGTGAAAGCGGCGGTGCTTTTCGCGAGAGAGGAGGCGATGGCGCAGTGAAAGAGTAGGAAGAAGAGGGGGACGCCCTCGGTCGTATTTTATAGCCGCGGTCAAGCGACGGTTCACGGAGCGGCCGCATGCGGTTCCCAAGACGGCAAGTGGGATCTTTTGCGCACGATAGTCCACGTGGCGAGAAAGTGGTGGTGGATAAGCAAGCCACAGGATCGGTTGTAGGAGGCAAACCGTCAGGCAGTGCGGTTAGTGGAGCACGAACCGGCGCGAGCGGGAAACCGCCGATGACGTAGGCGGCGTGGTGGAAAAGCACTCGAGTGCTCTGACTATTGCGGACCAGGAACTAACTGATGGGACGTGATAGCAGGATTCCCTGACCAGAGTCAGTGTGAGCACGGGAATTGAGGAGTTGACGCCCGAGATCTCGGCGGATACTCCGGAGAGCGGTATGGTCCGAGGTATCGGACCAACGGTCTGAAGTATCGGATCGATGTTTTTTGCGAAGTATCGACTTATGAAGGTGGTAAAAGCTTTGATATATACTATTTCGGGTTGAACCTGATGTGGCCTTCCATCCGAGGTTGCAAGACCACATCAGCTTCGGGGACTACTGTCGGGGGGCTACCCCCGGGTAGGGTAAAGGCAAGGTAAAGACATGTAAGGATAAGGCTGTAAGCCATCCGAAGTGGCAGTTATGCAAAGACGCAGGAGGCGTCATCCGGCGTATAGTGTATGTCGGAAGAATCATCCGAGGTATGGCCTACGAGGTATCGACCACGAGACAATCAGTTAGCTCCCACAGGAGCAAGGATGTCCACTACCGAGGTATAAGATCCGGAGTATCATCCTAGATCCGACGTATAAAGTGGCGGATCAACCGAGGTCTACGGCGAAGAGCGAGGCGTGGCAGTAGAGTCACGGGTACTGCAAAGCCTGTGACCCGAAGTTGCAGAGGGCAGTGGAGTCCGTCCACGGGTTTTCCGGAGGCTCGGGGGCCTAGGAGCTGACTTAGCCATTTCGGGAAAGCGCCACAGGCCAAGCCTCGGTGGGTTTGCAGAGTAATCATCTGAAGAGGAAAGAGTGCACTGACCGAAGCTGACAGTACTGCTGTTGGAGTGACAGTGGATAGGAGCTTGTCTTCTACCTCTTGGCTATGCCATTATCACTTAGGGGCAGGGGTATTTCGGTACCTCGGTCCGGCTATAAATAGAGCACCACCACCTCCTGTGAGAGGGACGACGCCATTATCTTCATCTTCTACCTCTTGCTCTCTCCATTGTAGCAACATACAGCTCGAGGAGCGCTTTGTACTTGAGATATTGAGATATACAAGAGCTAGGATAGAGCTGCAGTAGGGGTGTTACCTCACCACGAGGGCCCCGAAGCAGGGTACATCGTTGTGTTCTTTGTGGTTCTTGGTTTGGTTTGCTTCTTGTGTGTTCTTGCTTGTTCTTGATGCGTGCTTCTTGGGCGCGTACACCCTCCCCGGATCCCCCAGCGTCCTTAGCGAGCCCCAACTTAGCCATACCTATGGCATCTGTCGTGATACCACCACGACATCTTTCTTCCCACTTGAATTGTTCTCTCGATCAACTCGAGCTTTAGCTCTTGTCGGGTCATCCCAAAACAGTCTTGTGGCTAGAGCTATGTGACCATTGAGAGCTTGTTCAATCTCATTGGGAGCAATGTTGCTTGGGCAAGCTTCAACCTCATCATTTTTCATCTAAACATACCACCTTGGCCTTCAAAGCAAGTGAGGGAGCTTGTTTCATTCCCATGGCCCTAGCACGGTTATCTTCGGCATTTTTGGTGGCAAAATTGGAGGCTTGAATTTCTTTCATAACTTCATGTGATTACATTTGAAGATAGTTGTGTCTACCTTGTAATGACTTCAATTCCATAGGCTAGAAAGACAAGAGAGCATTCACATACTTTCTCTTGACCCAAGCATCATCCACATAGGTTACCCCCACATCAAAGAAGGCTTTGACAAGAGTCTTGAGTCTTCCGTACATATCTTCATGATGTTGATTATCAAACATGTAAAACCCTTCGGAATCATTGCTCAAGGATTCATATCTATTCCTCTTCATGCTATCATTTCCAAGGAATGCAACCTCAAGACAATTCCAAGCTTCTTTGGCGGTGGTGGCATGAAGAACATGATGCTTGTCATTGTCACTCAATGAGAGTTCAATCATGTGGAGAGCGGAGGCATTGAGTTGCTTTTTGGCAAACTCTCTTCTTGTCACATTGCTTGGATCCTCGACCTTGTATCCATCTTCAATGATCCTCCAAATCTCGATAGAGGCACTGTTGATATGAGATTTGATTGAGTGTTGCCAACTTGCAAAAGCTAATGCATTAAGCTTAGGTGGAGGACCTAAAGGGTTTATGCGGGTGGTGATAGGTGGGTTGGGAGAGTACCAACCCGGAACGGCATGGTACCCTTCCTTCACATCTACATGCATGGAAGGAGGTGGAATAGGTGGTTTAGTTCCGGTATCGGTTTCAACCCCCTTTTTATTTTTCTCTTTATCCTCCTCGGAATCACCCTCATCGGAGTTAAAGACACCCTCTAGTGGGATGAGTTACGAAAGCTTGCCATTTGCAAATTTTATGAACAAGTCATGCAACTTATAAAATTTGACTTCCATGGACGATGTCAATGTTGTTTCCAACGCTTTGATGTCGGCCATGGATGCCGTAGTGGCTTTGTCCTCACTTTGTGTCATACTTCTCTTAGGCGGTTAAGCCAAACAAGAGAGACTAGGCTCTGATACCAATTGAAATGATCGGTATGACACCTAGAGGGGGGGTGAATAGGTGCTACTCCAAATTTTAGTCTTTTTCAAATTAGGCTTGACAAAAGGTAAATTCTCTAGATATGCAACTACAGTGATTTTTCCTATATGACAAGCTAGCAACTAAGCACGACATACAAAGTAAAGGCGGTGAACAAGGATAGAGGTAACCGAAGTGAAAGCACGCGACGACACGGATGATTCCCGAGTTCCTCCTTTTTAGGGAGTACGTCTCGTTAGAGAGGTGTGAACCAACACAATGGTTCAACAGCCACAAAGGCTTCACCCTCTTCTCTTCTCTGATGAATCGCACCACAAAGGTTTGGTTCACTTCAACTATCGGAAACCTTCAAGGCAGAGTCCGGAGCCTTTACAACAACGATTTGGGGCACAACCCACAATGGATTGGGGGCTCCCAAACAGCTACAATTTGTCACAAAGACAATCAAGTAAGTACAACAATGGGCTAGGTTTTCCTAGTGAAAATCCTAGCAAATGGTCCCTCAAGTGAATGGGGGGAAATGAAAAACTGCTTGGTGAAGATGTAGATCGGGGCCTTCTCTTTCAATTCTCCAAAGATCAACGAGTTTGGGTAGAGGGATTGGGAGATCTAGTGATTCTTGAGCTTGCAACAATGCATGGTGTCTTCAAGTTTGGGCGAGCTAGCTGGCTGGAGGTAGGTGGAGGGGTATTGATACCCCTCCCAGAAATTATAGCCATTGCAGACAGCTTCACACCGGAGACTCCGGTCTAAGTGATTGGAGACTCTAGCCTAGGGCGGATACTCCCGCCCCCTGGGGCGGATACTCCCGCCTGGAGCAGGAGTGAACCACTTTCAGACACTTTGAAGCTCAGGAAAAAACTCCGGTCTTCTGGGGCCGGATACTCCGGCCCTTGGGACCAGAAACTCCGGACTAGACCAGGGGCTGAACCATCTTTCAGCATTTCGGCCAGAATCCCCTGAGTCCGGAGACTCCGGTCCTGGGGACCGGATACTCCGGCCTTAAGAGCTCCAGATTCTTCTTTTCTCTTTTGGTGTTGATGCACATGTGTTGAACACATTATATCCTGCATATACTTAACACCAATTAAAACTACCACATGTGTTCTTTACTAACACGCAAAAACTAAGGGATACAAAATGTTCTTTCATATCGTTCAGAGATTCAGATGCTACTTAGTAGGTTCAAGGTATGACCGACTAAAAGTAATGACTGAACATGTATATTCAAGAGTTCATTTACCTTGTTCAGTTCTCTGGCCTCACATTTAATACCTGAATTCTGCAGAACAGTTTCATCAAGTGAAATTCGCAGTTGGGATTCAGAAGTTGGTTTTTCCATGCAAACAATGACAGTAATGCAAATAGCATTGTCTCTCTGTCTTCAAAATGCGGCGGCAGTTCTGCATCCACAATTTCCAAGGTAATTGCATCCAGTGGTGGTTCACCTGTTTATTGTGGTTACATATCAAACTGTACCATACTACCATGATCAATGATCAGATTTTTGGCACTGATTTGTTTCATGCAGGTGCTGCCCACCCTCTTGACGAACCCAAACCCTGAGGAAGAAGTTACGATTCAAAACACTAACGTAACAATGAATTCTTACAATATTCACTTCTGTTCGTATGGAAATTGATCCCCCTATTCTAACTTTGTAGTACTAACTTGTGGAATCTCACAGGCTTCTAGAACGTGTGGCGTGTTCCATATTACATAGTATTTACTAGTATTTGAAATGGAGTACTGTAGTTTGATGTAGCAACTGCTTACATGGTAAATTTTGAAGACCCACAGGACACCTGATTGATGGATCTCGAGGTGAATGTTTAGTTTCTTTCTGTTGTATATTATCTTTATATGTTTATGTTTTCTTATAATCTGGGAGTCTCGCTTGTACTGATCTTTTGGACTTCGGTCCGTTTTGAATGCAAATAAGGTAGAGATGCCTCTACCTTCTTATTAAAAAATTATAATTTTGGGAGTGTGATGATTATCCTAACCTTCACGTCATGGAAAAGCTGCAGACCTGAGATTTAGAGCTATATTCTGTGTCTGTGCATTGATTCCTTGGAGTATCGGCCAATTCACTCGTATGTTCATTACCTAGTGATTATTGCACTGCTTGTGTCTCGTCTCGTCAGATCAACAATTTCGGTGGAAGAGCATGTTACCCTCAATTATAGTTTAAACAATCTCTAGTCTGGTGTAGGCAACATGCCTTCTTTGCTTTACTCTAGTCTCTAGTTAGTTTAAATTGAGAAGGTTTGCTTCTCAACCCTAATTCCTACGGAGTAAATGAGTAATACACATTTCTGCAATGCTGTAACGGTTGTAATTGTTTATACGGTCCACGGTACCACCAGCTTCCATCAACATCATGTGCAGATTCGGAGATTGCTTTGTGATGATGTTTCAGTTTCATCCTTCAGAGTTTCATTCTAGCTTAGCAAGTTCACCTGTTGACCACCTCAAGGTAATCTACTGAGCATCATATTGATGAGTTCCCTTTACCTAGTTCACATTTTTGTACCTTACATCCAGTACTCGGTTCTCCAGAACACTTGCAGCTGACAACGACTTTAAAAGTTGGCATTCTGAACTTGGTTGTTCCATGCAGACCGTAACAGTAAACGGAAGCATCTGTCTTTGTGTCCTGAAGGACCTGCACAGTTCTGCGTCGATCATTTGAAAGGTAATTGCATCCAATGTTGGTTCACGTGTTTAAAGAATTTTACATTAGGTGTGGTTAGAGTCGAATGATCGATTTAGGTTTTTGGTACTGATTTGCTTCATGCATGTGTTGCCAGTTGGCATCACCGTGTAGGCCTTCCCCTCCTCTCAGACACTGCGGAGGAGGTTTATGATTCAGAAGCACTACAGCGAGAATGGCGAGCCTCCTCTCCTCCACCACTCCTGGTCTCCTGCTCTGGCGATTTGCTGACTCCTCCTCTCTCACATCTTCTCCGGACAGCTGCAGTCCACAGTCACCACGCCCCGGTCAGCGTTCCTCTTTGTCCCGGCGATTGAAGCTCTCGAAGTGACACACGTCACAATATCAGCACGGCAGAGATGATGATGACGGCGGCGAGGATGTTAATCATCGTTCTAGAATTCTTCGCTAGGTTGAACTTTATTTCTCAGCTCCAACAAGAATTGAGCATAAAAAATTATTTTTGTTGTCGGAACATGCGGCCATTGTGTCTCCATATGCATCGTCACACTGTAATAACTGTCCATTCAATCTTGCCCTGTACGTGAGCTCCAGGTGGCCACATTACCATGTGGCCCTGTATCATCGACAAAATGGTGTTTTTTTTAAAGGATATGCCCTGGAATCAAAATGGTGTTTTGAGCCGATGGCCTTCTTTTACTTTGCCGCTGAATTTGGTCATGTATGAATCAGTGTACATAACAAGCATCTCATTCATGGTTCCTAATACGATTCACTCAGTTTGTGGTCACCAATCCACTAAGAAGCCAGCCTTTTACCCTGCCTTATTTGTAGGTTTGGTATACCAAGCCAAGCAGTTTGCAGAAATTGGTCACATTCGCATCGAGATTTATCGACCATTTGTCACGAAAACAAAAATGACTTCAAGGAATGAAAGAACGACTGGCCCTGGCTGGTTTGGTTGGGCCCGGATGGGCTGGCGTGCCAACGAAGAGTAAACTGGGCTGAACACCGTGCAACGGGCCGGGACCCGCTACTTTCACACGCGAAATCCAGGCAACGGCGACGGCGAGCTGCTCGTCAACGGCGAGCTGCTAGTCGGCGATAAGCTTAACCCCTCCGTCAACTCGAGTCCTCCGCCCGCCGTCTCCCCTCGGCAGCTCGCCTGCTGCTCCCCATTCCCTTCTGTATCAGAAGGCCTCAGAGCGCCATTAGTCTCCGCGCCGACAAGCTCACCCAGCCGCGGCGCTCGCCGGGAGTCGCCGTCGCGCTCACCTTGATCCTTCGAGTCTCCATCGCCGCACTGGTGTTCACGGCGAATGCAGTTTTACCATCGCGCCGTGGTGCTCGGAAGGTCGCCGTGGTGCCGAGCATCTCCGTGCACACAAGGTCACTGTTAGAATGCTTCGACCGTCATTTTTCTCCTCTTCTTCCCAAGCAGACATCGGATCACGACCGGCATTGCGATTCGAGTGCTTGTGTCCATGTGTGATTAGAGTTCTCCAGGCAGGCAGACGTGGCTACCACACGCCGGCTGCGACGACTCCGTCTGGTATGTATTTATATCTGTTGCCTACTTCAAGCTGAGCATCTAACTGGATGTCGGAATCATTGATTTTGCAAAGTCACCGATTCGATCTGGCATATACTAGTACGTCATTAAGATAGAAACATGATCGAGCCATTGCTTATTTAATTTTCGTTGCTAACCAGCGTCCACATGCCTGTCAATTTGTCAGCTTATTCGTTGAAGTTGACACTCATTTTGTTATGCAAAAAGGAATCTTCTTGGAGGCACCATGCGATGCCAAGGATGGCCATTCTTGTACGGAAGAATCGCACCAGCATCTTGGCTTACTTTGCCCCTAAGAATCACTGTGACGGGAACGGGGACGATGACTCCGCCGGCCTGGTACGTGTTTCCATCTCTTGTCTCACTCAAATTGATCATATATGATTTAACAACCAAAGCATTGAATTTCTAAAGTCACTGATCCATCTGCCATGCATTTTCCAGACGAAAAAGCCTTGAGTATTTAATTGTTTATCATTGTAACTGAATCCACCGACCAACTTCGCATGGCTGTCACCAGCCTCGTGCCAATTTGTTGGCTTACTCATTCAAGATGACATTCATTTTATTAAGAAAACGGGAGGGATCTTCAAGGATGGCCATTTCGAATAGCTAAAAAGGCACTGGAATCAGCAAAGTTGCGTCTCGTCCTTTTCTTCCTTGATGAAGATGCCTGCACGATCAGAATAGAACCTAGCTTTATTTGATTAGAATGGAACCTTCTGCCAACACTATAAAAGGATTCATCAAGGCAACTCAAACCTCGCAAACCAATTGCCTGCATCGTCAATCCACCAAACTCAAACCTCACAAACCAATTGCCTGCATCGTCAATCCACCAAACTCAAACCTCACAAACCAATTGCCTACCTCGGTGCCCTGAGGAAATGGAGACAGCCGTGGGCGTCGCGAGCTGGCTCGTCGGCAAGCTGCTGGATAAGCTGTCCGATGACCTGGTTGCCACATATCTGGCCAGCCGAGAGCTCGGCCTCAACTACGAGAAAATCAAACAAGACCTGATGTACACGCAAGCACTCCTACACGCGGCCCAGGGGAGGGCCGGCAACAACCCTGGGCTCAAGGGGCTTCTGCAACAGCTCGCCAGGAAGGCCGACGAGGCCGAGGAGGCCCTGGATGAGCTCCACTACTTCATGATCCAGGACAAGATCGATGGCACGCACCATGCTACGCCGTTTCTAGGCGGTGCCATCCGTCGTAGTGCATCCCGCCACAATCTTGGTAACTGGCTTTCAAACCTCTCTTGTTCATCTAGAAAAGATGATGTTATTGCTGCTGCTATTGCCGTCAATGATAGCCCACAAAGCAAAGCCAAGTTTGATAGTGCTGATGGTAGTGGGCGTGAAGATCACTTGGAATTTGATAGAGTGGCCATGTCCAAAAAAATCAAGTCAGTGATTGAGGTCATACACTCCAAGTGTCTTCATGTCTCTGACTTGCTCAAAATTGCAAACGATAGCAGCACATCAGGCACACTAGTCACCGTAAAACAGCTTGCCATGGGGTCAACAATGGAACAGAATAAATTGTATGGAAGGAGTATCATTTTTGAGAGAACTCTAAAAGATATCACCGGTGGCGCATATTATAGTGAACCTCTTTATGTTCTTCCTATAGTTGGTCCCGGGGGTATTGGAAAGACAACTTTCACACAACACTTGTATAATGATAGAAGGACTCAAGAGCACTTCTATGTTAGGGTTTGGGTCCGTGTTTCAACTAATTTTGATGTGCTTAAACTCACACAACAGATCCATACCTGCATTCCCGCAAGTAAATATGAGTACTATGGGGACAGGTACACTCCTAATGGAACAGCCAATTTAGATCAGCTTCAGATATCCATTGCACATAGATTGAAGTATGTAAGATTCTTAATTGTGTTGGATGATATATGGAAATGCGATAGTGATGCTGAGTGGAGCAACTTCTTAGTTCCTTTCGTAATGGAGGAGTCAAAGGCAGCATGGTTCTAGTCACAACTCGGTTTCCAGAAATACAAGAAAGGGTGAAGAAATCAACTATTCCAGTAAACCTGCAAGGTTTGGAGAATGAGGAGTTCATGGAGTTTTTTCAAGCGTGTGTATTTGGTGAAAATAAGCATGATCAGCAATACAGAGAATTAGCTGATATTGGAAGAAAGATTGTACAGAGATTGAAGTGTTCACCATTAGCAGCCAAAATAGTTGCTCAGTTACTGAAGAAAAACCTTTCTCGGGAACATTGGAGGAAAGTTCTTGAAAACAATGAGTGGAATAATCAGACAAATATTGATGACATTATGCCAACCCTGAAAATTAGTTATGATTTCCTTCCTTTCCACCTGAAACAATGTTTTTCTTATTTTTCCCTTTTCCCTAAAGATCATAGGTTTACTGATTTGGAAATTACTCGCTTTTGGACAGCAGTAGGCATAATAGACTCTAGCTGCAAAAGTAATAATTACTTTGAACAACTAGTGGATAGTGGTTTTCTCATGAAGGAAATGGATGGTCTAGAGGATCAGTATTATGTTATGCATGGTTTATTGCATGACCTATCTCGGAGTGTTTCATCACAAGAATGTGTAAATATAAGTAATGGTTTCAGTTTTAGTATAGATAACATCCCACAATCAATAAAACACTTGTCCATCACAATGGAAGATGCATATGGTGCAAATTTTAGGAATGAAATGAATAAACTTAAGAGCACGGTAAATATTAGAAATTTGTGGAGTTTGATGATTTTCAGAGAATATGAAGAACATACCACTGAGATTTTAATGGACACCTTCGAGGAAATAGAGGGTCTCCGTGTCCTTTTTATAGTAATGAACTCTCCAAACTCCTTACCAAAAAACTTCTCAAAACTTCTCCATCTACGATACCTAAGAATTAGATCCCCAAACATTTAGAAGTGACTTTACCTAGTACACTACCAAGATTTTATCACTTGCTATTTTTAGACCTACAAGATTGGCACGGTAGTTCTAGTTTGCCTAATTACATTAGCCGCCTTGTTAATCTACGCCATTTCATTGCTAACAAAGAACTCCACTCGAATGTTCCGAGGTTGGAAAGATAGAGCATCTAGAGGAGCTAAAAGAATTCCATGTTAAGAAAAGGAGTGTTGGTTTTGAACTGGAAGAGTTGGGGAAGTTGACAGATCTTGGAGGAGAACTCTGTGTACGTAATTTGGAAAAGGTTGCTACCAAGGAAGAAGCCAGTAAAGCCAATTTGGTTTTGAAAAGGAATCTGAAAAAGTTGATACTAGTTTGCAGAAGAGGGCAACCGATTGCAGCTGATGTTGTTGAGGGCCTCCAGCCACATGATAATCTCAAAGAACTTGTCATTAAAGGTGATTATGCACTTCCTAGCTGGTTGTGTCGTGACACAACCATTAAGCACTTGGAGTCTGTCACTCTAGATGGTGTGTGTTGGGGCAATCTTCCACCTTTTGGGCACTTATCATATCTCAAGATACTACGGTTGAAGAATATTGCTGGCATGCGTCTTATAGGGCCTGACCTTAGTTTCATGCACCTGGAAAAAGTTGAGTTTAGTAACATGCCAGATCTTGAAGAGTGGGTCATGGGACCTAACTGCCATCAGTTTCCGAAGCTTGAAAGCATCAAGTGCAGTGAGTGTCCTAGTTTTCGTACACTTCCTTTTTTGTCGAAGCGGTTCTTTCGCCAAGGCACACACTATCCCACCCTGTCTGAATTTATTATTTTTGAGTGCCGCAAGTTGTCCCTTCCACCCATGCCTCATACTTCCACATTAACACATTTTGAAGTGGGTCATAGTGTTAAGGCCGTGAGGCCGAGGTCAGTGAAGCGAGTTTGGTCTCTGCGTTACACAAAAAATAGATTGGTTTTGTCAGGCTATGAACGTGCACTAGCGTTCCACAATATGGAGAAACTAGAGAGTATCACATTTACAAATGGATCGAAAATCCCATGGACAGAACTCCAAAAGCTAACCTCCTAAGGAACCTTTTCATTGAACGAGATTCAAGCATGTGGTCAAGCCAGTCAATGGCTTTCCTCTCAACCCTCACATCTCTCACCAGTATAGCACTGCTGGATTGCCACAAGTTTACAGTGGATGGGTTCAATCCTCTCATCACAGTAAACCTCAAGGAATTGACGATCTATAACTATCATTCCGATTCTATAGCAGCGGATCTGTTGTCAGAGGTGGCAATGATCAAAGAATTGTTGCCACCAGGCTCCTTCCAGCAATTGACAACACTCTCTGTGGATAGCATCTCAGCGGTCCTCGTTGTTCCCATCTGCAGCCTCCTTGCTGCTACCCTGCACACATTACATTTCTGTCATGATGAGCATGTGATAAGCCTGACAGAAGAGGAAGATAAGGCGTTCCAGCTCCTCACCTCTCTCCAATCCGTAAAATTTCTTAGCTGCTCGGGTCTGCTGTCTCTCCCTCAAGGGTTACACAGTCTTTCTTCTCTCAGGACACTAGAAATCCACCGTTGCCCTAAAGTCCTATCGCTATCGCTTCCCAAGGGTGGCATGCCCACTTCACTGCAACTGCTGCGTGCAGAGCATTGCAGTGCCGAGCTACAGGAGGAAATGAAGATATTACAAGCAACAAACCCAGCTTTACGGCTGGTATACTGAGCCCAGCCCATGGTAACAGGTAATTCTTATCACTTTCCTTTATTTTCTCAGGGAAATCGACCCTCTAATCTTTATACTGCTAAGTGCTAACTTGTGAAATCTGACAGGTGTGTAACTTGTCCCCATTGATCTGTACTCTCATTTCAAACTGCAATTTATGTGTACATACATAAACTGTGAATCCTGGATACATGTCATGTGGCATGTACACATCCGTCAGCCCGGCCATGCATCTGCAGGTTAGTACATGATTTATGTCATCTTGTTCGACCACAGTGCAATTAAGCTGCAGCTGCTTTTGGCTATCTATATATTCATTTTGATTGCTTCCCTCTATATGGCATGGCATGGATCATTTTTCGTGCTTTCGCACTTTCCACGTGCAGCCACCCTGCCTAGCTTGTATTATTTCTTATACAGAGCTTCCTTTCCTACGCAGCTATATGTTGTCTCACATATTACACCAGACGTACTGGTCTCTGAAACAGAGTACTGCAATTTGCATGTAGCAGCTGCATATATGTATGGTAAACTTCGAAGACTATTGCAACAACCGACTCATTGATGGACCTGGAGGTGAATGCCTATGTTTTTGCTGACATGGTTGTTATGTATGTATGTTTCTTATTTCCAGTATGATGGTTATTCTAATCTTCCCATTATGGAAATGTTGCAGGCCTTAGATCAGAAATTGAGGTTCTGTGTATTGCTTCCTTGGAGTATTGGACAATATATTCACTTGTCACACATTCTCTGCCTTTAAGTCCTTGTGGTTGGACAGCTTGTATCACGTGAAGTTATTGATTTGGGTGGAAAAGCATTTTATCCTCGATCTGGTATGGTCGTTGTCTAAGCAGTTTAAGATCATAAGAGTGCTTCTGAACGTATATGGTGTAGAGCATTCCTTTGATTGTACTCTTTTTAATAGTTCAATGCAACTGATGTTCCGTAGTTTTTTCCGAATATCTCAATGCTAAAACATGTTTCCTACAATATTGGAACAGGCTGATTGTTTGTTCATAAAGTCCATGCAATGGTACCACCAACTGCCAACAGGCTGATTGTTTGTTCATAAAGAATATGCTTGTTTCACTGGTTCAAAGTTTCAGCCCTTGTTTAGCAGGTTCACCTGTAGAACAACTCAAAGTAAGGTATTGAGCATATATGTTTGTGAGCTCCCTTTACAATTTTCAGTTTTCTGACCTTATATTCATCACCTGAATTCGGCAGAGCAGTACAAAGCCAAGAGTGAATTTAGAAGTTGGCATTCATAACTTGGTTGTCTTCATATCTGGACGGAGCTGGGGCACTTCTTCATTGCACCATTACAATGGTAACTGCATCCAGTAGTGAATTGTGTGATTAAAGAAGTTACTACATTTGATGTTGTCAGCGTGGCATGATTGATGATTCTTATTGTTTATACTGATTTGTTTCATGCATATGGTGGATCGTCGTGCAGGTGTTTTTCCCCTTTCCGTCACAGTAATGTTCACTTGCACAACACATTGCCTGGCCTCACTATTGGTTGGACACCCTTAAGAGATTTCATGGATGAACAATTTTAGTGGAAGAGCACCTTATGCTCGATCTGGTAGGTTCATCTATCTTAGCAGTTTTTAGATGATAAAGAGCGCTTGTTCATTATATCAACACGCCTTGTGAATGTCTCAATGCTAAAACGCGTTTCATGCAATAATGGAACAGGTTGAATACTTGTCCCATAGACAGTCCAGTGTACATCAACTGTGCGCACTGTAAATTGTGCAGCCTGTGGAGATCGCCTGTGAGGTGGTGCTTCACCAGCATCCCTCAGGTTGAATCCATGCAGTGTATTTTGAAATTCATTTTCTGAACTTACATTCATTTCTCGGATTCTGCAGAGCCTAAGTTGGTTGTTGCATCCAAACAATGACATTAACGGAAACAACATGTGCTTGATGTACTGAAGAAGATGCGGCAGTGACCGTTTCAAAGGTATCGGGAGGGACCCGACTACTACCCACCGCTATCTCTTTCCAGCATCAGCAACCGCCGCCTCCACTCTTGCTCTGTCACCTTCTCCGCTCGCGCATCTGCTCTGACCAGATTCAGCGTAGCCACCACATCCTGACCAGGCACTTGTGATGGTCATATAGTTAAGAAATTTACTATAACAGTCGTGATGTTTTTATCCAGTATGGTTTATGGTGACTGTCCTAACCTTCACATTGTGGAAAAATTCCAGGCCTTGTATGATGGAGGTTATGTGCATTGTTTCCTTGGAGCATTGGACAATATATTCTTCCGTGCATGCTTTGGGGTGGCTTCCTAGTGATTGGTCAGCTTGTGTTCCATGCATGAGATTAACAATTTGGGTGGAAGAGCAATTTATGTTCAATCTGGTAAGTCCATCTATCTGATAATCAAAAATCTACATTACATGTGGTCAGTGTGGCATGATCGATGATTTTAGCTTCTTTTTTTGTTGCTGATTTGTTTCATGTATGTTGCATCGTCGTCATTGTGCAGGTGTTCCCCTCCCTCTCGACCCTACATGCGAGACTGTAGGCGTCAGGGGCGAGCCGCCTCCTCCACCACCATGCCTTCCCAGCCTCAGCCGCCTGTTCTGGCGCCTCGCTGTCTCCTCCTCTGTCTGTCGGATGCCACTTCAGCAGCATATGTGTTGATGTCCTGAAGCTGCTGCGTGGTGGTTCTCCGTCTTCCATCTCAGATGCCAGTTTTTTTAATTTCTCAGATGCCAGTTGGCTCTTCCTGTTCTCTCATAAAACGAGATGTCATGTCAAGCCTCCTGTTTTCTGGCCGAAACTCGAACAGATGGATGCCGGCTGTGTGGTGCGATTCAAGATGTCACCACCCGAGAGATGACGGCGATGGCGTCATCATGCATGGTAGAATATTCTTCGCGGATTTTATCGTCAAAGCTAGTGTTGTAAAATTATTTATTTTGTCAGCTCCAGCCAGAATTGGAACGTATATAAATTCAGATATAGTTAGGCATCATCACACTGTAATTGCCATCCTACCCTAGTGCCATGTACATGAGCTCCAGGAGACAGCAGATCCATGGGGCCATGTGCGTACAGTCATGGCTTTTGAGTTCTGACATGAGTAGAAATCTTGCTGCTGTATAAACTTAGTATGACTACTACTTAAATCTCTTGAATTTTTACTCGTATCAAATTGAGTTCCAGCAAGAATTTGTGAAATCAAACAGCGTAATGCTCCGTTGGAACAGAAGGTGCAAACATCTTGAATCGTCGTCATTGTGCAAGTAGATGGAAAAGCCATCCCACGTATACCTCCACGACAATCTCTTTTGGAAAATCCATCCCACGTATACCTCGACTATAGAAGTAGATGGTGCTTCCCCATTAGAATCCTTTGGCAGTCACATGAATAAATATCAAGCTAAATCATAATAATAACAAGGTACAAATCGTCGCCAGCTCTTGTGCTGAAAGACACAATTTCCTGACGTAGGAGTACCAAAGTTGACGGGCCAGCAACATCCAACAATTTCCTGACATACCGTGTGGTAAGTCTTAGTGCGCCATGGCCTCCTCCTACCTTGATTTTTGGAGGCGTTGTTGCAACCCTCGCCTTTGCATTCCCAACGCCGTCTGTTGATTTTGGCTCCTCCCTGTGTCTTGATGGTGGCGCTGATGGTACGGTGGAGGCTGTTGATTTTGACATCTTCAACGGCGCCTTTGTGCATCAGAATCAAGGCGCCTTCACTGGAGTATCAAGTAAACTTCTTTATTTTGTGCTTCATTTAGTTTTGCTTGGTTTTTACACCATATGTGGTACTCTGCTGCTGTGAGGTGCGCGTGTATGTTGTAACTGGTTCCGCTAGTTATTCAAATGAACGTTATTTTAGAACATGGCTAAATACATGTATGTCAAAAGTAGCTCGAACATCTTATATTTTGATACCATCTTATATTTTGATACCGAGGAAGTAACTTTAAACTGGTTCTTGGCTGGGTCAAATCAAAATCAGTCTCATTTCGTAACTTTCTGTCTAAAAGGGCACGGCCGGCGGCTAGCTTTTTCCTAAATCAGAAAAACTTTGTACTTTAGATCATCTCGTATCGATCGGCCCCAAACATGCGTGCGCGGTGCGGCAGCTTGTTCTTCTTCGGTTCTTCCAGACCGAGCTTTGCTCACGTGCGTTTTGGCAATAAGCCAATAACCGACCTAGCTAAGCAAAGGGTTCGATCAAAGGCGCTTTTCAGTCTAGCTGCCTCTGGAGGACCCCACGGTTGTTCATCACGTCCGAGACCGAGCAACAGGTAGGAGCGTCTACTCTAGGTGGTTGTTTGGATACGGAATATTAGCTTCAGTTTTCACAAAACGGGTTTAGGCTGATTTATAGGAAAACCAGTTTTACTAACTTTTCGGTTAAGAATGGGCCTATAGAAAACATTGTTTGGATTAGGATTTTGTAACAACTAGTTTCTTAACAGAGCAGAGATACGGGACGTTCACATTACACAGTTGACACGCAGAGAAGAATTAACAGCGAGAAGACCTCGTCGAGCAGCCACAGCAAGACGCACAAGGGGGTCGCCCCGTCCATGATGTCGTGTTGGCGCCGGCGGCGACGACGAGAACCATGAGCAAGTACCAAGTATCCGGCCAGAGGCCCAGAGCAGATCACGTGCAGCAACGGCGGCGACGACGAGAACCATGAGCAAGTACCAAGTATCCGGCCAGAGGCCCAGAGCAGATCACGCGCAGCAACTACATGCATGTATGGCATCGTGCCCATGATGTGCCCTCAACAAAACCAGCACTCCTCACGGTGGATAGGCCGGATCCCTTTGCGGGGGCGTTCTGGCCAGCATGTGGATGGTCCGGCGAGGCCATGAGCATTGTTGGTCGCCGTCGCTAGCGTCGAGCAGGTTCAAGTTGCAACCGTAGGCGTTGAAGAGCCTGCCTGTAGAGGGCGGGGACGGCCGGCGAGCGCGGCGTATTGGCAGGGCTGGCTCATCGATTTCAAAGGCCCCGGTGCGAACTTCACCGATGAGCCCGACAACGAAAAAAATCCGATTCGATACATGAATAGATACAATTGCCATTAACTCATAAAACTGATATTTTTCTTGCATTTTTCCAAACCAAGTATTATAGAGATTTCGATGCACAAAAAACATATAGAAATGCCTGGCTAACCTCCATTAATCATGAGAAACAAGACCTCCGTGCATTTTTTGACGCAGAATCATCAATGGGTGTCAAGATCAATACTATCCATCGTATTCTTCTCAATGCAACACATGGCCAAACAACTCAGTCTTTCTTAAGACATTATTGACCTCAAATAATTTTTCAGTAACTTCAGTTTTGATAAACTTTTTTCCGTTGATGCAACGGTCACGGGTATAGTCAAAAGAATACGATACACAACCGAGACATTTAAATAACAGTTTGCAGTTCAGACAAACTCAAATATCTCATCCGCCGACATGATTACATGAATGTGTTTAGCAATGTCATCTGCAATACTTTTAGTTCAGAAACAAAATCGTTTAGATCAACAACTGATGACTTACCACGAGTGAATTGGTTGACAAAAGTAGTGCAACAACTTCTTAGTTCATTATCTCCCAATGATTTCAATTCTTTTGAGTTGAACAAGGGATGCAACAAATTGATAGTCGAATCGGACTGGGTTGTGTCGGGCCGATCGGGCCAGGCTGCCCATGGCTAGGTATAGGCGTGGCTGCTTGCCTGCCTGCTGCCTTGCTGGAATCACACTAGCTAGGCTGGACGTACTTAGTTGTTTGCTGGGCCTCTTTTTTTTATTTACTCTCTAATATATATATAGACTGTATATCTATAATGGGCCCCTATTTTAGCTGAGCCCCAGCGGTCGCACTTCTCGCCCTGCCCTTAAGCCGGCCCTGCTTATTGGGTCTGAAGGACCAGCTTGGCCACCTCCGGCCAGGAGCCCACCGCCATGGCTTCGTCACGGATGGGAGTCAGCCTGAAAACATGCACTGCCGCCGTTGCCGCGAGGCAAACCCGGAGTCTGGCAGCGCGCAGGAGTCGGCCAAGAGCTATAGGAGGAGGCCGTACGTGTGCTCTCCACCGGCAGATCCCGAGGCGCCAAGAATGTTGCAAACGTATCGACGAAGTCGTCGCCCATGGCCCTTCTCCAATCACGTAGCGATCGAGTTATGTGTAATCACGTTTTTGCAAAAACGACTAATAGCTGTTTTTTCCAGCACGCGTTTTCCTGGCTTTGTGGAAACCTAATTTTATCTATTCGTTCGTCACAAAGGGGACACTATAGCCACTGTTATGCACTGTTCGCCCCCAAACGTGACGTTCAGACGGGATTTACTCGGTGCAAGATTAACTTCTTGGAATGCCTTGTTGGTACAGTTGGCTTCTATCCAACTTACGCAAGGTTCCGATGAATTCCGTTAGAATCTATGCGGGAATGGAAAATTCTCAGTAGACTCTATGTATAGGGCGCTTGCGCTTTCTGATATTCTAGGCGTCGATAACAAAAATATATGGCAAATGAAGATCCCACTTAAGATAAAAGTGTTGTGTTTTCGTGGTATCTTCGTAAGGGTGTCATTTTAACAAAAGATAATCTTGTCAAACGAAATTGGCATGGGAGTACCAAGTGTATGTTTTGTTCTAAACAAGAGACAATAAAACACTTATTCTTCGAGTGCGATTTTGCTCGTTCTATATGGTCATCTATCCAAATAGCATCTAACTTATATCCGCCCAAGTCGGTTGCAAATATCTTTGGCAAATGGTTACATGGGATAGATAAGAAGTTTAGAACGGTTATATGGTCATCTATATGCGATTTTCGAGTCGGTTGCAAATCCGCCCAAGTCGGTTGCAAATATCTTAGATAAGAAGTTTAGAACGGTTATTAGGGTGGAAGCGATTGCTGTTATTTAGTCGCTTTGGCTTAGTAGAAACGACAAGGTTTTCAATGACAAAAATGTTTCTCTCTTGCAGGTACTCTATCGATGCATAAGTACTCTCCGTACGTGGTCCACCTTACAACGCTTGGGACATCAAGACCTCTTTACGGAGGCGTGTGCACGCTTGGAAGAGGTGGCGAGGGACATTTTTTCACAACATGGGTGGCCGCTTGATCGCCGGATTGGTCCTCCATAGGCTGTTTTGATATTCATATCATAGACGTTTTTCATTGCTGAGGATTGTAATTCGTCTATTTTCGCATTTCTTGTACTTTGTACGTTGGATTGCGGCTGTGTGCATTTGTTATGCAGAGGTCGGACGTAATACTCCAAACTTTTGAGTAATAAAGCCCTTTATCTAAAAAAAGGTATTGCGTCCAAACAGGATTTTAGTTTAAGGGCATGTATAATGGTAGAGAAGGTGTGCCTTGTCTAGTTGTCTTGGACATCCACATCATTTAAAGAAGACAAAACTATAAGTTGTACACCGTGTTATTTCTTATTGTCATCCCTAACAATTAATGATAATTGATTAAATTTTTGTAGGAAATCTAGGTTCTAAGGAAAGACAAATGGTAAAATGGTGAAATTAGCCTTCTCTTATTTCATAAGAGATCATCTCTTAGCTAAGGGAAGGCAACCTCCTCTTTCTTCATTCTCTCTCCGCCAACTAGACAATTATCCTATGTGTCCATATTAAGAGAAGGCTGACGCCACCCCATTGTACATGCCCTTACACGGTTATTCCAATCTACGGAAAACCAGTTCTCTACAAACCCGCTATCCAAACAAGGCCGCTTGCTTGTTAAACGGTAAATCTTCATAGAGTATGTTTTGTAGACCCCGTAAAACGCTTTATGTTTTTTTGCACCTAACGTTTTTGTGCAAGATCACACAAGTCATCGTCACCTCCCACATCTGCTCTTTCGACCAAGTTAGAGCAGGATACGCGACAATATCACACCGAGCTTGAAGCACACCAAATGCCTGCTCAGCATCCTTTCTGGCACCCTCCTGTTCTGCTACAAAATGAGACTGACTTTGATCTTGAGGCTGGGAGATGGTATTGACAAATGTTGACCCTTTCGTATAGATCCCATTAGCTAGATAGTACCCCTTGTCATATCCATGGCCATTGATCTCGTAGTTGCACGGTGGAGCTTCGCCTTCAGTTAGTCGGTTAAAAACCGTTGAACATTGAAGTATGTTGATGTCATTGGGAGTTCATGTCATACCAAAAAACATGCCAAATCCACAAATCTTTGTCAGCCACTGCCTCTAGCATAACACTGCACTCTCCAAGATGACCCTTGTAAACTCTTTGCCATGCGAATGGCCAATTCTTCCATGTGCAGTGCATGCAGTTGATACTTCCAAGCATAACATAAAATCCTCTAGCTGCATTTTGTGCCATAAGCCTAGCTCTGTCACCTTCATTTGATTGTCTCAAATACTTTGGCCCAAGCACATCAACGACCGCCCTGAAATACCGATAGAAGGTCGCGATGATGGTAGATTCAGCCATGCGGAGGTATTCGTCTATTGCATCTACGGGAGCTCCATATGCAAGAAATCTCAAAGCAGCCGTGCATTTATGGATAGAGAAGAAACCAACCAGTCTGGTGCAGTCGCTCTTCAGCTTAAAGTAGTCACCGACTCACCGTACTCTGCACGCCCATCAAAACGACCATGAATACGTCCCTGTTCATACTAAGCCGCCGCCGGAATTCCTTCTCCCTGTGAGTGGGATAGTCGGCGAAATAGTCTTGCCACATCATATGTGCCGTCATCCGGAGGCGATCTTTGTTTATCCTCTTACCCCATCTTCGAACCTCCAATCCGAGGCGCGTCATTCATCTGTCCAAGCAAACCAACTAGGCAAGTGATGATTGCCAAGTGTTCGTCGACCACGACGTTGGAGGCGGCATGAGCGATGAGCAATGCGTTGCCGCGATTGCCAACACGTCCGGCTGCGTCCCTAAATCTATGCGCGAAGCGGGGTTGCCGGACACTGTATTGGTGCGCGAAGCTTTGTCAACAACTTGCAGCTACCGGAAAAAAATGATGATTATCACTTGATTGATAGGTATATAATGTTATGTGCTCCTATACTAGTTGATTTAATCATTGCTACAAAACTAACTTGTTTGTTTTTAATGAACATATTGATTCGCCTTGTTCTTACTTTGCCGGTCTCAACCGCAACCGGTGAGCGTGCATTTTCTACAATCAAACTTGTGAAAACAGGGCTTCGAAATAAAATGGAAGATGAATTCCTAAGAGATTGCTTGGTAATATACATTGAAAAGAAGATTGTCGTTGGTATAACGACAGATGCAATTATAGATGAGTTTGATGAAGCACCACATCGAGTGGACTTCAATTGAAAAAGTGTTGGTCGCTCTATCTCCTGTTGTCTAGATTTTTGTTAGCTAGTAATATGCGATCGTATATCCTTTTTGTGTGATCTTGCACAACATGATCATTGAGAGTGAGCGGGGAAACCCGGTGCCTGCCAATGAGGCAATGTCACCATACTACCGCCAGGGTCCTCTTGCAGATGTTGATCACCAGGTGCCGGTGCCATGGGCAGCGTTCCTCACCAGACGCCGGGAGATTCGAGACGCTGAAACACATCTAGCTCTACAGAATGATTTGGTGCAGCACTTCTGGGCGCGTAAGGGCAATGGCAATGGCAATGCCGATGCCGATGCCTAGTACGATTTGTTTTATTTGCTTGCATTGTTTAACTATTCATTTGTGTGTGAATTTGTACATTAAACTATTTATTTCTGTGTGGATTCATATGTTAAACAATTTCTATGTGTGAATTTGTATGTCAAAAAGGGCCAGCCTTTGTTTAAGCCGATTTATGGCCGATTCGCCGGTTGAGCGTTCCACGGCTGATAACGCGCCCCCAGATTCGATTTCGCGCCGTTTCGCGCCATGGTGGTCCAGAAAAGGCGGCGTTTTGGATCGGGGCACAACGGCTGGAGGCCCTAACAAGCATGAGCATGGAGGCCGTAGCTTTTGAAACTAACAAAAGACCTTTTGAAACCTTGATACAGGCCACGACTACACCACCGGTCATCGTACATGAGTATGCGTTGCACGGGGCCGGCCGACACGGCACATGGAGCATGGCCACCTCCCATACTTTTCTTCTAGCCTTTTCCCCACAGTGCGAAACGAAAAAGAAAACAGAAATGACACAGCACGAAAAAGCCCAGAAATCTGCGCGAGAACCGAGGCCGCAAACGACGACGACGACATCGGGCCCTCCCAGCTGCAGCTACAGGCATAGCTAAAAGACGCTTTCGCCCTCGAGGCTCGCGCGCCGAGACCACAGCTCCGGTGGACAGGACCGTGAATTCGTCCCAGTCACAGGGGCAGTTCCGTCAACATCCAGAAGCAGAACCGAAATTAATTTCAAAACCCACCAAAAACCACAGTCCCACCCACTCCACTGCCACTCGCCCACCTCCGCCGCCGCCGCCTCGCCGCCGGCCGGCCGCCCCGACCTAGGGTTCCCCCCGCAGGCAAGCC
Source organism: Poa pratensis (assembly GCA_947311845.1). Classification (NCBI taxonomy): domain Eukaryota; kingdom Viridiplantae; phylum Streptophyta; class Magnoliopsida; order Poales; family Poaceae; genus Poa; species Poa pratensis. Next base: position 24,330,143 of record CAMZMU010000041.1, on the reverse strand, counting down.
CACCCCTCCCCGCCCCCGCATTCCCACCAAAGACCTTCGCTTTCTCGGATTTGGCGCAGGGATTTGAGGAGGGGGGATGGCGGCGCCGGGGGGCGGGCGGAGGCCCGACTTCGGCTCCTCGCCGGGGGGCCCGTCGCCCTCCTCTGCGGGCGGCGGGGGTCGGAGGCTGCTGCGTACCCAGACGGTGGGCAACATGGGGGAGTCCAGCTTCGACAGCGAGGTGGTGCCCTCCTCGCTCGTCGAGATCGCGCCAATCCTCCGCGTCGCCAACGAGGTCGAGGCGGGCAACCCCAGAGTCGCATACCTCTGTAAGACCTCCATTCCTTCCCGCTCTCCCCGATCTACTAGCTAGCCATGGCAAGGAAATCGGAAGCACTGGTTGATTGTTTGCTCTGTGCGTGCTCTTCCAGGCCGCTTCTACGCGTTCGAGAAGGCGCACAGGCTGGACCCGACCTCCAGCGGCCGCGGGGTGCGACAGTTCAAGACGGCGCTGCTGCAGAGGCTAGAGAGGGTAACATTGCCACTCATCCCCCCATGGGGTTTCCCCCAAATCACCAGCTTTTCTCAAGGCTAAATGTGCAGCACCGGGAGCTTCCAATTGACTTGTAGATGATTGATTTTGGCAGGAGAACGACCCGACGCTCAAGGGGAGGGTGCACCAGAGTGACGCCCGCGAGATGCAGCGATTCTACCGCGAGTACTACAGGAAGTACATCCAGGCGCTGCAGAACGCCGCAGACAAGACCGACCGGTCCGTCAGTCAGACACACACCCCTTCTTCCTTCCTTCCTTAGTTTGGCCCTGCTGCTGCTCTGTAATGTGCTGCGTTAAACCGACCGTCCTGTCTATCTATCACCATTTGCTGCATAAGCATGCGTTCGTTGCTCATAATGTGCTTCTCTGTATGTTTGGCTGAAGCCCATCAGACTGCTAACCATCATCGTGTTCAATGCTACTTATATGTCATGCTCAGTGGCTGATTGCTCCTTCTGTTTGATGATCAGTGCCTTGCTCACCAAAGCATACCAGACCGCTGCCGTCCTCTTCGAGGTCTTGAAAGCCGTCAACGTGTCGCAGTCCGTCGAGGTCGATCAGGCGGTACGTGATCGACTGGTTTTCTTTTGTCAATCAGGCTGGTTGTTCTTTGTTCACTGTGAAAATATTATATTTTCTTATCTACCGTGCTTTCTGTTTCATTGCTATGCAGATTCTGGACACGCACCACAAAATCGAGGAAAAGAAGAAACTCTATGTTCCCTACAACATTCTTCCACTTGATCCCGAAAGCACCGACCAGGCGATAATGCAGTATCCAGAGGTTTTCATCTATCTTGAGGCTCATTGCAAATTCGACCTTAAAAAGGCTCACTGTCTCTTCCTAAACCGAGCTGCTCCTTCACTTTGTAGATTCAAGCGGCTGTTTATGCTCTCCGGAACACTAGAGGCCTGCCATGGCCCAAGGAGAAGGAGAGTGAGAAGAAGCCTGAGGAGAGGAGGAAGCCTGAGGAGAAGAAGACCGATAAAGATCTTCTTGATTGGCTCCAGGCTATGTTTGGGTTTCAGGTAACCGTGCAAGAGATGGTCACTTGTTTTATTTATATGTGTCCCTACATGTATTTAACCCTGACAATGCGCAACATCTAATTTTGTGGCTCTCTTTGCAGAAAGATAACGTATCCAACCAGAGGGAACATCTAATACTGTTACTTGCAAATGTACACATAAGGCAGATACCAAAGCCTGAACAACAATCTAAGGTTCTTATTTCTCCTTCTTTGTTTATGTCTTTCTTCATGTGCCTACAAGTGATCTGATGGTGAATTCTTGTGCCTTCTGTTGTTTTTTCCAGTTGGATGATAGGGCTCTGGATGCTGTAATGAAGAAGCTATTTAAGAGTTATAAGATGTGGTGCAAGTACATAGGACGAAAAAGCAGCTTATGGTAGGTTCAACAATGTGTAACAATTGAAAAATAAGTAGGAAATTTCCAGAACCATGATCTATGTTTTATGCCGTTAATTTGTTACAACTTGCTGAAACAAAATCGGATTTGATGTTTAGTTATGGCCTTATTTATGCGGTTATGCCCCAGCTTGTCTCAAACGTTTGGGCGGATTGATGTGTAGGTTACCAACTATCCAACAGGAAGTTCAGCAGCGCAAGCTTCTTTATATGGGTCTGTACCTTCTAATCTGGGGTGAGGCGGCTAACTTAAGATTCATGCCGGAGTGTCTTTGCTACATCTACCATCATGTAAGATCAATTATTTGTTTTGCAGATTGCTCTTACTGTGATATATTTTTCGTAGCTGTCGTTTCGCCATTGTCCTATTAACGCTTCCTACTTAGTACAGTTAGACCTGATCAATTTGTGTAAGAATTTGATGTAGGTATTCAATTAAATATCAATTTAATGTGGAATTTCATTGGTCCTGTTGTCACCATGAGCTTAGGTGTGTTCCAGTGACTGGTCATGGTAGCAACGGCCAATAGCTGTCAAAAAACTCGCAGTAAAGGGTTAATTATTTGCTGCACAAGTAAGTTATAATTGGTTATATGGACAAGTAGTTCAGAAAATAATAGTTCTTGTCCACGCTATCAAGTAACAAGTAGACTGAATTTTGGCCTTCTGTTTTCAGCAGACGTTTCATCCAAGTTTGGTAGGCTGGTAGCATATACTCCCTCCATCCCAAAATACAAGGCGCCCTTTAATTTCGCTGGTCAACGACATCCAACTTTGACCATTATTTGTACTTATAACATGACCATGAAATAATTATAAAAATATATGAAATGAAAGAATTTTAAAAGACAAATCCAACAATATCATTTATACATTCTAGATCCACATAATTTATTATATATTAACGGTCAAAGTTGAGCACCGAAGACCAGCACAAAATAGCGTGCCTTATATTTTGACACGGAGGGAGTAGTATGAGCTTGCCTCTCAGTCTCTCACCCTGCTTGTATCCCATGAATTAGGACAGGAGTTCTGGAATTTGAAGTGGGTTCTAGAGGACTTCTTTCCCCGTAGAATAGGAACTAGAATGAAAGTTTAAGAACCTGTTCTTACTAGCTAATTCTCGCAAACCAGTGAAGTTGATTGTATTTACAATAGATTCTATCAAGTTAGAAAATAAATTAATTTGGTTCCAAGGATCCAAGCAGGTTACAGCTCAAGGCATATACTTTATTTTCCCCATCGTCATGCCAAAATAATGTTATATGTTTCATTGTTAATGCTATGAGTTGACATACTGTATTTGTAATATATATTTGTTGATCACTGCTTAGGTAAACCGAATTCATGTTCGTGTGAATGTAGAAAAATGTATTTGTAAAAATGTTTGTTGGGGTTGATTTTTTGTTAGTACGAAGCTTAGTGTGTAATTTATAGTTTCTGGTGGCATTATCTTTATTGGTAACAATGCTGTTTCTGATCTTAATATAGATGGCTTTTGAACTGTATGGTATGTTGGCTGGAAACGTGAGCCCAATGACTGGTGAAAATGTTAAACCAGCTTATGGCGGTGATGACGAGGCATTCTTGGTGAAAGTTGTGACTCCAATATACAGAGTTATAGAGGAGGTATAGTTGCATGTTTGTATTCGGACTGCATCTTTATTATCATTTCAAGCCTGACTGTTAGTCCCACTCTAAAATCCTACAGGAAGCTCACAGGAGCAAGACAATGAAATCAAAACACTCACACTGGAGGAACTACGATGATCTCAATGAGTACTTTTGGTAAGCACAAGTTGAGTTCAATTCTTGCCTTCAACATATTGTGCCCCATATTTTGACGGAAGCCAAATTGTTCTTGTGTTGCTTTTCAGGAAAGTTGACTGTTTCCGTCTTGGATGGCCCATGCGAGCTGATGCAGATTTTTTCAAAACTCCTAAATTTGCTTATCCTGCTCGTCTGAATGGAGTAGGTTTCTTGATAATATTCTGTCCTTGAACTTTCTTTTGTGTCAACGCATTGCTAGCTGCCTGTGATATAATACTAGAATTTATGTTATGACCGGTGTCACATATAACCGGAGGAGGCCCACCAGTGGGCCCAATTAGGGGCTTAGCCCAGTTTATCCCTCATATAAGGAGTTGTAATAGTACAATTGAAGACAAGCAATAATCAAATCATTATTGCCGACTCCCTCAGGAGTCGGCCTCTAAACCCTAGCCGCCGCAGCCGCTGCTCGCATCCGCCGCCGCCGCTTGCAACCACGGCGCCCACACGCCGCCGTGTTCGTCTTCCTCCTCGACAACCTCCCTCCTTCCCTTACAAACTACGCCCTAGACCCGGTAGAACCCTAGCACCTACCAATTTACATGTGCTAAAACTTGATAAAAGTATTTTTTGTTGACAATGTATCTGATAATGGAGAACTGCAGCTAGATTTGATCTGCTTTTTTTTCATGTCTTTGCCTTCTCTATTAAATGGTTAAGCTCATAGTGAATATACATGGATATGTGACATATATTGTTTCCTTCAACATAAAACCAAGAAAAATAGTACTTGCCTGGAGTTTCAGTTCTCATGGTACTTGTGTTGTTTTGTTGTAATGCAGGAGGAAAGATCTGCTGGCAGTGTCCACTGGATGGGAAAGATTAATTTTGTTGAAATACGTTCGTTTTGGCATATATTCCGTAGTTTTGATAGAATGTGGATCTTCTTGATTTTATCCCTGCAGGTTGGTTGCTCTCACCTCCCCTCCCCAACTCCAGATTCACATACTTCTTATGAACTTATTTTTTTATGCAGGCCATGATTATTATTGCGTGGAATGGTGGTACACCAAGTGACATCTTTGATGCTGGAGTGTTCAAGCAGGTTTTGAGCATTTTTATAACTGCTGCTGTTTTGAAGTTGGGTCAAGGTATTTGACCGAACTACCTTACAATTTGGCCAATGCATCTAAACTGTTTGGTAGGCAGCTCAGTATTAAGCAGAGACAACGCCATGCCAATCTAGCTAGCAATATCTTCTTTCTTTAGCGCTGTTTAAGATAATACGTCAAATACTTCATGAGTCCTACTCTAATACCTTTTGTCTCTACATTTTTGTTGAATGAACAACCGCAGGAGTGGCCTACTTAAAATATGTTGTCCTGTGTTTGCTATTGCCAACAACCTAACGATGATGAATTAGTGAAACCGAGGGATATATCTTTAACCATAATTCTTTTAGTGAAGATGTAATGATGTATGTATAGGGAAATCCACTTCGACTCACACGTGCATCTACACCCACTACCTAAAAAACGAATTTTAAAATGTCAAAAAAATTCAAACAAAAATTTCAGATGTACATATGAACATTCTGTGTTCGTACAAAAATAAATCGGAATGAAAAGACATTTTGTGCGGCCGGTGCAGAAAAGATAAATCCCCGGTGTTAAAAAATGCCGCACGTAACATTTTTTTCTTTTTTTATACCGGCAACAAAAAATGTTTTTCAATGCGAAACTTTTGTACGGATATACATTTTTCATATGAATACCCGAAATTTTTGTTCGATTTTTGTAAATATTTTGAAATGCGCTAAAAATGCATTTTACACAATGGGTTCATCTGCACTGATGAGCCAAAACATCGTGTCCGTATGTATAACACTGTTATATTGTATGTACTAACTTAGATAAACATAAACCAATGCAGCAACCCTGGACATTGTTTTTGGCTGGAAAGCAAGAAGAAGCATGTCTTTCGCAAGAAAGCTGCGATATGTATTGAAGTTAGTATCAGCTGCTGCATGGGTTGTGATTTTACCTGTGACTTATGCATATTCTGGGTCAAGTCCTAATGGCATTACAAAAATAATAAAAGGTTGGCTTGGCAATGGTCAGAATCAGTCGTCATTGTACACTTTGGCTGTTCTTATATATTTGGCGCCAAACATGCTTGCCGCTATGCTATTTATTTTCCCATTTATCAGAAGGTCTCTTGAGAGTTCAAATCTTAAGGTCGTTACATTCATGATGTGGTGGTCCCAGGTAATTTCCACTATTTGTTTATGTCCTTATTTACAGGGTTGTGTTTGTTGATACATTTATAAAATTACATCTGCAGCCTCGGTTATTTGTTGGTAGAGGAATGCATGAAGGCGCATTCTCCCTCTTGAAGTATGTGAAGAGTAGAAAGACTTGGTTAACTCATCTTCATTCTTAGTTTTACTGTTACACGTTTTTCTGATCACTAAGCACTGTTATACTGATAGGTACACCATATTCTGGATTATCCTTTTAACAATGAAATTGACAGTGAGCTTCTATATTGAGGTAACTAATCATTTCCCCGCATTCTCAACGTTAAAACTCCGCGCATTCCCAGAAAATATAGAAAGTTCCGTGCATTCTAAATGTGGCCTCACCGCCTATCTACTTCTTGTTTCCTTAGTTACATTAATCTACATCAGTAGCCATTTTCTGCTCTTGAATGTATAAAACGTTAAAACTTCAATAAGCATCAGCAACATGTTAGGAATTCCCTCAAAGCTACAACATGTTAGAATTTCCCAAAAAGTTACTGGATGGCATGTCAAATTGTTGGAGATACAGTAGCTTGTCTCTGGGATTTTGTTAGAACCAAGCCTTCTTAGCACTGAGCTTCTGCTAGTGCTGTTTATTCATTCTCTTACTTGCTGGTTGCAGATCAAGCCTCTGGTACAGCCAACAAAAGATATAATGAGAACACCAATCCGGACATTCCAGTGGCACGAGTTTTTCCCTCATGGTATTTCAGATGTGTTCCTTTTCTCTTTTGAATATTTTTTGAAATCTTTTGTGTGCTAATTTTGTTTCTGTTTGCAGGAAATAACAATATTGGTATTGTCATCGCACTTTGGGCTCCAATAATTCTTGTATGTGTCAATCCTATTCTCTGTCAAAAGAAGTTGTTTAACCAATATGCTAAGTTTGTTACTTGCATTATCCAGGTTTATTTCATGGACACCCAGATCTGGTATGCAGTCTTTCTACATTGGTTGGTGGTATCTATGGGGCTTATCGCCGCTTGGTGAGGTTAGTAAATATTTCAGATCACACTTTAGTTTTTCATTATTTCTGGATTTGATTGCTCTGTCTTCTTTGGATTCTGAAACGCTGTACTCAGTAGCATATTACAAAACTTCGTTGTATGACTGCTGTTTTTAACTTCACCATCTCCACTTTTGAGCTACCATTTCCAGCTGTGAAGCACACGTTATATAATTTTGTTATTACTTATGAATGATCTATCAGCTTACCTCATTATTTTATTGTTTAGTAACCATCATGCTCTATTGTTTATTTCCCTAATATTGTGGATCATTATCTATCATCAACAAAGGAACTTATACTCACTTGGCTCATAAAATCAGATACGGACCTTAGGCATGTTGAGATCTCGCTTTGACTCTTTGCCTTCGGCCTTCAATAAATTGTTGGTTCCTTCTGATGCACACAAGAAGAAAGGTTTCCGTGCCGCTTTTGCCAGTAAACTTGCTAAGGTGAGTTTTCATCTGTTAAACTCATCGTCATAGTAGATTATGGGCTGATCAGTATTGAATATGCAACAACATTTGTTAGCTCTTTGACCTGACATAATGTACATGTTATAGCCTTCTGATGATGAACAAGAGAAAGACAAAATAGCTGCAAGATTTGCCCAAATGTGGAATCTAATTATCACAAGTTTCCGTGAAGAAGACCTCATAGATAACAGGGAAATGGACTTGCTACTTGTTCCATACTGCAAAGACCGCGAATTGAATATATTCCAATGGCCACCTTTCCTACTTGCTAGCAAGGTGTTTCTTCTTGACCACTTCATACTTTCTTTACTTGGATTCACACATTTATTTATTTGTACCGCATTTTAGATTCCGATAGCACTGGATATGGCAGCAGACAGTGGAGGAAACCATCGTGATCTGAACAAGAGAATGGGATCGGATCCATACTTTTCCTATGCTATCAGAGAATGTTATGTTTCATTCAAAAACATCATCAACACCTTAGTGTTTGGTCAACGTGAGAAAGCGTATGTTTATCTTACCATACATTTAGTCACTTCTAATCCTTCACTATTGTTCTGTTTTGGTATCTTTTACTCCTGCATAAATATGTGATGCCCATTTCAGTGTTATGCAAGAGATTTTTGCCGTTGTTGAAAACATGTAACTGAAGAGACTCTAATAAAGGATCTGAACATGAGGAATCTTCCAGTCCTGAGCAAGAAACTTATTGAGCTACTTGAGTTACTGGTATAGAACTTGTCATCATGATTCTGGGTCTTGTTTAGAGATGACCTCCTCCTCACTGTATCTATCTGTTTGAGTACAGCAAAAGAATAAGGAAGAAGACTTGGGTCAAGTCGTTATTTTGTTCCAAGATATGCTTGAGGTGGTCACAAGGGATATAATGGAGGATCAAGAGCTAGGCGGGTGAGGAGCTTAGTTTCCTTCTGTCGTAAAATCATGCATTTTTGCGGAAATAATGATCCACATCTATGACATGCCGTTGCATCCGTAATTTTGGTCACATACTGTTATTTTTTCTGTGTCACACATATTGGCTTGCGGTCTTCAGGTTTAGGATTACAAAACACTTTTCTAAATAGATGTCAGGAATCCTTTTATGCTTCTAAATTCAGTGTTTCTTAAAGGTGAACTGTGCTGATTATGGTAACTTGTGTATATGTTTTCTATTTTTAAAGAGTATTGGAATCCATACACGGAGGAAATTCTAGAAAAGTTGAAACAATGACACCGCTTGATCAGCAAGATCAATTGTTTACGAAGGCTATTAAGTTCCCCGTGGAGGAATCAAATGCATGGACTGAAAAGGTTTGATTTTCATCCCAGAGTTTTGTTGATAAGACAGTTTATGATATAATACTTCTGTTGGTCATTGTTTGTGTACTGTACCTACCTTATGCTGATTTCAGATAAAGAGGCTTCATCTTCTGCTCACTGTGAAAGAGTCTGCTATGGATGTCCCTACGAACCTTGATGCTAGAAGGAGAATATCTTTCTTTGCAAATTCTCTTTTTATGGAGATGCCAAATGCTCCGAAAGTGCGGAACATGTTGCCCTTCTCGTAAGTTTACCTATTCTCTGTTTTCTGTAGTACTGTGAGCATTGAATCTTGTTCCTACCAAGCCTTCCATTATATCCTAGAGATGTTATAATGCTCTTTCGCTCACTATACTGATTCTCTGTCTTCATAATGACTATTCATACCATGAATATTGCAATTGCTTACAACTCTATGTTTGTGATTTTGTCTGAAGCACCAAAAGCCTTGCCTCTAATTGGCCCTACCTGTCCAGCAATAAAAGAAAAAAAATGATGACATGTGGTTTCATAAAAGATCTAATTATATCGAGTTTTGACTAATATATTGCATAGTACCACAATCTGCTTTTCCAGTTTTTTTAGTTTAAAGGCTTCCTCCGATATGCCTGCTGTCTTTTTTTTACCTTTATAGGCGAGCTGCATGTGTTACATTAAGAATAAAAAAAGGAACAAAAACAATACTGTCTTACATAAATCTGAAGCTAGCAACAAGGAAAAAACGCGACCAGAAAATCTGACCTAGCACCCACATACCCTGCAAAGTAGCGATGATGACCACCTATGAGCTAAAGAATTCGCAGCATTTTACTCCAGCCATATACCAGGACATGAAGGTCTGCTTACAGAGTTCGACTAGGTCAGGAGAGGGTGTAGTTGTTGTCAAACACTCTTTTGTTCTTTTCTTTCCAATTGATCCATGTCTCAAGAATGTCAATGCTGTCAAATGCCTTCCTCCAGCTCCCATATGCTTCTCCTTTCCTTAGCCGATGTAACACTTCTCTTCTGAATTTAGATAGTTTGATTTTTCATTTTGAATTTCCTAAACTTACTGAGCATTCAAAAGCTTCGAAATATTTGTAGGAAATGACAGATAATTAATATATTTCAGGTATAGACCAAATATTATTCATAGAATACTATGTCCGATTATCCTGGACTAGTACAATATGCGTTGCTGTTTGTTTTGTCTGACTTTAAACTACATAGTATACAATTCCATTTTATCTCCACTATATTTTGCCATGTCACTTCTGCAATACGTGATATATGGGACTATCACCTGAAGTAATGTTTTACTAATCTTCTGATCTGTTTTTTGTTTCCTTGCTGGAACAACTTGCTGCAGGGTCTTGACTCCTTATTACAAGGAAGATGTTCTGTTTTCATCACATAATTTAGAAGAGCCAAATGAGGATGGAGTTTCAATCCTTTTCTACTTGCAAAAAATTTACCCAGGTTTTTTCTCCTTTTCCTAACATTTTGCTTGAATTGAGATATCATGCGGTTTTCTTCTGATTTCCATCATAAATGACTTTTGTTTCACGAAAATGTTTGAAACCTGAAGACGAGTGGAAGAATTTCCTCGAAAGGGTGGACCGCAAGACTGAGGAGGAGGTCCGTGAGGATGAAACATTGGAAGATGAGCTTCGTCTTTGGGCGTCATATAGAGGACAGACATTGACAAGAACTGGTATATGGTTACATCCCATTCGCATGCCTGCTCTTTATGTCATGCTCATGCTAAGTGGCCCGTTCTAAAATCGTTTTTCTCATGTTTAAACAGTAAGAGGGATGATGTACTATCGAAAAGCATTGGAGCTTCAGGCTTTTCTTGATATGGCCAAGGATGATGGTATTTTTTAAATGCTCAGCCTATGATGTTGTTCCGAACATGGCCTCAGGGCAATCACATCGATTTCTCACTTCTCTTTCTGTATTTATTAGATCTTATGAAAGGCTACAAAGCAACTGAACTCATGTCTGAGGACTCTCCACTAATGACACAATGCAAAGCGATAGCTGATATGAAGTTCACTTATGTTGTCTCATGCCAGCAGTATGGAATCCAGAAACGTTCTGGTGATCCTTGTGCACATGATATTTTAAGACTAATGACAACGTAAGTTTCAGTTTGAGGTTCGAAAGTTCTGGATCTATCATATATGTTTCTTTGAGTGGAATATGAATCACCCCTTCAATTTGGTCCATTTCTTTGTCAACCTAACGCTATACAAACATATAAAAATGCTAATTGGGCTGAACGAATGACAGTATATCGAATAACAGCCAATAATAAAACGGGACGTTTCGTTTATCTACTGCACTGATATCTATTCTAGTAGGTAATTAATGCATGGTGGTGTTCCGCAGCCTTCTCGTCTTCCTTTATTACCTTTTAGGTGCTTGAGTGCTAGATAATTGATGATGACACATTATTCATACTTTAATAGTGTCATAATTTTATTTGTCTGTTGGATGTTATATATTTACTTGTATGTATATGATGGTACTGAAAATAATAGAAATGTACTTGCTTGGCAGATATCCATCTTTTCGAGTTGCCTATATCGATGAAGTTGAAGCACCTAGCCAAGATAGAAACAAGAAGGTTGACAAGGTTTACTACTCAGTTTTGGTGAAGGCTGCTGTTACAAAATCCAATGATCCTGGACAGAGTCTTGATCAGGTACTGCAAAATGCTATGTTAATTCAGTATAGTTGTTAATTCAGTATAGTTTTCGCGAGATTTGCTAGCATTATTATCTCGGCATGTCAAAAAAATAATCGTGGTTTTTGACATGGCGAAACTTATTTGTGAGATCCAGCTGGCTTAAATGGCTTCAACAGAAACTATTGTTCATTTTTCCATATTGCCCACTTAATTTCACATTACGAATATATTTTTATGTGTGGAAAAAGTCTGTTTCACTCCTTCCAAGTATCACGGTTGTCCTGTTTACGGCATGCTTTCTTCCTCGAGTGAAATACATTTTGTCCTGTTCACGATTGTCCTGTTTACATCATGCTTTCTTCCTCGAGTGAAAGACCTTTTGCGTGGTCTCCTCCCAAGTATCATTTGCCTTTTGTGTACAGGTCATCTACAAGATAAAACTTCCAGGCAATGCTATTCTAGGTGAGGGAAAGCCAGAAAATCAGAACCATGCAATAATTTTCACCAGAGGCGAATGTCTCCAAACTATAGATATGAATCAGGTACAGTTGTTGCACTTGCTACTTCAAGGAATTGTGTTTTTTCAGTTCCTTCTTTGATGCCTTGCTACCAATAATAGGAGCATTATCTGGAGGAGGCTCTGAAAATGAGAAATTTGTTGGAAGAGTTTCTGGAGAAACATGATGGTGTGAGATATCCATCGATTCTTGGAGTAAGGGAGCATATATTTACTGGCAGGTAATCTGGCGTTTCATCTTTGTAAACTGGTCATTATTTAAATTGTTACCTCTTCTATTAATTTGGATTATCTAACATATAATGCAGTGGTTTTCCCCCACTAATCCTGTGATTTTTTCCTTTCTAAACTTGTGCAGTGTTTCATCCCTTGCATGGTTTATGTCAAATCAGGAGACCAGTTTTGTGACCATCGGACAGCGTGTACTTGCCAATCCATTGAGGTATCACTCCTGTAGTATACTGCAGACAATTAATGACATGTCATTGTGGTACCGCTTTCATAATCATATTGAATTGTTTGTATTGGCTGCTTGGTTGTGTTGGACACTTGGGCAGTTCCTTGATTTATGATTTTCTGAATATTTATTAACATTTTTTTGAACATCTCAATTCAGGGTTCGGTTCCACTATGGCCATCCTGATATATTTGATCGTCTTTTCCACCTTACAAGGGGTGGTATAAGTAAAGCATCTAAGATTATCAATCTTAGTGAGGACATATTTGCAGGTGCTAAGCTTTTGCTGTTGGTGATTTCGAGTAGATGAAATCCTGTACCATTTTGTAGTAACCTGACATCTTTTGTTTCAGGATTCAATTCTACATTACGTGAAGGCAATGTCACTCATCATGAATACATGCAAGTTGGCAAGGGAAGAGATGTGGGTCTTAATCAAATTTCTTTATTTGAGGCAAAGATAGCAAATGGTAATGGTGAACAGACACTGAGCCGTGACATCTATCGACTGGGTCACCGTTTTGATTTCTTCAGAATGTTGTCATGTTATTATACAACAATTGGATTCTATTTCAGCACAATGGTATGTATTGAGCCCTGATCTTGTGTTTCTGAATTGTGGTTAACCCAATAACCCCTAACATAATTTGTTCTGTTTGGTCTCAGATTACAGTTTGGACTGTTTACGTTTTCCTTTATGGACGGTTATATCTTGTCCTCAGTGGACTGGATGAAGCACTTGCGACTGGTAAGAGGTTTGTGCACAACGAAGCTCTCCAGGTTGCTCTTGCATCAGAGTCGTTTGTTCAACTTGGATTCTTGATGGCGTTACCCATGATGATGGAAATCGGTCTGGAGAGAGGATTCAGGACGGCATTAAGTGACTTTGTGCTCATGCAACTCCAGCTGGCATCAGTTTTCTTCACGTTTTCACTTGGGACCAAAACTCACTACTATGGAAGGACGCTGCTTCATGGAGGAGCCGAATACCGAGCGACCGGACGTGGGTTCGTGGTGTTTCATGCCAAATTCGCTGAGAACTATCGGCTCTACTCCCGTAGTCATTTCGTGAAGGGAATTGAGCTGATGATACTGCTGATCGTGTTCGAGATCTTTGGGCAACCGTACAGAGGAGCTATCACCTACATCTTCATCACCGTCTCCATGTGGTTCATGGTTGGCACATGGCTCTTTGCGCCATTCCTGTTCAACCCCTCTGGATTTGAGTGGCAGAAGATTGTGGACGACTGGGCTGACTGGAACAAGTGGATCAGTAACCGTGGAGGTATCGGTGTGGCTTCAGAGAAGAGCTGGGAATCATGGTGGGACAAAGAGCAGGGGCCTCTCCGGCATTCTGGCAAACGTGGCACCGTTCTTGAGATACTGCTTGCGTTGCGCTTCTTTATCTACCAGTACGGGCTTGTGTATCATTTGAACATAACAAAGCGGTACAAGCAAAGCGTGCTGGTAATATTCCTTTCTCTGATTTCGGTTATACTAGATGTTTGCGTCTGTGTCACCTCGCTTATGCAGCCTCTCTAATTAATTCCAATTTTTTTTCAGGTTTATGGCTTCTCATGGGTTGTGATTATGGGCATGCTGCTTGTTATGAAGGTAATATAATCAAGTCTCTAAGTTTCTTCTGTTAATTCTGGCCTGCTTTTTATCCCAGAGACAAGATGGAGTATTCATGAGTCCGATCCTGTCAGTTCTTGTTCACTCAGGCCTTGTTTACCTCAAAGGTTTTTTAGGGGATGGGAAGTGTGGGGATGGGAGGGGATTTGGTGAACACCCAATCCCCACAAATACTCTTCCCCTAAAATACACTAGCATGAACTAGAGTTTTTTTGTCTTAGGCAAAAATGAGAGGGGTGGTAGGGGATATTTGGGGATCATCCCCTCCCATCCCCTGAAATACACTAGAGGTAAACAAGGCCTCAAGGTTTTGTTTCGATGTGGAATATCTGTTGATAACTCACAGCTTAGTTTTCTGTAGAAAGTAGATTTCTGAGCCATACTTTTGCGGTGAGAGAACATTATGATATTCTAACTCCTTTTTCAAACTAAAACACTCATTCGGTTGTCGTGATTTCTGTTTGGCAGTCCGTGTCAGTTGGCAGGAGGAGGTTCAGCGCGGAGTTCCAGCTTGTCTTTCGGCTGATCAAGGGGCTGATATTCATAACGTTCATTTCTGTCCTCGTCATCTTGACGGCCATTGCTCACATGACGGTCCTCGATATCTTCGTGTGCATCCTCGCCTTCATGCCGACCGGATGGGGCCTGCTCCTGGTTAGTAGTGACCGTGTACCTATTTAGCTCTCTTATCAACACACACTGGACATCCCCAGAATTAACTAAAATGAACCTTTGTTTGTTGCCAGATCGCCCAAGCGATCAAACCGGCAGTGGAGGTGGTGGGGCTGTGGGGGTCTGTGAAGGCCCTTGCCCGCGGATACGAGATCCTGATGGGGCTCCTCTTGTTCACGCCCATCGCGTTCCTCGCGTGGTTCCCCTTCGTGTCGGAGTTCCAGACCCGGATGCTATTCAACCAGGCCTTCAGCAGAGGGCTGCAGATCTCCCGGATCCTCGGCGGGCACAAGAAGGACCGAGCCACCCGGAACAAGGAGTAGATGCTCGTGGGCTCATTCTAGAATCATATCCACTCGCCCACATCTCTAGAAATTCTAGTTAGTATTCTCCATTGTACGTGTAGTTGTGTAGATTCAGAACTGTTGCCGATGCAAAGCTCTCTGCTGCTCCTTAGCTCTGCAGGTGAACCTTAAGTCCTGTAAGTAAAGCTCTGCAACTGAACCCTATGTAGTTATGTAGATGCTGGATCCTGGATGTCGTAGCATCTTGGTTAGTTTTGGTGAACGGTTTCATCAGACAGTTAGGTTTGATCGGTTCTGTTCGAGTCTCGGTGTGCCTACTGCTGGTCTTGCTGGCTGGGCTGCTAGAATTCTACTCAGGTACATAGATCCTGATGTAGTATTATCTCATGAGGCCATTTTCTAGCTACACTGATCTGGACATGAACACATGAACTGCATCTTAGGGCACCTCCAACGGCACGGCGCAAAAGGACCCCGCATGTCTGTTTTTGTCCGCACGGACAAATGACTGCTTCCAATGAACTGGCGCATACGGATATTTGGCTAGCGGATTGTCCGTTCTGGATCAAAGCTGGCACAAATTTGATCAGACTTTGGGGCGAGCTGGACACTGTCTGGCCTGGCCCATATGTCATCCTATCTCTCTTTTCCCCTCTTTCTTTCTCTCTTTTCCCCAAGTAGCACCCACAACCCTCTCCACCTTCGGCAAGGTCCGAGCATGCGGTCGCCGGCCAGACCGGCGGCCCCTACCCTCCGCTGCGCTGCCGCCAACACAGCCCACGCCGCAGCAGGACTCTGGGCCGCGCGTCGTCGCGACATAGAACGTGGCCATGGTGATCTGGGCGGAGCCGTCGCCCGCGCCGCTTCCCTCGGATCCAACCGCGGCGGTCTATGCGAGCTGCGGTGGTGCGCGACTGTCAACCGTGCTGCACGCCAGTAGGCGCTCCTTGCCGTAGCAGCTCGACGAGGTTAGTGAGGACCTGCTGCTCCGCCTCCGCACGAGGCGGCCGGGGCTGGGGCGCATATAGCCACGCAATCGGCGCGCCTGACGCCGCCCCGCCGTGATGCCAACCCACATCCTCCAGCCGTCGTCGTCGCCGTCCTAGCGCCGGCTCGTAGCCGCCCACAGGTCGCACACCACCGCATCTCGGCTGCATTCCCGCCCGACGAGATTGAGGAAGACGTGTACGCGCTCAACTGCGCCCGTCCGCACAACTGCCTCCGCTGCCGGCCGCGTGCCGTGCAGAATAGGCTCGATGCGTGACGACGCGGCTGCACGCCGAGGCGGCCGCTCCTCGGCTCCGCCGTCGAGCTCACGCTGGAGGTCGTAGCAGCTCGCATCAGTGGTGTACGTCTTCGTCTCCGCCTTGTGTCTGTCCTCCATACTACGTTCTCTCTGAACTGCGCTTGGACTCGCAGGCTTGCCGACCGCCGGCATGCAGTACTAGTAGCGGCAGAGCCATGGTTGTGCTGCTAGCTAGCAGCTTAAATAGAGAGAAGGAATAAAAAAAGGACATGTCTAGGAAAATATGCGCCACGCCTTGGGGCACTGCGCGGACAAGCCCGGACGGACACTCCAAGCACACCCCTAACGGATAAAAAGGGCCATATTTGCATATCCGTTTGCGCCACGCCGTTGAAGATGCCCTTATGTTAGGACCATGGCTGTACACATGATGCTGTAAACTATTGCTGTAACATGATACATTGTCCCTGGAGCTCATGTACTGAGGAAGCTCTAAGCTCTTGGCATATGTTCTAGGCACGAAAAGGCAACCTGTGACTTCTTTGTTATATCTGAAATAGCAAAACTGCATGTTTGTCAAGAAATGGACAGCACAATTCAAAAATTTCACATTTTGAAGAACCCTACTGATCTTATGTAGTAATTTCTGGAAGTTGAACCAGGAAAGAGAACCTCAGCGTGTAATGTACCGTCCTCGCACCGGCTCGGCAGACATACGAGAAGTCAGGACGCACCTTCGAATTTTGAGTCCTAAGAGCATCTCCAACCACATCCCTCAAATCCGCCAGCCAAACTGCATCCGGACGCGTCCGCGGACACCGACCGGACGACCCCCAAAATTGGTGTCCTACAACCACAATGTACAAATATTGACACCCAAATCCATGCAAGCCAAGCATGTCCATCATAGAGATAGTTTTGATGTTGAAAAAAGTTCATACCACGTTATTACAATTAATAATTGTACTTAAACAAATAAAAGTAGCCGGACATAAAAGTTCACATTATTCAGACACAAATCATTGCAAATTAAAAATCAATCCCTCCTCATGAAGACATACATGTGTTCCACCAGATCTGTGAATAGTTAGGTGTGCACAACTTCATCTCGAAGTTGTCGATGCATCTCAAGGAATTGCAACACATACTCTGCTTCCTGTTCAGGTAGGTGGACGTGTTCTCCGGGCTTCTCAAAGTCAGTGCGAGCAGCCCCTTCTCACTCATCCTCCACAATCATGTTGTGCAAAATTACACAACAAGTCATGACCTAGCATAGAACCTCCCGGATCCCACATCATAGCCGCTCCACGAACTATGCCCCAACGAGCCTGTAACACACCAAATGCCCTCCCCACATCTTTCCTAACTGATTCCTGCGCAGCTGCAAATGCTTTTCTTTTGGGAGTAGTGGGATTACTTATAGTTTTCACAAAAGCCGCCCACTGAGGATATATACCATCTGCAAGATAGTATCCCGTGGTGTAGTTGTGTCCGTTGACGGTGTAGTTGCATGGTGGAGCTTCCCCATCACAAAGCCTCTTGAACAGGGGAGAGCGCTGAAGCACATTGATGTCGTTGTGAGAACCGGGCATGCCAAATCCACAAGTCTTGAGATGCCACAGCTTCAAGTACAATTGTGGCCTCCTTGCTGTGCCCTTGGTACTGCCCACGCAATCCCGTTGGACAGTTTTTCCATTGCCAATGCATGCATCCACTGAACCTAGCATTTCAGGAAATCCTCTTGCTTCTCCTAGTGCAAGTAGCCTTGCGGTATCCTCAGCATTAGGTTCTCGCAGATATTTTGGCCCAAAAACCTTCACGACAGCCTATGCAAAGTGCTCCATAGTCTCAATGCATGTACTCTCTCCCATTCGGATATACTCATCTACGAAATCAGCGGCTTTCCCATAGGCAAGCATCCTCAAAGCAGCGGTGCATTTCTGCATAGGGGAAAAGGATAGCTTCCGGCAGCAATCATACCTCAACTTGAAATAATCATCATACTTTGTGACTTCCTGGAATGCTAGGTATCCTTCTCCCAGTGCTTGCACATGAGCTTGCAACGCCACCGGTCCCTGGCCGGGACGCGGGAGATGATCTCGAGCAGGAGCTCGTCCAGGAGGGTCTTGGCCACCGTCTCGGCGTCGTGCGGAAGAGAGGAACACCTGCAGGAACAGAGAGGGTTGAGAGGTCAGTGTGGGTCAGTGAAGGAAAGGCGGCGATGGTTGATGTGTGCTGCGTTTACCTGACAAGAGTTGAAGCGCTGTTCTCATCCCGCGGGGGAGAGCTGTCCGTGGGAGTGGACATGACCGGCGGTGGAGCCATTGAGCAAATTGGGAGGGGAGGGAAACCTGCATGGAAGCCTCTGGTTAGCTGGCTAACTTTGATTCTTGTATAATATTTGAGGTTCTTGTACAATTAATCAATGGAGAGGCCTCTGATTAGCTAGCTAGCTAACTTTGATTCTTATACAATACTGGACTCAGGTTCTTGCACAATTAATCAATGGTGAGGCATGCAGAGGGTCAAGAAATTCATAGGCCAACCCGAACACCACAAGCATTCATTCTGAAACTGTGAACGAACTCCCCCACCTGATCTCCATTGGGTTGAAATAAAATCGAGCACCCTCTCTCCATCGACACCACCCCTGAAACCCTTATCTAAACCGAAATCGGCAGACCTCAAGCATTTCAGAATACAGAGAAAAACAGAGCCGATTTTTTCATTTGGGGAACTAGTAGCCGCAGCAACAACACCTCGCTGGTGAAAATTACCCCCCGTGCCCAAAATGGATCGATGTCGACAAAAATCTATAACTGATCTTGAAACCGCGCCACGCTGGCAGGAACTATTGCATCGGAAGATGATTTCGCGTGGGGATCTCACCGTGTTCCTAGGCCGGACGAGCTCCGCCGCACTCCTCCTCCGCCTCCCGCCGCGGTGCCTCCACGCGCGATGTCCTCCTCTCTTTCCCCGGTCAGGGACGACGCCGCCGGCGAGAAAATGGAGCGCGCTGATGAACCCTAGCTAGCTAAAACAGTGGACCGAGATGCAGTGACTTCACCATATGAAGTCAGGTTGCAACTTTTAGGCCTCGTTTGGTGCTGGTGTATTTCCAGGGATTGGCAGGGATAATCCCGGCCCAATCCCGAATCCCTGCCCAGTCAAAGAAGCCCGTTTGGTGCGAGCGTATTTGGGCCGGCATTTTCCTGGTAATTCCCCGTCAATCCCGAAAGCAAGTCCGTTTTCTCTCCGTTCCAATACGCGAGGTCGAGCTCGCGTTTTATCCCGAAACTCGACGGCATCGTCCGCAACGAGGGGCGGACAGAGCGGCGTTGGCGACGGTGGAGTACAAAGGGAAGGGCGGCCAGGGGCGGATAGAGGCAGCAGCGGCGAGCAAGGAAGCGGGAGGGGCTAGAGGCGGCGGCTGCGAGCAAGGAAGCGGGGAGGGGAAGGGGCGGACAGAGGCGGCGGCGACCGGAGCAAGTCTTCCGCCGTCGTGGTTCTTGGTATCACCGACGAGTTCTTATGGTATGCACACCTCTCTCTATCTCTCTCTCTCTGAGATTAAGGTTTCAGATTAGGGGAAGGGGTAGACATGATCAGTTCTTGTTCCACGCCGACATGCACGTGCGGGTGCAGCTCGGCAGCCTCAAGCTGTAGAAGGTCATGTGTCTCTGAACGCTAGCAGCCTCAAGTTGTTATTGTTCTTCTGTCTTTTGTTAATCATAGATCGATCGTTCGGGAGCTAGCTGCATGTGTGTTCTGTTATCATGACGTTCAAGGGCTAGTACAATTTCGTCAGTTAGCATGAATAGATCTGATGAAGTATGAAAATAAAACGACCTTCTACATGTTTTGGCTTCTTACCGTAGTTTAGATTAGAGGTAATAATGCTGGACATACAACAACTTATTCGGTGCGTGCAAATTGGTACGTAAACTTGAAACCTGGGAGGAACCGGTCCACGAACTTGTCATGCGGGTGCAGAACTCATCCAAGTCGGTCTGGTGCTCACACGTGGCATAGTTTTTTGTGTGAAAAACACCTTGTCCAGTTTTCTTTTATGGTTGTCATCCTCACGAGGGCAGTCCTGGCGCAGGGTTACTACCTCATGCTGAGCGGCCGATCGAGAAAGTGTCCGGCATGCCAACCGTCGCCGATGTTGTTCGTCAATCTGGTAGCTAGAGCCCCTCCTAGGCATAACCTCCGTGCCTGTTAGCGTCACCTCGTCAAGAGGAATCCCAAAATCGAAGGAATTATCCTCGGACACCCTATATCGATTACACAGTCGTCTTCTTCTCCCTAACGCAGACAGCTCCGCCGAGCTGGGTTCGCCGCTATCACTGAGCCACTGCTTCGTAACTTTGCCTTCTGAGCTCCCTAAAGTGTTGCTGAATCTTTCGCCACCGTCCTCGTCGAGCTGTTCGTCCTCGAACTAGCCTTGGGCTAGACGGTAGCACGTCGCGGCCGGCCGAGCATGAGCCACCAGTCGCCATAGCACCACCGCCTCGTACTGGAGCCCGTCCTAGCATCGTTCTCTTGCGCGTGTGTATTCTCGTTCCCGTCGTCGCCGGCGCCCGGCGCCAGTGTCTTCCTGCATGAGGACGCCCGTGACAAGATGTTAAAAACCATGTCAATTTGATCGGCTTGCCTTGATCTATGGACTATGGACGAGACTGTACATCTGCACGGGGTGTGCTTGTAGGAAAAACAACAAGTCGAACTGGCCGGTGAAGACAACAAGGAGGAGGACGGCTGCCAACAGGCCGACGGCAAACGGAGCGGCGCTCCAGCAACAGCCACCGCCTGTCTATGCCGCCATGCCGGTCTACTTCTTCTGCTTGGTGTTCTGCATTGTGCCATGAAGAAGGATGACAGACGGCAGCGTCGGGGCCTCGCGCCTTCAACTTGCTCCATGCAGGAGCTGCGCGGAAATAATCGTCGACGTCGTCTGCCCCGTGAGCCGAGAATTGGGTGAAGGCAGTGTACGGTCACAGTCTAGGATCGACGCGTACGCTGAACAGGTTGACCTCCGGTCTCCCTCCATTGTGGGCCACGAGCGCGAGCCGGACCGAGGACGAGGTGTAGCCGGTCGATTTGGACAAACAGAGAAGGCCAGAAGGGTCACATATATAAAAGAAAATCTGGACAAGGTGTTTTTCACAACAAATCAGTGCCACGTGTGAGCACCACAACGACTTGTATGAGTTTTGCACCGCATGACAAGTTTGTGGACCGGTTTCTCCCAGTTTTCAAGTTTATGTACCAATTTGCACGCACCGCGTAAGTTGTTGTATGTCTAGCGTTATTACCTCTTTAGATTAACATAGTAAATGCGCTCCTACATGATTTGGCTTCTAAATGATTCGGCTGCCTCAAGCTGTTTGTCTAATGTTTATCTACTGTCACATATATGTATATGATTCGGCTGCCTCAAGCTGTCTGTCCCCACTTTTATTCACCGTGTGCTCGCAAACTAGCCATCGTGCAAATGCACCTATCGACTAATGTAAAAAACAATTTTCCATACATGTCAACTAAATATATTCCTGTTGATTTTTCCAGTTCATTATTAATATGTATAAATAATTTTTTAAGTGAACTAATGTTGTAAGGAATAACACAATCAACTAAGACTCTAAGAGTTTTAGATTTCGAGGAAGAACATGGCGTTGTTTGACAACAAAATGTTTTTGAAAATCAGAGAATTCGAAAACCACGGTATTCCTATGCCTATCGGATCAATAATTCAGTATTGAAAAAGATGTCCAGACATGTTTCTCGTATACTACAAAAACTAGCTAAGTGCATGTGCGCTGCTACAGACAAAAAGATTTATTCAATACCAAAATAGTACGAGTTAAATCCAAATTTATTATACAACAGTTGTGGATTTGTACATGCATCGGAGGTTGTCAAAGATCATTTCAAAGTTTATTTGTTTTGGATCTCACCGTCAAAATACAATATTATATACTGAGACCACCTGCCGCTCACCAGTTGCATCCGCTCGCCGCCAGCCGCCATCGTGAAGGGCAGCCGGTCCCGGATCGGCCGCTTGACTTTTTCTTTAGTCATGCAGAGATTGGATCGTTTCCGATCGAGTTGTTTGCTTGGCTTTTCTTTACACCCAGAGATCAATTCGTTTCCGATTTATGATTGTCAGCCCGTCCGACGTACGATTGGGTTGGTGATTTGAGTTGTATTCGTATTTGAACTGCTAGTGACTTTACTGATTTTTATGATCTGATAGGGATTTTTATTCCATCGCTGCTTTGGTTGTACCGTTTTGCTCGGTCTCTTTGACGTACCGCCAACCATCACCTTTAACAATATTATATAGTAGAGATAGTGCAATTCCCTTAGATATTGAAGAATATAAAACTACAAATTTTGCTGAAACCAAACATCTCGTAGTATTAATACTTCAGTATTACTGGAAACCCAAGTATTCTTGCTTCAAAATTTGTAGCTCTCAACCGGGATCCAAGCGGTGAAGCGGAGAAATTCCAGATATCTTTTAAGTAGTGAGAACCAGTTATATGGATAACAAAGAGCCCCACTAACTATAGATCACATTCATGTGTATTGCATATCTATTGCTGATAGGTTTAGATTAGATTGAATAATCATATATATGGCCATCCACAATAATAACGTTTTCCGAATGACATTGATCGATCCGAGTGAAACTAGCTACTACTAGAGTTGGCCGACTAGTTGCCGCTTTTTTCATTGATAAAATAATTATCTTTTTTGCATAGTATAGTTAGGTGGCATCCCAAGTTTTTCTTTGGAAGTAAAGTATAGCACACATGTTTAAAGAACTAAAGTGTGTCGCATCTTTTCACACATGCACACCGGTTGGTCCCTAATTAGACGTTTAGTATAACTAGTTCTACCACCACCATGACCACGATGTTCTATAAAAGGCCACACGCTCATGGGAACATACCGGAACGGTCAGAGTCAAAGCTAAGCAAACAAGGTACAGAGTCGAAGAGTCCACATAGCGTCGCAGCAACAGCCAGCAGCACCATGCGCGCTCCGGCGAGCCTCCTGCACCGCACGGCCGCCAACGTCAAAGCCGGCGTGTCGTCCTCCTCGCCAGCACCGCGTTCTACTGCGGAACAGCAGCAGATGGCACCGACGATGACGGTGGACTCGAACATGGTGGTCGTCCTCGCATCGCTGCTGTGCGCTCTCGTCTGCGTCCTCGGCCTTGCCCGTCTCCCGCTGCGCCTGCCGCCGACGTCGAACATCTAGCTCCTCGGACCACTCTCCTCCATCGAAGGGCCTCAAGAAGAAGGCCATCGACGCGCTCCCCACCGTCTCCTTCACGGCCTCAGCTTCTCCACCGGCGGCAACAGTGGCGTGGTCATCGGCGTCGGAGTGCGCAATATGTTTGGCGGAGTTCGTGGAGGGGGAGGGCCTGCGTGTGCTCCCCCGGTGTGGCCATGGTTTTCACTTGACATGCGTCGACGCCTGGCTCCGGACCCACGCCACATGCCCCTCCTGTCGTGCCGCCATCGTCGCCGTGGAGCCTGACAAGCCTATACCGGCGCCGGCGGCGCCAACCGTGGTGGTGGTAATGGCAGGTGGAGGCAACAGGTGCGGGAGGTGCGGCGAGGTGGCCGCGCCGGCCAGTGGTGGGGATGCGGCATTCTTGCCTTAACTTCTGTTCTCCATCTTCAAATTTTTAGGACGTGTCGTCATTTTACCATCTACTCCCTCCGTTCCAAATTATTTGACTTAGTTTTATCCAAGTACGGATGTATCTATACTTGTTTAGTGTCTAGATACATCCATATTTAGACAAACCCAAGTCAAGTAATTTGGAACGGAGGGAGTATTACGTTTGTGGTATTGTTCTTGTTCTTCATTTTCTTTCAACCTCTGCTAACTTTTCAAATCCCCGGCGATCCAGTGTATCTGGACAAGTTTTGTAGCTCATGGCCCGAAAGCAAAAGTTGTGATATAACTTAATTCTTTTTATCTCGAAGGAATCTGCACATCATTTTCGATTTGTTTTCGGTGCTCCACTATATACCATGAAGCTGCATACAGCCGATCGATTAAGCTTAGCTTCAGTCTCTATCGGAATCGATTCGCCGTTCAACATGATAGTTGCTTGACCGATGGAGATCGATTCAAGCACGAT
The DNA here is from genome assembly GCA_947311845.1 of Poa pratensis. NCBI lineage: Eukaryota > Viridiplantae > Streptophyta > Magnoliopsida > Poales > Poaceae > Poa > Poa pratensis. The sequence goes on along the minus strand of CAMZMU010000041.1, from coordinate 24,305,632 downwards.
TCGTTTAGAAGTGGAGCGGCGACAAAAGAGAAAGGATTCAGTCTCCATATACACATATCTGCATGCATCAAGATTATCATTAGTTAGGTGATTAGAACCCCCATGCTTGGTTTGGTTACCAGGGAAAAAGTTTGGTCAAAACGGCCGACTGATCGTTTATCAGGTGTACGTAGCTTTATCTTAACTTACGAAATCGTCTTCACACTAGCTTCGAAAACGGAATTGTGTGAGCCGCTCAGCCGCACTACCTCTGGATGGGAGAGAGTGAAATGCATGTACAGTCCCTGAACTTGCTGGCTATGTCTATAATAGTCCTCAAACTCAGAAAATGAATCAGTTCGGTCCTTAATCTTGCTATAGAGGTCCACATACGGTCCTGCTACGATTGACTACTGTAGTTCGCTAACCTGGTGTCGGATCTGGCCCACATCATCGTTCCCAGTGGTGGCAAAGCAGCACCGCCGACCTGCCCGGGGCTCCCCGGTTCTTCTTTCTGTAACTCAGCGTATGCGGGTGGGCGCGCCGGCTTTCAAGACGACTACCACCATGCTCTCCAACACCGGCAAGACTCCATGCACAGCGTATTTTCTACTCCTCGTGGACCTGCTCCGCACGGGAAGAGTCTCTCCCGTCCGGTCGCGACCGCGCGTCCGAGGATGGCACAAAACCTCCACGTCAAGCACTCAGCCATGGCCGTCCGGGGACCTCCGCCTCCTCCATGCGCACAACGTTGAGGCGTCGAGGTAGGCAACGTTGTACACGCGCACAACGCGCCCATGCGTGGCAGCAGCCCCCGTCCGGGGCGACGCGGATGGTTGTGCCGTTCCCGGGCACGCTGCTGGGCATGGATGACTCATCCAGGATGAGGTGAAGGATCCCAGCGCGCGGCCGGACGTTGTCTGGAGGCCGTAGTAGAGCGGCTGCTCAGGCATCGAACGCCTACAGCAGTGTCGATTTAGATTTTTTTTGAAACGAGGCATGGTCGATTTTCATATGTGAGGAACGATGTTATGGGCCCAGTCTAGTGCCACATCAGCGAAATACGGGGCAATGGTAGTGAGGACCGTACCTAGACATATAGAGCAAGATTGAGGACTGTATTGATGCATTTTCTGAGTTTGGGGGATTGTTTTAGACATAGCCAACAAGTTCAAGGATGACAGATGCATTTCACTCGATGGGAGATGATACATATCTTAATTAGTGAGTGTTATATAAATTAGTTAAGTATCTCACTTTTGATAAAATCTTGTCGCTCGTTGAGCGGACATGCATGCATTTTTTTTGCTGAGCTGATTGGCATCCATATGCAACTCTTGTTGACTCAACTCGGTGTTGGTTTGTGCCACCTCCTCGGTCCAGGCTGGCCGGGAAAAAAGGTTAAAGAGTACAATAATCATGCTATGTTAAGTTCAATTTTGAGAGAGTATTAATGGTTACAACATGGGTATCACTAGTTCCATTCACAGCATGGCGATGCGATCCCTAGTTCTATCAACTGGTAGCGGATAATCCAAATTATACGGCATTCAAATTCGAGAAATTGAAAATGGAAGTGGTAAATATTCCAATCCGAACAAAATAAATATGGAAATGGCAAATATCCCGATTTGTTTTTACAAATACAAAACAAATGTGGTATTGAATTCTGAAGTAAATAAGGATATGGAAATGGATATATCCATATCCAAATGAAATTATGTTAGCCAACTTTTGTAATTCTAACATGATATGTTAATTAACCAACCTAAAAGAGTACGAAAGTGGTCAAATATATTTATCATTGATTGAACTTTACAATATTGGATCCGTGCCCTGCCGTGGGTACGGATAGAATAAGGCAACTAATTCATGCATGCATGCAGTCCACTGCAGATTCCCTTTGGATTTCAAAATTCAAAATGTTTTATCTCTTAAACCGTAACTCGAAATTCAGATTCGTTTTCACGGTTGTCTTTGTCGCGATGAAATCTTCAAAACTAGATCTCATATTGATATATTTTGACAACATTTTTTTCCGACTCTAGTTGCCAGTTTACGGTCACTTGGTCACCAGATATAGTCCAGTTGGTTACCGGGTCAAAATCAAATAGTTGCCCGATCTTCTGAGTTTTTAGCCCCATATAAATTTAAGACTTTCCTAGTGGTAATAGCATATTTTACGTTATTACAGTGGATCAAATACTCACAATACGGACATGGACGTCATGAATATGAAAAAAAATATGTAAAAATTATCCGGTAACTATGTATTATTTGGATGGTAACCGTTAATCAGTAATACGGTAACTATAGTATTATAGCCTGGCAACTGACGACGGGAAAAAAGTTTGTCAAAACATATGAAGATGGGATCTTGTTTTAAAGTACTCGCCGAGACAAACCCAACGGTGAAAACGGGTCCTCAATTGGATGAACGGTTTAAGAGATATTTTATTTTGAATTTTCGGATTAATCAAAAATTCCCTGCATACATGCATGCATGTATGGGTTGGTGGTTGGTGCCTCCGCAAGTATAGGATGCGCCGGATGGAATGAATCTATGGGGCACGTTCCCTAAGTAGATTAACCGTACAATATTGTGTATTATATAGCTATATCACTATACCGTTTTATAGTAGACTCGTTATAAGAAACAAGTCTATTACTCTCTTGTCGTATCCGTTCCGAATAGAGAAAATATCCGATCCACATCCGTCTTTGAGTAAAATCCGCTCCGTATCTGTATACGACAACATCCATATTTTAATTTGTATTCGTTTTGAAAATATGAAAACGGACGTGGGAAGTGTACTATCTGATCCGTTTCCACCCGTAAGTTCTATGCATATACCGAACCATCCTGTTAATTTTTTCTGAGGGAAAGCATCACCCTTTATTACGATCATAACCTAGACCCCATGCATCGGACGGCTCTAATTCTTATCGAAAACCTAGACCGCCGTTCTGCTCCAACTCTCCTGTCGCCCTGCCGCCGTTATATGCTACATCGATCCTTGTCCGCCGCCGCGTCAGCATCGATGAGTGGCGTCGGCGTCGGGCGGCGGTTCGTGAACCTGGGGTGCTTAACAATTTTAAGAGATTTTGTTGGCTGCGGCGCCTCGACCTCGCCAAGGTCGACCTGTTTTACCCGACGGCGAAAGAAGCAGCCGCACATGCCAAGGTGGTGCCGACACTGACGCTCGCCCAAGCCAATGCGATCTACAGAAGAAGAAGTTGCAACACTGATCTGAAGGCGGCAGAGGCGGCGGCGCCCAAGATCAAGCGGATGCCACCACCCGTGCTCGCAACGAGGCCACCGGCGGGCTACCAGCCGGGCTTCCAGACCGTTCATTTCTTCCCGACTGCTTTAGAAAACAAGGTGTTCGTCTGTGACCACGCCAACCGCGTCTTCCGCGTCGACACCGATGATGCCTGCGTCATCACCATGCCGAGCCTACACGAGCGCAAGGACAAGCCGCTGGCCATCTCCGTCCCTCCCACCGCCTCACACGTCGATGATGGCCAAGACTCGGGCGACCTCTACATCATCGATCGCCTCCTCAAGCCGGACAATAAGGCGATGGTGGTGCAGTTCGAGGCCCTCGTGTGGAGGAGCAACCAGCGGTCGGGGAGCAAGCGCTGGCACTGCGACGTCCTCCTGCTGCCGCCCGCCATTGCCCACTGTTAGAATATATTGTCTGTTAGTATCTAACTGAATAGATTAGATTGTAATCTGTTAGATGTATTGGTGATGTACACGTCTTGTACGTGGTGTACACGTCTTGTAACCCTAAACTGATCAATATAAAGAGGAGTACGGCCGGCCCTTGAGAGCTGCGCTGATTGCCTTCCAACTCTTCCTCTCACGTATCTTTTCATGGTATCAGAGCGAGATTGCATCTGAGAGTCCACGCTTGACGCGATGTCTTCCATCAACTCCTCTTCCTCGTCCGCCAACTCCTCTGCCGAGACCGGCATCTTCTCCTCCGGCGGCCTCGCCACCCTGGGTACCGCATCGTCGGGCCCATTCACCTTCACCAACGTCAACCTGATTCAGCTTTCCCAGGAGAACTATCTCCTCTGGCGCACGCAGATGGTCTCCGTTCTGAAGAGCCACCTGCTCATGGGCTACGTCAACGGGCTCCTGCCCTGCCCGTCCGAGCTCATCACCAACCCTCACGCCGGAGATGCTGGAGCACCAGCTCAGATCCCGAACCCGGCGTACCAGAGGTGGATGCAGCAGGATCAAGCAATCCTGACCGCCATCCTCATCAACGCATCGCCGGGCGTCGTCGGCATGCTCATGGCGGTGATCACGTCCTAGGAGGCGTGTCGGTTCTGGAGAACAGCTTCGCCGCGCAGTCGGCGGCACACTCCATGCAAATCCGCTTCAAGCTCTCCACCGTCAAGAAGGCCGACATGACGGTGCCGATCTACTTCAACAAAGTCAAGACCTTCGCCGACACGCTCGCCGCCATCGGCAAACCACTCGCTGAGGAGGAACTCATCTCCTACCTCCTGGCGGGTCTGGACGGTGACTATGGCGCCCTCGTCGAGGTGGTGACAGGGCGCGAAACACCAATCAAGCTACGCGATCTCTACGCGCATATGCTCAGCACCGAGAACCGCCTCGAGGCTCGCAAGGCGGAGTTCAACACCAACGATTACTCCGCCAACCTCTCCTTCAGCCGTGGTGCACACGGCGGCGGCGGCAAGTCTATCGGTCGGACGGCCGATCCCTGCCGCCGATCAAGCCGTCTCTTGACCATGGCCAGTACGGCCGTTCTGCAACTCCACCGCCCTTCTCCAACACTGGCGGTGGGAACGCATCTGGTGGAGGCGGAGGACACTTCTCTGGTGGCGGTGGCGGAGGGAACCGCCCGGTGTGCCAACTCTGTGGCAAGGTGGGCCACGTCTCCTCGCGCTGCTTCAAGCGCTTCAAGAAGGACTTCCTCGGCATCGGCAACGACGGGGGTGGTTCCTCGCGTCAAGCTCTGCTGCCACAAACCCTGCACGTGGCGGAGAGACTCCTTCCTACCCGATCGACCCTGCCTGGTATGCTGATACGGGAGCCACGGACCACCTCACCAACAACATGGACAAGCTGTCCATGAAGGAGGTCTACCGCGGCAACGACCATGTCCACACTGCAAATGGTGCAGGTATGCGCATTCACCACATTGGCCAAGGCATTCTTTCTACTCCCTTTAAACCTTTGCATCTCAAAAATGTGCTGCATGTTCCCTCTGTCACTCGTAACCTCCTTTCCGTTAAGAAACTTACACGTGATAACCCTGTTTTCGTTGAATTTCATCCACGTGATTTGTTTGTGAAGGATCGGGACACGAGGGAAATTCTGCTTAGAGGGAGGTGTCGGGGTGGCCTCTATTCCTTGGAGCCATCCATTATCAAGCAAGCGTTTGGGAGTCTTCGAGTGTCTCGAGAACAATGGCATTGCCGCTTAGGTCATCCGCCCCTCAAGTGGTTCAACATGTTCTTCATCATAGGATTTACCTTCCTCTAGTAAAAATAATGCAATTTGTGATGCATGTCAACAAGGCAAAAGTCACCAATTGCCTTTTTCCCTTTCTAGTCATGTAATAAAATCTCCTCTTGAGATCATTTATTCCGATGTATGGGGTCATACTCAAACTTCTACTAGTGGACACAAATATTATGTCAGTTTTATTGATGGCTATAGTCGCTTCACTTGGATTTATCTTCTTAAGCAAAAATCTGATGTATTTAAAGTGTTCATTCAATTCCAAAAACATGTTGAACGTCTTCTCAATCATAAAATTGTTCATGTTCAAACGGATTGGGGTGGCGAATATGTTAAACTCAATAAATTCTTCTCAGATATTGGCATCACTCATAGGGTCTCATGCCCTCACACACATCAACAAAATGGCACCGCCGAGAGAAAACACCGTCACATTGTTGAAACCGGTCTTACTCTTCTTGCTCATGCTTCTATTCCGTTTCGTTTTTGGAGTGATGCCTTCACCACTGCGTGCTTCCTTATAAATCGTCTCCCTAGCCGTGTCATAGACATGAAAACACCTCTTGAACGACTTTTGGGTGAGGTTCCTGACTATACCTTTCTCAAAGTTTTTGGATGCCTGTTGGCCCCATCTCCGACCGTATAATAATCACAAACTAGAATTCCGATCCAAGAAGTGTGTGTTCCTAGGGTATAGTTCCTTGCATAAAGGATACAAATGCCTCCACGTTCCTTCAAATCGAGTGTATATTTCTCGTGACGTGGTCTTTGATGAGTCAAGTTTTCCCTTTGCAAATTTGTCCAATGAACAATCTACACCCCTGACTTCATCTCCTGCCTTGCCTGGCCAATTTCGTGATATTGCGCATACTCCTCTGCTTCTTCCTAACCACGGTGCAGGTACAGGACAGGAGCTCAGCTGTACGTCGATCATGCTGAACCGTCATTGCATGGCGCCTCCTCGGGATCTAGCGAGGCCATGCAGCGCACGCCCGTGCGAACTCCCGTGCGCGATCGCGAGTCTGGCCCAGCATCGGCCTGCTCGACATCTGATCCGGAGGCGTCCCCGTCCGCTGGTGATGGGCCGTCATCGCCGGGCGCTGGGTCGCTTTCTCTGCCACCGAGCCCGGCTACTGGACCGTCATCTGCCGCTGCCTCAGCATCCAGCCCGGCAACGAGCTCCTCCTCGCCTGGCCCGTCAACGAGCTCCTCCGCACCGAGCCCAGCTCCTCAACGGCTTGGACCCGTGACACGACTGCGGAACAATATTCGGTGCCCGCTCGATCGCAAGGACGGCACGGTCGCCTGGCTCGCAGCGTGCATGGCGCATGCAGCGTCTTCTCCCAGTGCTGAACCGCGTGACTTCCGTGCGGCTCTCTCTGTTCCGCACTGGAAAAACGCGATGGATGCTGAGTTCGACGCCTTGATCAAGAACAAGACATGGCGATTGGTTCCTAAACCTCCTGGTGTCAATGTAATTGACTCCAAGTGGATTTTTAAAGTGAAGCATCATGCAGATGGGTCTATCGAGCGGTACAAGGCTCGTTTGGTGGCCAAAGGGTACAAGCAGCGTCAAGGACTGGATTACGATGATACGTTCAGTCCGGTCGTCAAACCAACCACCATACGTCTTCTGTTGTCTCTTGCAGTCTCTCGCGGTTGGCATCTTCGCCAACTCGATATTCAGAATGCCTTCCTCAATGGAGTTCTTGATGAAGAAGTGTATATGCGGCAGCCTCCCGGGTATGAAGATTCAGCTCATCCTACTCACCTCTGTCGTCTTGATAAAGCTCTTTATGGGCTGAAGCAAGCACCTCGCGCATGGCACACACGACTCAGTTCAGTTCTTCACACACTTGGGTTTGTTGCATCGGCGGCTGATACCTCTCTGTTCATTTTTCGCCGCCCCAGTGTGGTCACTTTTCTGCTGGTTTACGTTGACGACATCATTGTTCTCAGCTCGTCGGCTAGTGCACCTGCTCAGCTTATCCAGGATCTCCGGACAGAGTTTGTTGTCAAGGATCTTGGTGCCCTGCACTTCTTTCTTGGTATTGAGGTGCGTCGATCCAGTGCTGGAAATCTCTTGTTATCCCAGCGGAAGTATGCATCTGAGTTACTGCGACGTGCTGGCCTGCTCAAGTGTAAACCAGCTCATACCCTATGTCTGCTACAGATAAACTGTCTGCACTGGATGGAGAGTTGCTTCCTCCGGATGATGCCACTCTATACCGCAGCATTGTAGGCGGCCTCCAGTATCTTACAGTCACACGGCCTGATCTCTCATATGTGGTTAACCGTGTCTGCCAGTATCTCCATGCGCCCCGAGACAGTCATTGGTGTGCAGTCAAGCGTATTCTCCGCTATATTCAGTTCACCCTGGCACTTGGGTTATCCATTCATCCAGCTACAGATGATCTATTGTCTGCCTTCTCTGATGCTGATTGGGCAGGAAATCCTGATGATCGGCGATCAACAGGGGGATATGCTATCTTCTTTGGAGGTAATTTGATCGCCTGGAGTGCTCGTAAACAGGCCACAGTCTCGAGGTCCAGCACTGAGTCCGAGTACAAGGCGCTTGCTAATGCTACGGCAGAACTTATATGGGTTCAGTCTCTACTTGGTGAGCTAGGCATTTCACAGTCTCGAGCTCCGGTTTTATGGTGTGATAATCGGAGCCACCTATCTCTCGGCCAACCCAGTATTTCATGCTCGTACTAAGCATATTGAGGTTGATTTTCACTTTGTACGAGAGAGGGTCGCACAGAAGCAACTAGTGATTCGGTTTATTTCCTCAAGTGATCAAGTTGCTGACATCTTCACCAAGCCTCTCCCGGATCCTGCTTTTCGATGGTGTAAGCGCAATCTCAACTTGTGTGACAGTTGAGATTGAGGGAGGGTGTTAGAATATATTGTCTGTTAGTATCTAACTGAATAGATTAGATTGTAATCTGTTAGATGTATTCGTGATGTACACGTCTTGTACGTGGTGTACACGTCTTGTAACCCTAAACTGATCAATATAAAGAGGAGTACGGCCGGCCCTTGAGAGCTGCGCTGATTGCCTTCCAACTCTTCCTCTCACGTATCTTTTCACCCACCACAAGGAAGCCTTCGTCTGCGCGGCCGCCCTTGTCGGGAGGGACACCATCTGCTTCTCCATTTCAGGGACCCAAGGCGAGGGCACCTACAGCTTCCACACGGTGACCCGCGAATGGAGCAAGGCCGGCGATTGGCTCATGCCCTTCAATGGTAAGGCGGAGTATGTCCCAGAGCTAGGGCTCTAGTTCGGCGCCGGAGGCTGCAGCTCGCACCTCCCTTGCGCCGTCGACCTATCCGGCGTCGTCAGCGGGCAGGAGCCGCCGCCAGACAAGACATTGATTTGGGCCGATGAAGACCTGCCAGAGGAGTGGCACCCTAGGGAATTGTTCGACACCAAGGTCATCAGCCTCGGCTCAGGCAGATTCTTCGTCGCTAGCTTCTTCTGTACCATGAGATTCAACAGGTACATCGACGCGATGAGTACTGCCAAGGAATTTGCCGTCTTCACTGGTATGGAGGTGGCGTACGATGACGACAAAGGAAGCGGCAAAGATAAGGATGGCACCGAGAGCAATGGATCCAGCAGCGGAGGAAAGGGAATGCCTGGTCTTCGTATGATTAAGCACAAATCCAGTCGTTACATGTTTAACTTACGGAACATGATCGAGAATGTGCTCTAATTCAGTAAGTCATTCTGAGGCTAATGTGCATTGTTGTTTTAGGCCGGGCCATGGTGTGGAATGTGAACTGCAACGTTAGAAGAAATTGACTGATGTTCAGTCAGGCACTTGTTGAAGCTTATGATTGATCTGATCGACTACTTTTTTCAACACGACTGGTAAGGTGTATCCAGTGGCGAGCCACGTTGTCACAAAATAATGTAGGCTAGAGAAATAATCCATTTTCTTCTATTGTAAAGAAAACGTATGAGATCCCTATGGTCATGCGTGATGACCTTTACTGGTCGCGGGACTTTTTCCCTATTCGAATAAATCTGCGGGGACATTTCAATCTTCTCGTGATCCATCCCAAGGATCTAACCCGCAATGAAACTGAAACCAGGCGGCACGTAATAGGCCACCAATGGGAAAGAACACGAAAACAAGGTGCTCCCACGATTTGACATTCTAGTACTACGGAGTAGATGAACATTGTATCCAACCGGGCTATCCCATTTTCATTAATTGTTCAACGGAAATACAAGATTCAGTTTTAAGATCTCCTTACAACATTGCGATGATAGGCACATGTGCGGAAGAATGAATGAGGGGCAAATGGCAAACTTTCGGGCAAAGGTGGCCGGCCATGTAGCTAGCGTTGGGATAAGATCATGCCGAGATACTATCCAAATATCTGCACTTTTCCCCCTTGACGTGGATAGATAGATGGCCTTTATGTGTACCGTCTCATCTCAAAGATTTCACCTTTTCTTTTTCAAACAATCATCTCATGTGGTGACTGAAATGTCATATAACTTGGGAGCCAGGTGTTACAAAAGATAGCAAGAATATGATGAAGTGGCGGAAGATCAAACCAACGGGGACACGAGATTTAACGTGGAAAAACCTCTCCAAATAAATGTGGCACCCCGATCCAAGTGATCGAGCCACCCCATATACCAGTCCCAGAGAACACTGGATATATGACAACTTGATAAACAAAGACATAACCAATGTATTTATGGCTCCGAGTTCGGATGAATATAAGGTTACAACACGGGGTGAGGCTCTGGAGATCGCGTAACGGCGCACACGACAGTATGTACATTATTCCTCTAGCAAAGAGCCTCTATCAGAGATGGCAGCGGAAAGTAGATAGCAGCGGATAGAAGACGATAGCGTGGCAACGACGGGCCTTATTCCACAGGGTTCTGCCTGGGATACCGATCCTAGTTCTCGTACAACGGGTACTCAGCGACGGGAGTAGCGGGGTCTGGCCAAATGAAAAGCCAGGTAAGTACTTGGAGTACTCGCAAGACATTAGCCGCAAATCAAATACGGTCTATCTACATGGCATGTCATGGGTTCAGAAAGTAGCATGGCATGGGTGCGAGTCCAAGCTAAACGGTTGGACTAAACTTACCTACGTACCTTTGTGAGGATGATTCGCATACTAGAACAAAATAATAAACAACAGTTCAATATCAACCATAGGCTCACATATCTCTAGCCAACTCTGGCTACAATCTAGCCTCAAGCCAACTCTGGCTAGGCTCACAAGTTCTCAGCCAACTCTGGGTATGTTCTCAGTTCCACAAGCACGTTTGATTTCAGGTTTATTTTTCTCCATGTTCGACTGGACTGACTCATAGCGTGACTTGACCAAATTTCGTCCCATGACCTAGGGACAAGGCTAGACTCTAGTTTACACTCTCGAGAGGTTGCACATTTATCCACACGCTGAAGTCTAAGCTTGTACCCCCGGTACCAAAGTACTAAACCGTTCCCGACGGATGGCACAAGCCTACACTTCCACGGCCGTTACTCTACCAAGACACTCCCTATGTAGCCACCGACACACCCTAGGGACCAAGTCTTATGACGAAGTGAATCCGGCACGCACTAGCGCCTAGCTCCGGAACCTTCGCAAGACTAGCCCCGACCACACAGGTAACCGACTAGACTCGCCAAAAGGGTGTCATCAAAGGAGGCTTGATGGAATATCAACCATGGTCTGCCCATTTGAACGACGCGTGGTTATGCTTGGTGTTTGGTGAGTGGCACTACGACACAATCTAGTCGAGGGAGGTGGTTATCTTTTTAGTCAAGTTTAGATACTTCCACCAACAATATCATTCCAGTATAACAACAGTCCAGGCAACATCAACAATAATATAGAGCAGCATAATACAAACCGGGGGACGATGTGCCACCCCATGTCAACAAGTAAATGAAGCAGGGATATAATGACCGAAGGGCTGGATGCCCACGGGTCGACAGATAAGTAAGTGCAGAAAGTAATGACCGAGGGACTAAACGCCCCACGGGTCGACATATAAGTAAGTGCGAGAAAGAAAAGACTGAGTGGCTGGGGAGCCTCCACGGTCGTCGTCCAAAGTAAAAACAGGTTAATGGAGTCGATCAGACGACTGTGGGTGCCATCGCGTTCCGACTCCAATGATTAACATTTTATTACAACCGGGCGACTATGGTGCCACCTCGTGTCGGGTAAAGCGTTTGAGCACAGTTCTACCGTTCCTCCATTCTCGTGACGGTGTTGGTACCCCCATACATTGTCACGAGCACAGAGAGTGGTGTTCAAATATTTGCAGGGATATAACATCATGATAACAATGCAACAAGATAAAATGCATCATGACATATGATATGCAACATGATCAACGTACGGGCATAAAAGTAAATCCTAACACACGACCGTGTTTGAGATTGGGTTAATGGCTTGCCTTCAACAAGGGGGTAGGGTTCAGGTTCAACTCCAACTTCTTGGGAGAGGTTTTGATCTAACAAACAAATAAAAGCATGCATCAACATCTAACTAAGTCAAACAAAAGCGTGCAAATCAACTTGCTCAAAATCCAAATCTTTTGATACCATTGGATAGAGGATTTTAAAACAAACATTTCAAAAAAAGAACCACATTTTTCTGACCATTTTTGAGGGAGATATGGCCATTCAAAGTTTGCTTAAAATTTGTTTAAATAAATAAAAAAGAAAACGATTCGAAAAAGGTTAAAACGCTGACAGCGGGTCCCACGGTTTCAAACCGTTACCCGCGCGCGCACATGCGAGGACGGCGCCGTCGCCGGCGAACTCACCGGCGTCGCCTCCTGGATGCTAGGGTGGGGTAGAGGCGAGGGGGATGATGCTGCGCGGCTCGGGGTGGCCGTGCGCAGCTCGTCCGCGTGGTCACCGACGGCAGCGAGGTCGGGTGGAGGCGGGGCGTGAGTGGCCGCAGCTCCGGTGGCCAGTCGAGCACGGCGTCGTCGTCTCCGGCCACTAAACTACACGGCGGAGACGGCTACGGCATCGTGGCGGCTAGGAGAGGTGGAGGGTGGAAGGAATCGGAGGAGGGGGCGGTGGTTGTGACGAACTCGTCCGAGGATCGCACGGCGGTCCTCGGGTCGATTCCGAAGACTTGGTGCTCTGCGGGACGCAGCGCTGCAGGGGAGGGCTGCTGGGGGAGAGTGGGGGATGGGGCAGGGGTCTGCGGCCTCGGGGGAGGGAGTTTTATAGGCGGCCGCGGGAGGGAGGGTCGCCGTCGGTGGCAGACTGCGGTGGAGCACACTGTGCTCGCCACTGTGCGGCGCAGTGTCGCGGGGCGGATGGCGGCTGCGGGCGGAGGGGCTTGTCACGGGGACACAAGGCAAAAGGCGGCAGGGGTGTGCAGTCAAGCACGGGTGCACAGTGTGACGGCGCGGCGGCTAGCGCTGGCCACGCTAACGGCGGCGAGCGTGTGGCGGTCCCGGCATCGAGGGGTCAAGGGGAAGGTGCGCGAGGGGTGAGGGTACCCGTTGGGCACGACTAGGTGGACGGGGAGGCTGTGGTGCGGCGTGGACGCGTCGAGGACGCCGTCAGGATGGGTCCGTGGCCACAGTGGCTACGTCCGTGCACGCGCACCAGGTGTTCGACCGAAGGCTGTGGCCTCCCTGGGGTGTCAGTGATAAAAGGGCTTGTGCAGGGGTGTGTTCCTGGTTGTCCCCTACAACTTTGCAGAAGACACATGTGCCTGAATCAAAACTTCCCCTATACTAATATTTTGAAAAACCAAACTGGTCAAAAAGGGCATAGTGTTTAAAAGGGGGCAAAAGGGATGGGGCTTTGGTCAGGGCTTGTCCTGGGGTGTCTACACTGCATATGGGTTGGATCTGGGTGGTTGTCACCCCCTGGTTGGGATCTTTGCTAGGCTTTTTGATTCAAATGCAAAATAGGGCTGAAAATAGAGGGAGAGAAAAAGAGATAAATTTTCAAGTGAGAGCCAAATGTTTTTGCATAAATAGGCTATAGATTGCCTAGGGATCATCCCCTAATTTTTGGAGAATTTTTCAGAAGAGCTTTGATGTACTTCCTTTGTAAAGCTTTAAATAAAAGGTTTTGGTAATAAAGATAAAAGAAAATATCGAGGAAAATGTTTTTTGGTTCAAGGGGTCACCAACAAGTGCACCAAGTGGGAGAGAACTCAAAAACATAAATTCCCATGCTTGGTGAAGTTTTTGAAGAAGTTGTAAATTAAAAGTGCAGACAAAACCAGAGGAAAACCAATTTAAATTCAAAGAGAATATTTTTAAAGGAATTTTTTTGAAAGGCCAAATTTTGGGGTGTTACAGACCTTCCCCCCTTAGGATGAATCTCGTCCCCGAGATTCTGGTTGCTCGTTGAATAGGTAGGGATACTCCGTCCTTAACAGATCCGCTCGTTCCCATGTGGCCTCTTCCTCTGTGTGCTTATCCCACTGTACCTTATAGAACCTGGTGACCTTGTTGCGGGTGCGACGTTCTGACTCTTCCAAAATTCTGATGGGGTGTTCCTCGTAAGTCAGTTCGCTGCTCAGTTCCAATTCCTTAAAGTCAGCCTGCTTAGTTGGTACTGAGATGCATTTCCTTAGCTGAGATATGTGAAAGACATCATGAACTGCGGTTAGTTCCTCGGGTAGTTCTAGTTGGTAGGCTGCTGCTCCCCTCTTTGCCAAGACTTTGAAGGGTCCAATAAATCTCGGGGCCAGCTTTCCTTTCATGTGGAACCTTTTTAGGCCCTTTAGAGGTGTTACCCGGAGGTAGACATGGTCGTTCACCTCGAACTGTATCTGACGGTGCCGACGGTCATAATAGCTTTTCTGGCGGGACTGAGCTATCTTGAGTCGATCCCGAATCAGGTGTACTTGCTTTTCGGCATCCAACAGGGCGTCGGGCCCAAAGATCTTACTGTCTCCAGTCTTGGACCAGTTGAGTGGGGTCCGACACTTCCTTCCATATAGGGCCTCAAAGGGTGACATTTTCAGGCTTCCATGGTAGCTGTTGTTGTAGGAGAACTCTGCATAGGGCAAGCTATCTTCCCATCCTGCCCCATAGGCAAGGACACACGAGCGGAGCATATCTTCCAGTATTTGGTTGACCCGCTCGGTTTGACCGTCGGTCTGCGGATGGTACGCGGTGCTGAAGGATAATTTCGTTCTCATTGCTTGATGCGAACTTGCCCAGAACATGGAGGTAAATTGGGTACCTCTATCTGACATGATGGTCTTTGCAACTCCGTGGAGTTTGACAATCCGGTTCACATAGAGCTGTGCTAGCTGGTCTGAACGGTACGTTGTCTTGACGGGAATAAAATGGGATACCTTTGTCAAGCGGTCCACGATGACCCAGATTGAGTCATTACCTCGGCTAGACTTGGGGAGTCCGACGATGAAGTCCATGCAAATATTGTCCCATTTCCATTCAGGCACTGACAGGGGTTGAAGGAATCCCGCGGGTTTCTGGTGTTCAGCTTTGACTAAGTTGCACACGTTGCAACAGGCTACATAGTAGGCAATCTCCTTTTTCATACCGGCCCACCAGAATAGCTGTTTCAGGTCCTGGTACATCTTGGTACCTCCTGGGTGGATGGAATAGGCGGACTCATGCGCTTCCTGGAGAATCTGTTGCTTAAGAGCGGCCTTGTTGGGTACACAAAGGCGGTTACCATAACGGAGTACTCCCTGGCTATCTACTGAAAACTCCTTGGCTTTTCCAAGCGGGATTTTGGTTTTGATTCCTTGAATACCAGGGTCACTGACATGTTCGGTCCTTATTTCCTCCTCCAGATTTGGTTTCACCTCCAAGGTGCTTAAATATGCCCGACTTCCTACGCACAGGTTTAGCTTGGCAAACTCCTTCTCCAGACTTGTCGAGATTGGTTTCCTGCTCAGGGCATCTGCTACTCCGTTGGCCTTGCCTGGGTGGTAGTGAATACCGAGGTCATAATCCTTTATCACTTCCAGCCATCTCCGTTGTCTGAGGTTGAGGTCAGGCTGAGTGAAGATGTATTTCAGGCTCTTGTGGTCGGTGTAGATTTCACACCTTTGGCCAATAAGGTGGTGTCGCCAAGCTTTCAGGGCGAGTATGACAGCGGCCAATTCCAAGTCGTGGGTTGGATAATTCTGCTCATGGGTCTTGAGTTGTTTCGACACGTATGCTATGACTTTTCCTTCTTGCATGAGTATGGCTCCGAGCCCATTTTTACACGCATCACAATACACTGTGAAGTCCTTGGCATCATCAGGCAATATCAATATGGGCGCTGTGGTCAGTCGTGTCTTTAGCTCGTTGAAGCTTTCCTCACACTCGTCTGTCCATTTGTACTTTTGATTTTTCTTCAGTAGGTCGGCCATGGGTTTGGCTATCTTTGAGAAATTCTCAATGAACCTTCGGTAATAGCCTGCCAATCCTAGGAAGCTCCTGATTTCAGAGACGTTGGTGGGCGTCTTCCAATTCAGCACATCTGAGATCTTGTTGGCGTTGACTGCTACTCCGGCTCCAGATAATACGTGCCCCAGAAATTCCACTTCCTTTAACCAGAACTGACATTTGCTGAACTTGGCATATAGCTGTTGCTCACGTAGCCTCTCAAGAACCAACCTGAGGTGTTCACTGTGCTCTTCCTCATTCTTGGAGTAGATGAGGATATCGTCGATGAATACCACAACAAACTTATCAAGATATTCCATGAATACCTTGTTCATCATACCCATGAAGTAGGCGGGAGCATTGGTTAGGCCAAAGGACATAACAGTACACTCGTACAGTCCATATCTGGTGGTAAAAGCGGTCTTGGGAATATCACTTTCGCGAATCCTTAGCTGATAATATCCCGTGCGGAGATCAATCTTAGAGAACACTCGGGCTCCACGGAGTTGATCAAACAGGTCGTTGATTCGTGGCAGTGGGTACTTGTTCTTGATGGTAACCTCATTGAGTGCGCGATAGTCGATGCATAGTCGAAGCGTACCATCGCTCTTCTTTGCGAATAGCACCGGTGATCCCCAAGGTGAGATACTTGGGCGAATGAACTTCTTCTGGATCAGTTCATCGAGCTGTTTCTTCAATTCCACTAGTTCAGGGCTGGTCATACGATAATGCTTCTTGAATATTGGGTTTGTCCCAGGTACCACTTCAATAGCAAACTCAACATCACGGTCAGGGGCATTCCGGGTAGCTCATCTGGAAACACATCTGGATATTCGCTGACCACATACACTTGTCCTATCTCAGGGGCCTGAACAAGGAACATCTTGGCATTTATCTGGTGGGGTTTGTTTGGCAAGTATGTGGTTCGTATGCCCTCTGGGTTGGTAAGTGTAATGGCTCTGGTGGCACAGTCGATTTGGGCTGCATGCTGGACCAACCAATCCATTCCTAGGATGGCGTCGAGACCGGGTATACTGAGAGTGTTGAGCTGGGCTGGAAATTTCACTTGGTTGACGCTGATTGTCAGATCTTGGCCGACGGTGTTTGTTTTCATCTCAGAGGCGGGGGTTTGTATCACCAAAAGATGGCCCAAAGGGGAAACGGAAAAACGATGTTTGGCGACAAAATCCTTCGAGATGAAAGAGTGGGACGCACCAGAGTCGAACAAAATCAGTGTGGGTTTAGTTTTGATAGTACACGTACCAAGCACTACGTCCGAAGCTTCATATGCCTCCTCGGCGCTCATATGGTGGACACGAGCGACTTGGGCTGGTTTGACTACCCCAACCCGATTGTTGTTGGTGGGGTTGTTGTTGATGTTGTTGTTGATGACGTTGCTGTTGTTGTTGTTGTTGTTGTTGTTGTTGTTGTTCTTGTTGTTGAAGAGGGGGAAATCCTTGATGTAGTGACCTGATTTGCCGCACTTGAAGCAAGTGTTGTCCCTCTTGTAGTCATCCACTAGGGGACGCTTGTGGTAGAATCCTTCACGCGGAGGACCGTCCCTCCTAGGTTGATTCCATGTCGTCTGCGGGGCTGCGGTAGGGTTATTCTGCTGCCAAGTACGTGGCCTTGATGTAGCTCCTTCTGACTGGCTTCTGCGTGGCTCAAATTTCCGTTTGTTCGAATCATAAATGGTCCGGTGTTCCTTTTCTGAGATCAGTGCAGTGTTGATCATGGACTGAAAGTCGGGAAACTGCAGAACGCTGAGCTGAGTTTTTATGGCCTGATGCATCCCGTGGAGAAATCTGTCCTTTCTCTTTTCCTCTGTGTTGGTGTCCTCAGGTGCATAGCGAGCAAGGTTGTTGAACTTTGTCAGATATTCGTTGATGGATTTGCTGCCCTGAGTGAGTGCCAGAAATTCCTGCTGTTTCATTTTTATAAGGCTCGAGGGAATGTAGGCTTTGCGGAATAATTCCTGAAATTCTGTCCAAGTGACCGGGGGTCCATCGCCCCTGGCGTCCTTCTGGTTGTCCCACCAAATATTGGCAGGGCCTTTGAGGTAGTGGGAGGCAAAGAGAACCTTATCATGCTCGTCCACGCGAGCAAGTTCCAATTTCATTCCCATGGTGTGGAGCCAATCATCCGCGTCAAGCGGGTCGTCAGCAAACGAGAACTTTGGTGGCTGAGTGCGCTGAAAATCCTGTAGTTTGGAGTGACCTGGGCGAGGGGTACTTTGGGCTTGCATGTACGAACCAAACTCTCTCATGATCTGAGTCAAGTGCTGATTGTGTCGCTCATCCATCATCATCATGAACTGACTTGGGCTGGGTTCCTGAGTTGGAGGAGGAGGTGGTGGTTGTGGGGGCGCGGGATCCTCGCTAGCTTGTCGTGCAGAACGACGAACCGGGGTTCCTTGGCTGCCACTTGCACCGCTATTGGGCCTCATCCTGGTTGGTTGAGTATGGGGACACGTACCATGAGCATTCCATAGGGGAGAAAATCCAACATCCAAGAAAACCAAATGAAAGCAAAATTTTGCAAGGCAATGAAGCGCGAAATTATACAATGGATGGATGGGTTACAAGGCCCTAGCTACTCGCTGCGGTACACTAGATGCAAGATAAAGGATACATGATACAAGGTGCAACTTAAATCAACGACAACTCAGACTTAACGCGAGGCTACCACTACATTATTCGAGCGTGCGGTACGATAAGAGAGATATGATACACTGCGCGGTAGAGCCTTCGGGCTCCTAGAAGTCTGCCTCGCGTGGCGACGTGGGAACGGTGGCACCCATGCTCCTTCTGGCAGGGCTGTAGTCTGGCGATGCACGGGAGTCGCGAGAGTCGCCGGAACGAGTGGGGGTGCTAGGGTGGGAACAACGACGCCAAGCGCGTGAACAACGGTTACGAACAGGGGTGAAGAGTGAAACGTAGTGAGGAGCGCTGTAACGGGTGGAGTGAATCGGTGACGGAACACGGGGTGCGGGGGTGGGAACGAGTGCACTCCTGAGGCGGTCAAGGGAGCTGTGGGCGTAGCTAGTGAAAGGTGGGCGACAAGAAGTCCTAGGTCCGGGCGCCCTTGCCATCCCAGATCTGGCTACCTCATTACGCGGCGAGGCATACTGCTGGAGTGTGACGTGGAGGTACTGGTGGATGTAGGTGGTGTATCGACGAAGAGAGGTGAGTGCTGCGCGGGGGTCACCCGGGTTTGGGAAAAGGACATCCCCGGTGGCCAAATCCAGCCTAGGAAAGTGAATGTAGCGGGAGCACTGCCTCATGACAGGGTCATAAGTGCGGATAAAGACGATGGCATCTCCTGCAGCCTCCTGAATGGCTCGAGTCAGCTGGTTGTTGGTGCTGGACGTGAGGGCGTGGAAGATTCCTTCAGTCGCCGGCTCTGAACGCAAGTGAACAGTGGCGACGAACTCTGAGGTGGAACCGTTGGGGGCGATCGGAGAACACGCGGTAAGTCGGGGGAGGTGCTCCTGGGTACAGATGCTCCCAGATCTCCCGAAGGAACTCTGGAAAACCCGGAACGTGAAGAGCGGTAGTCTCCGTAAGAAAACTTGGTGCCATCTGTGTCAGAGACAGAAGACAACAAGAGAGCGTTAAAGTTAGAGCGCAAACAAGTAGAGAAACAATTAAAAGCAAGCAAAGCGGCAAGTTCTATCCTAAGTCGTCCGTCGAACTAGGGGTATCCTACATGCAACTTGGCTCTGATACCAAGCTTTGTGGCACCCCTCACCAAGTGATCGAGCCACCCCATATACCAGTCCCAGAGAACACTGGATATATGACAACTTGATAAACAAAGACATAACCAATGTATTTATGGCTCTGAGTTCGGATGAATATAAGGTTACAACACGGGGTGAGGCTCTGGAGATCGCGCAACGGCGCACACAATAGTATGTACATTATTCCTCTAGCAAAGAGCCTCTATTAGAGATGGCAGCGGAAAGTAGATAGCAGCGGATAGAAGATGATAGCGTGGCAACGACGGGCCTTATTCCACGAGGTTCTACCTGGGATACTGATCCTAGTTCTCGTACAGCGGGTACTCAGCGACAGGAGTAGCGGGGTCTGGCCACATGAAAAGCCAGGTAAGTACTTGGAGTACTCGCAAGACATTAGTCGCAAATCAAATACGGTCTATCTACATGGCATGGCATGGCATGGGTTCAGAAAGTAGCATGGCATGGGTGCGAGTCCAAGCTAAACGGTTGTACTAAACTTACCTACTTACCTTTGTGAGGATGATTCACATACTAGAACACAATAATAAACAACAGTTCAATATCAACCATAGGCTCACATATCTCTAGCCAACTCTGGCTACAATCTAGCCTCAAGCCAACTCTGGCTAGGCTCACAAGTTCTCAGCCAACTCTGGTTATGTTCTCAGTTCCACAAGCACGTTTGATTTCAGGTTTATTTTTCTCCATGTTCGACTGGACTGACTCATAGCGTGACTTGACCAAACTTCGTCCCATGACCTAGGGACAAGGCTAGACTCTAGTTTACACTCTCGAGAGGTTGCACATTTATCCACACGCTGAAGTCTAAGCTTGTACCCCCGGTACCGAAGTACTAAACCGTTCCCGACGGATGGCACAAGCCTACACTTCCACGGCCGTTACTCTACCAAGACACTCCCTATGTAGCCACCGACACGCCCTAGGGACCAAGTCTTATGACGAAATGAATCCGGCACGCACTAGCGCCTAGCTCCGGAACCTTCGCAAGACTAGTCCCGACCACACAGGTAACCGACTAGACTCGCCAAAAGGGTGGCATCAAAGGAGGCTTGATGGAATATCAACCATGGTCTGCCCATTTGAACGACGCGTGGTTATGCTTGGTGTTTGGTGAGTGGCACTACGACACAATCTAGTCGAGGGAGGTGGTTATCTTTTTAGTCAAGTTTAGATACTTCCACCAACAATATCATTCCAGTATAACAACAGTCCAGGCAACATCAACAATAATATAGAGCAGCATAATACAGACCGGGGGACGATGTGCCACCCCATGTCAACAAGTAAATGAAGCAGGGATATAATGACCGAAGGGCTGGATGCCCCACGGGTCGACAGATAAGTAAGTGCAGAAAGTAATGACCGAGGGACTAAACGCCCCACGGGTCGACATATAAGTAAGTGCGGAAAGTAATGACCGAGTGGCTAAGGCGCCTCCACGGTCGACAGATAAGTAAGTGCGAGAAAGTAAAAACCGAGTGGATGGGGAGCCTCCACGGTCGTCGTCCAAAGTAAAAACAGGTTAATGGAGTCGATCGGACGACTGTGGGGCCATCGTGTTCCGACTCCGATGATTAACATTTTATTACGACCGGGCGACTATGGCGCCACCTCGTGTCGGGTAAAGCGTTTGAGCACAGTTCTACCGTTCCTCCATTCTCGTGACGGTGTTAGTACCCCCATACATTGTCATGAGCACGGGGAGTGGTATTCAAATATTTGCAGGGATATAACATCATGATAACAATGCAACAAGATAAAATGCATCATGACATATGATATGCAACATGATCAACGTACGGGCATAAAAGTAAATCCTAACACGCGACCGTGTTTGAGATAGGGTTAATGGCTTGCCTTCAACAAGGGGGTAGGGTTCAGGTTCAACTCCAACTTCTTGGGAGAGGTTTTGATCTAACAAACAAATAAAAGCATGCATCAACATCTAACTAAGTCAAACAAAAGCGTGCAAATCAACTTGCTCCAAATCCAAATCTTTTGACACCATTGGATAGAGGATTTTAAAACATACATTTCAAAAAAAGAACCACATTTTTCTGACCATTTTGAGGGAGATATGGCCATCCAAAGTTTGCTTAAAATCTGTTTAAATAAATAAAAAAGAAAACGATTCGAAAAAGGTTAAAACGCTGACAGCGGGTCCCACGGTTTCAAACCGTTACCCGCGCGCGCACAGGCGAGGACGGCGCCGTCGCCGGCGAACTCACCGGCGTCGCCTCCTGGATGCTAGGGTGGGGTAGAGGCGAGGGGGATGATGCTGCGCGACTCGGGGTGGCCGTTCGCAGCTCGTCCGCGTGGTCGCGGACGGCGGCGAGGTCGGGTGGAGCTGGGGCGTGAGTGGCCGCGGCTCCGGTGGCCAGTCGAGCACGGCGCCGTCGTCTCCGGCCACTAAACTACACGTCGGAGACGGCTACGGCATCGTGGCGGCTAGGAGAGGTGGAGTGTGGAAGGAATCGGAGAAGGAGGCGGTGGTTGCGACGAACTCGTCCGAGGATCGCACGACGGTCCTCGGGTCGATTCCGTCGACTTGGTGCTCTGCGGGACGCAGCGTTGCAGGGGAGGGCTGATGGGGGTGAGTGGGGGATGGGGCAGGGGTCAGTGGCCTCGGGGGAGGGAGTTTTATAGGCGGCCGCGGGAGGGAGGGTCGCCGTCGGTGGCAGACTGCGGTGGAGCACGCTGTGGTCGCCACTGTGCGGCGCAGCGTCGCGGGGCGGATGGCGGCTGCGGGCGGAGGAGCTTGTCACGGGGACACAAGGCAAAAGGCGGCAGGGGCGTGCAGTCAAGCACGGGTGCACAGTGTGACGGCGCGGCGGCTAGCGCTGGCCACGCTAGCGGCGGCGAGCGTGTGGCGGTCCCGGCGTTGAGGGGTCAAGGGGAAGGTGCGCGAGGGGTGAGGGTACCCGTTGGGCACGACTAGGTGGACGGGGAGGCTGTGGTGCAGCGTGGACGCGTCGAGGACGCCGTCGGGACGGGTCCGTGGCCACGGTGGCCACGTCCCAGCACGCGCACCAGCTGTGCGACCGAAGGCTGTGGCCTCCCTGGGGTGTCAGTGACAGAAGGGCTTGTGCAGGGGTGTGTTCCTGGTTGTCCCCTACAACTTTGCAGAAGACACATATGCCTGAATCAAAACTTCCCCTATACTAATATTTTGAAAAACCAAACTGGTCAAAAAGGGCATAGTGTTTAAAAGGGGGCAAAAGGGATGGGGCTTTGGTCAGGGCTTGTCCTGGGGTGTCTACACTGCATATGGGTTGGATCTGGGTGGTTGTCACCCCCTGGTTGGGATCTTTGCTAGGCTTTTTGATTTAAATGCAAAATAGGGCTGAAAATAGAGGGAGAGAAAAAGAGATAAATTTTCAAGTGAGAGCCAAATGATTTTGCATAAATAGGCTATAGATTGCCTAGGGATCATCCCTAATTTTTGGAGAATTTTTCAGAAGAGCTTTGATGTACTTCCTTTGTAAAGCTTTAAATAAAAGGTTTTGGTAATAAAGATAAAAGAAAATATTGAGGAAAATGTTTTTGGTTCAAGGGGTCACCAACAAGTGCACCAAGTGGGAGAGAACTCAAAAACATAAATTCCCATGCTTGGTGAAGTTTTTGAAGAAGTTGTAAATTAAAAGGGCAGACAAAACCAGAGGAAAACCAATTTAAATTCAAAGAGAATATTTTTAAAGGAATTTTTTTGAAAGGCCAAATTTTGGGGTGTTACAACAAAGGAGAGGAAAAAACCACGGGCGCCAACCAGCAATCACTTCACTATATCGGGGTGAGGTTACAAACGCCGTGGGTTTACAATGTATTGCTTACTCCAACCGGCGGCTTACAAGATGTATTTATAGTGGACAAACCCTATGTCGGCTGCAGTCCGACCCGGAAACGATCTGTACCGTACCGCGGGGGCTGCTGCCCCCCGCACCCCCCTCCGTGCATACTTCTGACTCCGGGGCGCTCCGCTCTCCTACGTCACAAGCTGGCCTTTATCAGTGCAAACGAATTTGGATCACCACAACACACACACACACACCAGGGGACCTGTTGAGCATCTTTCCGTGGTGTGGTGCATGTGGAGCACAGGGGTCATGGTAATTCTCGTGCGGCATGCATGGCATGATGGAACATGCAGCATTTACACGACTGAATGAGAGGCCGGTAGTGGGAGTTCTATTGACGGATAATCAAACACTTACGGAGCGACAGCCTAACCGATAACATGGCAACGAACAGTACTCAGCCCGCATATATTAGCTCCTAGCTGCTTTCCACAAAACGCTATACGTTTGTTAACTTAATCACGCACCATGTCTCAATCATCGGTCAAGGAGATTAGTAGTAGGATTTTCAAATGTGTAGCAAGATGGATGCCCAATGGAGTAAAAAAAAGTCTTGCTTGTTCATCTCCATCTTACTTATCGGCTTGCGCCGAAAATGGCGACCGGCCGGGAAAAAGTTTGGATCAAAAGCGGCCCATCGGTCGGCAGTCGTAGCTTCAATTACCTTTACGAATTCGAAGCATTCTTGCATAGTCTACTACTACGGCCGGTGCTGCCAATATGGTTACATTGAAATGGAATAGAATTATGCATGACAAGGCAATTGGGCAGAACTAAGCGTGTTTTCCTCGTTCAAAAAAGGCCATCCCCGAAAAAGTCAAAGTGTTCTCATTAAGATACCACTACTATATGTACCTAACTATGAAATAAGATGAGGATGGTTAAACAATCTTATCTTCCAATTCAACTCCCTTTCTACATATAATCCTTGATAGCTAGTGTGAGCCGCACTACCGCCGTATGGGATAGATGGATGATGTATCTATATCTTAACTAATGACCTATAGATTACCTCTACACGCATAATATTTATCACCCTACATATTCATATATCGTTTTCCCCGTGGTCTTACTTTGTCGTGAAACGAGCTACCTAGCTCCTTCGCACTTCACTTTCACTCTCGATAAAAGCACAAATAGCAAAAGGAAGTTTAAAGCGGTCTCTCCTCGTCCATACATTCATGCACTTGTTTGGTCACTAACACTGCCACTTACTCGGTTAATCCTCGTACAGTACCGTGCACTTTCCACGTAGCTCTAGGATAAAGTGGCCTAACTTGCCACGATCGCACGAGAAAATATCCTAAAGGCTGAAGTGGCAAAAACATTAATTAGTAGACTCTTTTAATATCACATTACACATGTGTGTACTTATGTAGAAGTCAGCAATTGAGCAAAGTAGTCAAGAGCACGCGTCTTTTCTTCATCGTGCGAGACAGTGTGATTACTCAAGATCTTACAGATTTGGTGATATAGCCTCAGTTTGTACGCATTGATTAAGCATTGTTCTTTTCGCCACTGGTCATTTATAGTAGTAGCTGGAACCAGTTATATAGATATCTGAAAAAGTTCCACTAACACTAGATCACATTCATGCATATTGTATACGGATTACAGATAGGGTTAGATTAGGTTTTTTTTTTATAAAGGGCTTTTATTACTTAAAAGGTTTAATCATTACACCCGGCCTCTGCATAGCTAAGATGCACACAGCCACCAGTTCAGCATCACTCAGGTCGTAAGCAAAAGATAAAAAAGCGAATTATATATCAAAATGAGAAATTGTAGATCCGCCTAAGAAGCTGGTAGGTCTATCCGGAGTCTATGTTGCCACCCATGCCGGGAAAATAACTCCCTGGCCGCAACCTCCAGTCTCGACGCCACCTCCAAAAATAAGTCTCGGTGCTCCACACGCTGCAGGGGTGACCATGCTCATAACGTCGCTGTGCACCGGTAAATAACCTGCATAAGAGAAGCATTTTTATCATTAAAAACCTTGTCATTTCTACATAGCCATAGCGACCAAATAACAGCAATCGCTCCCACCCTACTGAATAATTTGAACCTAGGATCCACTCCATTTAACCAATTGCCAAAAATGTTGGCAACAAAACCTATCTGGATGGCTGACCATATAGACCTAGCGAACTCGCACTGAAAGAATAATTGCGTAATGGTCTCGTCATGATGACAAAAAACACACTTTTTACTTCCGTGCCAATTGCGTTTGGCAATGTTATCTTTGGTGAGGATTACTCCTCGACGTAGATACCACGCAAGCACTTTAGTTTTTAGAACTATCGACTGGAATTTCGGGTAGAATAAGTGCTCTATACATAGAATCAACCGAGAATGTGCCGTTCTTCGTGAGATTCCATTGAAACTTATCTAGACCTTCCGACAATTGGATTGAATCCAATCGAATGAGCAAAGCATTCCAAGATGCTTGTCTTGTTCCAAGTAAACTTCTTCTGAACGAAACATTTGGTGGGGAAGAACCCAACACCTTCACGATCGTGTCACTTTTGTTTCGAACAATAGAATATAGAGCCGGGTATTGTTCCTTGAGGGTAGATTGTCCTAGCCAAATATCCTCCCAGAAACGAATTTCCGATCCATCCCTAATTGAGAAATATCCAAGTGGAAAAAAGAACTTCTTTGTAGCCATGAGGCCCGCCCAGAAGTGTGAATCACCAGGTTTCCAAAGAACCTGGGAGACAGCTTGATCTCCAACATATTTTCTCCTAAGGAGGGTTTGCCAAACTCCATCTTCAGATAGAAGTTTAAATAGCCACTTGCCTAGTAGCGCTCTGTTCTTGACCTCAAGGTCGTGAACTTCGAGCCCTCCTTGGTCTTTAGGGCAGCAAACCACACTCCATTTAGTCAGTCGATATTTTTTCTTCTCACTATCCCCTTGCCAGAAGAATCTAGATCGGAAATAATCCAATCGTTTTAAGACCCCTTTAGGCAGTTGGAAGAATGAAATCATATACAGTACCATATTTGTTAGTACCGAGTTTATGAGAACCAATCTTCCACCCATGGATAGGAGTTAGATTAGGTTAGATAAACAGATAACGATTCTCAACAATAACGCTTCCCATTAGTGGCATTGATAGATATGAGTGAGACAAGCTATTGCTCTTTCCCCCTGCAAATTCACTATACAATAAAATAAAGTTGTTTTTGACAACATCAAGAAAACAAAATAGCATACTAATAAGTTTTTTCAAGGGAGTTAGGTAAAGTAAAGCGCAACTTTAAATAATTAAAGTGTATCTCATCCTTTCCGAAACACCGGCTTGTTGGGGCCTAATTGGACGTTTAGTCAGTAGTTCTACCACTCACTACATTGTCAACTATATAATGTTTTTTCTACTCTGTCACTACTCACTACACCTTTATTTTTTTTGAAGTTAGATTCTACTGCCATCTTTTTTTTTGATGGTCTTCTACTGCCATCTTATTCCACTTACGAAGTGTCAAACCAAAATGAGCCAAACTTGTCTCCTAAAATAAAAGAGGGCAAACCTTACCGCACGTGCAGGAGGAAACATCCACACATGACGTGGGCCCAAATTACCTTCCAGTAGGCTCATTTCTCCTACCTCCACTATCTCATCTTTCCACGCACGCTATAAAGGGCGAAGCTATCTTTCGCACGTGCGAGCCGCGCGCACGGTTTCCGACCGAGCCGTACGTCTCGATTAGGAAAATCTGCGCGTGCCCTCCTATTCCCTTTCTGGCTCACATGCTTTCCGGCCCACTTGCGCACAGCTCTATTCCCTTTCCGCTCCTGTTTCGGTGGGCTGCTCACGTGTACGATTACTATTCCCTTTGCGTGCCAACTTTTAGAGTTTCGCTCGCACAAAATTCGGAGGACCTAGGAAACTATTCCCTTTTGGCGCCAAAACGAAAAAATGTTTTAGTTCTAAAACAGATCTCAGTAGAAAAACTAATTCTCTTTTTGGGATAGTGATATTTAGGGTAAAATAAAATGGGTGGGTGATCAGAAAACCACTTCCAACTAGTGTAAGAAAATTGAATAAAAAAGAACTACTACTTCCTACTAGTATAAAAAAAAGTGAACACAAGAAAATCTCATTTCATGCTAAAGGGGAAATAAATATTTCACCAAAAAAAATCAACTGCCACAAAAAAAGAACTATTAAAAAAAGATCACTAACTAATTCAATCTAAGAATAAAATCAAATTCCCTTTTTCGGACAGTGAAATTTCAGGGTAAAAATGGGTATGGCTGCCATCCTCATGTCTCCTTTTGCTAGGGAAAACATCCAGCAGTTCTGCTTCAACAGTTATGAATTACAAGTTGACGTAAAAAATAGGAATGAACAAACATTTATCATAATAGCTATTTAAGCTGGTTGTACTAACAGTAGAGCATGAGCAGATACCTCTATTCCCTTTGATTGTCGTTGGATCCTTCTTCTCCTTGGCTATTCCAAAAACATCGAAACAAAGGTCTGCCATGGATGTTGAAACCTGCAAATGTCACACTTAGCAGTCAAAAAAGGATGAATAGCATGTGCCTGTCCACACACTAGCATAGATGAGATGCAGGTATAAACAACCGTATGTAAAGATAAGATGATATGTTACCGTTGTAAATTCAGAGCTAGAAGTACCACACAGGTCAATTAGCTTTAGTTTGTCAACTTTGAGCTGCAGCAGGTATCAGGAAAGGCTCAGTACTACAAGAGGCAAGTCACTTATACTGTTATACATAAGCGGTAAACATGCAAAATGGACCATTGTTATTGATTCTGTTATCACCTTATGCCTCTTTGCACATAAATAGAATGCTGTTGCTGTAAACACTGGCCGACCAAAGTCTGTGTTTGAGCGGCGAGAAGGAGGCAATGCAGCCAAGAAATGCTCCTTGTAGCTGAAATATAGAAAAAAAGTTGCCTTCAGAACATCCTTCAATACATGCATGGATGCCTGGGCATGTGCCAATACGCTCTATTTGCACTACCCGGCCATGTGCTTTTACAATTTGTATCCGGCTACCTATACATGTAGACGTATGTGAGCATGCTAAATACTTCCATTTGTGTGTAAATTCGTGCTTGATCTAGATCGCTGTGTATAAAAAACATGCTTTCAAGCAGTGCTCATCTTGATTACTACTCTTACATAACGTCCTATGTGGTCTAATGTCCAATCTATGTTGTTTTCCAATAGTTCTTTGTGAGACTGCAAACCAAAATTAGCAGGCTGATAGAAATATTGTAGCAAAGCTCTGCTTAAACATATAAGACGCCAGTTCATCATCAAGATCTTGGTTGGAAACCTATTAGCATATAAAGGATTAAAGGGTCACATCATTGATCTTTCTATGTGAAGCTCAGATGATAGTACCATTCAAATTTTTTACCTAGAATATAGGACCGACTGTTTCAAGGGAGGAGTAATAACTAATAAGGCGAAATAAGACATAAAATTTATCACGTTTTTTCTGAGTCTTCGTAGACCACTAAAGGTAAATTTACCTGGAGTCCTCGACAATGTAAAAATTTCAATTCCATTGCGTAGTAGCACCCATTGTTGCATCGGAATTCCGCAGTATCCATTCCTAAGCGAAATAAGGTCATGTATGTTGGTGTGGAGTCACGCAATCATCAATGCAAGATGGGTTGACTTCTTTCCAGAATTTGTGAAGAAAATGACCTAAAGAAAACAAGTGCAACTTCAAATGAGGCTCAATAACTAAAATAACCCGTGTATCAAAAAATACATTACATTTTAAGGCATGAAATTTCAAAATTACTTCACGCAAAGAAATGTGTAACTTTTCACTAGGCAAAACTCCCTTCAGATTACCGGGCATTTTGAATACAAAAGGCTCAGCAGAGCCTGCAGTTGTATCATTCAAATAAAGAACCCTGAAGTGGTGTATCGTGAGTGTTAAACTTCCTAAAAGTGCAAGAAGATGTGCATTACACAAATAGGAGGTAGGTAAAACCAATCATGCATGGTCAAGGGTGGCGGATGCCGGGGTGGTGGCTCCGGATGGTGGATGCACGCCGAGGCGACAACCTCGGAAGGCTTTGCGATGGATCTATGGGGTTTGTCCGTGTCATAGCAAGGCATGTGTGGCACTCCGGTCCAAAAGGTCCAATCTTGTTGGATCGGAGTGAGTGGTGAAAATGTGAAACAACTTGGATTACCAAGTACATAACAAACCTGCTACCAAGACTAAACTAGCATGATGTTACCAACTACGTAGCAAACCAAGTTACCAATGCTAATAAGCTAGTTGAAGATTACCAAGCATAGAGCAAACAAGTTGCCAATGGTAAAAATCTAGATGATTACTAAGTATCCAGCAAAAAAGTAAGCAAGGTTGAACTATTAAGATACTAAGTACATAACAAATGAGTTACCAAAGCGAAACTAGCATGATGTTACCAACTATATAGCAAACAAATTACCGAATCTAAAAAGTTAGTCGAAATTTACCAAGCATAGAGCAAACAAGTCACCAAGGGTGAAATTCTAGATGATTGCCAAGTATTAAGATACCATTAACCAATTACATAACACATGGGTTACCAAGGCTAAACTAGCATGATGTTACCAACTATATAGCAAACAAGTTACCAAATCTAAAAACTAGTCAAAGATTACCAAGCATAAAGCAAGCAAAAAGGTTACCAAACCTGAACTATAAAGATACCAAGTACATAACAAACGACTTACCAAGCCTAAACTAGCATGATATTACCAACTATGTAGCAAACCAAGTTACCAAATGCTAATAAGCTTGTTGAAGATTACCAAGCATAGAGCAAACAAGTTAGCAAGGGTAAATCTACATGATTAACAAGTATCTAGCAAAATAGTTAGCAAGCTTGAACTATTAATATACCAAGTACATAACACATGAGTTACCAAGGCTAGCTTTGGGAAATTGGTTTTTATAATAGAACTGTGGGACTAAGTAATTTACAACTGTGTTTTTTTAAGGACTTGAACTATTAATATTCCAAGTGCAACAACAGTTGGAAATTAATTATTATAATACAAGTTGATATGAGAAAGTATTCTAAGTGAATTTTGTGGTCTTCTAACAATATTCTCATGGCAGAAGCATTGTAATTTAAAAGTGTGGTTCAGGTTTGATGTAAAATAGTCAGATTCCACCTTTGCCGCAGCAGCCTGAGTCATAGCTATGTCGGTGAAGTGCCACCTCGTCCCCAATTCTCAAAGATCAAAGATGAAGCCGACATATGCATTGGACGGGTGCCAAGGGGACAAGACGGAGACTCTCAACCCTGTTGGGCTGGATGGCGGCGGTAAAGCCTACAGGGACTAAGCAAATCGATAATCCTGCTTCGGTAAAGCTAGATTGTCAAACCATAGTTCAATTGTCAAACAAAGGTCACTTTATATTGCACAAGAACTTCACAAAAAAAGCTTTGTAAAAATATTTGTATCACGAGCATGTAGAAAAACCACATTAATCAACAAATGTATCAATTTGACAATGAACCAAAACAGAAACTGCACTAGTATGAACACATAGCCACACTCACTCTCACGGTCTCACTAGCAATTATAATATTGCTAAAAATTAAACATTAAGATCACAGTGCAAAAATATGACCTGAACAAAATATGAACACTCACTAGCTACAAGGACTTGACGGTCTCGGCCAGTAGTATAAATGACCTGAAAATTTTCCATGGGGAAATCGTTGACCATCAAAGTTGAGTTCACAGCATGACAGCATCAAACTAGAAACTAAAAATGCTTTAAGCAATTAAATACCTAGAGCTTTGAACTCTCAAAAATAGCATGACAGCATCAAAGTAGAAACTAAAAATGCTTTAAGCAATTAAATTTGCCTCTTGTAGTACTGACCCCACACGTTGAACATGACATATGTACAAATTTAACCACGAGAAAAGAAATCCCAAAAAAAAATAGCATGTGGACCAAAACATTTTTCTCTTCCCTAATTCACATTGAACCCAACGACATGGAGGATTCTGCTTCCCTAGATCAGACTGAACACATCGACATGGATCTCTGCCTCATCCTCCAAGGCCAGTCCCTGTCGGGGATAGAAAACAGGTAAAAATAAGAACATCATGAAAATCGAATATCCAAACCCGCACAGAAATTATGCGTTTTCACTCACCACGCTAGCTGATGTTGTCCATCTAGAGGAAGAAGAGGGCGGATTCGAATTTGAAGACTGAAAGGACGCCAGATGGGGATGGATCCGCGACTTGTTCATTGCAAGGGAAGAAGAAAAGGGAAGAAACGCTGTATTCTGGGGGAGCTGGTCGCCACTAGGTCGTCGAAGATGATGGATTTTCTAGGGGAGAGCCGGAGAGGGTCGCCGGGAGGTCGTCGAGAGCTCCTTGAGCAGGCTAATGGACGCCGAAAAGGGAAAGGTGGAAGACGACCATCGCGACAGATGTCTAAGATCGCCGGAGAGGAGGAAGCGGGCGGCGCCGGATGAGGTCCATGGGTGGAGCTCGCGATGGGATGGGAGGGGAACGGGGGAGGACGCTTGACAGAAAAAGAAAGCGAGGGCAAAAGCTGAGTAGCCAGAAAGGGAAGGGGGAAGAGCGAGTCGGACGTGACGGCAGAATCGAGCGAGCGCTCGCACGCGCGAGAATAAGCGCTTTCGAAAGAGACGAACGAGCTCCATCCCAACGGACACATACACGCTCCGTCAGAGTCGAAGCTAGAACAGAGTCGCAGCAGAGTCCACAGTATAGCAGCAGGACAGAGAAACACCATGCGCGCCCGGCGAGCCTCTTGCGGGCTGCAATCGCCGCCGGTCCCGGCGATACGATGTCGTCGTGGCCGGCGAGCATGAAGGCCCCGAAGGAGCAGACGACCCCAGCGATGGCCGTGGACTCGAACATGGTGGTGATCCTGGCGTCGCTGCTCTGCGCGCTCGTCTGCGTCCTCGGCCTCGCCCTCGTCTCCCGCTGCACGTGCCGGCGCCGGCGCAGCTCAAGCTCCGACCACTCGTCTCCTCCGCCCAAGGGGCTCAAGAAAAAGGCCATTGACGCGCTCCCCACCGTCTCCTTCGCCAGCGCCGGCGGTCCATATGCAGCGTGCTGTTCGTCATCGGAGTGCGCGATATGTCTGGCGGAGTTCGCCGAGGGTGAGAGCCTGCGCGTGCTCCCGCGATGCGGGCATGGCTTCCACGCGACCTGCGTCGACGCCTGGCTCCGGACCTGCGCCTCATGCCCTTCCTGTCGCGCCAGTATCGTCGCCGAGGAGCTCGCACCGGCGAAGCCAACCGTGGTCGTCGTGGTGGCGGCCGGAGGCAGCAGGTGCGGGAGGTGCGGTGAGGTGGCAGCGCCATCAGCCGGTTGCGGAGATGCCACGCCCACGTTCTTGCCTTAGCTTTTTTCTTTTCTTTACCTCGTTGTTTTATTTTCTAGGCTATATGATTTACCGGCTTACAGTAAATCAGTTGATCAGGTTTGTAGATTTTTTTTTGAAGGTCTGTTTGTAGAATTGTATTATTTCTTCATTTTACTTCTAGTGCCCTATGCTTTTCAGGTACTCCCTCCGTTCCAAATTAATTGTCTTGGTTTTGTCTAAATATGGATGTATCTATACTTGTTTGATGTCTATATACATCCATGTGTAACAAAATGTGTGTCAATTAAATCCGAACGGAAGGAGTAGATGTCAATCCAATGTACCTGGACAAGTTCTGTAGTTCTTGTAAAGTAAACTTGTGCTTTATCATGTTCTTTCCTTTTCCTGTCGATTTCATTTTGTTTTGGGTGGACTGGTTTGTTCTGCTCTGTAACCGAACGTAGCCGAGTAAGCTTTAGTCTCCGTCAGAATCTGATTCGCCAGTGATTAAAGGCACAACATGATAGCAGCTCGACTGATGGTAAAGGTACTGTATAAGCGGCATGGAAAGAAATCATCAGTGTTATTCGGATCATTCAATTTTGACTATGACACTTGTTCGCATTGCTGCACATATATGTGGAGAATAAAAAGGGTAACTAAACCTGCTGCTCTCCTTCATGAACATGTACCTACTTGCATTTTAGCCGTACCAACGTCTTCGTCGTGAATAAACTTGACTTGCTCAATATATGTAGTTAACCGAAATCAATAGAAACTAATTGTAAAAACTTCACTTACTCCTCATCTAAAAAACACTCTTTCCATTCTTGCCTCACGGTTGCAAGCACAAACCCGCTATATATGGTCTAAACTAAGCTAAGCTAGAGTCCTTCGTACTATGTGGATCAAGATATAAGCACATGAAAATGTGATTGTGGACAAAGGTTGTTGGCCAGGTAGCTAGCCCTGGGGATAAGATACATACTCTGCATCTACTATCTAAATATCTTTGCTCTTTCCTAATGGATATAGACTTTATGTGTACCGTCCCATCATGAAGATTATCATTAGGTGATTGAGATCTCCATGCATGTTTGGCTGCCGGGGACCAGCCGCGTGCATGTGTGTACAGTATGGTACATCTGCAGCTATGGCCTATGGGCAGGGCGGACATAGGTTATGCTACCGTGTGTCACATGACACCGGGCAAAATCCTATTTCCTTGCTATATTTAGTAGATTTGTAGTGTAGGACATCCCTGAATTTAAGAGAAAAATTGTATGTCTCATACAATGACACCGGGTCGATTTTGCTCTGGGTCCGCCCTATGGGGGCATGTTCAAATCATCAAACGGCGAGACAAAGGGTTACTGGTTTTACGTTTTCACCATGAACACTCCCGGCCGTCCGATTTGATAGCCGGCGGTTAGGATTCTCGTCTTAGATAAATAGCTTGTTGGCATGCACACGTGCTGCATCATGCATACTGTAAAACAATGTATTGGGGCAACAGCGCAACACCCAAACCGGGTGTGGCTATCTCGTTTATATAGGTGTACCAAAGTGTACAAACAGATTACAACTCGTATATACAAAAGCCACGTACAACAGATACTCCGCCCGTTCGGCCTACAGGGCTTTCTTTGAGGGCAAGGTTGGGATGGCGGGCGCCGAGCAGATTTGGCGCTCGCGAGCTCCAAACAAGTGCAAATTTTTCCTTTGGCTCGCACTGAAAAAGAGGTGCTGGATAGCTGACCGCCTAGGTCGTTGGGGGCTGCCCAGGCCGGCTGCTTGCCCTTTCTGTGATCAGGTGGAAGAAGACATTGATCACCTGCTGCTCGGCTGTGTCCTGGCCAGGGACGTCTGGTCCTCCTTTCTGACTAGATGGGGGAGAGCAGATTGGATCCCTGATCACAACGCATGTCTAGAGGAGTGGCTGCCGTTGAGGACGCTTGGAGGGAACGAGGCGAAGGATATGTGGACCGCGATCACCCTCATCTGCTGGAGTCTCTGGAGGCACAGGAACAACGTGGTCTTCGACAAAATGATAGTCAACTTCAATGTGTTTCGTTAGGGCATGAAATACCGGATTCGATGAAAGGTAAGTTGCACCGATGTTATCACACCAAAGGACCGGTGGCTGATCTTGGGGAACTCCCAACTCTCTCAATAAAGATTGTACCCATATAAGCTCAGCTGTGGCATTGGCAACCGCCTTGTACTCAGCTTCAGTACTGCTGCGAGACATTGTAGCCTGTTTGCGAGCACTCCAGGCGATCAAGTTAGGACCAAAGAAGACTGCATATCCCCCGTGGATCGACTGTCATCAGGGCTGCCAGCCCAATCTGCATCGGAGAATGCCGAGAGAACACAGGAGTGGGCGGGTCGAAGATACAAACCATAGGAAACAGTATGACAGATATATCGCAGTATGCGCTTCACAGCTGACAAATGTGAAGTCCGAGGAGCATGAAGATACTGACACACACGATTAACTGCATAGGAGATATCAGGCCGAGTGATAGTCAGGTATTGCTGGCCACCAACGAGGATGCGATACTCAGTGGCATCATCAGAGGGGAGGAGATCTCCATCAAGAGCAGACAACCGATCAGTGGACGATATAGGAGTAATAGCATGTTTACTCTTGAGCATACCAGCAAGGCCCAACAAGTCCATAGAATACTTGTGCTGAGAGAGAGTCAGGCCATCAGACGACTGAGATACTTCCAGACCGAGGAAGTAATGCAAGGTGCCCAAATCTTTCACAGCAAAGTCACCACTCAATCTAGCAAGAAGGCGGTCAGCAGCGGCAACAGAGGAACTAATAAGTGTCATCGACGTATACCAACAGATACATAGTTACCTCAGGCCGCTGAAGAAGAAATAGTGACGTATCGGCAGTGGATGGAACAAAACCATGAGCACGAAGAACTGAGCCAAGACGCGCATGCCAAGCACGAGGAGCCTGCTTAAGTCCATAGAGAGCCTTAACAAGTCGACATAAGTGATGCGGACGGGCAGAATCAACAAACCCCGGAGGCTGATGCATATATACCTCTTCTTCCAGAATTCCATGAAGAAAAGCATTTTGAACATCCAACTGACGCAAAGACCAACCTCGTGTAACATCCAAAGAGAGCAATAGCCGAATAGTGGTAGGCTTAACAACCAGACTAAAGGTATCCTCATAATCAACACCATACCTCTGTTTAAAACCCTTGGCCACTAACCGTGCCTTGTAGCGTTCAATAGAGCCATCAACATGTTTCTTGACTTTGAACACCCACTTGGAGTCAATAATATTAACCCCGGAAACAGGAGGAACCAGCTGCCAAGTATTATTTTTCAAAAGGGCCTATGTATTGGGGCAACAGCGCAACACCCAAACCGGGTGTGGCTATCTCGTTTATATAGGTGTACCAAAGTGTACAAACAGATTACAACTCGTATATACAAAAGCCACGTACAAATACTGTCTAACACATACTACGTAGCTGCTGAAATGCAGCTGCACTACTGAATTAATGTTGGCGCGTGAGAGGTTGATAGTGGGAGTAGACGGCCGGCCAGTCGGCGGGATTGTACTTAGTTGTTTGACTAGCTAGTTGACCAATAATCAAACACCTACTTAGAGCAGCCTTGCTACGGTATCAATCGACCATATATACTCTCCATACCAAATTATAAGACGTTTTAATTAGCGTACAACTTACTATTTTTTTTTATAATTCGGTACAAAGGGAGTATATTTTTATGTACTATATCTCGATCGGCCACTCACTCGACATTGTTATATGCAAAAATATTGCCAGTCAAGTCAAAAAAGTTTAACACATGTTTGTCGACGTATCATCTTACCCCAAAGAAAATGGAGCGGCCAGGAAAAAGTTTGGTCAAAGCGGCCGACTGATCGTTTATTAGTGTATGTAGCTTTACCTTAACTTAGGATATCTTCCTAATACTAGCTTCGAAAACGGAATAGTATGAGCCGCACTACCTCTGGATGGGAGATGATACATATCATAATTTTTTTTTTTGTTGCGAAAGATACATATCATAATTAGTAGGTGTGTTATATAAATTAGCTATCTCCTTCTTTTGCCTTTACTCTCACTTTTGATAAAGCGTGTCGCTCATCTAGCGAACATGCATGCAATCGTCAAACTTGAATTAGTAATTAGGGCTGCCACTTTGTACAGAAATTAGGATACTTGTACAGAAAATGTGGCTCGTTCTGAGTGAATTTGCACTAGAAGAGGTAATTTTCAGTCGTCTATGGCTTTTAGTCGTGTATTATCATGCCTCAAAAGGGGAGAGGTCCGAGGACCACTAGCAAAACATCTGAGCTCCCACCAATGGGCAAGAACACAAAAACAAGGTGCTCCCACGATTTGATATGTCTTTGTACACATTGTGATGATAGACATATCTGTGGAAGAATGAATGTGGGCAAATGGCAAACTTTGCAGTAAAGGTGGCTGGCCATGTAGGCAGCGTTGGGATAAGATCATGAGGAGAAACTATCCAAATATCTGCACTTTCCCACTTGATGTGGATAGGTAAGTGGCCTTTATGTGTACCGTCTCATCTCAAAGATTCACCTTTTCTTTTCCAAAGAATCATCCGATCGGGTGATTGAAATGCCACATGATTTGGGCGTAGGGGACATGTTGAGCATCTATATGCGTAGTGTGGTGCATTTGCAGCATAGGGGTCATGGTAATTCTCTTGGAACATGCTGAACTATGAAGTTGATGTATGAGAGGTCGGTAGTGGGAGTTTTCGTTTGACAATTTGACGGATAATTAATAAAGCACGTAGGGAGCGAGAACCTAACCGATAACACATGCATGCACGAACATTATTCCACCGCATAGATTAGCTACTGCTCTCCACAACATGTTATACGTTTGTTAACTTAATCACGCACCATGTCTATATTTTCCATCAAGGATACTAGTATTTTTCAAATGTGCAAAAAAAAAAAAAGAAAAAGATGGATCATCGATGCCAAATTAATTGAGTCAAAAGGGTCTTGCATGTTCCTCTCCAACTTACTTATCAGCTTGCGCCTAAAATGGCGACAGGCCGGGAAAACGTATTGATCAAAAGGGCCGATCAGTCGGCAATTGTAGTTTTACCTTTACGAACTCGAAGCATTATTGCATAGTCTACTACTAATACTAAGCGCGCGTGTTTTCCGCGTTCAAAAAGGCCATCACCTAGCAAGTCAAGGTGTTCTCATTAAGATAGTACTAATATATGTACCTAACAATGAAATAGGATGAGGATAGTTAAACAATGTTATCTTCCATTTCAACTCCGTTTCTACATATAATCCCTGATAGCTAGTGTGAGCCGCACTACCGTCATATGGGATAGATGGATCATGTATCTATATCTTAACTCATAACATATAGATTACCTCAACACACATAGTCTCAGTTAATAGCACATATATATAGCAAAGGGAAGTTTAAAGCGGTATCTCGCTGTCCATATATTCATGCAATTGTTTGGTCACTAACACTGCCACTTACTCGTTAATCCTTATACATCATTGTGCATGCAGTTTCCACTCTAGGATAAAGCGGCCTAACTTGCCACGATTGCAGGGGCAAAATATCCCAAAGTATGAAGTGACAAAAACTATTATCAGTGTACAAGTCAATATGCTAGTACACATATGTACTTACTATGTAGAAATGAGCAAGTGAGCAAAATAGTCAAGAGCACGTGCCTCGTCCTTGCCGTTTCAGATCGATGGGATTAGTCGAAATGTTACAAGATTTGGAGATATATAGCCTCCATACATAGTGACATGGATATCCCAAATAAAGTTCCGACGGAAAACCTAACTCCCTCTCTCCCTCCCGTGGCGCACCCACTAGTAGGAATATGCTTATAGCCACCACCCTACCGCTGGCGGACGACATTTGCGTCTGCCAGCGGTATTTACTAGTGGCGCACGCATTTTCCGCACGTCAGCTGTACCAAAGTACCACTGTCGTACATTTTATCATGTGCGCCAGCGGTAATTTCGAGCAGGTCGCTGGGATGCGAGGCTAACTACCGCTGGCCGCCGGGGGGCCCCGACTACCATCCCCGAGCCCATCCCCGAGCGGATCCCTTACGCCGCTGCCGCCGGCGTAGGCCGCGGTGGTGGCGACCCTGGAGCCTAAGGTGCTAGGGGTGGTGGATGCGGCGACTACCTCCGAAGATGCGGCTGGGGCGGCGCCAGCGGAGGCGGTCGAGAGCGGTGGTCGGGGCCGCGACCTCGGCCAGGCGGCGGTTCCTTCTTCCCCAGACCTGGTGCGGGCGCTGGAGGCGAGCCGTGGGTCTTGTGTCCCCGCCTAGCCCTGCCGTCTTCTGGCGGCGCGGTCGTCCCCTAGCAGAGCAGCTTCGAGGTGGTGCACGCGCGGCTTAAGCCCTCTGCAGCGATACCTCTGGTGGCGCAGGTGGCGGGTCTGATCCCTCAGGGCGATCTGGGCTGGCCGGGACTGCTCCGATTGGGGTGCTACGGGATGGTGAAGTTGCAGCCGTTCTCCCCTTAATTGCTTTGACCGCCGACGTGGGGGCTGGCTGGTTTTGCTGAATAATGGCGGAGGTCTTAGGGTTCCGCAAGCGCCAAGAAGAAGATCTACCTGACACTTGTTTATTCGATCTCGTCGGATTGCCGAGTTCCGGAAGGCTCCTTCGGCGAACTCCATTGGGCAATCAAGCCTGGAGATTGTCGGATCGGGTGGTATTCGGCCGCGCGCAGCCATATTTATTCTGACCGTTTGGTTTCAGAGGAAGCGTCACGAAGCTCTGCATCGGTTGCCATTGGGGACATGCATTTCCATTTGCCGGTGAAGTCAGAGTGCGGAGAAGGACATGGAGACCTAGATCTGAAGACTAGCAACGGTGGTTCGATTCCTGGTGGCGATGAGGAATTTGCTTGGTGATTTGTAACTTGGAATTGCGGCAACGGCAAGTGGGGGCGACAGTACAGGAGAAGTACAGTGTCTAAACTTTTAGGGTGAACATCTAAGGTCTGGCCTTAATTGGTTGTGCCTAGCAATGGCCTTGCTGAAGGCATTGCTTTTGCGAGTTTGGATTTTCTTCAGGGTGAAAATCTATGATCTATGATCAGGGTGGCGACGACGCTATAGCACTGTTCCCTTCTTGAAGTCGCCGCTTTTGGAGAAGTTGTACTTCTGGTGCTGTTTTTGGTGGTGTTAGGCCTGTTGTTACAAGGAATAGATCACTGGCGGGACTTTTCTTTTTTGTAATTCTTTTTCTTATTCTGGGCTGTGTGCATCCGTGTTATCGCTAGGACAATGCGTTGTTGCAGAGGCTGGATGTAATTGGTATCTTCTCGATATTAATATATAATCCTTATCTAAAAAAATAAATCTTGATCCATATATATGTGCACACGGATTGAAGATAGGGTTAGATTAGGGTTATAGAAACAGATAGCGATCCTCACTAATAAAGTTTTCCGAGTTTCATCGATCGATACAAGTGAGACGAGTTATTGGTCTTATTCGCGCAAATTCACTACACAATAAAATAAATATTTTCACAGCATGTAGAAAATAAAATAGTTAAGACTATATTTTTTACAAGGGGGTAAGTAAAGTAAAGCGCAAGTTTACACACCGGCTTGTTGGTCCCTAATCGGTAGTAGACGTTTAGTCACTAGCTCTACCACTCATTCTGCTTTTTTATATACTGTCACTATATTCTACTGCTTCCTTATTTCCACTTACGAAGTTTCAGAGCAAAATGAGTCAAACTTGTCTCCTACCCCCACTAAATCCAGCACGCTATAAAGAAACGGACGAGCCCCATCCCAGCGAACACATACACGCTCCGTCAGAGTCAGAGCAGAGTCCACAGAGCAAAACCATGCGCACCCCAGCGAGCCTCTTGCACCACACGGCCGCAATCGCCGCCGGGCCCGGCGAGCCGACGTCGTCGTCGCCGACGAGCATGAAGGCCCCGGAGGAGCAGACGTCTCCAGCGATGGCGGTGGACTCGAACATGGTGGTGATCCTGGCGTCGCTGCTCTGCGCGCTCGTCTGCGTCCTCGGCCTCGCCCTCGTCTCCCGCTGTACGTGCCGACGCCGGCGCACCTCAAGCTCCGACCACTCGTCTCCTCCACCCAAGGGGCTCAAGAAAAAGGCCATCGACGCGCTCCCCACCGTCTCCTTGGCCAGCGCCGGCGGTCTATATGCTGCATCGGGCTCCTCGCGGCCATCGGCAGCCGCGTGCTGTTCGTCATCGGAGTGCGCGATATGCCTGGCGGAGTTCGCCGAGGGTGAGAGCCTGCGCGTGCTCCCGCGATGCGGACATGGCTTCCACGCGACCTGCGTCGACGCCTGGCTCCGGACCTGTGCCTCATGCCCTTCATGTCGCGCCAGTATCGTCGCCGAGGAGCCCGCACCGGCGGCGCCAACGGTGGTCGTTGTGGTGACGGGCGGAGGCAGCAGGTGCGGCAGATGCGGCGAGGTAGCAGCGCCATCGGTCGGTGGTGCGGATGCTGCGTCCACGTTTTTGCCTTAGCTTATCATCTCATCCTTTTTTCTCTCGGTTTTGCTAGGCTACGTGCTCAGTCAGTTCATCAGGTTTGTAGTACAGTTCTTCTGTTTCGTCAATCCAATCTACCAGGACAGGCTTTGTAGCTTTTGTAAAGTATAAACTTGTGATTTTCAAGTTATTTCTTCTTCCTCTCGCGGAAATCTTTTTATTTCCTTCGTTTTAATTTTGTATTGGCCTTTTGGGTGGTCGATCCGGTCTGTTTTGCCCTTTGACGAATGTAGCCGATTAAGCTTCAGTCTCCGTCAGAATCTGATTCACCATTGATTAAAGGCACAACTTGATAGCAGCTCGACTGATGGAGAAGGCATACAAGTGGCATCGAAATTAATAATCATTAGTGTAATTCGGATGCGTTCAAGTTTGATCATGACACTTGTTCAAACTTTGATCGGATAGATGACGTTTTGCAACGCGGCGGGTAGGGTGTCAATGCTGACATTGTTGTGACGACAGAAAGTGATAATTACCTTAAATGCTTATTTAGTTTCTGCACATGTGTATATTTTGTTAGCCGGGGAAGTGTGGGTATTAAAGTCAATGATGATTTAGGTCATTATTTTCAAACACAGAAAGGCTTGCGTCAGGGTGATCGTTTATCACCAATTCTGTTTAACGTTGTGGCCGACATGCTTGCAATAATGATTGCATGAGCCAAGGAAGATGGACAAGTGGATGGTTTAATACCTCACCTAGTGGATGGGGGAATATCAATTCTTCAGTATGCTGACGATACAATAATTTTTATGGAACATAATCTTGAAAAAGCATTGAACATGAAGCTGATTTTATGTATTTTTGAACAACTCTCCGGTCTGAAGATTAATTTCCACAAAAGTGAGATCTTTTGTTTTGGAAAAGCTCAAGAAGTAGAGGAACAATATAGGGTACTTTTTGGGTGCGAATCTGGTACATACCCATTTAGATACTTGGGTGTTCCAATTCACTTCCGAAAACTAACAAATGGAGAATGGAAGATGATAGAAGACCGGTTTGAGAAGAAACTAGCAAGTTGGGCCAGAAAACTTTTATCTTATGGGGATCGATTAATTCTGATTAATTCAGTACTAACGAGTCTACCTATGTTCATGTTATCAATCTTTGAAATACCTATAGGGGTACGGAAAAGATTGGACTTTTTTAGATCTCGGTTTTTCTGGCAAAGCGATGGCCACAAACGTAAGTACAGACTAACTAAATGGAATATTATGTGTAGACCTAAAGATCAAGGGGGACTTGGGATTGAGGTTTTAGACATTAAAAACAGATGTTTACTAAGTAAATGGTTGTTCAAAATTTTGTCCGAGGAGGGAGGGGTATGGCAGGAGCTAATCCGAAATAAGTATTTGCATTCAAAAACGTTGTCTCAAGTGCAGAGTAAACCAACAGATTCCCACTTTTGGAAAGGGATAATGAAGGTAAAAGATGAGTTTTTGAAACGTGGGTCTTTTGTGGTGGGAAACGGAGAGAATACTCGTTTTTGGGAAGATACTTGGCTTGGGGACAAGCCCCTATCTAGTCAATATCCTTCCTTATATAATATTGCACATCGAAAACAAGTTTCAGTTGCTGATGTTCTGACCGAGGCTCCTCCTCCAAACTTAGGTTTTAGGAGAGCGTTAACCGGAAATAAATGGACTAGATGGCTGCATTTGGTAAACAGACTAATGCAGGTTGATCTTACAAATCAGAAAGATGTTTTTAGGTGGAGTTTAACCAAGGACGGGGTTTTCACGGTCAAGTCTTTATATCTAGATTTTATAAGTGATCATACAAGGTTTCTTCGTAAATACATATGGAAAATGAAAGTACCATTAAAAATCAAGATTTTTATGTGGTTCGTATACCGTAAGGCGATTTTAACCAAGGATAATTTAGCCAAACGGAATTGGAATGGTTGTAAAAAATGTTGTTTTTGTGATCAAGATGAAACAATTCAACATTTATTTTTTTCTTGTCCTCTAGCAAGAATGACTTGGCGTACTATTCAGATGGCTTTTAATATTGTGCCCCCAAGTGATATAACAAATTTGTTTGGTAATTGGCTAAGGGGAGTCTCTAAAACAGAGAAGGTTCAAATCCGAGTTGGTGTTTGCGCCCTACTTTGGGCCATTTGGAACATACAGAATGACTTCATCTTTAACAGAGCAAAGAATACTTCTTTTATGCAGGTTATACCGATGGCTACACATTGGATCCATACGTGGTCCTACCTAAAGTCAATGGACAAGCGCGGCGCAATGGATTTTGGGTGCAGCCGCCTGGAATCGGTCGCATTGGATCTATATTCCCAGTTCAGCTGGCGTTCTGACCTTAGGATAACATGTTAATGCAGAGTCATTATATGTTTTTCCTGTTCTTTAGATGGTTGATTCATGTTGCAACTTTATGCGACCCATGATGTAATAAGTTTGTAATGATTCTGGATATCAATAATCAATAAAAGCCGCATGCATCAATCGATGCAGAGGCTGGGACTCCCCCTTTTCAAAAAAAAAAAACATGTGTATATTTGGAGAAAAGTGGGTAACTGAACCTGTTGCTGGCCTTCCTTCATGAACATGTACTTGCATTTTCGCCCTACCAACGTCTCCTTCAACATATCTGAAATCAATGGTAATTAATTGTAACAACTTCAAATTTTTGCCCACCTTAAAAAAAAAGAGCGATTTTCTCATCACGATTATGTAAAAGTGAGCATAGGTGACAAACCATGGTCCATGGAAAGGAACATGGGTTCCCTCTCCACGAGGTCAGAAAGTGGCTCCATGAAAATGTGCGTTCCTCTAATGTCAAGCCCATAGTTGATTTAATGACCTTGTTGGCTAGATTGACATTGCGACCCGGGTGATTTATTGTGAAATGTTTTTGTGAAAGAAGTGACAGCTGAATTTCAGAATTTCTCACAATCGTGGATTTCTACTATATCAATACCACGTAGGCTTTACTTAATATATATAGTGTTTTACCTTTCAACATAGAATACCACATAGGCTTTCATTTTTATTTTCTGATGGCAGCTTGACCACGTGAACTACAGAACTAACCATCAGTGTAGTTGCGTTCAAGTTTGATATCAACGATGTGAATATAAACATGAGAAGAAACTCAATGAGATATTCCATTAGTCCAGAGCCA
This sequence comes from Poa pratensis, assembly GCA_947311845.1. Classification (NCBI taxonomy): domain Eukaryota; kingdom Viridiplantae; phylum Streptophyta; class Magnoliopsida; order Poales; family Poaceae; genus Poa; species Poa pratensis. Next base: position 24,261,064 of record CAMZMU010000041.1, on the reverse strand, counting down.
GTGAGTCTCATGAAACTTGTTGAAACATATGATTGATCTGCTCGACTAGTTTTTGCAACGCGACTGGTAATGTGCACGAAGACTACCTTTTTGCAATGCACAAAAGTGGTGATTCCTATGAGATACATATTTTCTTTGCTAGAGATATGAATTGAGGGGCATGGGTTACTTCTCTAGCATGCATCCTTTAGCGAAAAAAAAAACCACCATTAAGGGGGAAGTTTTTCAGGCTCTCTCCTCACTCCAAAATTCAGCCGTCCGATCGAGATCGGACGGCCCAAATTGATCAATTCGCGCAAGTGCTGTAGCATGAACAGTATCTACAGTATCGCGCGTGATCTGGGCCGTCCGATCTCGATCGGACGTCGCCAGCATCGTCTCGCCTCGCGCTTTTACAGAAAGCCGCCCGCGAAGGACCTAGATGCAATTATGGAAAACAACAGGGACATTGTTGCAAACATGCTTCCACAATCCCTCTCCCCGCAGTTCCTTCTCTTGCCCGCACGGCCCCGGCGACGCCGCCGACGCCGACGCGCGCCCCCGCCGCGCCATTGATCCTCGATCAAATCGCCGCACATGTATGCTCCGCCACCCCGACCTCTCTCTCCTCGCCCACTCTCGCGTGCCGGGCCGGCCGAGGCACGCCGGAATCGACGCCGCCATGCCCTCCCTCGGACCGCCGCGTTTTTTCGCCGCCGGCGACGCTCCGCCGTCCCAAAATCGGCGGCGCCGCCACCTGTAACCACCCCGCCTCCGCGCGCCACCCCGCCTCCACACACGGTCGCCAGAGCGTCCGCGCCGGCCCGCCGGCGACGCCTCTTCTCCCGAGCGCTCCTCCATCTCGCCGCCTCGCACTGCCGCCACGCGTGCGCGCTCCTCTATCCCCTCGCGCGCACCACTCCTCCAATCCCCTTCTCCCATGGTCGGGGCCGCCACGAGCAACGTCCTTCTCCTCCATCGTCTGCCACAGCTCCTTTGCACGTACACCGCTGCTCCTTCGCGTCCTGCTCCACCACGAGCTCGAGGATTCCAGGGCGTCCGGACCCGGCTTCTTCTCCACGTTTGGATCGGGGGATGGCCACGAGATCGACCATGGCTTGCGAGACCAATTCAGGTTCCTACCCCCACGCTTCCTCCTTCTCCTCCTTTGTTGATTTTTCGGTTTTCATATAAGGCGTGCATGTTCTTCCCGGATCTGACATTGTGTTCTGCATCTTTTTCTCTATTTCTTCAGGGTTGGGGCTGCAGCAATATTGAACGAGTCGTCACCCCAACCATGGAATCGATCTGCTAAGTTCTTTTGTTGGATCCGTTGCTGCACATGAATCGCTGGTTGGAGATCAGTGCCAAAAACATTTTTCCCCATTGGGTGGTCATGCGTAGAGGTATAGGTTGCTTCTAGGTTCTTTAGATTGTACAAAAATTCGATCTACTAAGTGGTGGTCATGCGTAGAGGTAGATGTAGATACCGCTTCTAGAGTTTGGGGGACAGGTTGGTTTAGTTACCAATTCTCCATTGAGGGATACTACTTTTTTGTTGGAGGTTTAGCTGTTGTCTCGAGGCAGTTCTATTGTATGTAGTATCAAAGTCCATGAAGAAAAAACCAACGCATGGCTGTTTCCGATGGTGTACTGACTGCTGCACCTTGCATCTCCCACGCACACCTGATTTGAAGCTCTTCTTTTTCTCATGTAACCAATAAAATTGCGTACTTGCAGCTGAGACATACGAGGAAGCCGTGATGACACATAGTTGCTGCAATATTGAAGCAGATGAGCGACACTTGAAATATATGTGAGGCAGACAACAACACACATCCATTATGGCAAATGTTTTCCTTCTGCCCATGGCTTCTCTACTGATTGATACGTTTCTCATGTCCATTGCTGGTTTAGTAATGGATTCCTTTGAACGTGCTCCTGCTGACTTTATTTGGTTTTCATTTTTTGTTTAGCAGGATATCATCTTCGTGGTCTTGTACAAGACTAATTTTTCAGGTATATAGTTGTATTCCCTGTCCATGTATATGTATGTGTTCTGTACAATTAAGAAAAGCCATATCCATGAGTATTGGATTGGACGATATCATCTAGAGTTGTTGCCAGTGATGGATACTTATGGGAATAGAGATAGTTCTCATGCATCTCTTTTGCTAAGAATATGTATTCAGTTCAGGTCTTTTAGAACGGAGAAAATTAGAATGCTTCCCTTTTTTATGGTAGTATATACTTTCTTTGGATCTTTGATGCCTTCCTTTGTTCTGGTATTAAATACAGATTTTATGCCATAATATGTGAGATGCTTTACTGCAGGATTTAGGTAGTATAAGATGGAGATTTCAGGAAATATGGGCGAAGCATATTTAGGCCTGAAACTTTTGTCCAGAGATGTGAAGTTCCCTCCCTTGCGCTCAACAGTGATATCGAGCTTCTACGCATGATTCACCATTTCTGCAGCTTCGTTGAGGTTTATATATGAGCATATGTATTCTTTCAGCTTTTCTGTTGTTGGCGTCTTGATTTTGTGTGTGGAAATTAAGACGACCAGATGCAGTATGTAAAGCATATAGATTTTGATGCCATGTAAACTAAAATAATTTTCTCTAATCAAGGGTTTGCTGCCAGGTTCAGATCTCTGGTAACGCAAGCTGCTCCTTTCAGACAATATACACAGTTTAATTCTTGAATATAAGTTTCTTTTCCTTTTTATGCTTTGAAGAGAAGAATAAATATTTAGTTATGTGATGGTATGATATAGTTTTTATTATCTCAAAGCTAGCACATAATTTCTCATGTGTCAGCATGGATTTAATCATATGCATGCCTTCTGAAATACTACAGCTAGAGGTACCAGATACTTCAATCATGTTTTTTTTTCTATTGGCGAATTTTAATGTCTGGATTATTTTTTCATATGTGGATGCAAACATTTCTTAGAATTAGTGGTGGAATATGTTCTTGGTAGAATTTTAAACTTCAGGCACTAGCTAATCTGGTAGTTCATAGTCTTGTTGTATGTAAGTATTTAAGTTATCCTTGGTGCATGTTCGCCATGTCAGTTTTGTTACTCACATATGTAGTAAGATTATTTCCCGTTGGTTGGTTTTAATCCATTAATTTACATTTTTAAATGCTTAATTAAATTATCCACTCTTCTGTTATTATATAACTCATCTAGCTAGATTGTCACACACTTAATACAACTTAGTTGAGCTACATTGTCTATTAGTTTAGCCGCACATATAATTGTTTCTTACTATAATTTGTTTTAGTCTTTGGTAGGATCAATTGTAAATAATGGATGAAAGAAAATATTTGCCAACAGAGGGAAGCAAATATCTATGAAGCTTCTTTGCTCCCATCGATTATATTCAAACAAGATTTCCAGTTTAAGCGCAAAAGCTAGCGGGACAGAGGATGGGAGCGTGGACCATAGCAAGATTTCTCCAATCCATGGTATTGTTTGATGGATGTGGTGTCACCTGACCATGGTTTTTAAGGCGTCGCCTAGGCGACGACTAGGCGTCGGGGCGGCCCGGGATGGTAAGGCGTCGTTCTCGCCTTAGTCTCGGATCGAAGGCGTCCAGATTCGTAGTTGAGGCGTCCAAGTCGACGCCTAGGCGTCGAGAGCGTCGCTCTGGTCGTTTTTGGACGCCTTCGTCGTCTCCGGGCAGATCGAGCGGGAAACAGAGCTCGACGGGGTGGGAAGCAGAAATTGGGCGGGAAAGAGAAGGGATTCGGGGGTTAAGTAGTCAGGAATCGATGTGAGAGAGGGTGGGGAACTCACTCGTGGCAGGAATCGATCCGAGAGAGAGAAAGAGGAGCTCTCTCCTCTCAGGCGGCCAGCTCCTCTTCCGTCAGATCTCGTCCTCCTCCGCCCGATCTCGCCCTCCTCCGCCGGCTTCCGCCCTCCTCCGCCAGCTTCTGGGCCTCTCCTCCCCTGGCGTAGCCCTCTCCCAGCAGGGTAACAAGGTACGGCTCCACTTTCTCCCTCATGGTCTCTTTCCTCTCCGCTGTTAAGTTGTGCTGCTTGCCTGCTTGTGCCCGTGGTGCTGTGACTGTGATGCTCTTTGTGCCTCTTATATAGTAGATTAGTAGTAGCTAGTTGATTAGATTAGTAGTATAGCTCGTGTCCCGTTGTGGTTAAACTAATTGATGCATGTCCTTGTTAGCTGATTAGATCAATATAATAGTAGCTTAGTGGATCTTCTTTATACTAGCTTATTAGAATAGTAGCTTAGTGGATGTTCTTTAATATATTGTTTGCACCTTGCAGCTCCACAATGGTAGATGCGGGAGGTGGGGAAGGTGATGCAGCTTATGACCCAATGAAGATCCAGAACGCAGGCCATGGAGGTCAAAAGATCCAGGGTGGAACTATGCGTATTGGTTGAGAGCTGGCGATGTCAATGCTGTTGTATGCAATCTTTGCAAAAAGGTAACTCATGGAGGGATCAAGAGGCAGAAAGAGCATCTTGCTGGCACCGGTGGAGATGCATTAGGCTGTCCAGGTGCTAGCACACAACTTAGGAGGGAGATGCTAGAGTATTTGGAAAAGAACAGGAGAAACCCAGGACTGCCAGATGATGATGATGTAGTGGAGGTAGATGCAACAGCAGTCCAATATTCCACTACAAGATCAAGTTCAGGGACAGCAGCCAAGCATAACAAGAAAGCCTTTGCTTCAAAAGTCCATGGCAAGAAGAAACAAACTGTTGCAGCCAAGTCAATTCTTTCCATGCTTAGGAAAAAACATGAGGATGTTGTTGATGATAGACGCTCCGGGATTTCTCAAACCACCATGGAGTCCTCCACAAAAACAGAGGCAGAGAGGCACTATGTGAGTATGCAGTGGGCATTGTTCTTCTATGAGAGTGGCATACCATTCCATGCTGCAAGCTCTAGGCAATTTCTGGTTGCAATAGAAGCCTCCTGTCAATATGGCTTGGGTTACAAACCTCCTTCTTCGCATGAGCTGAGAGAGGCATTGCTTAGGGATTGTGTGAAGGAAACAAAACTTATGAGAGTGAAGCATGAGGAAGCATGGAAGCAATATGGCTGCACACTCATGTCAGATGGCTGGTCAGATAGAAGGGGACGCCACTTGATCAACTTCCTTGTAAACAGCCCGGAGGGCACTTACTTCCTAGAGACAGTTGATGCATCAAGTGAATGCCAAGATGCTCGGATGATAGCTGATTTGCTGGAGACGAGAATTAATGATGTCGGTAGACGAGAATTAATGCCAAGATGCTTGGATGATAGTTGATGCATCAAACAAATTGTCAAAAACACAAGCTGGTTTGAATGTGCAAGACATTGTGCTTTCGGCTGAGTGGTGGCATTCAGTTGAGGACTGCCTTAGAGCTTCAGGACCACTTCTTCGGGTTCTTAGGATAGCTGATGGTGATGAGGTACCTGCCATGCCAGAAATTTCAGCACTAATGCGCTATGCAAAAGAGAAGATCACTCAAGGTTTCCCCATCAAAACAAGCAAGTTTTGCTCAAGAAAATCATGGACATTGTTGATAAACGTTGGGAGAATCAAATGGATCATCCATTGTATGGGGCTGCTCTGTTTTTGAATCCTGGGAAGTTCTTTCCTATTGTTGAAAAAGGTGATGATGCCTTAAGTGGGGAGCTGAGAAGTTGTTTCAATGATGTGCTTGCCAAAATGGTACCCGATCCCGTTCTTCACGACAAGATTGATCAACAAGCTGTTCTCTATGAGGACAAGCAAGGATCCTTTTCTAATGTGATGGCAGTTGAAAACATGAAGAAAAGAAATCCTCGTAAGTCAACTAATTAAATTTCAGCAAGCTATTTTCTGAACAAACTCCTTACTTGTGCTTGTTTTTATCATTTTAGTTGATTGGTGGCGTGCATATGGTGGCCGCACTGTTGAGCTACAAAGATTTGCAAAGCGCATTGTTAGTCTTTGCGCTTCATCGTCTGGTTGTGAGAGAAATTGGAGCACCTTTGAATTTGTGAGCCTACTCTCAGTCTTCTTTTCTTATTTCAGCAAGAGCAAGTTAATTTCAGCAATAGCAAGTTAATTTCAGCATGATATTTATTCATCTTATTTGCGATTTATAGATCCATTCAAAGAAAAGGAACCGATTACAAGTAGCAAGGCTGAATGACACTGTCTTTGTTTCATACAACCGGAAGAACATGAGTAGGTTTCAAAAGAGGAGTGAGAAGATGAATGACGGAAGCTATGACCCTCTGGTCTTTGAAGACTTTGATTGGGGCAATGAGTGGGTTGACCCAACAATGCCTCCACCTCAAGGTGCTCGAGGTTGTCCCAATGACATTGACTGGGAACTTGTTGATGAGGCTGTTGGTGCATCTTTGTCGCTTCATGGTCGTAGTCTTCCTCGAACTGCAAATCGAAGGGGGTCAGCAAGTGTCACATACATGAGGCAGCGCAAAAGACTTGCTGCGGAAACATGGACAGAAGATGATGACCAAGAGCAAGAATAGGAGCAACAGCCAGAGGATGCTGATTCAGAGGTGAATGATGATCAAGATGTGACCGATGATGATGAAGAACCAACCCAGGCTGACCAAGATGGTGAAGAGGTCGATGCTACCATTGATGAGTTCGGTGATGGATTCTGAGACTTGGAGATGAGAGTTGAGACATGAGAGAGTGGCCAGCCTAGAGCCATTATTTGATTGTGTTCTGTGGAACCTAATTTATGTTCTGAACCTATTTTATTTTCTGTTGTGGACCTGTTTTATGTTCTGGACATGCATTGTGTTGGATGAATTGGATCATTTGTCATGTAATATGTATGCACTTATGTTTGTCATCTTATTTTGCACTCGTATTCTCATTTAATTCTCTGTTTTATACCAAATGTGGTCTGTTTTGTATGTTCTAACATATATGTCCATGCTTACTACAGAATTCTATTGGGCAGAGGAGAGATGGATGCAATATGGGCTCAACAGACAGCAAATGCAAGGTAATACTATCTATCATATTGCTGCCATATAATTTTGCATTGCGCCTTAAAAATGAATTAAGGCGTCGCCTTGCACTCGCCTTAAACGCCTAGGCGTTGAGGCGCCCCCCCACCGCCTTAAACGCCTTGGCGCCTTAAAAACCATGCACCTGACTGCCAATCTTCTCCAAGCATCATGATTGAAATATCTACAGGCTCTAGGTATACTGAAGTGACTTCTTCTGAGGCAAACTTGCCTCGATATATTATGTAAATTTGTCCCCATGCATAGGTAGGTTATGTGCATTCTTAGTGATGTCTTGTGTGACTTTACCTTCTGTGCCACCGTTCTTTTCACATATGACCTGATTTCTATAATGTTTGGTGTTAATTTCCTTTTTTACCCGCGACTATCCTGTTTTATGTCTGAATCAAACCAGCTCTATCTTTTACTGATAAATTCCGTTACGAGAGTTGGCATTGTCACAGTGGCATATGGTTCATTGCTGCTGCTTGGTTGTTTGGTCCTGACAACTATTGCTTCCTGATTAGGCTCTTCATGCATGACTATTGTGAAACGCTAGCAGCTCACCAGTCCATCACTAGACCCTAAACTTAGAAACTTTTTTCCCAGTCATCTGTTATTAACGCAACTACATGCTGCTTGACCCAGTTGCAATGCTTGCAAACAGTTTAGAGACCGTTTCTCTCCGTATTGAGTTCACAAGATGACAACGATAAGGAGCTAAATTGCCTCATTTCCAGTGTTGTACGCCCTATGTCTAATTAAGCGCTTTTAGGTGGTTAATAATTTTCTCTTTTGTCACTTATTTGTGCATTGCTCTATTTGTGTACAAGCTCTGCAGTGTGCAGTTTGATGTACATATCTGTTCTTATACACACTTGTGAAATAATAAAAAGAGATCCAAAAGTCAGTCTCACACATTAAAGATATTGTAGGTAAAAAAGGTTATATATATATGTACTTTATGTGTGAGATCAAATGATAGAATTAGGTTTCCATTTTTGATTTTCCATTTCATCCAGTTGCCTGTATTGATGAGCTCATATGTTTGCATGTGCCTGCCCAAGCAATTATACTAATTTGGAAGAAAAAAACACAAATTTGGAAGCCTTTGTCAATAAGAGTTGTAGATTGGTTTTTTCTTCGTAAACTTGCTCCATGATTTACTAATCCACTCTTCATGTTATATGTAGTTCCGTTCTTTCTGTTGGGTAATGGAAAATTAGAGTTTGAGATCATTTTCCTTTAATTAGCTTGCTACTTAGTTAGCCTATTTTACTCCGTCATGGGTACATGCAAATTGTAATTTGAATATATTTGAGAAGGCTATATACATAGAGTGAGCCCACTAATTTGGTTTTCTGGGTGTCATATAGAATATAAAGGTACAAAATGGTCCTTATTTATGTCCAAATACAGAGACACTTTCTTATTTGATTGTAGTTCATCAATCTTTGTCATTCGTTTATTATCATTCTCAACTATTTTTCATGAAATGACACATGCTTGATGAGATACATATTTTGAGGTAATACGAACTCATTTTCTCCAATTATATTTTGATTTCAAATTGAATTTCAGCTAAGGTACATATAACGCAACTAAAGAAACAAACATATTATGAAAAAAACATCTCATCAAGGGCGTGGCGTGTCGCCGCGCCAATTCAACTAGTTTCACCAAAAGAGGTTAATTTGAGTCGCATATGGTGTTTATCATTGATTCTTATGCCTTGAAAGGCAAGAGGTCCACTAGCCAAACAAAAGTCAAGGGTCTCAAGATGATCCTTTTGATGAGGAGTCGCGGGTCTACCCGACCACATAATATGAGCTCCTCATGGTCGTGCGTGACTACCTTTACATGAATAAAGTCCCGATATTTTTGTTCTATCCGACAAGCCATTTCACCGTCCAGATTCCGCTAAGAAGATAGAAATCTAACAATGTACAATCCTGATCAAAACCGAAAAGTTGACATGTGAGTCCCCGCCCACAATGGGAAGATGTATTGGCAGACCCACGCGGTTCGAACCCATTAAACAAGTACATAACCTGCCATGAACCAAAACCAAACCAGGCAACGGGTGATCGGCCATCCCATGCATGGTCAAGAACAGAAAAACCAGGTGCTCGAACAATGTGATATGTCTACGTACTAGATGAACTGTGTGATGATGGGCATGTGCACGGAAGAACTTGAATGTGTGGGCAAATGGCGAACTTTTTGGCAAAGATGTCTAGCCAGCAGCTACCGTTGGGGGATGAGATCGTGAGGAGATAGATACACTGCATCTCCTATCTAAATATCTGCACTTTTTTGTCCTATTGGATAGATGGCCTTTATGTGTATCGTCTAATCTCAAATATTCACCTTCTTTTCAAAGAATCATCATCTAGTGATTCAAATGTGCATGGTTTGGGCGTCGGGACCAGCCGAGCATCCAGCCGATCATCTATCCGGCATGTGGTGCATGTGCAGCTAAGGGGTCATGGCAACACTAGCTTCAGGCCGTCTGGTTGATAGCCAACGGTCAGGATGTTCTCTTGTGGATTTTGCTCTAAACAGTAATGGTACACTCGTGCGGCATGCATGGCATGACTGAACAACGTAAACACGCACAATGCATGTCACAATAACCCATCAAGCAATTTGTCTTAGCAGCTTGTCCGACCGGCCATGGACCTGTGGGGCTGATCAGCATTAGAGAGGCATTGACGATCACCTGAACAAGCTTCCCCTCCTTGACACCATCCCCTCTGGCCGGCTGATCGTCACCGATCCAAAGTACCCCTACCAGATACTGGGCCACAGTGACCATCTCATACAATCTGGTTTGGACATCGTCCACAAGTGCAACAATCTTGGTCTGTCCACGGAGGATCTTTGGGTAAAAGAAAATGTGAACATCTTCCCAAGGCTAACTTTATTTTTTATAGATAAAAAGGTTCCCCCAGTTTCATTGAAACTTAGAATCAAGTAACAGAGTTAACACCTCGGGCCACACCCACACAGTGAGCCAGATAACTGAAAAGGAAACAGAGCACATGCTCAACAACAAACTAATCTTAGAGACCAGCCACCACATGATCGACTAAACCAGAGATGGCAAACTGACTACACACTCAGAGCCAACGCCTCAAACCCCGCAGAACTCTACAATCAGCATCTGGCAAATCTCCGCTTACTTGGCATCGAAATCAGCTCGCTCTGCATCAGATTCCTCTGGGGCTTCAATCCTGGGCATCTTGAACATCACGTCCAAGCGATGCGAAGTAGCTCCCCTCGCATCTTGTTCAGTAGAAGAACGTTTCTTGCCAACAGTTCGGTGAGAACATCCTTGGAGAGGATTTTCCAGAGCTGCAGGTCCGCGGCCACCCTTCTCGAGATATCCTTCACCCCTGGCCACGTACTTCCCTGAAAATAGAGTTCGTTACGCAACTTCCAAATCGCCCACAAAACTGCAGTGCAAACTACGTTTATCGCAGCATTCTTATTATTACTCAACCACCAACGAGCCACGGATTTAAAATCTGCACCAACTTCTACTCCAACCATATAAAAAATGACTGGCCAAATGAGTTTAGCAACAAAAAAGTCAAAGAATAGATGGTGGCAAGACTCAGGTTCAGAGCAAATAAGCATGTTAGATCATCAACAGTTCTCCTCTTTGCCAATTTATCTCTTGTTAATCTTTTGTTATTAGCCAACAACCACAAGAAGACATGAACTCGAGGGGGAACATTTAATTTCCAGACAGCTGGTGTATGAATGGGGATAACCCCTCTATTGTTGATGATAGCATAAAGCGAACTAACACTGTAAGTACATGAAGCTTTGTAAGCCCACAAAGGCATATCCTCTTCAGTGGTAAGTACAACAGTGCTAACCAATTGGCACAATTCCTTCCATCGATTAAACCGGTCAGGGGAAACACACCTCCTAAAGGTGAACTTAAGATCAACCCACATCCCAGACCTGATAGTATCATCAGCATACTGAAGACTGGTGATACCTCCTATAATAACTTGAGGCAACAAACCGCCAATTAATCCCAAGAAACAGCTTTGTATAACATTTTAGTAAAAACATCAGCAACAAGGTTACAAAGAATCAGGGAGGGTGGATCTCCCTACTTCAATCCTTTCCCAGCTTAAAAAAGGAGTTGTTGATGTCGTTTAATCTCACACAAAATGATCCACCTACAAGGAGGCTTTTGATCCAACACCTAACAATTGGACCAAACCCTCTCGAGCAAAGCATTTCGTCCAAGAAATCCCAATCGACTCTATCGTACGCCTTTTCGTAGTCCAGTTTTAAAACCAGAGCATTTTCACCTCTAGAGTGAGCAGCGTGAATAAGCTCTTCGGCAGCAACAACACTCTCTAAAATAAACCTACCCTTAATAAAGGCAGTTTGATGTTTAGGATAATCCTATTACCAACCGGAGAAGGCTGACTTTGTTTGCACTAAAAGATGTGGATCTCTCGGCCGTGTCTACTACCCTCACCTCCGGTTAGAAGAAGGCCTCTTTCGTGTCCTATCTCAACTTCCTCAACCATCCCATCTGATCAAGAGTGCCCACGGAGCTGACGCCGTTACCATGCTGCCCTTGGACCTTAAGGACATTGATAAACTGGTTGCAGAGCTAGAAAAATATGAGAATTTGGCCAAACTGGTGGTGCACAACCCCACCTTCTTGCATCCACGATCCAATGGCATGTACTACATGATTTGTTACAACCTATTGATCAAGATCATTCCCATTCTTATTAAGAAGAGCCTTCATGTTCTTGATTTTGTCCCAGCAAAACACTACCCAACCCCCAAAGAGCTTGCTTAACGATCTCCACACTGGTCTGCCATACACCTCGAGCGACCAGGAGAATGATGTTGGATATATGCCCAAGTGGCAATGTATTTATACATGTGTATATCTGATTCATTAATTATTGATTCATATTCTCTATGCTATAGATGCGGTGATTTCTAATTATGTGATTTAGGAAAAATCTCACTCGCACGTGTAGAGAATATGAACACGTAAAATATACCCTACTTCTTTTACGGACTAATTCGTTGATTGCTAGATGACGCGGCTTTTCCTAATCATGGACATTGTTTATGTCAGCATCAATGAGTGGCATATTATTGGCTAAGAATATGGCTAGGTAACCCAAGTTGTGGTGTGCTAAGAGATTCCGTTAAGTAGTCTTTTTGTCCTTAGCTTTATCACAGAAAGGTTGTTGTATAACAAGTCCTGTAACCATGAGGGTATTAGGGTCATGCATGCCGGAAAGGTTGCTTTGGTGCTATTAACCGGCACGGCCATAAAAGGGTGATTATAAAGACAGTACTGGGTGGCTTCAAAGTATGTGTGTATCCTAATGTTCTGAGATGAGAAATTACTCCTCTAGGTTAAGAGAGATACACCCTAGGCTCTCTCGGTATTATAAAGGTATCCAATATATTCTGCAGACAATGTATGGTGAAGTTACACCGTGTGGGATATCATAATATGGAAACGAGTAAAGGGAACTAAATGGTTAACGACATAGACAAAGACGATATGAATCAATCAATGATTGATTCAGGTCAACCACGGATCTATATCTCGGGTGAAGTTTAGTATCGTGAGTAATGGGATTGATATATTAAATAACCAGCAGGTTCAACAGAGTGTATTCGCATAACGATAGCAGTTACACAGATCGTCTCGGGATCTGTCACTGGCCGGTGATTGGTGGATAACCAATTATAGCAACCCGTTATTGAACCTATGGGGTGGACACACTTAAACTAGGATTGGTTAGTTGTGTATTTGGTTGTTCTGGTACATGAAGATAGTATCACCGGCATAGTGCTTGCGTGATAGATATACCTTATCAAGAGAGAATGTTTTATGATAGAAGTTGCTATCACAGTTGGATTTATTTAGAGGGTTTATATACGAGAAAATATTTGTCTGGAGTATTTTGTCAACAAACACTGGGTGTCTCGGATCATATGAAAGGTGTTTCATATGATAGCAAATTAATTCAGTGAAATATTCTGTAAAAGGAAATATTCAAATAAGAATTAATTATACAAAGTATTATTTAATTATATGTTAATTTAATCTTGATTTATGTAACTGATAAATAATTATGGAAAATATTAATAGGTGGCAAACCACCATGTGGTGGTGATGGGCCAAGTTGCCAAATGGGGAGGCTCCCCCCGGCCGAACCCTAGTGGACCGAAGGACCACGACCGGGGGCAGGCGGCGGTGGTGGTGGCCGAGGTTGACCGACCTAGGGCAGGCCTCATCTGCTAGGTCGGTGCGCCGGGGTGGGCGCCACCCGCCCTAGGTCGGTTCGGACCAGGGTGGGCCCCACCCGGCCGGCCGGCCGGCACAAGGAAGGAGAGGGAGGGGAGGGAAGAAGTCGGAGTCCTACTCCAACTCCTCCTCCCATGCCGAATTGGGCAAGTAGAAACTTTCCCCTTGTCCAAGTTGAGTTGGACTAGGAAAGCTTTCCCCTTGTCCAAGTCTCCCTACCCCTTGGCCTCCTTTATAAAGCCCACCCCCTCCTATTTGGAGGACACACAAGAAACACGAAAGCCAAGAGCTCTCAAGTTTAGATTTCTTCTAGGTGGATTAGAGGAACCTCTAATTAGAGCAACCTATCCGATTAGACTAGATCTAACCTCTCTATCCGTCTTATGTGTTGAGATCTCCACCTTCATATACACCAGCGGTGCTTCAAGCTTGGACGGCGAAGCCCTGCTGAACCTCTTCTGGCGTACGTGTGTAAGCTCTCAGAGGGTGATCTGTCGTTCATGACGGTTGACCCTTCACACACTGTTGGATCAAGGTGGTGAAGCAAAGGATAAGAAGGCGTCGGAATCTCTCTACCAGGTTTGGTTGAGAGAGACGGCGACAAGCTATATCGACTACATCATCAACATTTTTTCTGCAAGTACGGTGTTGGTAACGTACTAAACTAGATCTGCGGATCTTCGTATTCACTGATAGTAGATCTTGGGAGGTGTTGCGTAGCAATACGTGCAATTTTTAATTTACCGTACATGCAACTCAATAAAATGACCGATGGGGCACTGTGATTGCTCAAAGGAACCCAATATTCTCAGTCTAGGCAACAACCATCGCGATGAGCCTGGACCAAGTAGATGCTTTGCTTGCTATATGCTTCGGGTGGGCGTGTCACACCCAATGGAAGATAATATGGTCAAGGCGATAAATGAGTGAAGGTAGCGGCGACCGGGACTGGGCCCACCACTACGCTTGACAAGAATGCTCCAAGATTCGATGAGGTCACCTTGTTCTTCGACTTCTATCTTCCCCGATTCGGACCAGCCCTGGAGCGTCGTTTCTACAACTGTGGCGTCTATCGATGGATTCCGATGACAGACTTGTTCCCGCTAGTGTAAAACACTTGATCGCCGGCTTCTCTTGTTAACTTATATATAGCTGAAGATGAACCGGCGATGTGCAAACCTTCGGTGCTAATATCTCTATTAACTATTTATATTGAATTTTTATACTTTTCACCACTACCATATTTATTACTGTTGTTAGCACTTATATCCCTCCAAATTTGGTTGTGTGGATCAATCGATACAGATCCCGTTGATCCATACTTTTAAAACAATTCTTCATAAATATTAAAATCATAAAATCTAAGTTTGTAAGACATATACAATAAATTAAGTTTTGCTACTTATTTTTGGTTTTATCTTCTTAAGACAATGGCTCCTAATAAAATATTTAATTAAATTGAATTACTCTGGTATTAAAAAGGGCACAATAACATTTTGAACCAATCTTAGTTTATTTCTATATCTTTGCATCTATTTCAATATAATAAAATGTCTTGGAATATATATATATATGGTGGTATTTCTAGAAAATATATGTACAGAGGTTCCCAAAACGTTTTTTTTGGTCTACTTTAGGTTTAAATATATAATCCTAAGAGTCTGAAATCAATTGCTCATTGTGATTCATAACTTATAACTGTCTTTATTTGGCTTAAATTCATAATTAAATTTTAGGCTAAACATGAAAGTTTTTTAATGTGATAATGGTGTGGAAGATTTCGTGTATATTATGAATTCTTATAAAAGATCAATTAATCTATCCTATATTGGCAGAATTTCAGTAATGCTACATTTTGAGTGAGGTAAGATAATCTTGTTTACATTTTGTCTATAGTGGAAGTGTGAGACGTAGTGTACGTGCTGATGCTCAAATGTAGTTTATCTCCTTGGTTGAGTTTCTACGATTACTTGTGTACACTTTTGTTGAGAGGACTGGACATATGTTACTTAAGGGGGTTTCACTCATAGGATCGATGTCATTTTGTAAATGTCCTTGTTATGAAGTGTGCTTTTTTTTTGAGTAGTATACATGTTTGGATAACCGGCGTTGATGCTTTTGATTGGGAACCCTACTACTCACAATTCGTGTACCCCGTGGTGGAGGCACGTACATAACGGGATAATACTTTACATGATTCCCCTCATTGGACTTTTATTTTCTAGCACTTGTTTTATATGCTAGTGTGTGGATATTATTTATATGTGTGGAAAAAGTGGATATGGAAAAAATTGCATTTTTCATATCGTTTTAAAAATAGCGCATAGTGTTCTGACCTACTGAGGTAGTCCCCTTGAAACCGTCAATGATGGATTGTGACCCACACTGTAGGCAATCTCCACAAGTTGAGGTGAGTGGATACCGACGGGTGTCCACTCAAGCGATACATGTATACGCAAACAAAAGTGGAAGCAAAGAGCATGTAGGCATACAGGGTCGTCATTGCAACATGAACAATGTTACATGATAATCGTTGGTGTTGTGTTTTATGCAATGTTTGTTATTTCTGTATGTGCTTGTTGAGTACTTTGTACTCACCCTTGCGGCTTATGTATTTTTAGGTACCTTTGGGAAGGACATGACATGCATGGGGAGTGGGAGTAGCACCTCTACATGTTTTGACACACTAGTTTCACCCATTACAATATTTTGTACATAGAATAGTTTAACCACGCCCAAGGTTGCTCTTGACTTACTCTGTATTGTAAGGTTTGGCTTATTTTCTGTACCCACTGAGTTCTTCAATAAGTTACAGTTATGATATGAGATTTAACATGGTACACTAGTGGAAACAGAGCCACTAGTGCCGGGTTGTAAGGGCCTCTAGCACCGGATGTACACCCGGGACTACGAAGCCGGTGCTAGAGCCCCCCCCCCCTCTAGTACCGGGTCAGTTACGACCCGGAACAAGAGGCTCGCACGTGGCCGACCAGGCGCGGGCGTGGTGGAGGACCTCTAGTCCCGGATGGTCATACGACCCGGGACGCAGGATCTGACACGGGGCAGCACGGGGCAGCTGCTATATATATTTGTTTTCCTCCCAATTTAAATATTAAAATGGTGCAAAAAATGTGCGGTTAATTTAATTAAAAAACAGAAACTACATATAACATATCAAAATATTCATAAATAAAAATATGTTCACGTCTATCCGGTTACATCGAGGGTTCATAACCGGGACTAGAGCCCGTGTATTCGATTACACGTGTGGAGATCATAACCGGGACTAGAGCCCGTCTATTCAATTACACGTGCGGAGATCATAACCGGGACTTCACCGCTAATCTCCATTGAATCTTGCGTCAATAGGTATGACATCGTCGAGCAGAAACCCCGCAAGCTCCTCTCCTAGTGCTTTGAAGCGCTGTTTTAGTGGCAAAATTCTGCGCAAACGCTCTGCCTATAAAAGGAGATCAATATGAATATTAATCATGAGTATCAAAAATTATGAATGTCAGTAGAGATCAATTGATGAATATGATTGTTCACGTACTTCTATAAATTTCTTGGGGTCCCGCTCAGTGACCGCACGACGAATCCACTCGCAAACGAAATATCCATAGAAATTTGTCCCTGGTGGTTGCTTCTTGATCCACTTTACGAGAATAGCACGCAATCAAATCATAGTCAACATATAGTGGTATTGAAAACTATAAATAAAGAGATGCGCGAACCTAGGTAAACCGTACTATGTACCTGTGGATGAACAAAAGTAAGCTCATTTGTCAAACCACCACCACTCTTTTTCTTGAATACCCTCCAAACCTTGCCCGGCCAAAAGAAAAGAATAAATGAGTTATTAGTTACTTGATATCTCTGAAGTCAATAAGAGAGACTGATATAGTGCGATAATGTTTGAAATTACATTTGGAGCGTATCTATAATGCTTTGGTACGTAGACACATTCCAGGCCAATGAGTCGTAGACTGTAACCTGTGATCTATCAACTTCAATGACTAGCAGAATGTAATGTTTGATGCGCATCATTATATACACGTCAGTAATTCATCAATTACACTTAATTTGTACAAGCGAGTAACACTCTCTTACCCGAAGTAGTATGGAAACATTATTTGCGTCTGGAAATGTTGGCAAATTGTGGCATCTAGCAAGTTCTTCTCCGTTTCCTTCTTGTGGTCCTTCAGTGTCTTTTCATTAACTCGTACTGGGTTAACAAACCCAAATCCAAAGATGTTCTTTCTTTCACATTTATCACTCTTCATTCTACATAATACCGTAGTGAGCATAGTTAGCGAAAGCAATGACCTATCTATATAAGCGCTAAGGACTTTATCTTTTTTCGAAATAAATGAATTGAAACACTTACAGACAGTAGGCACCGACGAGAGCCAAGTCGAGGGCGTCAAGGTTGTATAAGTACCAGAATTCTTCGAGCTGAATTGTCAACATGTCTGGACCCGTGAAATGTTGTTTTGTAATTTTCACAGAGATCAAATATTCCTTGAATTTCCTTGTGGTTTTCATGTACCAACTATGGAGTTGTCGCATATATGTCGGTAGATTCTTTATCTGGTCACCTGGCAGCAGGGACCTCCCCCATTGCCATTTCCATGAATTATCTACATAATTTGAATTCGCCCGAAGGAGATCTTCGTTAAACAGTTCAGCAACAGTAACACCAGCCTCTGCAGCAAAGTCCTCGTCCTTGAAGGATAAATCAGGAATAAGGTCCGTCGCGGAGCCATAACCACTGGGTACTACGAGCGGGGCTATCGACTTGTTTGACTGTTGTCCGAGCTGGGCAACGTCTCTTTTCTCTCTGGCACTACCACTTTCACCACTTCCCGTGTTGACAGAGCTACTACTTTTATCCAGAGCTCGTATATAGTTATCTGGCTTATTTTTCTCGAATTGCGATGGTTCCGAGACGAAGTCACCATCCCACTTTAATTCCTTTGCAGTAAATGTTTGCTCCTCGGGCTTTTTCGGTGCAAGATGCGCATTCCATTCGTGGGCTTCCACGATTCGGGGAGGGCCTTTGGGTACTCTTGGGAGGGGCGAACGTCGGGGGACGGGCGAACGGTCTCGTTGGAATCCCATGGACGACGACGAAGTGGCACCCTTCCTAAGTCGGGCCGGCGGAGTGGGCTGACGCGGCGGCGGACTTGGCTGACGCGACGGCGGAGTGGGCTGACGCGGCGGCGGAGACGACTGATACGGAGACGACTGATGGCCGTTGTCCGCATAGTCATTAGGTGGAGGCGATGGTGGCCTTGGCTCCCAGCCTGGAAACTTGATGTATTTCTTCCGCCACAGAATTATACCACCCACGACGTCCCCTAGCACCGTCTCATCATCAGCTCTTGGGAACTCAACGTTCAGTGATTCATATCCGTGTACAACTTGATCCACGCCGACACGAGCATATCCAGCTGGAATGGCATTCTCAGGCCACAATGTTGTAGAGTCAATAGTTAAAGCATATCCGTCCGCCGCCTTCATGGATAAGTTACACACTGGGACATGCAGCTCACAAGTTGTCTTCTCCGTGATAGAATCCACGGGGTAACGTGTCTCATCATCACCGACCATAACCGAGAAAGCCACGCTGCTTCTGCGGTGCGATGGGCCGACGCCTTGACTCGCTTGTTCCAGCTGAAGAGTTGGCGGCCCTTGCACGCGCATTTCATCTATTTGCTTCTGCTGTTCCTCCATGCGAGCAAGCATCTCATCATTCTTTCTTTCTAGAATCATCAACCGGTCTGATTCCTGCTCCTCCTTCCTCCTCTTTGCTCTCGCTCGGCTTCTATAAGTTTCACGGTCCTGGGGAAACCCTTCACTCCACGGAACTTCTCCTAAGCCTCGTGTAGAACCTCCTTTTTCTTTGGTCCCGAGGGCCTCTGACAGCACGTCCTTCTCTCTGTCGGAAACAAACTTTCCCTGTTTAGACTTGGCAATTAAGTCAATAATTTTTTCTGGACTTTGTTGACTACTTTCTCTGCATCAATTACTAACTCTCCTGTGTCCATGTCATACTCCCCTCCATGCGCAAGTAGCCAATTCCTTACCCTTCTGTCCCATTCATCTGTGACCGGGGTGTGCCCACTTGCACGCAATTTGGTCTCAACTTTGTCCCACTTAGGCTCGGCAACTCGGTACCCACCTGGACCCATCTTATGGTGATACTGCTTTTTCGCTGCATTATCCTTATTCGTTTTCGACCTTTTCTTGGCTAGTTCTGATTTCTTGTACTCCAGAAATGCAGGCCAGTGAGGCCGCTGCCTCTCTCGTTGGCCGGTGAAATCCGGAAGTTTCCCATCTTCATCCCACTCATGGAATATTCTGTTCTTGTAGTGATTGAATTGTTGAGCCATCTTCTTAAGAGCGAAATGCTTGACTTTGTCTGTCATGGCTTTTGTCTTCACCTCATCTTCCAAGACCGGTAGAGTGAAATGAAAGATGAGCTTTGTCCAAATCACATCTTTGGTTCTTTCGTCGACATAAGTAACTCCCTCTACCGGTACCTTTGGCTGAATCCATTCCTGGTTGCTGATATAGACGTTGTCCCTGACAGTGACTCCGCATTGATGCACAAACTTTCGTGCGTTCGCCTCGGGTTCCATTGGTGCGCCAGTAGCTGGATTTACCTCGTCAATTGTGAGATGTTCTTCTTTGCCCATCCCATGGGCATGGCCTCGTGTAGTGGATTTGTTCGATGCGGAGGTCTAAAAATATGAAACATGTGTGAATGCATATATATGTACAAATCAGTTATTGCATCTACTCAACATATATAGGCTTAATATACCTCGCCAGACGGCATGGGTCCACCCATTTCTGAGTCCTCATCGTACTCGTTATTTGTTTGATCCGGTTCCAATCCCGGACCACAGTCGTTCAAAAACTGTGAGCCATCATCTTCTGATCTACGGTCTTCAGCTCCTTCCGCGGGATGCCGAAATTCCCCGGGTTCCATTGCTTCCCCAATGTAGGAAAGCAGCTCTTCTTCCCCATCTCTCCTTGCGAAGGTAGGATCATCATCCATTGCTTAACTAATAAAAAAACATAAATCAATAATAGCATTAATACAATAATTCAAAGTAGGAACTATACAAGTATGCAAAAAAAGTTTAACAATACGGGGGTTTTGGGCCAAAGCTGTCTCAATCCCAGCCCAGCCCAAATTTGGGCCAGAACCGGGTCAAAGGTGGCCAGCCTGGTCATCGCTGGCCCCACCTGCTAGCACGCCCCCGTACCACCGCCACGTGTGACCGCCCCCAGGCCACGCGTGGTCAATGCTGGCCCACCTGCCAGCGCCCACCCCACGCCACGTGTGGCCGGCGCGGTCAATGCTGGCCCTCCCGCAGCGGCCAGTGCTGAACCCGCCGCGGCGCAGTGCTGACTGCGCCGCCCGGCCTCGTCTTCCCGTCCTGCCTCGTCTTCCCGCCCCGCCACTGGCTACGCAGTGGTCAATGCTGGCCCACCCTGCAGCGGCCCAGCGCTAAACCCGCAGCGTTCCAGCGCTGACTGCGCCGCCCCCGCCTCGTCTTCACATCCCCGCCTCGTGTTCCCGCGCCGCCTCCTCGCCTTCACGCGCCGTGGTCAATGCTGACCCCAACGGCGCGCGCCCACCCGCAGTCAATGCTCCGGGCCCGCCTGCCAGCGACCCCCGGGACGGTTCCAGCTTGGATCGAGGGCCCCACGCCGACGGTTCCCGTCCCCGCGACCATTCCCGTCCCTGGTCCTTTAAAATGGGACGCGCCCGCCCGTCCGGTTCCACACTCGCCCCACTCCGCGCCCCTCCCCACTCCGCGCCATGTCTAAGCGCTGGTTCGGTTCCCGCACCCCGAAGAACGAGGCCGGCGAGTCCTCGTCCGCCGGCGGCCGTCGCCACGGCCAAAGCCGCCGCTCCGACGCCACTGCCTCCTCCGCCGCCCACGATCGGCGTCGACGTCACGCCAACGGGCGTGCGGAGGGTCGCTAGACCCTTCCGCATCGCCGACGCTCCCGCCGCGCCACCTCGCACCACGACCTACACTGCCGGCGGGAGGGCGATCCGGCGCCGGCGCTACGTGCCGGAGCTGGAGTGCCAGTGGCACTGGGACAACGCCCAGACGTTGGAGTGGCCCGACGTCCACCTCCCTGACGGCTGGCACCTGAACCCACAGAGGATTCCGGTGCCGGCCGTCCCGCTCCCTGGGTGGAAGCTGGACATGGAGATCATGCGCCGTCACCGGAACCTCCCGCCCGCGCTCCGCAACGATCCCGTCTACGGGCCGGAGTCCCCGCACTGGGAGAGGTGGCTCGCGGATGAGCACAAGGCGCGCCGGATCGCCTACTTCGCCCCGGAGCGCGCCGCCACCCAGACTGCGTACCCAGAGCTGCCCGACGCACTCTGGTTCGAGGAGGAGGTCCCCGATGACGACAACGACCCAGACATGCTGGCCGCCATTGAGGCCTCCAACCGCACCCTCGTCGAGGAGGAGGTCAGGCGGTGGGAGGCCATTCTGGCCCAGGTCCAGGCCGATGCCGCCGCGGTCCTGATGCCGCTGCCGCCACCGCCGTTCGTGATGCACGCCAAGGCCCATGCTGCTGCCGCCGCGGCCCAGGGGCTCGACCCGGACGAGGTCGAGCCCTGGTACTACGCGCTGGAGCGCGAGGTGGAGCAGGATCGAGAGGAGCAAGTGCGGCAGGGCCTCCCGCCGCTGCCTCCACTGACACCCGGCCTCGTGGGCCAATCGTGGGTCTGGACCGGCGGGAGCTTCACACCGTCCCGGCCCCAGGAGGAGGCTGTGGCGTGGCCGCAGCAGGAGGAGCAGCTGCCGCCACCGCCACGGCCAGCGCCCAACCAGGCACCGCAGGAGCAGCTACCGCCTGCCCACCTCTGGACCCCGCCGGTCCTCATCGACCTCGAGCTCATCGCGGACCCGGAGGACGACGACTAGGCGGCGCCGGCGAGCCGTCCCTCTCCCCATATAATGTAATGGCCATAATGGCCTCTCCCTCTAATGTAATGGCCATAATGGCCTCCCCTTAGTGTAATGGCCGGCCATTAGACCGGCGACCGCCGTTTGTGGCCTCCCCCTTAATGAAATTGTGTCTTAGCTAAAAATTTGTCCTTTTTGTTCCCAACTCCGGCGGCGGCCCCGTGGTTAGAGTTGGGCGCCGCCGCCACCGCCGCGCGCTAGATCTGACAGAGGGGGGGCGAGCTTGCTTGGCTGGGGCTTGGTGACGATCTTGCTCGGCCAAAGCTCGGGGACGGTCGGAGCTCGGGGGGACGGCTTTGCTCGGGGCTTGGGGGACGATCTTGCTCCCGCCGGAGCCGGAACAGGACGGCAATGTCCGGCGCCGGAGAAGGAGAGGACGGAGATGGCCGGGGCGGCGACGGCGCGGGGACGAAATCCGGCAGCCTGGCGGCGCAGGGGGCGGCGGCGTCTGGAGCCCGGAGGCGGAGCGTCGATTTGGTGGACTTGGTCGAATTTTTGGCCCGAGACACTCATATTACCGTAAAAAAGGCCTCTAGTACCGGGCCGTGGCTCCATCTGGTACTAGAGGGTCTCTAGTACCGGGCCGTGTTACCACCCGGTACTAGAGGTCCCTCAGGGCTGCGAAAATTTGCGCGCCAAGCCCCCCTGGACCCTTTAGTACCGGGCCATGTGACGGCCCGATACTAGAGGTTGTTTTTTAAAATTTTCTGATTTCATACTTTTTTCTCGTATCTTTTGGTTTGGTTGTCCAAATCAATTAAAATTTGCGTTCATTTTTCTGTTTTCTGTTTTGGTTTAAAATGAAGTACCACATGCGCTCCGTTTTAAATTAAGTACTACATACGCTTGATTTCAAATCGATTTAAAAAATTTATAAATCAAGTTCTACATGTGCAGGGATTATTTCACATCACAAAGTTTGATGGTACATAATTTTTTTAATAAATAAGTAGTACTATAAATTAAATAGTACATACGCTTGTTTTAATTGACAAGGTTTGATGCTCGCGCTTACAACACAATCATATAAATTATTACACATCATCAACAACATCCCTATTTAGTCTTCGCTTTTTCTTTTTGTGAGGTCCTTTCTTTTTATCGCTCCGTAACCATGGACAAGGGTCTGCATATAACTTGATGCTTGGGTCGGTGTTCACTTTGAAGGGCGGAATTTCATGAAACTTGTCATAATCTTCTGACATGTCTGTCTTGTCATCCACTCCCACGATGGTTCTTTCCCCAGAAAGAACTATGTGTCGCTTTGGCTCATCGGCTGATGTATTCACTTCTTATCTTTTCTTTTTTTTGCCATGGTAGACATGTCCTTCACATAGAAAACCTGAGCCACATCCTTGGCTAGAACGAATAGTTCGTTGTCGTACGCAAGATTCGTGAGATCCACTGTAGTCATTCCGTACAATGT
Organism: Poa pratensis; assembly: GCA_947311845.1. Taxonomy (NCBI): domain Eukaryota; kingdom Viridiplantae; phylum Streptophyta; class Magnoliopsida; order Poales; family Poaceae; genus Poa; species Poa pratensis. The sequence continues at coordinate 24,237,336 of CAMZMU010000041.1, read as the reverse complement.
GTCTTCCTTTGCCCCGCCGCCTTTCAGGTTGAACCATTTGCACCACAACAAATGGACCTTAAGAGAAGGTCCATAGTCAAGTTCCCATATCTGCTCTATGAAACCATAATATGTGACCGTGACGACGACTTGCCCATTGTCGTTCGTGCTCTTATCATCGAAGCGGACACCACTATTTTGGTTGGTGCTCTTTTTATCTTGGGCATTCGTGTAAAATGTATTCCCGTTTATCTCGTATCCTTGAAAAGTCCAAATAGTCGAAGATGGCCCCTTAGACAACAAGAACAGCTCATCTGAGACTGTGTTGTTGTTGTTCAGATGCGTTTCCAACCAACCGCCAAAATTCTCCATGTGTTCCTTTGCAATGGCCGAGTCATCCATCCTCGGGTTGTTGGAGCGTACAATATCCTTGTGCATCTGGATATACGGAGCCACCAAAGTGGAATTATGCAGAACTGTGTAGTGTGCTTTTGTGAAAGAATACCCGTCCCTGCATATGTATGGTTTCTTTCCTAGAGTGCCTTTTCCACTTAGTCTTCCCTCATGTCGCGATTCAGGAACACCAATCGATTTAATGCCGGGAATAAAGTCAACACAAAACTCAATGACCTCCTCTGTTCCATACCCTTTGGAGATGCTTCCTTCTGGCCTAGCACGGTTATGAACATACTTCTTCAACACTCCCATGAACCTCTCAAAGGGGAACATATTGTGTAGAAATACAGGACCCAGAATGCGAATCTCGTCGACCAGGTGTACTAGGAGATGTGTCATAATAGTGAAGAAGGATGGTGGGAACACCAACTCAAAACTAACGAGACATTGAGCCACATCCTTCTGTAACCTTAGTAGAGTGTTTGGGCTGATTGACTTCTGCGAAATTGCATTGAGGAACGCACATAGCTGAACAATGGATACTCGAACATTTTCCGGTAGAAGCCCCCGCAATGCAATCGGAAGCAATTGAGTCATCAGCACGTGGCAGTCATGAGACTTTAGGTTCTGGAACTTTTTCTCTGCCATATTTATTATTCCCTTTATATTCGACGAGAAGCCAGACGGGACCTTCATACTGCTCAGGACTTCAAAAAATATCTCCTTCTCTTCTTTGGTAAGAACGTAGCTAGCAGGACGTAGACGTCCTTTTCCGTCCTCATTGGATGCAGGTTCTTTGGGTCTTTCAAAAGTTGCTGGTCCTCTCGTGCTTCCGGAGTATCTTTTGCCTTCCCATACACGCCCAAGAAGCCTAGCAGGTTCACGCAAACATTCTTCGTCACGTGCATCACGTCGATTGCAGAGCGGACCTTTAGGACTTTCCAATAGGGTAGTTCCCAAAATATAGACTTCTTCTTCCACAGGGGAACGTGGTTGTTAGCGTCCTTTGGAACAGACTGTGCGCCAGGACCCTTTCCAAAGATTACATCTAAATCCTTGACCGCATCAAATATATCTTCACCACTTTGGAGGGGTGGCTTCGGCCGGTGATCTACCTCACCTTTGAAATGTTGCAGCTTGCTTTTCTTTCTTAGGGGATGCTGAGTTGTAAGAAATCGACGATGACCCGGGTACACATTCTTGTTACCTACATATTACTTTCAGTGCTATCTAAACAGTGTGTGCATGCATTGTATCCCTTGTTTGACTGTCCTGAAATGTTACTAAGAGCAGGCCAATCATTGATGGTTACAAACAACAACGCTCGTAGGTTAAATTCCTGTTGTTTGTACTCATCCCACACAGGTACCCCTTCATCACGCCACAACTCCAAAAGTTCATCAACTAATGGCCTCAGGTACACATCAATGTTGTTACCGGGTTGCTTCGGTCCTTGGATGAGCACTGGCATCATAATGAACTTCCGCTTCATGCACAACCAAGGAGGAAGGTTATAGATACATAGAGTCACAGGCCAGGTGCTATGACTGCTGCTCTGCTCCCCAAAAGGATTAAAGCCATCCGTGCTGAGACCAAACCTTAAGTTCCTTGCGTCACGTGCAAATTCCTTGTACTCTGAATCAATTTTTCTCCACTGCGACCCATCAGCGGGTGTCTCAACATCTCGTCGCTCTTGCGGTCTTCTTTGTGCCATCGTAACAACTTGGCATGCTCTTTGTTTCTGAACAAACGTTTCAACCGTGGTATTATAGGAGCGTACCACATCACCTTGGCAGGAACCTTCTTCCTGGCGGCTGGCCCTCAACATCACCAGGGTCATCTGCTCTGATCTTATACCGCAATGCACCGCATACCGGGCATTCATTCAAATTCTCGAACTTCTCACCGCGGTAGAGGATGCAGTCATTAATGCATGCATGTATCTTCTGCACATCTAATCCTAGAGGGCAGATAATCTTCTTTGCTTCATACGCACTCTCAGGCAATTCGTTACCAGCCGGCAGCTTGTCCTTCACTATTTTCAGTAAACTCCCAAATCCCTTGTCAGATAAACCATTTGCTGCCTTCCATTGCAATAATTCCAGTGTGGTACCGAGCTTTGTGTTGCCATCTTCGCAAGTTGGGTACAACTTTGTTTTGTGATCCTCTAACATGCGCTCCAACTTCAACTTCTCAAGTCTAGTTTCTGCCAGGGTATGTGCATCAACGATGACCCCACGTAAATCATCATGTATGATGGGATCATCTGGTACCTCTTCATCATCAGCTTCCCCTGTTGGTTACCATCGTATTCAGGGTACATGTAGTTGTCATCGTTCTCTTCTTCTTCGTTGTCTAACATCATAACCCCTTTTTCTCCGTGCTTGGTCCAACAATTATAGCCAGGCATGAAACCACAAGTTATCAGGTGGAGGTGAATTATGTCTGTCTTAGAGTAATCCTTCTCATTCCGACATTTACTGCATGGACAACACATAAAACCTTTTGGCCCCTTGTTATCCTTAGCCACATTGAGAAAAGATTGCACGCCATCCATGTACTCTTTAGAGCGTCGGTCAACGTACATCCATGGATGACTCATCTGCAAATCACCGCTAAAACCCATTACGATAAACCAATATAATAGGAAACATACCATATTCATTAATACAAGTTCATCACATTAAAACCAAAGTAGAGTAGTTACCAATTGTAATACAAAGTTTCATCAAACATAAATTAATTGAAACTAGCTAGAATACAACTATCTAAAGAATTTAAATCCAACAATAAATGCGATCAGAATCGCAACTAAGGTAATTATTGCACCAACAGCATAATGATACCAAGCCACTTGACTAATGACATATTTTCTAAACTTTTTAAGCTTCAGGCTCATTGCCTTCATCTTGATCCCGTGATCCAAGCACATTGCCTTCATCGTGATCTCGTGATCCAAGAGCATTGCCTCCATCTTGATTTCGTTGTCATCGACGATGTCGGCAATCTTGAAATCCCAATTCATCTTCTCTCGACACGAAGATCTTCACTTCTTTTCAGTTTTGCTTTCAAATCATTGTTTTCTTTCATAAAAAACTCGACAATAGGGTCGACTGGAATTTCCGGTTCAACTACCTCCTAAATAAAAATATATCTACGTCAAGTTGGTCGGCATGATTGTTATAAACACGAAACAAAATAAATAGTTAAAAAGATATACCACATCCGAATCATAGACCGGACGAGGACCGACGGGGACGGATATCAAAACCATGACACTACACATATAAAAAACATAAGAAAATTATACAAGAAAAAATAAACATGCATAAAAATCATACAAATAATTTTGTAAAATAAAAGATTAAAAAAAGAGGCTCACCGAGGTGGTGCCGGTCACGGGACGGCGGGGGCTATCGACGGCGGTGAGGACCGAGACGACACTAAAATCCACAAATCATAAATTAATTTGAGCTCAAAATACATAAAAAAACATGAACTACCTAATTTAGGCATTTCATCAAACACCTAAGGGGCACTACCAAAATGAAATGAGCTAAACTTGTTGGAAATGGCTAAAATTCGGCCGCCGGGTGAAAGGATTAAGTGTTTCTAACCCTTGGAGAGATGGGTGCCGTCTATCTTCACAAATCTTGGAAAGAAATGGGCTACACTTGAGCTTGGGAGAGGAAACAATGGAGATGAGCTTGGTAGTTCAAAAATGGTGGCTGGCCGGGGTGGGAGATGATATAGCCGGACCTCTAGTACCGGGCTGTACCACGACCCGGGACCAAAGGTCCACCCTCCTATCCACACCTGCCGCTGACAGCCTCGGTCCCGGGCTGTATCACGGCCCGGAACTAGAGGTGCCCTACGACCCGGGACCCGACCTACGCAGCGTCAGAGCAGCCGGCCCGGTACTAGTTCCCCCCTCTAGTACCGGGTCGTATGCCACCCGGGACTAGAGCCAATATCGGCCCTCGACCAAAGGCCTTGTTTTCACTAGTGGTATGATGTATTTGTGTGTATGGATGAAATTGAGGATATGCTTATTTTGTTGCCACGAATGTCCCCTTAAACAAAGGATACCTTGCTGAAATTTATAGTTCTGTCTCGATCTTGAGAAGTGTTTAAAGTATGTGTAGCATTGCCAGATAGGGGTTAACTTCTGGGATGTTACAGTGATAAATGGTTAGAAAAGGGGCAATATCTCTAGCAGAAATATTTGAGCCGGGGAGAAGAGTTACTAGTCAAAAGTGAGGTTTAGAGACTATGCCAATGTTCATTTTTTTTGTTACCACAAACCAAAAGTCAACTAATTAAGCTACAGTGCTATGAAAAGAGGAGCATAAGAAAGTGTGAAAAGTTATCTCATGTTTCTGAGTTAAACAACACTCATACAACGATATTTGAGACCGCCGATTAAACAAAAAAAAACATGGAGAAAAAACTGACGACATGGTACTAACAAAAACGCCTACCTTACACAACGATGGAGAATTAATTATGCTCAATGAATAACATTTCATGGAGGAAAATAAACTCAACACAAGAAATAATAATAATTCAAAATGCCGTTCTAATTACAAATTTTATTCCCTCTTCTTCTCAACTAGATACGTTCTTAAGCATGATCCATGGATCAAAAGAGTACTTAATTAATAATCGTGCTACTCACTTAATGCATGGATAGAAAATGGATTGATCGTTTCAATCATTTAATCAAGGGGTTGTTCAGGTAATCCCTTGGCGCCGATGTTGAAGAACTCGATGATAACCTCGAGCGGTAGCCCCTTGGTCTCGGGCACCTTGAGCGCGACAAAGACGAGGGCGATGCAGCAGACGCACGCGTAGATCCCAAACACGCCCGCGAGACCAACGGAGTTGAGCATCACTGGGAGACTGTAGGTGACGATGATGTCGCCGATCCAAAAGGTGAGGGAGCAGAGAGCGATGCAGAGTCCACGGACGCGCGTGGGGAAGATCTCAGCACAGAGGATGTTGGGGATGGGGCCGAAGCCCATGACGAAGGTGCAGAAGTACACGATGACGGAGCCGGTGGAGAGGGCGGCGTGTGCGGTGGTGGCCATGGGCACGATGTTGGCGACGATGAGGACGAGGAGGGAGAGGATGAGCACGGGGATGGTCCAGAGGAGCAGGCTACGACGGCCGGCCACGTCCATGAGCCGCATGGCGATGCCGATGCTAGGCATCATGAGGAGCGTGGTGAGTCCCGAGATGAGGATGGAAGTGGAGTCGGCGCTGAGTCCGAGGCCTGAGAGGAGGACGCTCACGCCGGCCTGGTCCAAGATCTGTGGCGTGTAGTAGAGCACGCCATTAATGCCCGAGAACTGCATGCAACATCAAACACAACAAGTGTAGCCACATTAGCACGCATATATATACAAAACATGAATAAATAGTTATTCTAGATGCACCCATATATTGTACGAAAACTTATTCAAAATGTCAAAAAAGACAAACAAATTTTCATATGTACACCCTGACATTCTATGTTCGAATAAAAAGTTTTTGTGAAAAACAAAGTATTGTACCTGTTGGAGGATCTGGATCATCATCCCGCAGTAGAGGGCGTGGCGGACGCCGGGCTCGAGGAGCTCGCGCCAGCGTGGCCCGGATGCAGCGGCCTTGGTAGCTACAGTTTCCGGCGGGTTGGCGAAGGCGGGTTCGGTGGGGCTCTGGCCGATGAGGACGTCCTTGGTGTAGAGCATGGACTGGCTCACAAGCGCCGCGGCGTGCACGTACTCGCCGGGGCCGCTGCCCGTGCCGGTACCGTCTGCGCCGCCAGGGACGCCCTCCTCGTGCAGGTACATCCTCTTAACTCCGCCGCGCTTGACGCCGTCAGCACCCACCTTCTCGGTCCACTTCCACGCCAGCTGCCACCCGCCACCGATGCCCATCGTGCTAGCGGCGTCTACGCCGCCACCCACGCTGCTGAACCGCTGCATGCTCGACTGGCTTCGCTCGTTTACATTGTTCGTCCTGCTCTCCACCTCCGTGCTCTGCCTCGACAGAAGCGGCGCCTCGAGCCCGCCAGAAGCCGCCGCCTGGTCATCATCGTCATCGGAGAGGTACTCCTCGTCGTCATCGTCATCATCATCGGGCGCCACGTTCTCCTCGTCCCACGCGCCACCGGGGCCGACGCCAGCAGCACCGGGCCTCTCGGACACGCTGAGCATGCTGCCGAGGTTGGGGAACAGCGTGCTGCCCCTCATGCTCCCGGTGCCGTCGCCACCGGGGAGGCGCTCGTGCACGCTCCCGAGCAGCGCCACGACGGGATCCTTCATCATGTCGTACATGCTCCCCTGTCTCCCAGACCCCTGCTGCAGGCCGAGCGCGCTGCCGAGCATGCTCCCCCTCCCGCCGGCGACAGGCTGCGCCACCCACGACAGGCCCTGCTCCGGACCGTACAGCGTGACGGTGTCCCTCTGCTCCTGATCACCGTCCGCCGGGCCGACGACGTACTCCTCGATCTCCGTCTCGCCGGAGCTGCCAAGACCCTCCACCAACAGCGCCATCTCGCCGGACACGTCCTCCCTGCCTCGCAGCATCTCCAGAACCACCCTAGCCTCCTTCATCCTGCCCTTGCTGACCAGCCATCTGGGGGATTCCGGCAGGTACAACACCGTCAGCAGCAGATACACGAGCGACGGCGCAAATAGCACGCCGAGCATGGTCCGCCAACTTGGGTCGGCATTGAGCGTCATGGCGAAGATCATGCAGTAGGACATGCACATCCCAAAGGATCCCGTGAACTGCGGCAGGGTGTTCAACAAGCCCCGGATCTCGGGCGGCGCCGTCTCGGAGATGTAGACGGGGACGAGCGTGACTGCGAGCCCGACGCCGAAGCCGTCGACGAGGCGCGCCAGGAGGAGCACGTACACGTTCGGGGACCAGAGCATGAAGAGCCCGCCGGCGAAGTAGAGGAGGGAGGAGGCGATGAGCATGGGCCGGCGGCCGACCATGTCGGCGACTGGGCCGGAGAAGGTGGTGATGATGGTGGCGCCGATCAGAGAGGTGGCCACCACGAGGCCCTCGATGGCCGGCTGCGTCTCGAGGTGGAACTCGCGCTTGATGTACAGGACCGCGCCGGCGATGGTCGCATTGTCCCATCCCTGAAGAAGGTTGCCCATGGCGGCCACCACGGCCACCAGCACCGCGCCCCTCATCTCACCGGCACGAGCGAGCGAGATCCGATTGAACAGAGGACGGGGAAGAAAGAGAGAGGGCTCTCTTGTTAGAGGAGTTGGTTGCGTACCGCACGTAGGAAACTCGGAGAGGGAGAGGTGATTGGCAATGGAGATCCACGAAACTCGGAGCTAAATTTGGCGGTGGAAACTTTCCTCTCTCGATCAATCTCTGCAGTTTGCATGCATGGCGCGATCTATTCTGGAGCAGCGACGTGTCCAACTTCCTCCCGACCGACCTCTTTTCCGATCGCGTGCGACCCGTACGTGTACGTGGTGCAACTTCAACTATCGTGCGAGTGTTTGCTCCGATTTGAAACGACAACCTCTCGTGTGCTCCTGGGTATCTTGTACACGTAGTCCGTCTATGAAAAAGTTGCAACATGCATTGATGCACCCGTTAAATCCTGGAAACCTTATAATGCAAAAAAAAAGAAAAAAGTCCTGGAGAAACCCTAACTGTACCCCGTACGTTGACCGCCCCGATCCCCTTTCTCCTCGCCGGCGGGAGCACAGTGCTGGCTCCCTGGTGGTGGAGGAGTCGAGGCGGCGAGAGAAGGAGGTATTCATCCGATCTGTCCTTGCCCCGGTCCATCTCCCCATCTTCTTCTCTCTTCTTTTGGAATCTTTTGTTACATCCCACCTCTCTCCGTTCCCGACTCTGTCCATGAAATTATTCACCTTTTAGAAAGGAATTATAAATGCTTCTTCTGTCCGAGAACAATTTGTGTACTGATTCCATTGTTTTATCAACTAGGTGATGTTTTAGGCGTTTTAGGCTGGTTGGAGTCCGGCAGACCTGCTGCATCTGCGCCACGTCCGGGGACTTCGCTGCGGCGAAACCACTCCCCAAGTAAGGTTCCGATCCCTTCATTCGTCTCAGATTTATTTAATTGCCAAGGAAGAACAGGCATGAGCCTTGTAATACGTGCTAGATGCTGGATAAACTGTAAGACTGGAATGCTGGATACATCTTTCGGCCTAAAAAAAAACGGGTTGCCACATTCCTCATATGTTGCTCTACTTAGTAGTATTGAGCTGTACAACGACACGACACCTGGTGTCTTGCATAATTCACCTGGGTGTGTGCTTCTACTTAGTGTGCTTCTGCGTTTGTGTCTTGGATACACCAGTTTAGGCACTCCTTTGCCGGATATCTACATTGGCTCATAGGTCCAGCTGGTCATACTATCTCTACCATTCTTTCGTCTCGTGATGCCCCTAACGTGTAGCAGTATTGTTGAATGTATTCGCACAGTATATCTTGGCCATTCCAGTAGTAGGACCCACGGCAGTAGGGACATTTTCTGTACCAGGTGGAAGGAAGTTTTCACGGTACAATATCTGATCCGATTCTGTACCGTGACAAGCGGTCTTGAACCAACTCTGCAGCATCATTAAGTACCACCACCACTACACCAGAATCGCACATCAGCCAGCAGAATAATAAGGCGAGGAAACAGAGTAGAGATTTTCAGATTTACTCCCGGGCTGCACCGCTCTTGTACTTAAAAAATAAAAATCATATATAGAATTTTGAAAAAGAACTGAAAATTTCTGCATGTTTTTAATGATATATCTCACATACATGTAAAACCTCGTTTTGAAATACTTTCTATTCGGATCTACACAAAAATGATAAATATCTGTTTGAAATGTACACACTTTCAAATCTTTAAATTTACAACATTTGTCTTTTTTGTGTAGCTTGGAATATTTTGCATGACTGTGGAATAAATCATTGGCAATATGATGGATGTTTTTCAGATTTTTATAAAACCTAATACGATTTTTATTTACTTTTTAAAGTAGAGGAGCATTGGATCTGGGAGTCAAAAGTGTTTACCAGAGGAAACATGATTGGAAGGTAAAGTTTTAACTAAATCAAACAAGAAATCTCAAGTCTTCCACAACAGCAGCGGTCGCGTCGTAACGGGCACAACACCACGGTGTAGATTTAGAGGCACTTGCTAAAATGTCTTAAAAACATTATGGGTAATTGGTAAATTCCAGGAAATATTAGTCAATTCAAATAAATAAACATGATCTGAACAAGATAAACATGATCCTCGATAGTTTGCTAAAATTACAATATAAGAAGTAAATAACAACCGTTACAACACATCCAAGCCTAAATCACGAGTTTCCCTGAACTGTGTGTACATGAGAAGAATGAGGAAGAACCGGAAATCAGTTTTGGGCGATTGGAGCCTATGATACCACTACCAAAATTTGCATTTCAATATTTTGGGTGCCCGAGAAGAACACGGGAATATCGGCTCAAAGGTATAGATGCACCCATTGCTCAGAAAACATTTTCCAAAATGCAAAAACATTCAAATTAAATTTTCGTATATACTAGATGACATTTTATGTTAGCACAAAAAGTTTCTCGAAGAAAAAGACATTTTTGTAGGTTGTACAAAAAAATACAAATCTGAGGTTTTCAAAGTAACTTTGTGCGTCATGTTTCTTTCATTTTTGTGACAAACAAATGTCTTTTCTCCGCACTATGACCCGAAACGCCATGTCTAGGGTTGTCATGCATTTGCCATCTATACGAATAAGGGGCAACCATCCGAGAGATGCAGTATTGTTTTAATAGGAATATGATTAGAAATTGCGGAAAAAATCAGTTTCTCACATGAGCTGATATGCTTCTGGCTTATAACAAAAATATTAAGATATATTAAAATAATTATAAAATTCTGGAAGAATTGAAGACGAACATATACAAGTTTTGTACATACCTGCAAATATTCATGATGAAATGATTTTTTTTTGCTCAGTGTGAAAAAACAAATCAGTGGCCAAAATGAAATTTTAAAATGTTATAGTTTTTAGAGCACTCATTTTGTTTTTCATACAGTCCAATAAAAAGTTCAGTTCGTCATGAAAATTTGCACGTATGTACACCACTTGTATATGTTTGTTTCCTTTTTTTTTTTGATTTTTTTTTTTTTTTTGCTTCAATCAGGTAGAGCATATGAACTCGAGAGGCCTCTGCCTAGAACTAGATACTTTGAGTATTTTTCAATTCAGCACATGCTTCACTGAATGTACTGACATAATGCTTCCAAGATACGATGGGACCAGCTACCTTGCGGCCGTTTCATAATCGTGACGGAGCAAAATTATGTACCACACCAGAACACATTTTCGCCACGTCCCTCCTTTGCATCATTTATTAAATTTTTTTTTGTAATTTCAATCTTCTAACTTCATTTTTCTTTCTCTTCAACCTATGATTATCCCAGTTTAGTTAATAGCAGGGACATGATTTTGGTCACTCATCAGTTTCAATCTCTTTTGGAGTTTACTTTCAGCTAATATTCTCCTTCTTCTTCTGACCCAGGAAAAGATAACTGGATAGGTGTGCCCGCTGCAATAGTAGAGGCCCGGCTACTTTCCTTTTTCGAGAATAGCCCTACATACAGTTAAGTATATGCGTCTTTAACATCTATACTTCTGGTGTTGTTTTTGCTTGGGAGGCTACAATATGGTATGAATCGTGCACTGTATACCTCATTCAGATTTTGTTTAGTCTTTTTTCTTCTGTAATATAACCGTAACGGATTATGCCGTTAACTCACAAGTTTTTGCATTCTAATCTTACAATTTTTGTATGGGTGGATGCAAAAAAAACAATATTTTTGAATAGCATGTGTCGTTTTTTTTAATATTTCTGTGAACCAATTGTTGAATGGTAGAAGCATGAGGATTACAGTTGGGTCAGACCTCACATTCTGGATTTGAATGTGTAATGCTATATAACGAAAGTTAGGATAAAAGGACTAACATGGTATCAATTTTCAGGACGGGCGTCACTGCACTAGCTTTGATGAGTGGTGGCGGCGGTTCGTGAACCTGGGGGTGCTTGATGGTTTTAAGCGACTGTATTCGCTGCGGCGCTTGGACCTCGCCAAGGCCGACCTGTTTTACAGGACGGCAGACGAAGCAGCCGCACATGCCAAGGTGGTGCCAACGCTGACGCTCGGCCAAGCCATGGCGCCCGACAGGAGAAGGAGCTGCAACACTGATTTGAAGGCGGCAGAGGCGGCGGCGCCCAAGATCAGGACGTTACCACCACCCGTGCTGGTAATGAGGCCACCAGCGTCCTACCCGCCGAGGATCCGCACCGTTAATTTCTTCCCGACTGCTTCAGAAAACAAGGTGTTCGTCTCCGACAGTGCCAACCGCGTCATCCACTTTGACACGGATGATGCTTGCGTCATCACCATGCCGAGCCTACACGAGCACAAGGACAAGCCGCTGGCCATCTCCGTCCCTCCTCCCACCACCCCACACGTCTATGATGACCAAGACTCGAACCACCTCTACATCATCGATCGCCTCCTCAAACCAGACAAGGGGATGGCGCAGTTTGAGGCCCTTGTGTGCAGGAGCAAGCGCTGGCACTGCGACATTCTCCCACTGCCGCCCTCCATTGCCCACCTCAAGCAAGCCTTTGTCTGCGCGTGCGCCCTTGTCGGGAGTGACACCATTTGCCTCTCCATTTCAGGCCCCCTGGGCGAGGGCACCACCTATTGTTTCAACACTGTGACCCGTGAATGGAGCAAGGCCGGCGATTGGCTCATGCCCTTCAATGGTAAGGCAGAGTATGTCCCTGAGCTAGGGCTCTGGTTCGGCGCCGGAGGCATCGACTCGCACCTCCCTTGCGCCGTCGACCTCTCCGGCGTCCCGAGCGGGCAGGAGCCGCTGCCAGACAAGACATTGATTTGGGCTGATGAAGACCTGCCAAAGGAGTGGCACCCCAGGGAATTGTTCGATACCAAGGTCATCAGCCTCGGCTCTGGGAGATTCTTCGTTGCTAACTTCTTCTGTACCATGAAATTCCACAAGTCCATCAACATGATGAGTACTGCTGATAAATTTGCCGTCTTCACTGGTATGGAGGTAGAGTACGATAACGTCGACCAAGCAAAAGGCAATGATAAGGATGTCACCGCCGGGAGCAATGGATGCAGCAGCACAGGAAATGGAATGCCTTCTGGCCTTCGTATGATTAAGCACAAATCCAGTCGTTACATGTTTAACTTAGAAAACATGATCGAGGATGTGCTTTGATTCAGTAAGTCATTCTCAGGCAAATAATGTGCATTGTTGAGTTAGGCAAGCCATAGTGTGGATTATCATATACTAGTAGTATAATACATATGTACATACTATCTCCATACATAGTGGGTTGTATCATAATACATGCTGATTCCAACATTTAAAAAAATGCATGCTAATTTACACGAATACGCCTGCCGTGTCTTTTTCTTCTGAACATTTTGATTAAAACATTTGAAAATATTTGTTAAACATGATGATAATACCATATGTTTATGTCATTTGTTATATCTTTTATTTTACCAAGAATAGTTCAGCGGGGATTATAGATATTCCCAAAAAAAAATTGTTCACCTCGTCTAGCTTTAAGCCTGAAATATTGCCTTCAGTATATTTGTTAGGGAAATTTCCAGACATGAGATTCCAGAATGCTTTTCAAAAAAGTGTAAACGAAATTGCGGGTTTAAAAGTTACAAAATCAATTTAATAATACAGTTTCTCTTCCCTAGTTAATGATACCTTTTTGTTTCCTCAGCAATCAAGGGGCACTGGAGCTGGCTCTTTGTTCTGGACAAACAAAAACTCCTTTTTGTTTAAGGGTCACGCTTGGCTGCCGAATGGCGGCGGGCCGCCATGGCGCGCCTCGGCGAACTCCCTTTGTGCGGGGGTTTGTCTCCATGGCGAGCGGCGGCGCGGATGGTGGTCGACCATGGCGCGCCTCGGGTGAACTCCCTCTGCGGAGGGTTCTGGCCCCATGGAGGGCGGCGACGAGGATGGTGGTTGGGTAGCGGGGCGGCGGCGCCCGCTGATGCGTGGTCGTCGCTGGCGCTCGGCTGTGAGGCGTGAAGGTGATAGCAGTTTCAGCCATGGGCTCATCCGGGCCGGAGGTTGATACGCTCGATCCGATCGCCGGGAGTCGACCTGCGGTGTGGGGACTGCTGGATCGAGAATAATAATTGATGGTGGTGGTCCTTGGATCCCTCTCTCACGTCAAGGCGAAGATCTTCTTGATGCATGTCCTCATGACTCTGGTGGAAGTGTCGAGTTACGGAAGGCTCCGCCGGTGAACTCCATTGGAACTCAAGCCTTGAGAGTGCCGGATCGGGTGGGATTCGGTCGAGCGCAACCATGTTTTTTCTGACCGTTTGGTTTCAGAGGGAGCGCGGCGAAGCTCTGCATTCAGTTGCTATTGTGGACATGTTTTGTTTCATGATGAAGTCGGTGTGCGGAGAATGACAAGGAAGCCGAGAATTGAGAACTAGCTATGGTGGTTCGAATCTTGGAGGCGATGAGGGATTGGCTTGGTGTTTCGAAACTTAGAGCAACGACAACGGCAAGTGGGGGCAACAACACAGGAGAAGTTCAGTTTCTAAACTTTCAGGGTGAAAACCCAAGGTCTGGACTTAACTGGTTGTACCTGACAATGATATTGTTGAAGACATTTTTTCCAGAGTATATGGACCTGCTTCGGGTGAAAACTTATGATCTATGATCAGGGCGACAACAACTTTTGAGCATTGTTTCCTTCTTGGAGGCATCGCTTTTTGAGCAGTTGGACATCTGGTGCTGTTTTGGTGGAGTTAGGTCTGCTGTAATAAGATGAGATCACTGTAGCGGGACTTTTCTTTTCTGTAATTCTTTTTATTCCGGGTTGTGTGCATCTGTTTAACCGCTAGGGTAACGCTTTGTTGCAGAGACTGGGTGTAATTGGTATCTTCTCAATATTAATATATGCTCTTTATCTAAAAAAAAGCTAGATTCGTTTCATTTCACCAGCAAAGAGCACGATCAAAGCGTGCGTATATATCTATCGGAGATAAATGTATATTATGCCCGTTGATGTAGTCTATGTATCGCTAATTAGTAACTAAGATATATAGTTAAGCATGCATCATGCATCCCATATGGAGTCAGTGCGGCGCACACTAGGCATGCATGCATGCATCAAAGTATCATGTGTAGGAAAAACGGGTTGAACGATCGAACCGGAAGGAAACACAAGATCTGTTAACCATTCTCATCTTGTTTCCTAAAGAATATCTTCGCGATAACACTTAATTTGACTTTCCCGGTGATGGGCTTTCTGCATAAGGAAAACAGTACGCTTGATTCTGCCGATTGTGCGCCTGCGTTCTCAGTTGTCATGCAGGCTTCTATACCAATGTAAACATATTGGTTGTACCGTCGTAGTAGTATACATACGGAATGCTTTGCGAAGACGAGTTCCTAAAGTTAAAAGCTACCCTACCGGCCGGCCGATCGCCTATCCGCCACTTTTAATTCAAACTTTTTCCGGCCGGTCGCCATTTTCAGCGCAAGCCAATGGGCACAAAGATGGGGAGGAACGTGAAAGAGCTTTTGACTTAATTGGTCTATCCATCTTCTTCAACATTTGAAAAATAATAGCAAGAGTGTCTCCTCAATGGATAACTCAGACATGTATGGTGTGTGATTAAGTTAACAAACACATATCCCATTACGGGAAAAATCCCACTTCGCCATGTGGTCAATGTTGAATATATAAGCAATTTAGCAGTAGATCTAATCCGCAAAAACAGTAAACATGATATGATTAGAATAACCAGAATTAAACTAATCATGCGATCTACTAAAACAGTAGACAAACCGAATGAATCTAGAGCAACTACCACAAGGAGGAACTCTAGCAGCATATCGAGAAGAAGATCAAGAGGACATACATTGCAGCGGCAGTAGCAGCAGCGGCCCGGTGTCGCCCATGTCGTCGATGAAGAGGTTGGCGATGTCGGGGAAGAAGTCGTCATTGGGGAAGTACTCGAAGCCAGCAGTCGCGCGAGTGCGCTCCCGAAAAACCTGATCGCCCCTCTCCCGTACAGGATCACAAGAGGCGGGTTCCGGAGGCCTGCTGTCCCTTCAACCGGTGCACGTCGGAAGACGGGATGGAGAAGACTTGGAAGATGGCGGCGCAAGGTTCTGGAACTAGGGCGGCGAGCGACCATGTGTTGCGTATGTTGGCGGCTAGGGTTTCCCTCTACATATATAGTGCGGTCAGGTAGGACGTGGGCGCAGCCCACCATCGAGTCGGTAACGTCTCCACGTAAGGAAACGGCAAAACAATTAACGCGTCCGTTAATTATTAATTAATGACTCAATAAATTTCCCACTGCAAAAATATAAGCTCGGCTCGGCGAGATTCCCGCAACCCGCGTCGTGTCGTGACGAGACGGACGGACGGCGGCGGAGGAGGAGGAGTGCGCACGAGAGAGCCTTCCTGTTCTCACATGCTTACCAAGTGCTAGCACAGCTCACTATATAAAGTGGTGCAGCACTCTCAGCTAGCAGTATGGGACTAAAGGTTGCTTTCACGTACACACAGCCAGCCAAATAAATGGGCCAAATGGGAATTTCGAATTTAGTAGTTGGGCTTTTCAGGCTGTGGCCCAAGTACAGCCCAACACCAAAATTCCAGCAATCCCCCACAAAGTCTCATTGGCACATCATACCGTTTGTTCCAAAACATTGTTTTATATACCGGTGTTTAGTGGAGACTGTTAAGTTGAACACCACTTAGAAATGCTACGCTAGACCGCAACTTGAATAGTGGACTATGCCTTGAACTACAAGTTTGCTGCAAATCTAGTTTCACACAATCCTTTACCGATACTGGGCTACCGCAAGGCTTCCCCGCGGTTTGGAGTATACGTCATACTCCGAGACCTTTCATGAGTTTATTAAAGAGCACCCAACTCTCACGGACTGCGACGTTTAACAGTCAGACTCATATAGGTGTATTCCTCAAGAGATGTTCTGCAGGGCAACATCTCCGCTTATAAAAGTAAGCCGCTTGGAAACACATTAAGATAAAATCAACCTGCCATGCAGATCAGGAGAGTATTGCATCTATACGGAGTGGAAAATAATTAAGGATACTCTCCTCTCAGCTGTCCAACAGCTTGTCACCCACTTCTAATTCACGGGATCTCCGATCACATAGAGTGGTTTACCACTGTGGACAACTCATACCGTGGGTCTCAAACCCATCTCCTCGATGCACTATCTATCACATTACGTGATAAACCCTTTGTGAAGGGATCTGCCAAATTCTTAGACGTTTGGATATAATCCAACGCAATGACTCCGGAGTTCTTTAATTTTCGGACAGATTTCAATCTCCTCTTCACATGCCTTGATGACTTCATATTATCCTTAGAACTTTTAATCTTGTGAATCACAGTTTGATTATCACAGTTCATAAGGATAGCGGGTATTGGTTTTTCAACCACAGGTAAGTCCATCAAAAGCTCTCGAAGCCACTCTGCTTCAACAGTGGCTGTGTCTAATGCTGTGAGTTCTGCTTCCATAGTTGACCTCGTTAAGATGGTCTGCTTGCAAGACTTCCAGGAAACAGCTCCACCACCGAGTGTAAACACATAACCACTCGTGGCCTTAATCTCATCAGCATCAGATATCCAATTGGAATCACTATAACCCTCCAGTACCCTTGGATACCCGGAGTAGTGAATTCCATAGCTCGCAGTGCCTTTTAAATAACGCATAACTCTCTCGAGCGCATGCCAATGATCATCTCCCGGATTAGAAACAAACCGGCTCAACTTGCTTACAGCAAAAGAGATGTCAGGCCTCGTGGCACAAGCCAAATACATAAGCGAGCCAATAATCTGAGAATATCTCAGTTGATCTCTAGCAGTCTGTTGGTTCTTTCGAAGCAACACACTAGGATCATATGGTGTCGGAGAGGGTTTACAGTCGTCATACCCGAAACGACTTAATACCTTTTCCACATAGTGAGACTGAAGCAGTGTAATCCCACCATCACCATCTCGCAGCAGCTTGATGTTCAAGATAACATCAGCTACTCCTAGATCCTTCATCTCAAAACAACGAGATAAGAAATCCTTAACCTCCTTGATTAAATCAAGATTGGTTCCAAAGATCAGTATGTCATCGACATACAGACAGAGAATAACTCCCTCGCCCCCACCATAGCGATAGTACACACACTTGTCAGATTCGTTTACAATGAAACCTGCAGCAGTCAAAGTTCTCTCAAACTTTTCATGCCATTGCTTAGGAGCTTGTTTTAGGCCATATAAAGACTTCAACAACTTGCACACCTTTCCTTCCTGACCAGGTACTACAAAACCATCAGGCTGATCCATGTAAATTTCCTCGTCTAACTCTCCATTTAGGAAAGCTGTCTTCACGTCCATTTGATGAACGAGAAGCCCATGCGAGGCAGCCAATGAAAGTAGCACTCGAATCGTGGTCAGTCTAGCCACAGGTGAGTAAGTATCAAAGAAGTCTTCACCTTCTTTCTGGGTATAACCCTTGGCCACAAGTCGTGCCTTGTACTTCTCAATAGTACCATCAGGCCTAAGCTTTTTCTTGAACACCCACTTACATCCTACAGGTTTACACCCATAAGGACGATCAGTGATTCCCAGGTTCCGTTAGCTAAGATGGAATCCATCTCGCTACGGACAGCTTCCTTCCAGTAGTCAGCATCAAGAGATGCATAGGCTTCTGAAATGGTACTGGGTGTGTCATCCACAAGGTACACAATGAAATCATCACCAAAGGATTTTGCAATCCTCTGTCTCTTGCTCCTAACAGGAACTTCATTGTCATCCTCCACAGGATTATCAGTGTGTTCTATCGAAATGGTGGATCAGGAATATCAACCAATTCCTGACTAGATGTATTAGGTATCTCCTGATTTGATGAGCTAGGCATATCCTTCATCGGAAAGATTTCCTCAAAGAAAGTCGCATCTCTCGACTCTAAAATTGTACCAACGTGAACGTCGGGTACCTCAGATTTTACCACCAAAACTCTATAGCCAACGCTATGAAAAGCATAGCCCAGAAGAACACAATCCACAGTTTTTGGTCCAAGCTTGCGCTTCTTGGGAATTGGTATATTGACTTTCGCCAAACAACCCCAAGTTCGAAAGTAAGAGAGTCTCGTATTTTTCCTTTCCCATTCCTCAAAAGGAGAAACAGTTTTCGTTTTCATGGGAACTCGGTTTAGGACATGACAAGCTGTCAATAAAGCCTCCCCCCACCATGCCTTGGAGAGACCCGAAGTGTCTAACATGGCGTTAACCAAATCAGTTAGAGTTCGGTTCTTTCTTTCGGCCACCCCATTTGACTGAGGCGAGTAGGGAGGCGTCCTCTCATGGATTATACCGTGTTCCGCACAAAACAAATCAAACTCATTGGAAAAATACTCTCCACCACGGTCGGACCTCAATCGTTTAATTTTCCGATCAAGTTGGTTCTCTGCTTCAGCTTTATAGATTTTGAAGTAGTTAAAAGCCTCATCTTTTGATTTCAGAAGATACACATAACAGTATCTAGTGGAGTCATCAATAAGCGTCATGAAATATTTCTTTCCGCCTTTTGTCAACACACCATTCATCTCGCAAAGATCAGAATGTATAAGTTCCAGTGGTGCCAAGTCTCTTGCCTCCGCAGTCATATGGGACTTGCGAGGTTGCTTAGCTTGCACACATACTTGACACTTGGAACCTTTGACAGTAGTGAATTTCGGAATTAAATCCAAACTAGCTAGCCGCGTCATGGCACCAAAGTTAATATGACAAAGTCGTGAATGCCAGATATTATGCTCAATTTCACGACAAATATTATTAATAACTTTAGTACAAAAGTCTGACAAGAGAGGCGGAACAAGCCTCCGCACTCATAGCCTTTACCAACAAATTGTCCATACTTGGAAATTACAACTTTATTGGACTCGAAAACCAACTTATAACCATCTCGACACAGAAGTGATCCGCTGACGAGATTCTTATTGATGGAGGGCACATGATGAACGTTCTTCAGGCGCACGGTCTTCCCCGAAGTAAACTTCAGATCGACCGTACCAACACCACGAACAGAAGCATGTGAATTGTTCCCCATCAGCACGGGGAAGTCCCTGTGATCTGGTAAGAAGAAAACATGGAGGCATCAGCACAAACATGTACATTGCACCAGTGTCAATCAACCATTCAGGAGAATGACAAACTGAAAGGATGGTGGGAAATATCCGTACCCAGATTCCTTCATCTCGGTGTCACCAATAACAACATTGGCAGTCTTGCCTTTGTTCTCAGATCCGCGCAGCTCATGGCGGTTGGGACATCGAGGTGCCCAGTGCTCCGGATCACCACAACATGGCATGATCCTTTCCTCGGCTTGTTGTTCTTCTTGAAGTTGGTAGGCTGTGACGGTTTGAACCGTCCATCAGACTTGCCTTTACCCCCAGAGTTACCCTTGTTAAATTTGGACTTGTGGGGCGGCTGGTAATTCTTCTTCTGTACCACATGGGCACTAGAACCAGCCTCGGCAACTCGAGCACGTGTATCCTTCGCTCTCGCCTTCTCTTCCACATCAAGCGACCCAATGAGATCCGAAACGGAAAACTCTTGTCTCTTGTGTTTCAGAGAAGTAGCAAAGTTGCTCCATGAAGATGGAAGCTTGGCGATAATGCCACCGGCGACAAACTTGTCCGGTAAGTTACACTTGAAGTGCTCAAGTTCCTTTGCGAGCGACTGTATCTCATGAGCCTGTTGTACAACAGAACGCTCATCAGTCATCTTGTAGTCATAGAATTGCTCCATGACGTACAACTCGCTGCCAGCGTCCGAGGCCCCAAATTTGGCCTCGAGCGCATCCCACATGTCCTTGCCGTGTCAAAGACATATACGAATCCACAATGGAATCGTCAAGGATACTGAGAAGGGCACTCTTAAAAGAGTATCGAGCTTCTCAAAGCTTCCTGTTCAGTAGGATTAAGCTCGCCCTCAGGTTGCCTTTGGTGGCAGCATAGCAGTTACTGTTTGAAACCAGTAAACTGCTCTCATGCGCCACCGTTTGTAAAGCACCTTTGAAGGGAAACGGCTTCGTTGACGCGAGAAAGCCAGGCGATACAAATTGCCTATAATCAGGTTTTTGGATTGTTGAATATATAAGCAATTTAGCAGTAGATTTAATCCACAAAACAGTAAACATGATATGACTAGAATAACAGAATTAAACTAATCATGCGATCTACTAAAACGTAGACAAGCCGAACGAATCTAGAGCAACTACCACAAGCAGGAACTCTAGCAGCATATCGAACAAGAAGATCAAGAGGACATACGTTGCAGCGGCAGTAGCAGCAGCGCCCCGGTGTCGCCCATGTCGTCGATGAAGAGGTTGGCGATGTCGGGGAAGAAGTCGTCGTTGGGGAAGAACTCGAAGCCAGCAGTCGCGCGAGTGCGCTCCCCAAAAACCTGATCGCCCCTCTCCCGTACAGGATCACAAGAGGCGGGGTTCCGGAGGCCTGCTGTCCCTTCAACCGGTGCACGCCGGAAGACGGGATGGAGAAGACTTGGAAGACGGCGGCGCAAGGTTCTGGAACTAGGGCGGCGAGCGACCATGTGTTGCGTATGTTGGCGGCTAGGGTTCCCAAGCATATATAGTGGTCGGTAGGACGTGGGCTGCAGCCCACATTGAGTCGGTAACGTCTCCACCAAACGGAAACGGCAAAACAATTAACGCGTCCGTTAATTATTAATTAATGACTCAATAAATTTCCCACTGCAAAAATATAAGCTCGGCTCGGCGAGATTCCCGCAACCCGCGGCGTGTCGTGACGAGACGACGGACGGCGGCGGAGGAGGAGGAGAGTGCACGAGAGAGCCTTCCTGTTCTCACATGCTTACCAAGTGCTAGCACAGCTCACTATATAAAGTGGTGCAGCACTCTCTTAGCTAGCAGTATGGGACTAAGGTTGCTTCACGTACACACACAGCCAGCCAAATAAATGGGCCAAATGGGAATTTCGAATTTAGTAGTTGGGCTTTTCAGGCTGTGGCCCAAGTACAGCCAACACCAAAATTCCAGCAATCCCCCACAAAGTCTCATTGGCACATCATACCGTTTGTTCCAAAACATTGTTTTATATACCGGTGTTTAGTGGAGACTGTTAAGTTGAACACCACTTAGAATTATGCTACGCTAGACCGCAACTTGAATAGTGGACTAGGCCTTGAACTACAAGTTTGCTGCAAATCTAGTTTCACACAAATCCTTTACCGATACTGGGCTACCGCAAGGCTTCCCCGCGGTTTGGAGCTTATACGTCATACTCCGACCTTTCATGAGTTTATTAAAGAGCACCCAACTCTCACGGACTGCGACGTTTAACAGTCAGACTCATATAGGTGTATTCCTCAAGAGATGTTCTGCAGGGCAACATCTCCGCTTATAAAAGTAAGCCGCTTGGAACACATTAAGATAAAATCAACCTGCCATGCAGATCAGGAGAGTATTGCATCTATGCGGAGTGGAAAATAATGTAGGATACTCTCCTCTCAGCTGTCCAAACTTGTCACCCACTTCTAATTCACGGGATCTCCGATCACATAGAGTGGTTTACCACTGTGGACAACTCATACCGTGGGTCTCAAACCCATCTCCCTCGATGCACTATCTATCACATTACGTGATAAACCCTTTGTGAAGGGATCTGCCAAATTCTTAGACGTTTGGATATAATCCAACGCAATGACTCCGGAGTTCTTTAATTTTCGGACAGATTTCAATCTCCTCTTCACATGCCTTGATGACTTCATATTATCCTTAGAACTTTTAATCTTGTGAATCACAGTTTGATTATCACAGTTCATAAGGATAGCGGGTATTGGTTTTTCAACCACAGGTAAGTCCATCAAAAGCTCTCGAAGCCACTCTGCTTCAACAGTGGCTGTGTCTAATGCTGTGAGTTCTGCTTCCATAGTTGACCTCGTTAAGATGGTCTGCTTGCAAGACTTCCAGGAAACAGCTCCACCACCGAGTGTAAACACATAACCACTCGTGGCCTTAATCTCATCAGCATCAGATATCCAATTGGAATCACTATAACCCTCCAGTACTCTTGGATACCCGGAGTAGTGAATTCCATAGCTCGCAGTGCCTTTTAAATAACGCATAACTCTCTCGAGCGCATGCCAATGATCATCTCCCGGATTAGAAACAAACCGGCTCAACTTGCTTACAGCAAAAGAGATGTCAGGCCTCGTGGCACAAGCCAAATACATAAGCGAGCCAATAATCTGAGAATATCTCAGTTGATCTCTAGCAGTCTGCTGGTTCTTTCGAAGCAACACACTAGGATCATATGGTGTCGGAGAGGGTTTACAGTCGTCATACCCGAAACGACTTAATACCTTTTCCACATAGTGAGACTGAAGCAGTGTAATCCCACCATCACCATCTCGCAGCAGCTTGATGTTCAAGATAACATCAGCTACTCCTAGATCCTTCATCTCAAAACAACGAGATAAGAAATCCTTAACCTCCTTGATTAAATCAAGATTGGTTCCAAAGATCAGTATGTCATCGACATACAGACAGAGAATAACTCCCTCGCCCCCACCATAGCGATAGTACACACACTTGTCAGATTCGTTTACAATGAAACCTGCAGCAGTCAAAGTTCTCTCAAACTTTTCATGCCATTGCTTAGGAGCTTGTTTTAGGCCATATAAAGACTTCAACAACTTGCACACCTTTCCTTCCTGACCAGGTACTACAAAACCATCAGGCTGATCCATGTAAATTTCCTCGTCTAACTCTCCATTTAGGAAAGCTGTCTTCACGTCCATTTGATGAACGAGAAGCCCATGCGAGGCAGCCAATGAAAGTAGCACTCGAATCGTGGTCAGTCTAGCCACAGGTGAGTAAGTATCAAAGAAGTCTTCACCTTCTTTCTGGGTATAACCCTTGGCCACAAGCCGCGCCTTGTACTTCTCAATAGTACCATCAGGCCTAAGCTTTTTCTTGAACACCCACTTACATCCTACAGGTTTACACCCATAAGGACGATCAGTGACTTCCCAGGTTCCGTTAGCCAAGATGGAATCCATCTCGCTACGGACAGCTTCCTTCCAGTAGTCAGCATCAAGAGATGCATAGGCTTCTGAAATGGTACTGGGTGTGTCATCCACAAGGTACACAATGAAATCATCACCAAAGGATTTTGCAATCCTCTGTCTCTTGCTCCTAACAGGAACTTCATTGTCATCCTCCACAGGATTATCAGTGTGTTCTATCGAAATGGTAGGATCAGGAATATCAACCAATTCCTGACTAGATGTATTAGGTATCTCCTGATTTGATGAGCTAGGCATATCCTTCATCGGAAAGATTTCCTCAAAGAAAGTCGCATCTCTCGACTCTAAAATTGTACCAACGTGAACGTCGGGTACCTCAGATTTTACCACCAAAACTCTATAGCCAACGCTATGAAAAGCATAGCCCAGAAGAACACAATCCACAGTTTTTGGTCCAAGCTTGCGCTTCTTGGGAATTGGTATATTGACTTTCGCCAAACAACCCCAAGTTCGAAAGTAAGAGAGTCTCGTATTTTTCCTTTCCCATTCCTCAAAAGGAGAAACAGTTTTCGTTTTCATGGGAACTCGGTTTAGGACATGACAAGCTGTCAATAAAGCCTCCCCCCACCATGCCTTGGAGAGACCCGAAGTGTCTAACATGGCGTTAACCAAATCAGTTAGAGTTCGGTTCTTTCTTTCGGCCACCCCATTTGACTGAGGCGAGTAGGGAGGCGTCCTCTCATGGATTATACCATGTTCCGCACAAAACAAATCAAACTCATTGGAAAAATACTCTCCACCACGGTCACCTCAATCGTTTAATTTTCCGATCAAGTTGGTTCTCTGCTTCAGCTTTATAGATTTTGAAGTAGTTAAAAGCCTCATCTTTTGATTTCAGAAGATACACATAACAGTATCTAGTGGAGTCATCAATAAGCGTCATGAAATATTTCTTTCCGCCTTTTGTCAACACACCATTCATCTAGTACAACTCGCTGCCAGCGTCCGAGGCCCCAAACTTAGCCTCGAGCGCATCCCACATGTCCTTGCCGGTAGCAAATGACATAGATGAATCCACAATGGAATCGTCAAGGATACTGAGAAGGGCACTCTTGAAAAGAGTATCAAGCCTTTCAAAGGCTTCCTGTTCAGCAGGATTAAGATTGCCCTCAGGCTTGCCTTTGGTGGCAGCATAGCAGTTACTGTTTTGGAACCAGTAAACCGCTCTCATGCGCCACCGTTTGTAAAGGACCTCTTTAAAGGGAAACGGCTTCGTTGACGCGAGAAAGCCAGGCGATGCAAATTGCCTATAATCAGGTTTTTGGATTGTTGAATATATAAGCAATTTAGCAGTAGATCTAATCCGCAAACACAGTAAACATGATATGACTAGAATAACCAGAATTAAACTAATCATGCGATCTACTAAAATAGTAGACAAACCGAATGAATCTAGAGCAACTACCACAAGAAGGAACTCTAGCAGCATATCGAAGAAGAAGATCAAGAGGACATACGTTGCAGCGGCAGAAGCAGCGGCCCCGGTGTCGCCCATGTCGTCGATGAAGAGGTTGGCGATGTCGGGGAAGAAGTCGTCATTGGGGAAGTACTCGAAGCCTGCAGTCGCGCGAGTGCGCTCTCCAAAAACCTGATCGCCCCTCTCCCGTACAGGATCACAAGAGGCGGGGTTCCGGAGGCCTGCTGTCCCTTCAACCGGTGCAAGCCGGAAGACGGGATGGAGAAGACTTGGAAGACGGCGGCGCAAGGTTCTGGAACTAGGGCGGCGAGCGACCATGTGTTGCGTATGTTGGCGGCTAGGGTTTTCCTCTGCATATAGTGCGGTCCAGGTAGGACGTGGGCGCAGCCCACCATCGAGTCGGTAACGTCTCCACGTAAGGAAACGGCAAAACAATTAACGCGTCCGTTAATTATTAATTAATGACCCAATAAATTTCCCAGCCAGCAAAAATATCAGCTCGGCTCAGCGAGATTCCCGCAACCCGCGGCGTGTCGTGGCGAGACGTACGGACGGCGGCGGAGGAGGAGGAGTGCGCACGAGAGAGCTTTCCTGTTCTCACATGCTTACCAAGTGTTAGCACAGCTCACTATATAAAGTGGTGCATCACTCTCCCAGCTAGCAGTATGGGACTAAGATTGCATTCACGTACACACAGCCAGCCAAATAAATGGGCCAAATAGGAATTTCGAATTTAGTAGTTGGGCTTTTCAGGTTGTGGCCCAAGTATAGCCCAACACCAAAATTTCAGCAGTCAAAACACACGGCCAAGGCCAGAATAGACATCGGCGAACACGTAGCCTGGCATGGCACTCGGCGGAGCCATCTCGGCGAAAAACTCCTCGGCGACGCCACTTCGCCGAGTGCTTTATGTCGGGAATGCACGGAACTTCGCCGAGACTTTACACCATACACCTGGTGAAGAAAAGGCAATCTGGATTGTCCCTTCTCAGATGAGCGTCACGCGTGTGTCAGAACTTCGCCGAGTCCGGTGGTGTAGTCTCTCGGTGAAGAGGGAACGCACAAATGGCGCCACGTGTCCTCCAACTGGTTGCCGGCGAACGTCTTCGACGTGTTGCACATCGCCGAGTGTCTGTGCCCAACGTCGTCTTGCGGTCGCTTCGCCGAGTGCCAGTGCCCAACTTCGCCATGCGTTTTCTTCGCCGAGTGCCAAACTTTGCCGGGCGGACAAACTTCGCCGAGTGCCTGTTGATCAGCACGGCTCGATGAATTTCGGCAAATGTTGCAGTCTCGGCAAAGAAAAATCCTAGGTGACCATTTGGTACCACTTCGCTGAGTGTGTGGCTCGGCAAAATGAACATCTCGGCAAAGTGTGTTTGCAGGTGACCAAATATCACCTGTATAAATCATGTTCGCCTAGTGCTTTACACGGCGAAGTTGCCATTTGGTGGAAAGCAGCAGCAAGTTAATCTATGGCAATTACTCGCTCATGACTATCAGCTGATTTCTTCTGACATTACAATTCACACTGCTGAGAGCAAACGTGAACGAGTCTGAACTAACTGATGATTAGTTTCCGTGCCCGTTGTGCCCTTCTCCATCAGTCGAGCTGCCATCATATTGTGCTTTTAACAGTACTAGGGAAATGGGCGCGGCAATGCCGTGCTTTTGGAGTGAATGAATTTTAAATTTAGTAACATGTATATTTTTATTTTTTGTAGTTTTGAGAAGTAGTGAATTTGGAAGAAGTTTGTGTAATGACGAAATCAGTTGGAATTTACCGAAATTTGTTGGAATTAATTTAAGTCTATAATCGGAGGTAAATACATTTTTGTGAACATTTATTAAATTCGATTTAAGTTCTATTCGTAATTACAGGTAAGTAGTTTTTATTTTGGCCATAATTTTCCTATTTCGCAGTAATGAAAAGAAATTTACTGTTGCTACTACTAAATGTTTTTTTAATATAGTTGAATTATTTATCGAATATATATACAGTACAATTGTTTTGCAAGCTGCTATTTTTTTCAGAATTTTAGAATGTTTTATTGGTGGAAAGTTTGATATTTTTAAAAATTTAGGAAATTTTGAAATATTGTTTACATTGTTTTGGAATGGAGGTTTGAATGTATGACTTTATTTGAATTTTAGTATTTTTTAATTGTTATTTTGGATTGTAGGTTGGAATTTTGGTAATTTGCAAAATTTAGAAAAGTTTGACATATTGTTTTTATTAGTCTGAATTGTAGTTTTGAAGATATGAATTTTCTGAATTGTAGTATTTATTTATAATTGTAGTTTTGAATATATTAATTTTAACTGTTTTTTAAAATTGGCATGTTGTTTATAATATTTTGAAATGTAGCTATGGAGATATGAATTTTTTTGAATTTTAGCGTCTTTATAATTGTTATTTTGAAGATATGAATTCTTTAGATGGTATCATTTTTTTCTAATTGTTGGTATATTGTTTTTTTATGGAATTGTAGTTTGGAGGGTATATATTTTTTGAGTTTTAACATTTTTTATAATTGTTATTGTTGAATTGTAAACTTTGAATTTTTTTTGTGTGTGGAAAGTTTGATAGTTAGAAAATTTTAGAAAATGTTGGCATATATTTTCGGTGGGTAGATTTAAAGTTACTGAATATGTAATATTATTTATTTTTATTTTTTTTAGAAATTGATTTGAATCGATTTGAAGATGTTTTTAAAAGTTTTGAAATTTTTGAGTTATAAATAAAGAAAGAGTAAAAAAAAAGGGCGAGGCAGCTGCTGGGCCGAGCCAGCTGGCCCAGCCCAGCTGGAAGCCCAGCCCAGCCGGACCCGCGGCTACGTCATCGATGACGTTGCTAGGAGGCGGCCATGGCCAGCGCGGCCGAGCTCGGGCGAGCACGCCCCAGCACGCTCCCGAGGGCGGCAGTGCGTGGATCCGCGCGAAGGCAGTGCGGGGGAGCCGTTTGGGCAGCTCGCTGGACCAAATGGTCGCCGGAGCCGCCGGCGGCGACCATATTCGTCGCAGCGGACGGCGAGCACGCCGACGGCGAATCCGAAGTCGATCCGGCGTCCCGGCAAGCGGACTTCGGCGAGGAGGTGGAGGGCGGCGCGGCGGAGCTCTCCGTGGGCATAAAGTTGGCCGGGGAGGCGCGGAATGGCGGCGCGACGGCAGTGGTGGCGACTGCGCCGTCGCGCGGGGAGAAGAGACGAGGAAGGAGGAGATGCGGTGGCGATTTTGCATGGAAGCCCTCAAAGTTTCTCAAAATTTCCAATCGGTCATTTGCGGGCTGGTTTTTGCAAAATGGTGCGCTGGGCGCGACGTGTCCGCGTCTGGTTGGAAGAAATTGCCAGCTACAGTGTTACTGTAGCCCACACCGTTTTTAAAGCGATCCAGGCCGTCGGACGGGTGAACGAACGGTGTGTGTTTTGCGGGCGACGTGGAGGCTCGATTTGGAGGTGAAAATGTTGTACTTTTATATACTTTTATATACTAGGGAATGGCGAATCGATTCTGATGGAGACCAAAGATGTATATCTCGGACGCATCACAGCCGATACAAATATTCAACATCGAAAACTAGTCCCAATACACTCGATTTGGTCCTACAATGGGCTGAGTGGCTGATTAATAAAACAAGATGTAAGAGCATGTACAATGGTAGAGAAAGTTGGTTTTCTCTTAGCTCTGCACGTCACTTAGAGAAGGCAATAAATTGTAGACATACAATGCGTTATCTCTTATTGTCATCTCTAGCAATTTATGAGAATTAAGTAATTTTGTAAAGATATTATGTTAATAAAGGAGAGCATGTTACTTTGTCTTCATATTTAAGAGATCATCCCTTAGGTAACCCTCTCTCTTTTCATTCTCGTTCCTCCAACTAAGAAAATTCCGACGTGCCATCTCTAAGAGAAGGCTGACAATACATCCCCTAAGGAACTAAACCAACGATAACAATACTACAAACCTGATTAAATTAGTTACCAGTGAAACACTTAAAACCGATCGGCCTCCATCGGTTAGCTCTGTGGTTGGTTTGGTCGTCCTCTCCTCTCTCCCCTTCCCAGGGTTCCGCGCCGCCGCGCCGCCGCCGCTGCCAGGCCCGCCGCGCCGCAGCCCCCTCCCCCGTCTCTCTCCTTCCCTGCCTCCCCTCGGTCCCGTGCTGCCCGAGGGCAGCACCCGGCACCCCAAGCTCGCCGGCCCAGCCTCTCCCGCCTCCGCCCCCCATCGTCGCCGCTGCCGCGGGCCGTCGCCGCGGCGGCGGTGGGCGCCCTCGCCACCACAAAGGTCCCTGAGGGGAAGCCCACCGTGAAGGCGTCCTGCGTAGAGGTGCTCCTCCGCCGCCATGGTCGCTTGCACCACCAGCGTGCTCCGGACGGCGGCGCTCGACGGGTCCCTTGGTGCGGTTTGCCGGATGGCTGCTGTCCGCCGAGCGGCGGAAGGCGCCGCCGGGAGGTGATCTGCCGGCGCGTGTGTCGGAAGATCTGGGCCAGACGGGCCCAGATGCGGGCGTCGACCGCCCAGGCCTCACCGGCGTTCGCGTCGCTGCGGCGAGGCTGCCCCTGCTCGCGCTGCATGTGCCAGTGAAGCCGCCGGCTCGGTGGCAGTCATAGCGTCCCGACGGTGCTGTGGCGGCGGATCGGGGCGGGGCTGGTGTGCTCGGCCTTGGTTGTCCCTGACTGCTCCGGAAGTGCAGGAGGGTGGCCTGGCTCTGCTGTTGGCTCAGCGCATGGGCTCGAGCTGGGCCCAAGGGACGGGAGGGCCGAGACAGCCCCATGGTCGGCTGTGGTCTGAGCCCTTCCTCCCAATCCCCCGTCGTCGCCGCGGCTGTTGGTGACGACAGGGAGCTCCCTCACGTTTCAGCATGGGGTGTCGCTCATACCTCCCCTCGAAGGAGCACGGCGACAAGCTCCGGCTGCCCCTGCTCTCTGTCTTTCCCGGCTTGGTGCCGAGCTGACGTGTTCTGCCGGCGCGCTGGGGTAGCGCACCGAGGTTTCCCGAGGTTCGGAGATTGGTGGCGTCATCCTTTGGTGTCTTCTTCATGTCCTAGTGAGGGTGGTTGACGTCTGGTGTTGGACGGATCGCGGTGAAAACCGTGCACTGGATGTCCAGTGATGGCAATGACGACACTTTTGGGTGTCATTCCCTTGTTGAAGGCATCGCCATGAAGATCTTCCTTCTACTGGACGGTCGGAAACCGTCTCTCTGTTCCGCCCCGTTTTCCAAGTGCGTGTGTCTGGTGTTGGCTCTCATAGCGGCTTGTGTATCGCCCTATTCTAGGGTTGGTGTCTCAGGGTCTTGGCGAAAGCTTTGCAGGATCTCTGCCGGCAACGACGACGTTGGAGTCGTTGCTGCAAGCCCTTGCCTTTGGATTCTCAAGCATTGCTAGGCTCCTCGACGACGTGTCTCTGGTGGTGACGGGGATGGCGCAGTGGAGGTCTGTTGGTTTGGATACCTCCGACGTCGTCTGGGCAAGGGAAGTCAAGGCGGCTCCGTGATCAAGCATTCTCTTCTAGTTGTGTGCCTCATGTAGTTCTTGGTTGCTCTCCTTCTAATACTTTGTTGCTTGTATGAGGTGCGTGTGTGGATCGTGTGTGTTGTAAGATGTAACTGTTAGCTGGTTGTTGGCTTTGTTAATTCAAAGCTGGGCTCAGCCTTCCGTCTAAAGCACATAAAACCACTAGAAAAAGGAAGAAAAGGAAGTTGGGAAAATGCACAAGCGAAGCTAAGGCAAGAAGGTGTCATCCCCGCCCCCGGCCGGAGCCGCCATCTCGCCGCACATCCCGCACCTGCTGCCTCCTCCCGCCGCCACCACCACGACAACCGTTGGCTCCGCCGGTGCAGGCCTCACAGGCTCCACGGAGACCATGATGGCGGCGCGGCACGAGGGGCATGTGGCGCAGGTCCGGAGCCAGGCGTCGACGCAAGCGACGTGGAAGCCGTGTCCGCCTCGCGGGAGCACGCGCAGGTCCTCCCCGTCAGCGAACTCTGCCAGGCATATCGCGCACTCTGACGACAAACACCACGCCACCGTTCCTGCCGGTGATGATTCCGTTGAGGCGGCGAAAGAGACGGTGGTCAGCGCGTCGATGGCCTTTTTCTTGAGCCCTTTCGGCGGAGGAGACGAGTGGTCAGAGCTTGAGGCGCGTCGGCGTTGACAGGCGCAGCGAGAGACGAGGGCGAGGCCGAGGACGCAGACGATAGCGCAGAGCAGCGACGCCAGGACGACCGCCATCGCCGTCTCCTGATGCTGTTCCGGTGGAGAACGCGGTGCTGGCGAGGAGGAGGACGTCTCGCCGGCAGCCACCACGGACGTGCCGTGCAGCAGTAGGCTCGCCGGAGCGCGCATGGTGTCGCTGCTGCTGTGGTTATGGTGTGCGTACTCTGCGACTCAATATCTGGTTTGGTTTGCTGTTGACTCTGCGACTCTTTTTTTTTTAGAGAACCCGCAGGAGATCTGCGCGTTTCTTTATTTAAGCTTAAGAAGAGAGAATACAAGAGTGCAAGTTACAACCAGGGCGAAAGTCCCGACGAACAGCACACACACCACTAGGCCAATGCAACTTGGGGCATGGCACCTACAAAGAGAAAGAGGCAACTACTCGCTCCTGGGTCTACATCTACAGGTCGCCCACAGCCTCCACTCATCGATGATGGCGTCAAGAACACGTGCCCATGGGAGCGCTATACCCTCAAAGACCCGAGCATTGCGCTCCAGCCACAAAGATCTAAGCACTAGTAGAATGAGGGAGTTTGCCGTTTTCTGATCAGCGTTGGGCAAGGATTGCACGGCAGTAAGCCACCACATTGCCAGGGAGCGTTGCGCACCTGGCACCGGAAGAGACACCCCACGCCTAGCGTTCAGGCCCGACCAGATCGCCGCGGCGTAGCTGCACCTCATGGTCAGATGCTGCATGGTCTCGTTCTCGGCTAAGCAGAGCGGGCAGAGCGTGTGAGACACCAGCCCACGCCGCAACCATCGATCAGCAGTCCAGCACCTATCCCGGAGAGCAAACCACGCGTGCAAGCGGAACTTGAGGGCGCGAAGGAGTGCCAGATTTGCGGCGCACCCGGCATGATCGTGGATCCCGCGAAGAAGGCCAGGTATGCCGATCTCACGGTGAACTTCCCAGACGCGGTCCACTTCCACCGAAAGCAATCTTGATCGCCAATAGGTTGCACATCGTGGATCGCGTTCCACAAGTGCAGATACTGCACAACCGCGTCCACGGTTAGTTCGCCTTCGATGTCCGTGGTCCAAGCGTTGTTAGCGAGGCCGTCCAGAACGCGCCGTCGCCTCCTGAAACCCGGCTTGACGAGGGCTAGCACCGCCGGTGCTAGAGTGGCTGCCGACCGGCCATTGATCCACGCATCTTCCCAGAAGGCCACACGCGCTCCATCAGCGACAGTTATATCGACAGAGGAGTTAAACAAGGCTGTTGCGTCCGTCGTGACCTTGAATTGAAGCCCAGCCCAGGACCTTTCCGTGTCGGTTTTCTGAAACCATAACCAACGCGCTCGCAACGCAGCGTTCAGCCAACGCAGGTTATGGAATCCTAGCCCTCCAATCCTGCGTGGCTGACAAACAGCGGGCCATGCAACCAAACAGCTGCCTCCGCTAGCTTCGTCTCTGCCGACCTAGAAGAAGCCTCTACGGATTTTGTCCACCGCCTTGAAGAACCACGGCTCAAAATCCAGCGCCATCAATTGGTAGACCACCGAGGCCGTCATGACTGCTTGCACAAACACCACCCTACCACTCTGCGACTCTGGTGCATTGGTGTGTTTGTGTTCGTTTTATACCCTCGTGGATGTCAGTGGTGGAAGGAGCAGTGGGCCCGCCGACAGGTAAGCTGGGTCCGACGTGTCAGTGAAAAGAGCCTGTACGGCGCACCACTTTAGGATGCTTCCTCTCTTGCACGCGTGGCAAGCCAGGCTACTTTTGTTTTGCAACGTGGAAATAATGGAGTGCAATGAAGTGACACCGCTGACTAAACGTCTACTAACTAGGGACCAACCAGTGTGTGTGCGTGAAAAGATGAGACACACTGATTTGATTCTTTAAACAAATTTTGCTTTACTCCCAAAAATTGTTTTACTGATTATGACTTATCTCAGCTTTGAGAATGGTGCAAAGTAAAGAAACATAAGAATTTTGTAGGAATGAAGAGCGAGTAGAGATAGAGTATGAGCGCATTGTGCTCATTGTCCAAAATAGCATAGAAACTGAGGAATGCAGGATAAGCGATATAGTTTATGATCTGAAAATGTCTTGTAATGTAAATCCATGGAACTATCAGCTAAAGATAATCAGAAGTGCACGAGAATTTTCATAACAAAGTGGCGTGGTGGACCTTTTTTTGTCGTGTAAGCGAGTGTGGGCCCACTGACATGTAGATAGACGAACCACACCACACAGTAGTGCCAGGTGCTAATAGTGCTCATGCCACTTGAATTATGATTTTTGCCCTAAACCCGGCCGTGGCATAGTTATTATCTTTGGGGTAAAGGTCGTGGAAAAGTCTGGGCAGTTTGTGTAAAATAGTAGTGATCGTATATTGATTGATTCAATATTGCGGCAATACATTGTTTATATAGAAGCAAAACTATCCGACTTAGACTAGACCTACTTGGACTACAAGTCTAATAGAGTCATACTTGTATAATACTCGAACCCCCCCCCCCCCCCCCCCCCCCCCCCCGCAGTCGGATCGGTAGTGACGCGTCCAGCTGGATCGTCGCGGACGGTCTGATTGGAGCATAATCCGAAGGCGTGAACTGGAGAGGGAGCCGAGTTGATAGCCCTTTGATGGCGATGTAGCCGAGGGTGTGGGCGCTGTAGTCGTGGTCGATGGTGCCGTGCACGATGTAGTCGCCGTTGAGGATGTTGTTGGTGTTGTGGTCGATGTCGTCGTTGAGCCTTGAGAAGTTGCCGTTGTTGTTGTTCAGGTAGAATTTGTTGTCGTAGACGTAGTTGAGGTAGGCGGCACGCCGTGCCAAGCTTGCCAAACTCGGAAGAGTGTCGGGGACGAAGGCACGCGCCGGTGTTGCCAATACCGGTCATGCGAAGACAGGGACCATCACAAACCATGCGAGTGAGAGTCGGTTGGAGGAGCAAAGAAGATTCTCCGTTTGACGGTCGGTTTCCGTCGTTGGTTTCGGAGTAGAGAAGAAAAAAAATATTCCAACTCTGGTGGTGAGGTCGTGATTGACGAACACGACGTTTGCTGAAGTAGATCGAGTTGTAGAAGTAGTTAATGTCGGGCATTTAACCCGGATTCGGCAAAGAAGAACCCGTTTGGCGTTGACGTTGACCACGATCGGTGGTGGCGGCGACGATGCGAAGATGTTGGTGTAGATGGTTGTCGGCGGTGATGACCACGGTGATGTTGGTGCAGCCCGACGTTGACGGCGAGGCGCGTACTCGGTTGACGTTGTCGAAGATGAGCCGGCGTGGTGAAGATGCGTGGACGATGAAGTCGGCGATGGAGCGTGGAGGCTTGGCGGAGCTGAGTCGACGACTTGGTTAGAGTAGAGGCGCGCGAAGACGACATGCGGCGGTGGGCGACGCAATCCGATCTATGATCGGCGAAAGTAGAAGAAACGTCGGTCAAACGACCGGCGGAGAAAATTTGCGGCGATCTAATCTACTAATTGCGCTGCCCCCGGCGGAGATGATCTCCCCGGGGCGGCTCGGCGGAAGCGTTTGGTGGCTAAACCCTAGGTTGCGGAGCGAACCGCTATGATACCATGTAAAATAGTGATGATCGTATATTGATTGATTCAATATTGCCGCAATACATTGTTTATATAGAAGCAAAACTAACCGACTTAGACTAGACCTACTTGGACTACAAGTCTAATGGAGTCCTACTTGTATAATACTCTAACAGTTTGGTTTAGGTAGGAAGTAGGTTGTGTCGTGTGTCATTGCGTGCAAAAGAAGGGAGGCAACACCATGTTGATCGTCGATGAGGTGGTCTACACACGCGTTCCACTGAACCGCCCGATGCAAGAGTTTCTTAGTTATTTTGTTTTTAATTAATACAAGTATAAAATACAACCGTGCTAATTAAAATTATTATTTTCTAAGCTTATTGATATGGTCTTTGAAAAATGGACGATGGGTTATGTTTCCACACATTGCAGAAACGAATATCGTTTTGAGTGTTTGACATCTTCAAGGTTACAAAGGATAATTTAAAGGAGGACAACAATAATCTGGTGGAAGAGACCCTTTATGCTCTCGGCAAACTTAGTGAAGTCTCATAGCTGCCTCAAGTAGACGACACTCACAATGCCAAACTTGGACTAAGGAATCTGTCGAAACTAGTGAGGAGATAAAACTGAATAACTCCAAATATTTGATGACTGATTTGTTGTGACTCATTGTGCTCGGCGGTTCATCGGCTTGTCAGCGACTTCCAATAAATGAACTTCTAATCATTTCCCCGTCGAGGTCTCCCTCTCTATGCGGCCCACAACTCGGTTTGCCATGAAAGAAACTTGTGCCAAAACAAACACGCGATTAATGGTTATCATATTTTATAGTAAACATTAGTGCTCAGTATTTTCTTAGCTTTTAGAGTTGTATTCGGTCTAGGCGTGTCTGTGTATGTATCGAATCAGGTATGTATGTTGATCACTACTAGGAAACGTGCCCGTGCGTTGCAACGAAAAAAAAACTACTTTAAAACCCGTTTAAATTATTATTTCTGTGCACTAATCGGCAAATTAGTAAAATTGCTTTGGTTTTTCGTTTTAGTATTACAGCAAACGGGCCCGTGCGTTGCAACGGGAAAAATTGTACGTGATACTTTTTTTGCATAACAATAATCATGATTTACTTGATTCACACAAAAAACAATCATGATTTACTTTTTCACTAATTGCCATAGTTTGGGTTAATTAGTTGTAATGAACACAAATCGTGTCATCAATTTATTTGACCTGACCTACCAGAGAGCTGTAGCCGTTCGCTCGCACGCTTGTGTGCCTTCTTGACCGACAAATTTCATGTGCATGTACAGATTACTTACGGAGAAAGAAATCTGATCAATTCTATCCACGTTGTAACACAACTGATCTAACCACACACACATCAACACATCAGAATCAACATAGGCTAGCTAGCTACGGCGAAGCACGCACGTCAGATGGTCGTGGAAACCAGCCAGGCATGGGATGGCGGCCACGGCCTGGATGGAGCGACGCACTGGCCCGCTGGAAGAACCGCGCAGACAACCATTGCCAGGTCGACGGCCGGTGAGGGGCAGCGCAGCACCGCGCGAGGTGAGGGACGACGCGAGCAGGAGTGCGGTTTTTCCACGCCGCGGTGTACTGCATGGTCTTATCGTAGCCATTAGTTCCGCTCAGATCCGGAAAAAGCGGATGCGTGGGCGACGGCATGTTGACTGTGCTCATCCCAGCAAACTGCCTAAGTGTGCAACTAATCAGTACCGGTTGATTAGTCGCCTCGGTGGCGCCGCCGGCCTTGCGCCGCACCTCACGACAGTCAGCTCTGCCGTGAGCTCGTAAATCTCCGCGGCCACCGCCAGTGCGCCGTGCTCGCGCGTCCCCTCCATGACCACCGACCGGTCCTCCCTCGTCCGCACCATGCCGTCGCCGCCGCCGTTCTCTCCAACGCCGACAGGATCTGCTCCACCGGCGCCGCCGACACGAACCGCGTCGCGTTCCCCTGCTGCTCGCCCTCGCCGCTGCCGCTACCCTCGCCCTTGTAAAGCCCCGACAAGTCGAACCCCGGCGAAAAAGATATGAGGTCGAAGGCGTTCAGGCTTGACCGCGAGCTCTCGCCCAGCAACCTCCCTTCTAGTAGCGACGAGTCTCCAACTCGGCACGGTCGCGGTCATCCTCCGTCTGCGGGCTGTCCGGCGACGAGGTGGACACATAGACGTGCCACTCGTGGTTAAGCGCAGGCCACGAGGGCAGCTGCGGACGTGGTTAAGCGCAGGCCGACGAGGGCAGCTGCGGGCGCGGCCAGGCGTGTGCCGGCGAGTGGGGCGGCGGGAGGAAACGAGTGAGCGCGGGCGCGGCCAGAGGCACGACGTGGTAGAGTGGCCAGGGGCGCCAGTGGACAGGGCGCCGGCGAGCTCGTCTAAGGCCAGGGGCGCGAGTGGACACGGCGCCGGCGAGGTCGTCACCATTAGATGCGGGAGGCAGAAGTTAAGCAGATCGTCGCCCCCAAAAAGTCTGATCGGCTTGATACGGGAGAAAACGAACCGGTAGATAACTTATGGGTGGCAGTGATGGGTAAATATGTGATTTGGTGTGAGGGTAAAATTGGCAGAAAAAATGACGTACGAAAAAACATTAATGCTTTTATTATTAATTAGGTATATAGATATATCTGAGACGTGTGGAGGCAGAGACACACACGCCAAGCCCTCAATCCTAGTACGTTTCAAAACTTGGTACTACCAGAGCTCTTTGATCGATCAATCGGGTCCGTCCGAACAATAAATCCATCCATTTTCGTTGCTTCCCTGGGCATGCGCAAGATGAGGGGCTCGCGAGCCATGATCTCCCTTTTCTGTCGTGGTTCCGCAACGATCACCACCAGCACTACGACGACTACGACGACTACTCCTTCTCCCAGCACTACGACGACTACTCCTTCTCCTAGCACTAGTGCTCTGCGGTTCATCGGCTTGTCAGCGAGTTCCAATAAATGAACTTCTAATCATTTCCCCGTCAAGGTCTCCCTCTCTATGCGGCCCACAACTCGGTTTGCCATGGAAGAAACTTGTGCCAAAACAAACACGCGATTAATGGTTATCATATTTTATACTAAACATTTGTACTCAATATTTTCTTAGCTTTTAGCAATAAAATAGTCGCGCTAAATTTGGACACAAAATTATAACAATACTACATTAACAACTTGTACATAAGTTTGGAACGTAAGATTGTTGTTTCGTCCTTGAGCCGTTGGATTCTCAACCTATGATTTAATTAAATTGTTATAAAGCTCTCACGGATTAATTTGTGTCATTCAGATTTAGGTATATTTATGTTTGTCGAGACTATTTTGGTATCCTTGAGTATATAGACAAAGAACTCTCAACCATAGTCTAGTAAATATCTTGGCAGGGATTTCTAAAACGTGTGGTTGTCTACTTGACTTGTAAATAAATAGAAGAGTTATCGAGTAACAAGATTCTAGAGTATCATTAGGCTCTACTTTCGGTTGCACCATTGATACTGCTTGTTAATTCGTTCTTTCGAAGTTCTTTCCGTAACTCATTTCCGATTCCTACTCTGTATTGTTTCCTATTAGCCTGTGTACGTACGTGCGCAACGTTGATCGAACAAACCAAGACAGGTCGGGTCAGCCAGCCAGCAGCTGCCCTCGTCGGACACAAACCATGCCCCTTTCCCCTTTCTCCTTCTTCTCCTTCATGTCCTTCACCGCCAAGGCCAGGCCTCGCACATAAGGCCTTGGCACATTTTGGTGGACGAGGCAGGCAGTGAGAGGAGATGGAGGCTCCAATGTCCTCCTGCATTGGGTGTGCCAGTCCTGCAATGCAAGATAATGGACATGGACATGGACATGGACATGAGCAAATGTGCATTGCAATTAGATGAAGTGCAAGCAATGCACAAGAACAAGAACAAGGACATGGACATGGACATGGACATGAGCAAATGTGCACTGCAATTAGATGAAGTGCAAGCAATGCACAAGAACAAGAACAAGAACATGTACATAGACATGGACATGAGCAAATGTGCACTGCAATTAGATGAAGTGCAAGCATTGCACAAGAACAAGAACATGTACATGGACATGGACATGAGCAAATGTGCACTGCAATTAGATGAAGTGCGAGCAATGCACAAGAACAAGAACATGTACATGGACATGAGCAAATGTGCACTGCAATTAGATGAAGTACAAACAATGCACAAGAATAAGAACATGTACATGAACATGGACATGGGCAAATGTGCACTGCAATTAGATGAAGTGCAAGCAATGCACAAGAAAAGGAACATGAACATGGACATGAGCAAATGTGCACTCCAATTAGATGAAGTGCAAGCAAATACACATGAACATGGACATGGACATTGATTGCAGAGAAGTAAACAGATCTGCAATTAAGAATGGATTGCAGATGGACTAGACGTGGTACCACTTTTACCGAAGGGGTCTTCGAGGGGCCGGCGCTGGTTGCCGAAGTCCTTAGTGGAGTGACGGTTGGTGAAGAACGCGCGACGGTTCATCGTCCAGTACGCCCCACGGTTGCAGGTGGAGCATCCATTGCTGGAGGAGGAGGAGGTCTTGGCGTCGTCGTGAAGCTTGGCAGCGGGTTCTGGTTCACCGGAATCTGCACCCGAAGGGGGAACTCTGGCGATGGCCCAAGAGGCGGCGATGCTAGGGATCGAGGAGGCCGATTCGGCGGTGGCCTCACCGCGGCGATGTTCGAGCTCGAGGAGGAGGAGCCCTGGACCAGATTGGGGAATCCAATCGGCGGACGCCTCCCATCGTCACGGCGGCTGCATGCGCCACCGCTTGCAGCGCCCTTGCAGATTCGGCGAGCCTCCGCGTATCGGAAGCCGCCATGACTGCCGGGCTTGGCAGATAGGAAATCGGCGAAGGCCGCTTCATCGGCGGGAGGAGCGCGGGGTCAATCTGTGCGGCCGCACTCCGACGACCGCCGGCGGCCCCTGTTGGAGATATGCCCTAGAGACAATAATAATTGAGTTTATTATTTATCTCCATGTTTATTATTAATGTTTATATCTTTATGCTACAACTGTATTTGGTATTGTATAGAAAATACAACATATGCAAGAGGAAAACCTCCGATACACGTGTAGAGATATGAACGGTAAAAGAATTCCTGGTCTTGTCTCTAAGACTAGCCTATCTTGTTGATTGATGATCATGTTTCCTGATCATGGACTTTGTATAAGTTATTCAACTATAGGAGTGGTTTATCGGAATGATAATCGCACTGAACCGACCCAACCGTATGATATCGCTATGAGACAAATCGTCAACGATGAAATAGCGATTGATCATCATTTAGTTATCGTTAGCTAGATCCCTATGCTATGAGAATATTTGCTACCGCTTATTCGACATTCGGGCCTTATTTCCATCAAACTCTTGCAGTAACATGGGACTATGATAGGTGGCTTTTGGTTTGAACTAGGATAATGTATTGGAACAGAGATCGTTCAAGAATGACACTTACTCCTCCAGACGATGGAGAGATACATCCTCTTGGCCATCTCAGTATTATTGTTGTCACCCCAATCGTCTGGCCAACACAAGCGTGATTTATCACGGGACAACAAATATACGGAATGAGAAAAGAGAATGATATTGGTACGAGAATATATGTGTTATGATCAAAGGGTTTGATTACACTAGAGCACATTGTCTCAATCTCGAGATATCATTGGTATCGTGCACGTAAGGGGATTAAGCGTAATGAGTAACGCACAGGTTCTTTTGTTCATTCACAACACAAGGGTGCCAGTACGAATGCCTAACCCACTGCTGGTTATTGTTTGGTAAGCTCCCAAACAATACTTTGTGATTGCTGAACCTTTCGGGTCACACACTTATACTGAAGGTCGATCTTTGATTGAGAGTAAAGATGTATTTTAGTGGGAATGAGATTGTGTCGGAGTAGCTCCGATGTCGCTGGGATTTGTTCCGGTGAATTATAAGTTAGAGAGAATGCGGACATCTAATGTCCCGGGATGATAGAATGTTTTCTATCATCAGCGGATTTATCCGGTGTTTATAAAGATGGAAATATTGTTCCGATAGTTTTTCGGCGGATACTAGTGTCCCGGTTCATATAAATATGAGTTATATGATAAGTAATTAATTCCGGGAATTTTCCGTAAAAGGAAATATTCGTTTAGGAATTAATTAGACAAAACAATTAATTATTTATTTAATTAATAAATGTTGGAAATATATGGAAAGTCAGTCCAAGTTGGGGGGGGCTCCCCCCTCCGGCGGCGAGGTCGGCAGCAGGGCGGCCCCACATGGGGTCGGCGGCCCATGGCGGGCCCCACATGGCAGGAGGCGGGTGGGAGGGAACCTCCCTCCCAATCCGAGTTGGGAGGGGAAGGTTTCCTTCCCCCCTCCCTTCCTTCCTTTGGACCGAGTTGGAGGAGGGGGAGGTTTCCTCCCCCTTCCAAGTGGAGTTGGGCAGGTTTGGAAGTTTGGGAGGGAGGAGTCCTCCTCCACCTCCCAATCCGAGTTGGGGAGGGGGAGGGACCCCCTTCCCTTCCTTGGCCGGCCGGCCCAAGGGGGAGGGCTTGCCCCTTCCCCAAGTCCCTCCACCCCTTGGGCTACTATATAAACACCACAAGCCCCATGGGTTTGATACAAGAAACACACAAGTCCTCTCTCTCTCTTGTAGATCTCATGTGTTGAGAATTAGACGTCTCTACTTCTCATATAGATCTAATCTAGTTGATTAGATCTACCACCTAAACTACGCCGCAAGGCTGACTCTCTTCACACGTGCTAGTAGCTAGGCGGTGAACGCACGGGTGGATCGACAAGGTGTATGTGTGGATACCGCTAGAGCGGGATTCGTGCAAGCGAGTTCCTTGGACAAAGGAGCAACTTCATCAAGGTCTACATCAACGACGACGTTCGGCGACAATCTCACCTCCCGGCGTGGACGTGAGATTCTTCATCAGGCTACACCGACATCTACTTCGACAAACACAAGATCTTCCGCAACTGTGTTTGTAAGTATTCTAGATCATCGCATTATGGGGTGCAATGTACCTTCATAGAATAGATCTTGGCGGCAAGGTTACGGATAAATTTTTAAAGTTTTCCCCGCAACCCAATAGTGGTATCAGAGCCGATCTATGCGTTGGTACGATTTGATCTAGAGCACCAGTTGGTGTGAGCATTGCATGGTTCTTGCATTAAGTTTATTTTAGTTGCTTCCCAAAAAGTTATGCATTATATTCCATGGCAGTATTGGTAAGATCTTCACGAACTTCTGGCTATCCGCGGACTTTCCGGCTGCTCCTAGTATGCTTGTTAGCGCCAACGATGTGCTTCAGTAGCTTCGGGTCTATGCCCTTAGTTGTGGACGTTGATGTATAATGGATTGGGCCTGAGGGTTGGACGCCTCACGGGGGTCACGCGCACATGTGATCGTTTAGATTGGGGTTCTGCAACGTTTTCGTAATGTTGGGATCTCAATCACCCCGCAATGTTAATCTAGCAACTAGCCTAAACGTGCTTCAATACGTAGGTAGTGACGGTAATTCCGTAAGCCTACAAAGCCACGTAAAACATGCAAACAAAGCGTTAGATACGTCTAACTTGGTTTTGCAGGATTGTGTGCATGTGTTTTGGTATAGCTATTTTGTTACGGTGTCTTACATGATGGTGGGAGCCAAAACAATTGATCGAGTTCGTCATCGACAATCAAGCGAAGAAGAGTTCGTCGTGGAGACCGGGAGGAGGTGCCGGCATTGCGTTGGCGACGTGTACTTGGCGAGTTTCGGATATGGTAACTTTCCTTCGGGAATTTGACCATGACCGAGAACAAAGAAGATGGAGATCCTCAAGGACGAGCGCCAAGGACTTCCAGGAATAACAAAGGCTATACCAAAGCACATGAATTATTATTAATTGCCTGTGATGTTTATCCTTTGTTGTTTGCACCTTGATTGCGCAGTAG
The DNA here is from genome assembly GCA_947311845.1 of Poa pratensis. NCBI lineage: Eukaryota > Viridiplantae > Streptophyta > Magnoliopsida > Poales > Poaceae > Poa > Poa pratensis. The sequence continues at coordinate 24,194,616 of CAMZMU010000041.1, read as the reverse complement.
TCGTTTATTAGGGTGAATCCTCATACAAAATCAAGGAGATCGTGTTCTTACCAACCGTGGCACCGTCAAACCGGATGCTTGTTGCCGTGCGACCTGTATCCAGGAGTAATGTGCACCAAGGGTTCGGGAGGCGGGCGCGAACAGTTCCAGCAGCCAGTGTCGGTTGGTTTCTTGACGTCCAAGCATAACACAACCATGAGTTCGGAACACATCCGTCGAAAGACGAATAGGAGTTGTAGCTACTACAATTAGCATAGTGCTTACCGGTTGGCCGACGGACATGACATGTATCCATGCTTGCTTCGTAGGGCAATCGGGTCCTGAATCACTTAGTGCCAATTAAGAGGATTATTGGACTTAGTGGGAGCATATCTTAGATTCATGTTTGATTGAATTAAATAGTGCATTAAAATTAGTAATAAACTAGAAGTCTAAATAAACTTGTTTTGTTGTAGAAGATGGACCCCATTGAATATGTGCATAAAGATAGTTGTTAAAATAGTTAACTGTGGGAAGCGTGATCTTTACGGATTGGCTTCACGGGCTGAGAGATAATCTCAGTAGACGCGATTAGAGCATATTGTGGATACACCTGTTTCAGAAGTAGAAGAAGAATATTCTCCTATGGAGAAACAAGAGTATGAAGTGAGTATGGTTTTGCTAGAACCCGGAGAGAGTCAAGTACGCCGACTTGACGCATCCTGAAAACAACGTGTCCCCATCTATGACCCTCGTAAGGAGAAAATATCAGGAAGTGATCTCTGCACCAACCCCAAGCACCAAGGCGCGACACCCAAGACGGAGATCGTCAAGCTACCCAGAAGAACGATACCTCCAAGTCAACTCCAGCCGCAACCTTCAGGATGAACCTTCAAAACCCCTTTTTAGGGGGGGAAGACCTGCAATTCGTATACCAGAAGGTGTTAATAATTAGCTCCTTGCGCCTTAGCCTTGTAGTGTCCGGAAACAGCCAACCAGGACTATCCATCAGCATCGATCGTCAAGTCAACCTCATCATCAAGGATCTAAACTCAACACAGAAATTTATCGACAAAGAAAGCCTTGCATCATCAATTTGTCAAGATCCCAGAAGGCCACCTCACTGAAGAAGCAACGACCTTGGAAGTATAGTCAGCCCAAAAACCATGCCCTCGTACTCCCCTGTTACCACCGGGCAAATCTCGAGGACGAGATTTATTTTTAAGGGGGGAAGAGCTGTAACATCCCAAATTTTGGAACTAAGAAAAACTTAATTTTACAAGACCCAAAATTCAGAACCAACAAAAACTTTTTGAAATAATTCACTAATGGTTGTGGATTCCTTCCCATTGCTATGTTGAACCTTGTGTGGCTTGTTGTTTAAGTGTTTGACTAGTAAATATTAAACCTAAGACCTCAACCAAGGTCAAAATATTATTAACTTTGGTGATCATGTCATGACAAGAAAAATATTCCATATATCTTTCCATTCTTATTTTGGCCAACTTCATTTCAATGATACTTGGTTTGTCAACAACCAAAACTAATACCAGTATTTGAGAAAGTAAAAGTATTTCCAAAATTATGTGTTTCCAAAAATATGGAGATCTATATGCTATCTCCTATCTATCTTCAACCTTGATATTTTGTATGTGTATGCAACTCCCATTTTATAAACTTTGATTATCACTTCATTTTAAAAAGAACACATGTGGGAAATATATTACCCCACATATTTGGTCTTGCTCAAAACCCTTTTTAAAAATACCAAGGTGGAGTTGAGATAGTTTTAAACATCATATTGTCATAATTAAGTGTGATCATTTTTATAAGGTAGTATTGTTAAGTATGTAAATGGTGGTATGGTTAATTCTTGTGGTTTGAATTGTGTTGTTGATATTGTTGTGTTGTTGATATTGTTGTGTTGTTGATATTGTGTGTTTGTTGCTTGTGAGGATAATTCCTCAGTTGTGTTGAATACTAAAATTAGAAAACACTTGACAACAAATTTGTAATGTGACTTGAAAACAAAACAAGACCCCTATGATTACTCACCCCTCAAAATAAAATCTTGATTAAAAGAAAGGATCTTATTTAATTTCCCTCTCTACTTATTTCTCTATTTGGTTATAACAATTATTTTATCTTATAAAATACAGGAATGAGATGATAACCATCTCATTCTCATATTGCTCTCTCCTCAAAATATCTAACCTTCAATTACAAAGATATTTCAATTTGTCAAATTGGGTTTATCCAAAAAAATAACATATTTAAAACCTATGAACAAAAGTTGTTCAAAACATTTTATTTTTAAACACCAATATTTGTGAATCTTCTACATGTATTGGGGAGCCTACCCAAATATTTTCAGATTTTTATAAAATGTTTTACTGCCCCAATTAAATCACTGAAAGTACTGGTTTTTAAAACGGAATAAAAGAAAAGGAAGAAAAGGACCTAAATGCAAATAGAAAAAAAGTAGTCCAGGGGGTTTTCTGTGAGATCTCCATCTCCTTCCTGTAGCTGCAGTGCGCCGTGCTCCTCGCTCTCGCTTGTCGTCGCTCGCCGCCCGGACCCCCCCTCCGCTCCCCTGCCACTTCGATGAGGAGGATAAGGAGGCCCCCCAGGCGCTCCTCTGCTCTCCCTCCTGCACTCCACTCCTCACCCTGCTCCCTCCCTCTCTCTTTTCTCCCCACCATGGCCGAGCCCGAGCTCGCCATTGTCACACGCATCGCCGGCGATTGGAACCTCCCCGAGCAAAACGAAGACCGTCATCGACACCGCCTCGTCGTCCTCTGCATCTCTGTCCAAGGAATAGAGAAGGGGCGCCCGCGTTCGTCTTCTTCGAGTCCATCCCCTTCCGACTCCGGCCGCTGCAAGGTCGAGCAAGCTCGCGGGAGACACAGACTATCATTCTCCGCCATTTTTGCACCTTTGGGATCCCCTCATCGCGAGCCTTCTCCTGAGCCTCACCTTTTCTTCTTAGGATCACCGGAGCCGCCGCGCCGACCTCGCCGGAGCTCCAGCTCGCCCAGCGCCTCTGTGCGTGTCGAGGAAGAAGGAGAGGACCCGTACCGCTTCGTGACGGGCTTGGGCCGTTGGCTGGGCCTCGATCTGTGCTGCTCGGCCAGATCTAGGCTGGATCTGGCACATCCGTGTTTTTTTTCAGTGGATCTAATATATGCTTTTATTTCCTGTTTAAATTGCAGTGTAGTTATAATTCTATTGTGATAAATCTGTGATAGCTATTTGAGTGATTCAAATTTTCTAGAGTTCCTATGTGTTTTCTTAAACATCCGGAACTGGCTGTTTGTAAAAATACATTTCTAAGTGTTGTCTAGATTAAATATGGTAAAAAGTATCTTTTTCACTAAATATTTAATATCTAGAGTTTCATAACTCCAAAATTTGCAAACTAAAATTCTCTGGATAGCCTGAAGTGATACCTTTCTAGATCTGTTGGTCTTGCTTGCAAATGAAACCAAAAACAAAAGTTCTATTCATTCTTGTAAACACACCAGTGGCACTTTGGTGATTTTTGTAGATTTTTGTGAAATGAATTTTGGAGTAAATCCAATTACGTGTCTTCTATATGTGTAGGAGAACATATCCCTAGCTTGGTTTGAATTTAGGAGTCACTGATTGACTGTGGTGCTAATTATGAGGTTTAGACCTTTTCTGCCTATTTTTATTAGGCCTTTAATTAATTGTGTGTTATAACTTTATTGTTACAAATGTGTTTCCTAGCATGTGTAGGGTGGTAACCCACTGTTGTGGCATGTTTCCTTATTTTGCTAGCATGTTAGGAGAGCTACTTGTGAGTCATGTATTTGTTAGGGTTTTATTCCCTATATAGCTTTCCCTAGTAATTAGGAAGTGGCTAAGCTTGTTTATTTTTTATGTTGGATTATTGTGTGTGATTAATATGTAGGCCTTGCTGGTTAATGATTGTTGTGGTACTATTGCTTGCATGTTATTATTGTTTAGCAGGTTATAATATGTTAGTACTGTTAGTGGTATTTGTTAGACATATTGGTATGAGTAATATGTTTGCATGGCTTGATGAACGTGATGGTCTTTGAGTTGAGTACTAGCTTCAATATCTTGTTAGTGTATCCACCTTAGCTTGGTGAGATATTTTAAATTACAAAGATTAATTGGTGACTTAAATTTTGTCTGAAGTATTTCCTGTTTAGGGAAAATGGTTGTTAAGTACCTTTAATAGAAGATGTCTTTGTGCTCTATGTTTTTAGCATGTGTTTGGTGTTATACTCCTGTGAGTATAATACCCTTGTGAATATAGATCTTAGTTTGTTGCTTGATTAAATTAGTACTATGTTTTTGGTATGATTCCTTGTTTGTATACCACTTGTGGTTTGGTTGCTTATTGAGTGTTGTTTTATTTTCATGTTTGCGACGCTAGAGATAAACGCTACCGGAGTGGTATTTGGAGAGGATTTATTGAAGAGGAATCAGGGTTTATTTCTTTGATCAGTGAGGAGAAGTCCAGGGACATTATGCTGGAATTAGGCAAGCTATTCTCTGAGCTTGCATCTATATACATCTATTTTGGTTCACATGTTTTACTTATAAAGAGCATAAGTGATTTATGTGGTGTTTGCCACTAAAGCTATGATTTTGAAAACCCTTTTTCCAAAATACAAGTATATTATTTTGACACCCTATATGGAGATATTAGATGGAAATTCTTTTTCAAACTATAGGATGGGAAAAATATTGTTTACTCAAAACTCCTTTGAAAATACTTGTGTGGATATGGACTACCGAGATGTCGGTGTGGAAATGGAGAAATGGTGAATGGTGATGTTTATGAAAAATGCACATTGTGTCCTTATACTTACGTCGACCAGCTGACAACCTGTGCGACCACATTTACCCACATATGGGCAAGGGCGTAGTCATATAATTTGCTCATATTAGTATGGGATGCGACCAGCCGATAACCTGTGCGACCACATTTCAACAACGGAGATGACTCCGTTCCATGAGGGGATGGTTTGGTGACCTACCCCTGACCTGTGTCCTCTCAAGAGAAGTCTACCAGAGGCCGGTATGAGTGTAATGGAGGAAGAGGATTGAAGACGCCACCATTGGGTCGCCGGGCAGAACTATGAGTCCTCACACATAGGTTCCGACGGGCTGGGTTAAGTGTTGATGGAAAGTGTCATAGCGGCAGGGTCTTATACTAGCATGAGCAAAGGACAGGCTACGGTCGGTGACTCAACTTCGCATACACCTTGTACGGCGGGACGTGGCTGACACGACGAGTTACCGGATGGGTGTGGGAAAAGCGTGCTACCTCTGCAGAGGGTAAAACTATTCGAATAGCCGAGTCCTCAGATATGGACAGTTGGGAGGCTGTCCTCTGACCATGTGCAAGTTTTGGAAATGTTTTAAGGTTTGAAAAGAAAATGGAGATGTTTGATGTATGCAACTATACCGACGGGCTGGTATGAGATTGCTGGAAAAGAAGAAGACCATGACGGGCTATGGTCGAGAAGTGCAAGGTTTTGTGTGTCGAAAGTGGAAAATGTTTTGTGCAACTATACCGAAGGGCTGGTATAGGGTTGTTGGAAAATGATTTGACCATGGAGGGCTATGGTCGAAAAAGGAGGAATTTTGGAGAAACAAACCAAATGGTGATTTTCCGGGAAAAAGTTTATAAAAGAGACTTCTTACCTTTTTCAAACAAAGATGTATTTTCGGGATAAAGTTTTAAACGAGACTTTTTACAAAGACAGATTTATGGGAAAAGTTCTAAAAGCCTTATTTTCTTTTTCAATAAAGATATAGAGACTTCAAAACAAAGTTTTATTAAACAAACGTCTATCCTTCTCTTTTTTTCAACAAGGGTATAGAGTTTTCAAAGCAAATGAAGTTTTATTTAAACCATAAAAAGAGTAGTGCATGCTCATTCCGGGGGTAGTTTGCGAGTACAATCAAATGTACTCATATTGGTTTTGACCCTGGCTATTGTCTTAGCCAGGTTTTGAAGAGGAGCAGTTCGAAGAGAAAAAGGGCATTCACTGACGTCAATGTGAACCAGGGCGCTTCCTAGTCAGCTGCCTGTAGGGTTGGCAAATGACTTGGGCTCCACGTTGTTTGGTGATTTCCGCTGCAAGTACTGTTGAAGTTATGGCTTCAATCAAGTAAGTAAATTCATTCGGTATTTATGGGTGTTCTGTGATGCCAATTCGAGTTATGTGCAACAACAGACTGATCATGGGATTGTTGCAGGAAGCATAACGAGTATCTCGGATAGCTAATCCGGGGTCCTCACACATCTGATGACAAACATCCTTCTTGCAAGACCTGTGGCAAGTCCACCAGAGGTATACGAGTTATACACAAGTTATTGACATAATCTCGACTCGAATATATTTTGGTATGTGAATACTCAAATTTTTCATGTTGCATGATCGCAATGTGAAAAGGGAAAGAGACAAGAGATTTAGGAAGGATTGGACGGCACTCAATGCGCCATGATCACCACTATGTCTTCAATCCAAGTCAATAGAGAAAATTTACACTAGAACTTTAAATAAGAGTTATTTTCAGTTCGATCATTTTATAATGAATATTTTATATTCTAGAACAAGTCATTGTTCGAATAACAAAGTATGTGTGGGAATTCCAAGTTTGGAAATTCAAAGTTTATATCTTCTTTATTGTGACATGTCATTAATTATTTGTTTGTTAAGCCTTTATTGTTTTGATTCAAGTTATTACTTAAAGTTTTGAGTAATAATTAAAGTTAGTTTAATCTTTAATTTGGAGTTAAGCTTTTCGTTGGTTCTCTTTGAGACTCTTAAAGTTATCTCTAAATTAAATGGATAAAACTAAAATCACAAAGTGTTATACACTTAGAGAAATTCGAAATTCATACAGTGCTAGGCATTTGATGAAAATCGAAATCCACAAAATGCTAGGAATTTAGTAGACTTGAATTTGGCAAAGTGCTAGGCACTAGTAAAATTCGAGATTTACATAAAGGAGTGGAATCTACCCATTAATTCAATTTTATTGAAGATTTAATATGAAGTTGCATATTAATGAAATAGAGTTAATGAAATTATTGAAGTTTCAATGTTTCATAAAATTCAGTGGGAGATTGTGAGAATCAAAATAAAGGAATCAAAAAATTTGATTAAAGTTAAAGAATGGACTTAATAGAATATTGTAACATTGTTTTGACAAAGGAAAGTTTTTCCTTAGTCAAATTACTAGTGATGGATTTTGGTAACTCGAAATCATCATGGTAATAAAATCTTTTGCAAGATAAAGATTAAAAAGGAAATGTTACAAAGTCTAGCTAAATGTGTTGTGAAATTAGAATTCCAAATTACCCACTAAAGCAAATAGATTATTTTGTTTGTATTCTAGGGACCTATATCAATTATAACTTAGAGTTGTTTTGATAGTAAGTTCCATATTTTCAATTGAGGATTTAAAGTTTTAAGTTCGAATTGAAAAGGTGTTTTGCGGAAAGTCCAAAATTGTTATTTTGGCAAGTGACTTCCACACATAATTCTAAATGCTTGTTGACTTTAGAATTGGAGAAAAGTGTCTTCTCATGAAGAAAGAGTGGAAATCATAATACTAAATTAAGAATGGGAGTCTTTGGGCAAGTGTTAGGATGAGAAAGGAATACATGCAAATGTTTCCTTATCATTATTTTGTCCAGGAATACATGCAAGGCATACATGATTCAAATTAAGTATTAAAAGATTTCATGTGAGGAATTTGATGATTAAATCACTTAGTGATTGAAATCATGTAAATGTCCAGGAACATGATATAAGCAAAACAAGTTACAAACAAGAATAATGAACATTCATTAATGACGGCATTTGTCATAAAAGGAAAGTTCAAGAAAAATTCATGAGACTTCAAGATTTAATCTTGAGAGTTAATAGGACGTGATGTAAAAGTCATGTGCATGAATATTTCATAAAGAAAGGACATATATGAATATCTAATATTCATAGAGCTAGTCTTGATTAAAATTGTTTTATCAAGGACGAATAACTAATAGTGAAAAAGTTGCAAAACTTTTCGTATCAATTGCTTGAAGCTGTTATTGAGCTAAAGTAGCAAAATTATTGCTAAGGATAATTAATTTGGATTATGAAAATAATCATGTTAATTATATTATGAATGTTTGAAGTCAGTCGAATTAATGAGTAAGAATTTTATTCTTTTCATTATATAAATCGAAGGGACTTAAAAGACAATGGGAGCTGATATTATATTTATTGAATTTGGCTAGGCCGAATTAATAAATGTATAAATCTCGTGATTTAAAGAGTTTAAATAAAAAGGATCGGAAAATGACTTATTAAATTTTTGTCACTAAGATAGAATTTAATAAACATTTGTACGAATGTACTAAAGTGCAATTTTGAAAGGTAATTTCAGATTGTGTCTTGAATCAAAGAAATTTGATCAAGAATTCATAGCGTGATATTTGCGAGATTACTTGACCTTCGTAGTCAAGGATGAGCGAATAGAGAGGAATAAGATCAAATCATATTTATTGTGATTTTGCTTATGACATTGCTATATATAGTACATAGAGCCGAAAAGTTTCCAAAGTGCTAAACTTTTATAAAGTTTTGCCACCGGCGTTAATGAGAAATTCTTTAAAAGGAACATTCTCATAAGAGCAGTTAATTAAGATTGTAATTGATCATAAAAAAGGTTTGGTAAAAGAACCTGGTGGTGAGATTACAAAAGGAATAGACAACAAGGTGGATTTTGTAAAGCTCCAAATAGTGTGCATAGAGAAGTTTCTCATATACGTATTTGTGGTGGAATTATGAAATCAATTTAATCTGATAAATGCAATTTCAACTGATAAATACTTGGTGTTTTGATTTCATCAAATCACTTGTATCTTATGCGTGGATTCTACTACAAAGATAGTTAATCTATCGAGGATAGTTGCATCATTGAGGTGAGACGTCATGATAAGCAAGTTATTGGATGAGTCATTGACTCTGGTAAGGTTTCAATAGACGGTATGATAATATCAACCGAATATTATTAATACTACTACGGAACTGGAAGGCCCATATCCAATTCCTAAAATATCCGACTTGCATAGTCAAGTTTGGCATGTGAGGAGATAAACAAGTTTATTAACTTTGGTTGGATCAAAGTGCGGACACAGTTTCAGATCCGCATGCGAAAGCGTGAGTGGCACCTTAGTTCCATTTTTAGGCGTTAAACAGTGGGGAAGACCCCCACTGCTTCATTTTCCATTTTCTATTGCATGCAACCACATAAATATGTACAGAGTGCAGAGTTCAAAATAAAAGAGAATTACAAATTATCAAGCCAGTCCTGCATGCCTTCCCTAAGACTGGGCTTGATCCTATGTCTAATCATAATCATATCGACATAATCTTTAAAGAAAGAAAAATAGGTGTCAAGCTGTCTCGGTAGCCCTTCAAAAATGATTTTGTTTCGATGGTTCCAAATACTCCAGCATCCAGCCATCATCAAGATTTTGAAAAATGGATTTGTAGAGTTATTATTTGCCTGGATCATCATATCAATTAGTCCCCTATCCACATGCCAATCAACTCCCAATTTTTTCCAGAAAATAGTACTGAAATGGCAGCCGAAGAAAAGATGCATCAGATCTTCATGAATATCCTCATCACAGAGCACACATGATTTCGACTCCACATGAAAGTTTTTCCTGTCCAATAGATCCCTTGTGTTGACTCTGTCTTGTAGTAATAACCAGAAGAAAAATTTATGCTTTGGAAGACAAGGTGATTTCCAGATCCACTTGTAAGGAGTAGGTGCTATAACTGGATTGGTCAGAGCCAAATAAACCTTTTTAGTGCAATATCTATCATTATTCCAAGGAAAGTTCCATGTGTCTTTTGGGTTGGCATTCTGTTGTTCCTCGATCATATCAACTAACTTATCATATGGATCTGCAGCAATCATGGACAAAGGTAACTGGAACAGAGTATGCAAGCCATCAACCGTTCTCATAGCTTCTTTAACTGTAATCTTCGGGTTATGAGCAAAAGAGTGAAGCTGAGGAAATTGTGATTGCAGAGGGGGGGGGCCTTCCATTTATCATGCCAGAGTAGGATGCTCTTACCATCTCCCAACTTACATGCAGTTAATTTCTTGAAATCATCTAAGAAAGAAACACAGCTTCTCCACCAGAATGAGCCTTTCTGTTGATGTGCAGAGGGGACAGAACCATATGATAATATGCATTCCAAAGCAGCTGAACCCAGGGTAAATCATGGGAATTAAAGAACTTGAACAGGTTTTTCATGAGTAATGCCTTGTTTTGTTCTCTTAGGTTAATCACTCCTAAACCGCCTGCAGATTTCGGCTGGCAAACTTTTCCCATTTAACTAGACAGCCTCCTTTCTGTTCTATGTACTTACCATGCCAGAGAAAAGTCCTCATGGATTTGTCAGCATGGTCTGTATGTGTGTAGTGAACTTCCAGAGCACACATCAGATGATTTGGCATTGCAGATATAATTGCTTTAATCACCACCAGCCTAGAGCAATGAGATAGCAAATTAGAAATACCAGATAATCGTTTATCCAGTTTACACATCATAGGCATCAGATCATCTACTCTTGGCTTTGTGGTGCCCATAGGTAGGCCCAAATAAGTGAAAGGTAGGGTTTTCACTTTGCATCCAAAAAGATTAGCTAGCTCGAGGCACTTATCATGTCCTGTGTTAATTGGAACCATAGAGGACTTGTGGTAATTGATTTTGAGCCCAGTTGAATTGGAGAATCTTGTAGTATGTCCTTAAGGGCTGCAATTTACACACTATCCGTAGGCATAATCAAAAGACACTAGTAGAAAAAAGCTTATACGTGAAATGCTACCAGTGACGCACAAGATTGTCCGTGTGCCACTGATAATCTCTCTCCTCGTTTTGGAGATTTGGCAGAATATACCAGTGACGAATGAGATTTTGGTGTGCCACAGGTAAATTTTTACCTATGGCGCACTTGAATTTCGTTTGCCACTACTAAGTTTGACCAAACTTTGAAAATTTTCGAGCGGAGGAGAGGGACAATCTGTGGCGCACAGAAAAGACTGTGCGCAAAGGTAAAACAGGAGGTGAGAGATTACCTATGACGCACCATGCCCTGGTGCACCACTGGTATTCTCACTTACCCGTCCCCCAAAAATCCCCTCATAGCTTGAAAAATAGATGTGGCGCATAAATTTAAGTGTGCGCCACTGGTAATCTGGCGTCTACCCACCCAAACCACACACATGCGATACACTCACACACAGAGCCCACACCGCACGCCCTCGTCTCTATCCTCTTTCTTTTTGAGGCATCTCCATCCTCTCGCAGCACCTTCTCGCTCGTTCTCACCCCGTTCCCAACTTCCTCCGGCGATCACGCGCCTCCCTCTCCCTCAAAACCCTAGCCTCCCTCCCCTCCCGGCGCGCCTTGGCCCTCCGCCGGTGCCGCCGGTGCCACCGGATCGCTGCCGCCCGCTCGGAGTGCTTGGAGCCCCGCCACCGCCACGGCCCAAACCCTAGCTCACTGCCTCCCCACCCGCGCCATTCCCCAGCCTCGACGCCGGTGCCGCCGGCTCCTCCTCCTCTCCGTGCCGCTCTGCCTGGCCTCTGGGGAAGCCCTGCCCTGCTCGGCAAATGGAGCACGCGTCCAAGCAGGGACCTTTCCTAGATTCGGCCACTGCGGCCCTTCTCCGACCAGCGGCGGCTCCCCTGGATGGCGACTGCGGTCGATGGTGGCCGTCACCGCATCCCCGCTCGCTGGCGCATCTGGGCGTGGGGATGGCCGTCGTCCTGGGCGTTGGCAGGGACTAAGGGAGGGTGGAGGCCGCCGTCCTGCTGCTGCTCGTCGAGGCCTTTGACGGCCACTGCTTCCAAGAGCAGCACACCATTAGCTACGCACGTCCAGGTAATCTCTCCTCTCTATCCAACAAACCTCGTGCATTATGTTCTTGCTCAATATGTGATGATAAGGTCTAGGCATGGTAACAATCTAACCAGGAATTCTGCAAGTACCCCGTGCATTATGTTCTTGATCAAATGTTTGCATTCATTAAGCCAAGACATCATTTATATTTACTACAACATCTATTTTTGTAAATGCATTCTTCCTAAATAAATAAAACCACAACACAACAGTAGTTCTACTATGATTCTGAAATGCAAGCACCCAACATATAATGCTTAGAATATAATTTCGAAATATTGATTCAACCCCACTTCAAAGTAGATCATAAGCAAGTGGCAGTAAAATCCCCGGTAAATTTTGTTGCTTAGACTTACAAGACAGTTAATTGGATGACAATTTATTTTAACATGTACCTGCAAGTAAAATCCCTTAGAACATGTTTTTATTGAACTGAATAGAATGGTTGACATGGATAATTTTCTTATACAACATAAACGATGGATAGACAAACTTATTTTGCTGTCTTCCATAGGGATGTAAAATTTGTATACTGTCTTAGATTGTATGAAGAACCTGTAGTAGGAGCCACATATACTATGAATAGAAAATAAATAGGAACACAAATTCAAGTCAAAAGAAATAGAATCGTCGACTTGGACTCCATGACTCCATTCTCCACCCATGTGTCTTTGGCAGAACTATACTGATTGTTTGTTTCCGAACACATCAGATTATTTATGAATGTTGTTCCTTGATAAATTATTCAGATGGGAATGTTTTGCATACTAGCCAACTCTACACAACTTATATAACTTAATCTAGACTATTGCACAATTGCATGCTCATATTTCTATAGAGGTTTTCCCCCTGTCCAGTTCTCCCGAGTTCCACATAACACAGAAGATAACTTGTTTGAGACATGCTACTGCCCGGCGATCTCATGAGACATATTTTGCATTGGTCACTACGCTAATCTTGTTTTGGTATAGAATGCTACTGCTTACTAAACTGTGACCGGGACATTACTTGGCATTACCACCAGAACCAAACATACATTATTACTTGAAACCAAAAGCTTTAACCTTTATCTTGTCTTGTGCATATCGTTTTCGTGTAGGTCTGCAGTGTAATATTTGTGTAGGATGATCTACAGTTCATTAATTGATTTATCTTTATTTTGCTGGGCTGTAATGAATCTATTTATGCATTTCGTGTGTAAGGATTTGTAACTGAAAGTCTGTAGGACATGTCTAAATTTGTGCTCCTGTTATGAAATATTAGTACCATTTGGCTTAATGGTTTGTATGGTTTGTTGTGTCTTGGTCTCCCATTGGTTTGTTTTTTCTGCGGCTTTGTAGGTACAGACGTGCAGTGCAAATGATTTTTGTGTGTTGTCCAAATGATTGTTGTAGTGGATTTATAATTCGATGCAAGTGTGCATAATTTGATGCGTACTTTCATGTCAGTGCTTGCAGCATGGGACTGCGGCGCTGTGACGGCCATCGACACCGGGTTGCAGCGATGTTGTCTCCGCTGCTGTATATTTGTGTTTCTGGAACAATGTGTGGTTGTAATTAATATTGTAGGATACCACGCTTGTAAATGCTATTTGTGTTTCTGAACTGTGTAAAAGATAATTGTTTTGATTATTTTTTTAATCCTGAAAATAATACCAGTGGCGCACAAAACAGAAAGAGCACGCCACTAGTAGTAATTTTTTTATAATTCACAAATCGTTACCAGTGGCGCGCATTCTAAAGTATGTGCCACTGGTATTCAGCTTACTAGTGGCGCACGATTTGGCTTGCGCGCCACTGGTAACTGATTTACCTGTGGCGCACGCCCTAACACTTACCAGTGGCGTAAGTTTAGTGGCGCACCACCGTGCGCCACAGATAAGCTATTTTGGTGTGCCACTTATAGGCTTTTTCCTACAAGTGAGAGTATCATCTGCATATTGTAGTACAAGGAATTTCTGTCCATATGAATTCTCCACTGGCAGTTGAATAATTCCATCCTCCCATGCCTTATTAATAACTATCTGTAGTAACTCAGCTGTAGTAACAAATAGAAGTGGTGAAAGTGGATCCCCCTGTCGCACCCCTCTTTTGCATTTGATAGTTTTACCAGGGACACCATTAAGTATCACAGATGTGGAAGCAGATGTCAGAATACTCTTTACCCATCGAATGAATCTATCTCCAAATCCCAAATGCTTAAGCATGGCAATTATAGCACTGTACTCCACCATGTCAAATGCATTTTCAAAGTCCAGTTTGATGATTACTATTTCCTTTTTTGATTTGTGACATATATAAAGATACTCAAATGCCCAGGAAATGCAGTCTTGTATGGTCTTATTCTTAATAAAGCCATATTGGTTTTTATGCCGCAAAGGAATGATGATTTTTTGGACCCTGTTGGCAAGTATTTTAGTAATTACTTTCAGTCCCATACTCACAAGGGAAATAGGCCTAAAATCAGCAGGTCTTTCTGGATTTGGCACTTTTGGAATCAGAGCAACATAAGCAGTATTGATACTAGTCAAATCCAGCTCATGGTTATAGAATTTGTTGCACAAGCTATAGAATTGATCCTTGATGAGATACCAGAATTTTTTCATGAAAACTCCATTAAAGCCATCAGGTGCTAGTGACTTATCAGGTGGCATGTGCTTGATCACATCATCAATCTCATCAGTTGTAAAAGGTGTATCCAGGTCATTAAGCTCATCTCTAACAATGATTTCACTCAAATCATATTCCATTGTCACATCCTCAGATTTACCCAGTCTGTCAGTAAAAGCAGTCCAAAGCAGAGCAGCTTTATGATCATGATTAGTAACAATTTCCCCATCCTCTTTAATTAAACTAGCAATGTGGTTGTGTCTGAAATTCCTGGTGGCAATGGTGTGAAAAAACTTGGTATTTTCATCCCCCAATTTTGCCCACCTAATGCATGCTCTTTTCCTCCAATATATTCTCTTGGATTCAAGCAAAGTGACAACATGAGATTCGAGAGCTTTCCTGAAGTTTGTCTCGGGTCTAGAAAGTAGTCTTTGCTCTTCTAAACCATCAATCAAGGCCAGCACATAACTGCAATT
The DNA here is from genome assembly GCA_947311845.1 of Poa pratensis. NCBI lineage: Eukaryota > Viridiplantae > Streptophyta > Magnoliopsida > Poales > Poaceae > Poa > Poa pratensis. The sequence goes on along the minus strand of CAMZMU010000041.1, from coordinate 24,179,572 downwards.
CTCTATAATCAGATTCAAGTTTGACAGAGTTTTAGACCATTTTTAATACCATATCTAAGTGATTTATATCTAGCAGTGAGATCTTGGGCAGCATTCTTATAAGCACCAGTATGCTGCCAGTGAGTCTCCACAATTTCCTTAAATCCATCAAATTGCAGCCAATAATCTTCCAATCTGAAAATTTGTGCTCTAGGGATGTTTGATTCAATCTGTATCTGAATTGGTATATGGTCAGAGCCCAGTCTAGACAGAGGAGTAGCTAGTGTGTTAGGGAAAGATGTAGTCCAGCTATGAGAAGTAAATATCCAATCCAGCTTTTCTAAAAGGGGCTCTTGCTGCATGTTACTCCAAGTGTTGTGTCTACCTTGTAAAGGTATTTCTTCTAGGTCATGTGCTTGTATGATCGAATTAAAAAGCAGCATATTGTTGATGTTTCCTCCAGGTCTGTTTCGATCCTCAGGGCTTCTACTCATATTGAAGTCACCCATTATCATCCAGAGCTCAAACTGGGATGAATCCAACTGCAGGAACCAGTCTGCAAATTCCTGCCTCCCTCAGCAGTACATTGTGCATAAACATTGGTAATGTAAAAAATCTGTGCAGTAAAATTGGATTTGAGCTCCACTGTAATTTGGAAGCGGTTTTGGCTGACCAAACAACCCGAGAACTGGCTACCATTCCAAATAGTGATTAAACCCCCAGAATTGCCTACAGATGGCTGATAGATAAAATGGTTCATTCTTCTGGGGCAAAATTTCCTGATGTAAGAACTATCAAAAATCTCTCTCTTTGTTTCTTGCAAACATAGGATATTACAATTGCTCTCTGTAACCTTGTTAGCTATATCATCACATCTTTCTTGAGAATTAACCCCTCTTGTGTTCCAGTTGCATATATTCCAGTGTCTATTCATTTGGAAACCAATTAGATATGTGACTAATGAAACCAGGTACTGATTTCGTAAATATAGTAGTAAGCAGGATGTTCTCAGTGTAATCATAGTATATTATGTCATGCATACCCTGACAACAAAATCCATCATGCCCATAACATAAAACCTCCCCCTTCTGACAATGCTCATATAGAAATAACAGCACAAGAGATGGCAAATCCATTCAGACAATTGCCTCAGAATAGCTGAATAAATGCAGAAGTAAAAACCATAGTGCCAGCAGAGATAGCATAAACACACTGAATAGGAAATCTTGGGAGTTTCAAGCACACATAGTTCACACACACCACAACGATAGGTAGTACAGGAAACTTAGAACTATTACAAGCCAGATTTGAGTAAATAAAAAACCTAGGGATACCAAAGTAGATAAGGGCCCTGCTTTCGGCCATGATGAGCATAATTCTACTCATCATTTGAACTATCATAGTTCAGAGCTGCATCAGTGACCACACCAGGTGGCATCTTGTAGTGACTGGTTCCAATAATCCTCAACATATCAGTAGGCAAGTGTGGTACCCCGATCCAGAGGATCGGATTACCCCATATACCAGTCCCAGAAACACTGGATATATGATAACTTGATACACAAAGACGTAACAAAATATTATTATTATGGTTCCGAAGGGTACAGCATTACAACAAGGGTGAGGCTTCAACGGTCGCGCAACAGGCGCACAGAACGGTATGTACATTATACTTCTAAAGGAAGAGCCTCGATCAGAGAGTGGCAGCGGATACGTCGAGATGGCAGCAGAAACGTAGACGGTAGCGTGGCAACATCGGGCTTTACTTCACAGGGTTCTGCCTGGAATACGGGTTCCTAGTTCTCGTACAACAGGTTCTCAGCGACGGGTGCAGCAGGGTCTGGCCACATGAAAAGCCAGGTGAGTACATGGAATGTACTCGCAAGACATTAGCCCAAAAACAAACAAGGTCTACCTATATAGCATGGCATAAGTTCAGAAGGTAGCATGGCATCAGTTTGGGTTTAGAAGTGCGAGTCCAAGCTAAACGGTTGGACATAACTTACCTACTTACCTTTGTAGGGGAGTTTCGTTGTTGCTAGAATGAGATCACGTTTCTCATCCAACAACATTTAGGCTTTCAAGCCTCTAGCCAACTCTGGCTTAAGTCTAGCCAACTATGGCTTTTACTCAAGCCAACTCTGGCTGTCATTCCAGCCAACTCTGGCTATCATTTCTAGCCAACTCTGGCTTTAGGGTTGGGTTCTCATTCATTATTTCTCCGTATTCGACATGACTGACTCATAGCGTGACTTGACCCAAACAACGTCCCATAACCCAGGGACAAGGCTAGACATCCAGATTTACACTCTCGAGAGGTTGCAACTTTTATCCACAAGCTGAAGTCTAGGCTTGTACCGCTGGTACCGAAGTACTAGAACCGACCATGGTGGACAGCACAAACCCATACTTCCACAGTCGTTTACTCTACCAAGACACTCCCTGTATAGCCACCGACATAATTCTATGCCTTATGCAGAAGTGAATCCGGCACGTCCCCAACCCATGAGCGAGACCTAGCTCCATAACCTTCGCAAGACTAGCCCCGACCAACTATGGTAACCGACTAGACTTGCCAAAGAGGTGGCATCAAAGGAGGCTGATAAAAATACCCGGCCATGGTCCGCCCACACGGACGACGCATGGTTGTGCTGGGTGTTTGGTGAGTGGTACTAAGTGACTCAATCTAGTCGAGGGAGGTGGTTATCTTCTTAGTCAAATTTTAACTTCCAGTTTCCAACAAGATCCATGCAGCACAAGGTAAGCACATAACAATAACAGCACAGAATAAACATATCACTTGCAGGTAACATAACAATAATACTACCCGATGACTATGGCGGTTCCTCCAGCTGGTGTCACCAGGGGTTAGTGTTCACAGAATAAATAACATAGTGTTTCAAACGGATAACCGTGGCGGTTCCTCCAGCCGGTGGTCACCGTAAAGAATGAACCGGAAATCACTCATAAGAATGAGAGAGCATCCATTCCACTCGAGGGTTATTTCGACGTGGTGTCAGCAATCTCGGCAAAAAGAACAAAATGGAAAGTCAGCGTCCCAAGCATCGCAGTCCAGGTGGCTTACGCCAACCACGTTTGACGGAGGGATAAGAAGCAAATAACTCTTTTGGCAAATGCCCCCAACTCCGAGGATCATAAGACGACATTCGTCCGCTCCTCACCTCGGCGAAGAGGAAAAAGCAAACAAAGCCCCGCAAGCGCGAAACGCACAGTTGTAATATTTCCCCCCATTCCTTTAACTGAGGCGGTTCCTCCGGCCATTGTCTAGGGAACAGGAGTGATGCACTGATAAGCAACTATAAGGTAGTGCAACAATTTAAAATGCAATATGGCATGTGAGGTGCAACAGATATTAATTCAACAGTCAAAATATTTCCTAAGTTCGACCAAGTTTGAAATTGGGTTGGTGGCTTGCCTTCGGGTTCAGGATCAACTCCTACTCCATCGGAGAGGTTTGAATCTATTGAAACAAGACAAACATGCATCAAACATCCCTCCTAGGTCATTTAAATAAATGCCCAAAAAATAAATTCCAAATAATTCTTTTCTGGTTTCATTTGAAAGAGAAAATTCAAACAAATCCAACGAAATTGGTTTCATATTTTATGACCATTTTTCAGAGAGATATTGCAATTCAAAGTTTGGTTTAATTTCTGCCCTTTTTCAACAGAAAATAAAACAGGAAAACGTTTCAGAGAAATGTTTAAAAACCTGACCAGTGGGACCCACTGGTCAGTGACTCATAACCCGAACCGTTTTCTTCTCCACCGCGCGGGAAAAACAGAAGGGCTCCAGCGATGCTCCGGCGAACTTACCGGTGTCGATCCGCGGCGGCTAGGGCACGTGAGAGGGGAGGGAGAGGGTGCTGGGTGGCTCGGGGAGGCTTGGCGAAGCTCGTCGGCGAACTTGCGCTTGCTGGGGAGGTCGGGGGTGAGTAGAGCTTGCACGGCCGTGGCTCCGGCGATCTGTCGATGATGGATACGTCGATTCCGGCCACGGCTTGCTCCATCGAGGGTGTCTACGGGTTCGCCATGTTCTAGAGGGGCTGTGGGTTTAAGGAATCGATCAGGGGAGCCTCTACGGTGGAGACTTTGAGCGGAGGCCGTGCGGCTCGGGCGAGGTCAAATCCAGCGGAGGGGAGCTCCTCTGGCTTCGATACTGCGTGGGAGGGGCTTGGGTGCGAGGTGGAGGTGGTGTGGTGCTCTGGGGTGCCGGGGAGGTCTACTTATAGCGAATCGGAGATCGCCAATTATCGAAGCACGGTGGTGGATGGCGTTGTTCGCCGTGACTGTGCTGGGCGGTGCGTCGCGTTGCGGGTGGCTCTTGCGTGCGTCCTGGGGCATTTACGAGCTCGCAGGGGGAAGGAGCAGGCACGGGGGGCGTGGTGGCGTTGCTGAGGTTCGGCAGTGGCGGCACTGCTCTGGCGGTGTGTCCTCTAGCTGCTCCGCTGCTTGTGGGGAGGAGGAGGGGAGCGACGCGTGCTGGACTGAGGTGGAGGAGGCGGTGGGAAGAGCAAGGGGGGGCACGGGCAGGCAGCGGGGGACGGCACGGCGGCGTCGACACCTGGCGGCCACAGTGCGCCGCGGCGTGTCGCCGTGTGCGTGGAGGCTAGCTGCGGAGGGGTTGCCGACGTCCTGGGGCTGCTGGAGGAGCACGGGGAAGGTGGAGGTGGCCGGGGAGGGTCAGGGGAGTGGCTGGGGGGGGGGGGGGGGGCTGCACGGCGACGAGCAGAAGCGGCGGCGCCGACGGATTGGTGTTCGACAGTGGTGACCACTGTGCAGAGCACGCCAGAAGTGGCATTGGGCTATATCTCGCGCGCCCGTGAACCAAATCGAGTGTGGTTTGTTTCGTTGTGCGCCAAATGAGATAAGCTCCAACTTCTCTGACTAGTGTTTGGTCAAATTCGAAAGTTGGTCTATAGGATATCTTGGAAAAACAGTTCTGGCCAAAAAGGAGAAATGTTGTTTTGATGAAGTAAATCAAATGTAAAAGGGTTCATAAAATTCCTTGAGGTGTGTGTGTCCATTTTTGTTGTGTCTAGGGTCTTGGATCACCAGGAAGAAAACATTTGCTTTGTACTTTGAAAATAGAGAAGAAAATGGCAGAAACTGAAGTGGAGAATTACTCCAAAATTTTGTTGACAAGGTATCAAATGTTTTTGCATATTTGGGCTATATATTGCCCAGGGGTCATCCCCTAATTTTTGCAGAATTTTAGGAAAGATTTTGAGGTACTTCCTTTGTAAAGCCAAAATAATAGGATTTTGGTTATTGAAATAAAAGAAAATATTGAAATAATATTTTTGGGTGAAATGAGCCAGCAACATGTTCACCAAGTGGGAGGGAATCCAAAACATAAGATCCCAAACTTGGACAATATTTGGTAAAAGTTTGAGAGTTTAAAATGGCAATGAAATCAAAGGAATATTAATTCCCAAAAATCCAATAATAGCTTTTAAAGAATTTTTTTGAAAAGGCCAAATTTCAGGATGTTACAGACCTTCCCCCCTTAAATTGAATCTCGTCCCCGAGATTCGGGTTGCTTGCTGACTAGGTATAATTCTTCGAGTTGAACGGGTGGGAAGCTCCAAAATTGAATAAAATCAGCGCGGTTCTGTACACGTACCGAGCGCTGCATTCGTGGCTTCATAGGCTTCTTCGGCCGACATGTGGTGGACGCGGGCAACTTGAGGAGCCTTGACTGCACTGGCAGGGTGGTTGTTGTTGAAGTTGTTGTTGTTGCCGGGGTTGTTGTTGAGGGGACACTCCCTGATATAGTGTCCTGCCTTGCCACACTTGAAGCAGGCGTTCCCCCGTTTTGCGTCATCCGCAATGGGGCGCTGGTGGTAAAATCCTTCACGAGGGTATCCATCTTTCTTGGGCTGATTCCCAGTGGTCTGGGGGTTTGGGGTCGGGTTGCTGGGCTGCCAGGTACGGGGCTTGGAAGAAGTCCCTTCTTGGTGGTTCTTGCGGGGCTCAAACTTTCTCTTGTGGGAGTCGTAAATAGTACGGTGCTCCTTCTCTGAGATCAGCGCTGTGTTGATCATGGCCTGGAAATCTTGGAACTGCAGTACACTGAGCTGGGTCTTGATTGCCTGGTGCATTCCCTGGAGAAATCTGTCCTTCTTCTTTTCTTCAGTGTTGGTGTCGTCGGGGGCATAACGGGCGAGATTGTTGAACTTGGTGAGGTACTCGCTGATAGACTGGTTACCTTGGGTGAGTGCCAAGAATTCTTGTTGCTTCATCTTTATGAGACTGGAGGGTATGTATGCCTTGCGGAAGGCTTCTTGAAATTCTGTCCAGGTTGCTGGGGGTCCATCTCCTCTTGCAGTCTTCTGGTTGTCCCACCAAACATTGGCAGGGCCTTCAAGATAGTGGGTGGAGAAGAGTACTTTGTCCAGCTCGTCAACGCGAGCAAGCTCTAGCTTCTTTTCCATGGTGCGGAGCCAATCATCGGCTTCAAGCGGGTCATCAGCAAAAGAGAACTTGGGTGGCTGTGCGCTGGAAATCTTGTAGCTTGGAGTGACCTGGGCGTGGAGCATTTTGGGCTTGCATATAGGTTCCAAACTCCTCATGATCTGTGTCAAGTGCTGTTGGCGCTCATCCATCATCATCATAATTTGACTCGGACTTGGTTCCTGAACTGGTGGAGGAGGTGACTGAGGTGGCGCAGGATCTTCGCCAGCCTTCGTGCGGAGCGACGAACTGGTGTTCCTTGACTACCACTTGCACCATCATTGGGCCTCATCCTGAACGGTTGAACGTGGGGGGGGTACCATGAGCATTCACTTGGGGAAGTGTAACATCCAAGAAAAACCAAATGGAAACCAGGTTTGGCAACACATGGGAAAAGAGTGGCATCCAAGAAAAACCAAATGTGACCAAGGGTTGGCAAAGACAACAAGCATGGTGTTATACAACGGTTGGCGGGGTTACACGGTTCTAGCTACTCGCCAAGTTACACTGGATGCAGGATAAAAGATACAAGCTACACGATACATAAAGCGAGATACGAATCTACCACTTTATTCGAGCGTACGATAAAGCGGAAAGGTAAGATACACTAGGCGATGCGATCTCTGAGCGTCTAGAACTCCATCTCGAGGGGCGTCGCTGGTGGAATGGTGTCGATGTCCTCCTCGCGGTGCTGTAGTCGGGTGAAGCGCGGTCATCTCCGGAGTCTCCAGAGTGAGGGGGTGTGTCGGCACGACGCGACGATACCGAGTTCGTGCCCCGGAGGTACGATAGGGGACGAAACGTGAGGAGTGGCGAGGGGTGCTGCTGGGAGCGCGAAAAGACGGCGGCGGGACGCGAGGAACAGGAGTGGGAACAAGTGCTCTCCGGATCTGGTCAAGGGAGCTGTGGGCGAAGGTGAGAGAGCGAGGTGGGTGGCGAGAGGATCTAGCTCCAGCTGCTCGGGTCATCTCGGCCATAGCCACGTTGGCGCGAAGTGAGGCAAGCTGGGCAAGAGTAAGTGGAGATACTGGTGGAGAAGGTTGGTGTACTGAAGGAGAGCGGTGAGAGCTGAGCGGGGGTCACCTGGGCTGGGAAAAAGAACATCCCCATTTTCCAAGTCCAACCTCGGAAAGTAGACGTAGCGGGTACTCTGCCTCATGACGGGGTCGTACGTGCGGAGGAAGATGGCATCTGCTGCAGCCTCCTGGATAGCTCGGGTCACCTGAGTAGTGACACCGGAAGTGATGTCGTGGACGATCTCGTTGGACACCGTTTCGGGGCGCAAGTGGACGGTGGCGGTGAACACGGTAGCGGACCCGTTGAGACGGTGGTAGAACACGCGGTAGATCGGAGGAGGTGAGCTTGGGTAGAGGTGTTCCCAAACTTCACGGAGAAACTGCGGAAAACCGGGAACGATCACGGCGGAAGTTTCTATGAGAAACTCGGTCGTCATCTGTATCAGGGACAGAAGCCAAAAGGGTGAGCGTTAACGTTAAAACACAAACAAGTAGAGAAACAGTCAAAAGCAGGCAACGTAAAAGTTCTATACTAAGTCGTCCGTAGAACTAGGGTATCCTACAGGCAGTTAGGCTCTGATACCAAGCTCTGTGGCACCCCGATCCAGAGGATCGGATTACCCCATATACCAGTCCCAGAAACACTGGATATATGATAACTTGATACACAAAGACATAACCAAATATTATTATTATGGTTCCGAAGGGTACAACATTACAACAAGGGTGAGGCTTCAACGGTCGCGCAACAGGCGCACACAACGGTATGTACATTATTCTTCTAAAGGAAGAGCCTCGATCAGAGAGTGGCAGCGGATACGTCGAGATGGCAGCGGAAACGTAGACGGTAGCGTGGCAACAGCGGGCTTTACTTCACAGGGTTCTGCCTGGAATACGGGTTCCTAGTTCTCGTACAGCGGGTACTCAGCGACGGGTGCAGCAGGGTCTGGCCACATGAAAAGCCAGGTGAGTACATGGAATGTACTCGCAAGACATTAGCCCAAAAACAAACAAGGTCTACCTATATGGCATGGCATAAGTTCAGAAGGTAGCATGGCATCAGTTTGGGTTTAGAAGTGCGAGTCCAAGCTAAACGGTTGGACATAACTTACCTACTTACCTTTGTAGGGAAGTTTCGTGTTGCTAGAATGAGATCACGTTTCTCATCCAACAACATTAGGCTTTCAAGCCTCTAGCCAACTCTGGCTTAAGTCTAGCCAACTATGGCTTTTACTCAAGCCAACTCTGGCTGTCATTCCAGCCAACTCTGGCTATCATTTCTAGCCAACTCTGGCTTTAGGGTTGGGTTTCATTCATTATTTCTCCATATTCGACAGGACTGACTCATAGCGTGACTTGACCCAAACAACGTCCCATAACCCAGGGACAAGGCTAGACATCCAGATTTACACTCTCGAGAGGTTGCAACTTTTATCCACACGCTGAAGTCTAGGCTTGTACCGCCGGTACCGAAGTACTAGAACCGACCATGGCGGACAGCACAAACCCATACTTCCACAGTCGTTTACTCTACCAAGACACTCCCTGTATAGCCACCGACATAATTCTATGCCTATGCAGAAGTGAATCCGGCACGTCCCCAACCCATGAGCGACGCCTAGCTCCGGAACCTTCGCAAGACTAGCCCCGACCAACTATGGTAACCGACTAGACTTGCCAAAGAGGTGGCATCAAAGGAGGCTGATAAAATACCCGGCCATGGTCCGCCCACACGGACGACGCATGGTTGTGCTGGGTGTTTGGTGAGTGGCACTAAGTGACTCAATCTAGTCGAGGGAGGTGGTTATCTTCTTAGTCAAATTTTAACTTCCAGTTTCCAACAAGATCCATGCAGCACAAGGTAAGCACATAACAATAACAGCACAGAATAAACATATCACTTGCAGGCAACATAACAATAATACTACCCGATGACTATGGCGGTTCCTCCAGCCGCTGTCACCAGGGGTTAGTGTTCACAGAATAAATAACATAGTGTGATAACCGTGGCGGTTCCTCCAGCCGGTGGTCACCGTAAAGAATGAACCGGAAATCACTCATAAGAATGAGAGAGCATCCATTCACTCGAGGGTTATTTCGACGTGGTGTCAGCAATCTCGGCAAAAAGAACAAAATGGAAAGTCAGCGTCCCAAGCGTCGCAGTCCAGGTGGCTTACGCCAACCACGTTTGATGGAGGGATAAGAAGCAAATAACTCTTTTGGCAAATGCCCCCAACTCCGAGGATCATAAGACGACATTCGTCCGCTCCTCACCTCGGCGAAGAGGAAAAAGCAAACAAAGCCCCGCAAGCGCGAGACACACAGTTGTAATATTTCCCCCATTCCTTTAACTGAGGCAGTTCCTCCGACCATTGTCTAGGGAACGGGAGTGATGCACAGATAAGCAACTATAAGGTAGTGCAACAATTTAAAATGCAATATGGCATGTGAGGTGCAACAGATATTAATTCAATAGTCAAAATATTTCCTAAGTTCGACCAAGTTTGAAATTGGGTTGGTGGCTTGCCTTCGGGTTCGGGATCAACTCCTACTCCGTCGGAGAGGTTTGAATCTATTGAAACAAGACAAACATGCATCAAACATCCCACCTAGGTCATTTAAATAAATGCCCAAAAAATAAATTCCATATAATTCTTTTCTGGTTTCATTTGAAAGAGAAAATTCAAACAAAGCCAACAAAATTGGTTTCATATTTTTCTGACCATTTTTCAGAGAGATATTGCAATTCAAAGTTTGGTTTAATTTCTGCCCTTTTTCAACAGAAAATAAAACAGGAAAACGTTTCAGAGAAATGTTTAAAAACCTGACCAGTGGGACCCACTGGTCAGTGACTCATAAACCGAACCGTTTTCTTCTCCACCGTGCGGGAAAAATAGAAGGGCTCCGGCGATGCTCCGGCGAACTTACCGGCGTCGATCCGCGGTGGCTAGGGCACGGGAGAGGGGAGGGAGAGGGTGCTGGGTGGCTCGGGGAGGCTTGGCGAAGCTCGTCGGTGAACTTGCGCTTGCTGGGGAGGTCGGGGTGAGCAGAGCTTGCATGGCCGTGGCTCCGGCGATCTGTCGACGATGGATACGTCGATTCCGGGGAAGGAATCCAGCGAGGGTGTCTACGGGTTCGCCATGTTCTAGAGGGGCTGTAGGTGGAAGGAATCGATCAGGGGAGCCTGTACGGTGGAGAATTTGAGCGGAGGCCGTGCGGCTCGGGCGAGGTCGAATCCGGCGGAAGGGAGCTCCTCTGGCTTCGATACTGCGTGGGAGGGGGCTTGGGTGCGAGGTGGAGGTGGTGTGGTGCTCTGGGGTGCCGGGGAGGTCTACTTATAGCGAATCGGAGATCGCCAATTATCGGAGCACGGTGGTGGACGGCGTTGTTTGCCGTGACTGTGCTAGGCGGTGCATCGCGTTGCGGGTGGCTCTTGCGTGCGTCCTGGGGCATTTACGAGCTCGCAGGGGAAGGAGCAGGCACGGGGGGGCGTGGTGGCGTTGCTGAGGCTCGACAGTGGCAGCACTGCTCTGGCGGTGTGTCCTCTAGCTCCTCCGCTGCTTGTGGGGAGGAGGAGGGGAGCGACGCATGCTGGACTGAGGTGGAGGAGGCGGTGGGAAGAGCAAGGGGGGGCACGGGCAGGCAGGGCGGGACGGCACGGCGGCGTCGACACCTGGCGGCCACAGTGCGCCGCGGCGCGTCGCCGTGTGCGTGGAGGCTAGCTGCGGAGGGGTTGCCGGCGTCGTGGGGCTGCTGGAGGAGCACGGGGAAGGTGGAGGTGGCCGGGGAGGGTCAGGGGAGTGGCTGGGGGGGGGGGGGGGGGGGGCACGGCGACGAGCAGAAGCGGCGGCGCCGACGGATTGGTGTTCGAAAGTGGTGACCACTGTGCAGAGCACGCCAGAAGTGGCATTGGGCTATATCTCGCGCGTCCGTGAACCAAATCGAGTGTGGTTTGTTTCGTTGTGCGCCAAATGAGATAAGCTGCAACTTCTCTGACTAGTGTTTAGTCAAATTCGAAAGTTGGTCTATAGGATATCTTGGAAAAACAGTTCTGGCCAAAAAGGAGAAATGTTGTTTTGATGAAGTAAATCAAATGTAAAAGGGTTCATAAAATTCCCTATGGTGTGTGTGTCCATTGTGGTTGTGTCTAGGGTCTTGGATCACCAGGAAGAAAACATTTGCTTTGTACTTTGAAAATAAAGAAGAAAATGGGCAGAAACTGAAGTGGAGAATTACTCCAAAATTTTGTAGACAAGGTATCAAATGTTTTTGCATATTTGGGCTATATATTGCCCTGGGGTCATCCCCTAATTTTTGCAGAATTTTAGGAAAGATTTTTGAGGTACTTCCTTTGTAAAGCCAAAATAATAGGATTTTGGTTATTGAAATAAAAGAAAATATTGAAATAATATTTTTGGGTGAAATGAGCCAGCAACATGTTCACCAAGTGGGAGGGAATCCAAAACATAAGATCCCAAACTTGGACAATATTTGGTAAAAGTTTGAGAGTTTAAAATAGCAGTGAAATCAAAAGGAATATTAATTCCCAAAAATCCAATAATAGATTTTTAAAGATTTTTTTGAAAAGGGCAAATTTTAGGATGTTACAGCAAGTGTGGTGGCGGTGCTTCTTCATCATCATGCATGGTTGCTTCAAACTGGGCTTCCAGGTTCACAGCAGCTGTATTGGATGATTCTGCCTCTTCTGCACATCGTTGGTTCCTGAAACCCTTATTCAGATCTGCAATTCTGACACTGCGCCTAACACCCAGAGCAGTGAGCTTCATCTCTTTCTTCTGCTTTTTGCGGGGTTCACCACAACATCTTGATCAACAGCAAGGTCTGGCTGGACATGCTGTGCTACCTCAACAGCAACATGTGTTTTCTCAGTCTGTACCTCTGTCTGATGTGTGTTCTGTTGCTGTTGCTGCTCAACATCATTCTGCACTGCCTGTTGTAATCCCACTGGTTCAACATGCTGGTCAGGTTCATTAATCACAAAAGCTGGTTCCCCATTAGCCACATTCCTGGTGAGTGTGCTGATCTGCAGGGTACAGTTACGAATTGTACCTGCACTGCCTGCAGTTTCAGTGATAGTGCATCTAGCACCAGCTACAGAACCCTCTTGCAGAAGTGGAATGAGCTCATATGCATTAATAACAAGTCTGGATATGAGGTTCCTGAGACAACTGATAGGATCTGCTGCCGCTCCTTCTCCTGGCTGTAGAGGTCGTGTGCCAGGCTGAATCTCCTATGCTGCAGCTGGTGCTGCATCATCAGGTGCAACATCCCCCTCATGTGCATCATGCTGCATGTCATCATCCTCATGCTGCATAGCATCATGCCAGAAGTCATTGTGGACAGGTGGGGCAGGATGAGGGTTAGCACCATCTGGTGGAAGGGGGTCCTCATCGCCAGCAACACCTCCTAGCATCTCTCTAGATAAAACTACGAGAGGGCATGTCCATGAATCAGTATTACCATCCTCTGTCAGATTCTTCAGAACTACTAGACTCATTGGCAGGGTATCAACATTATAGGAACGAATTTTAACCAGGATTCTAGTGCGATTGGATAGATCCTTATTCCAAACAAGGAAGCGACCATAAGGTACAAATGCCCTGACAATGCACCCTACTTCCCAAAATTCTTGCGGCAAGTTCAACAGCATAATTCAGACATCATGGGTGAGGACAGTAGCACGGCGATTAATACCTCTGTCCTGGGCAACAAAGCGAAGCACGGAGTCGCCGATGAAGTGCGGGTTGAGTCCAATGGCTGCATCTCTGTCTGTGACTGAACTGAAGCGGACAAGGGTGGTACCCATTGCGCACCTTGAAGTAGTGCGTAACTCCAGATCAAGTTCATGCAGCCTGACGAGGATATACCCTTCGGGTCCCCTATTATTGGTATACCTGGTCTAGCCTAGATGAAGGCCCACCTGGCGGCCTAACGAAGCCCAAGAAGCTGCGGGCTTTTTCTTGAAGCACAAGACAAGGACTCCAAATCGTAATCTATTAAGACTCTTGTAAACCCTACCTGGCTCACTTTATAAAGCCAGACAGGGGCACCCCCATAGACAGATCCACACACAATTAGACATAGCATACATGGCATAGCATAGAGAAGTCACGGCTCACCACCACAATCGCCATTACGGCCACCATGTAAGCTCATATCATATATCAATACAAGATCAGACAAGCAGGATGTAGGTCTTTACCTCACAATGAGGGGCCGAACCTAGGTAAATCCTTACTTGTCAGCCGTCCGATACTACCAGCGCGCACATCTTCCCCCTCATAATCTACCTGGGGTACTCGACTCTACGATTGCCGAGGGCGCACCTCGACAATTGGCACCGTCTGTGGGAAGAACGCGTGCTGGATCGCGGTTTCGACGGCTCCATCATGTTCATCGACAGATCTTCATCGACAAAGACAACCAAATCGCATATGGCAGCAAGCTCACACGATCCAATCTAGCGGCTGCGCTTCGTAAGCAAACTCGACGATCCAATCTACATCAATATCACAAACGGCGGCAGCCGGCATATGGCCTGACGCGATCAACTAGGCGACGAAGCGTTCGTACCATGGCAAGGACACATGACGGCAGAACACAGCAAGAGCACTCGCGGAGATAACAAACTGGTCGGAGTTCTCGGGTCTTGACTCCCGGCGAGATCGGATCGGGCCGATCTTGTCGGCTGCCGGCTCTAACTATTTAATTTGCATATCGATCAAGGAAACTGTCCACGCGGAATCAAACGAGACGAAAGTGGCGTCCCCGTGGCGGTAGCTCCGATCCAGGGCATCGACACGACCGCTTTGCAGCAGCCGCGCACCCGGAGAGCAACGTTCAGGCAAGCAGCTTCAAAGATCGAATCAATTCATGCATGCAAGCATCGGATCCTCAAAGCACTAGACCATGCACTAGAAGACAAGAGTTAATCAAATCAGCTGTACCACATGCCAAAGCATCTAGAGGAGAAGCATCAGAAATCCATTACGGATCAGGGAAGAAGCAAAAAAGGCGGATCAGATTGCAGCCTCGTCGCATGCTAGCATGCCCAACAATCAACTTCAAACTCCTCGGCAACCATCGCGACCAGGACCGTGGTGGACTAACCCGACCGCAGTACATCCGCGTTGGCAAGGACAAATCCGATCCAAGCAGTTGTCGACTCCACCGTGTCGACTCCGTCCACGGCGTGAACTCTGTCCGTCGCAGCATACGCACCCAAGACATACACATGCGCTTATGCATTCATACGGGTACACATATGGATTTTCTGGCCAAGATCACAGCATGCACACATGCGACGGAATCGGCTTTCCCCTTCAAATAGCTCTTCAATTCTTGTCGTGTTAATTTAGTCTATATTTGCATATTTATTTCATGTACTAACTGATCTGATTGCATTACGAGAGCATGTAGATCGATGCCGTTGTTGCGGTCATGTGACTCGACCGCGACCGCATCCACGGCTCGACAGTCTCGGTATCCACGGCTCGGCAGCCTCTATAACGACTTGCTGGCATCAGCGCCCACGACTCTCGACAACAACTTCATCGACCACCATGGCAGTCCGACACAGAAAGGCACTCCCTAGAAGGACACCACAAACCCTCTGGGGCTAGTGCTTCGACATCAACAAAATAAAGCAACTTCACCGCACTCGACAAGAGATACGAGTGCCTTCTTCGAATCTTCTTGCCGTCTTCGGACTGCCATGACGACTCCCTACTCTTTTATCAACAACCGCAACCTTCATCGACCCGCTGCAAGATACCTTCGAAGATTCGACAATCGTGCCACCTATGACCCGACAGATTTGGTGTTTAAGGAAGCCGACGAGTTGACGAGTTCCGATCGTATTCGCATACATCGGATGGCAAAGGAGCAGCAAAACCACTCACAGCACGTGCAAAACATGTATGTGCATGTTAAAAAACCAAGACTCATCGTCAACAAGACGACGACTGCCTCTCGACTCGTTGATGAGCATCATCAACATCAAAAGCCTGAGGGCTCGACGTTACAGTCAACATGTACGACCCAATCAGATCTACAAGTCAACAACAAACGGCATCGCATCAGTCGATTGGCGGTTTTCACGAAGATCGTGGCGCCGTAATCCATGATTCATAGCTGATCACGCCACAAAGAAACCAAAATCAATGCGCCAACAATGCCATTGCTACTGTTCAAGTACGCCATATTACATCACGCGATCAAGACCGTGGAGGAAAAAGAAAGAAAAGAAAAATCAACAAGCAAAGCAAGCATCGTTCCTTCATAAAGAGCAAAAAAATCCACCACGGATCAAGTTCCAAGGGATCAGCCGAGCAAACGACACATGCACATACGTGCAAGGAAGAAAAAAGAAAAGAAGATCGTCAGGTTAGTCACATCCATGCATATGCATGGATTAGGCGGCCAGACTACTAATCACATGCAAATCAACGCAAGTTGCGTGAAAATCAAAACAAGAAGAAAGAAAAAAAAACAAGCAAACATGCGTGGATTAAGCGGCTGGAGTGGCATGGTACGATCGGAGCATCGCACTCACCGCACTAGATCAACGCCCGGGGGCTCGACATCACCCTCGCCTTCATGTGCCGTTGATTATATCTACCAGATCGGTACTCAAGATCAGCTAGGCGACATCGCAATCATCATCAACCCACTCGGGCAAAATTCGACTTCCGCTACTTCGTCGATCATCGCGACAACAGTCAACATCAGCAGAACAGCGCAACGGCTTCTACTGCACGTACACAATAAATTGGCGACTCTGGACAGCAGCGGTGCTGCGCATATTCATCTACAACTTGCCAAACTCTACACCAATGCAGAAATAGGCCCACCCGACACTCGGGGGCTGTGTCACACATGTTATACACATAACATGGCGGCGATCAACATTGGCACACAAAACCCGCTCCCTAGAACAGGGGCTGGCACTCGACATAACAACAACATAAGCTGTAACCACTCATACTCGACAGACCAACAGCCCGGAAAGTAGGCGGCGAATGCTTGCGCACTCGAGGCTAGGGGGCTAGCACTCGACAAAAACAAAAACAGTCTACAATGGTCGTGGCTCACATGTCACATCAATCCAGCAACTCAACATCACCATACTCCAGCCGACGTTGGCCCGAGTCACCGGCATGAAAACTGAGAAGACCAGGCGACCCACGTACGGTTGATCGATAGGTGCATGCTTCATCTGCAAGGAGAGGAGCTTCGAGTGCTACTAGCACTCACATACGTGGATCAAACACACCCATAGGCAGTACAAATCCCAAGATCCGATTAGTCCCTACGTCCGGGTGAAGACCAAAATCAAAGTTCTAGCTGATGTCTGATCCTTCTTGTGCATGGATTAAGCGGCCGGCTACTAATCACATGCATGCACAAACCCACGTACAAGTATGGAAAAAGAAAGAGAGCGAGCAACCAGCTCCGCACAGTATGGCGATATCAAGGACTTGACAACTTGGGTGCCAGCTAATTTCGACTCCTTCAATTTCTTCGACCACCATAACAATAATCAACTATTCGCCGTCACACTGCTTCGAAAACCAGCCAAGGCCCGAGGCGAGCGACCGCGGTTGACTCCGCCTGTGGTGCAATCAAATCACATCGTCGACTCCACCTCAGCCAACTTCGGCTCATTCATCTTCATCGACCAGCACGACCGTGACCAGCGTCGGCGGTACCAGCACACAAAGCCCGCTTCCTAGATGGGCACTACGTACACTCGGGGGCTGGCACTCGAAATAACAAACGCACCATATTTGACCGCGCGCACTCAACAAACTGGCGACTCAAGGCGGCAACGGCGCTGCACATCTTCATCGGCAGTTCGCCGACGTTTACATCGACGCGGTGTGCTCACAATACTCAGGGACTGCGTCTCAAAACTACTTCGGCACACCCGAAAATCGGGGGCTTGCGCCTCGACATTGACAGTAAACAACAAAGTTCATCACCGTAACCGACAAGCTAAGGTGCTGCTGATCAAAATCTACCAAATTGAGACTCGTCGAGGGCGTCCGATTCGAGTCACGATCGGCAAAACAGCTCGTCGGGCCAGCGTCTCATCATTGAATCAAGTCCCAAGGAGAAGGCGGTCAACACAGGTTTTAATCGACGAAATCATCATCAGCGTCAAAATCTCCCGCAAGCACAGACCACGCCATACCGATCATGCCGATCATCGCGCGCCGGCGCGAAATCTGAAGAGAACAACGGCAGTGGTGTTTCCGTGCATACTCGTGCAAACTAATTTCCTAATCGCCAAAACAAGCACGTCCACCCGGAAGAACCACAGTCGACTCGGTCAGATATGAGGCAAAAGTCACTGCGGTCGTCACGTTTTACACACATCATGCATACAAGGATTGGCACATACGGGAGCTGCTGCCAGAACGCAAAAGAACTCCATAGGCGAAGATATACCAAGCATCACGACCATCATCGACTCGTGCCGTGGTTGCATCCAACCTCGCCGTGGCAACATCGACATTGACCATACCCCTGGAAGGACACCACAAACCCTCGGGGGCTAGCGCTTCGACATCAACAACAAAACTCAACTTCACCACTGCACCCGGTAGGCGATTTGAGTGCCTTCTTCGACTCTATTTCACCGTCTCCAGACTTTCGCATCAACACCATACCCCTTCATCGACTCTGCCCCAACGCTTGGGGCTGGCGCTTCATCATCAACAGCAAACAACAAAAGTCTACAGATTTCCATCGCTCATGAACAGCTAACATAACATCCGCCGCGTCGACTCGAGTCCGCCGCGATGGCTGAGCGTGCAGCATAACATTCTCCGCGTCGACTCCGGTCCGCCGCGTCGACTGACCGTGCAGTATAACATCCTCCGCGTCGACTCCGGTCCGCCGCGTCGACTGACCGTGCAGCATAACATCCTCCGCGTCGACTCCGGTCCGCCGCGTCGACTGACCGCGCAGCATAACATCCGCCGCGTCGACTCCGGTCCGCCGCATCGACTGACCGCGCAGCATAACATCCGCCGCGTCGACTCCGGTCCCGACAAGGCGACACCCGTAACTTCTTCGACTCCACATAGTCGACTCCGCCTCGCCCACTCGATAAAAAGCACTCGAAGGCTGGACTTGCAGCCGCCGAGTCGACTTCCTCTTCAACAACAAAGCGTCCGACCGTGCATACCTGACATACCATCGACTCAGGAAGAAGGCGCCGTATGCACACACCCGACACTCGGGGGCTGCGCCGCACAGGCCGCATCAAATTTGCCTCGGCCGCACCCGACACTCGGGGGCTGCGCCGCACAGGCCGCATCAAAATTCGCCTCGGCCGCACCCGTCACTCGGGGGCTGCGCCGCACAGCCGCATCAAATTTGCCTCGGCCGCACCCGGCACTCGGGGGCTGCGCCGCACAGGCCGCATCAAATTCGCCTCGGCCGCACCCGGCACTCGGGGGCTGCGCCGCACAGGCCGCACCAAATTCGCCTCGGCCGCACCCGGCACTCGGGGGCTACACCGTACAGGCCATAGAAAATTCGCCTCGGCCGCACCCGACACTCGGGGCTGGACCGCACAAGCCGCAGCAAATTCGCCTCGGCCGCACCCGACACTCGGGGGCTGCGCCGCACAAGTCGTAACAAGTTTTCCTCGGCTACACCCTACACTCGGGATGGCACTCGCCACCGGCTCGAGTGTTGCACAGCTGAAAATATCTACGCCACACGGCACGAAGACTGAAGCACTCGAAGGATAATCGACAACATAAAAAAGGAAGGCAAGTTGAGCCTATGCACAACTACAAATAGTTGCACATAGCCTCGGGGCTACTCCCATCGGGAGCGCTGTCGCGCACCCGATAGATTTCAAAAGCAAAATATTTCAATTGAGAAGGGCAGCACAGAGAAATGATTTGAGATTGTCCTCTATTGCAAGACAATAAACCACAATCTCGGGGGACTACTGTCGCGCTCCCATAGATTTCAAAAGAAGGTAAGAAATTCACTCGACTACAGACTCGACAAAATGCATTAAATACTTCACAAACCATAGAATCATACTTCATAAATTTCCGGACTATGCCAATCGCAGATGTTTCGGATGCTGCATACGCAAATGCAAAGGTAAGACCCGCCGAGCAATCGAGCTGGGCCGAGGGACGCTCCAACAGTGTTTCCCTTGAATTTTTCCGTGTCAACAGGCATGATGAAAATCCTGACGGATGCGTTAGGTATCAAAAGTTAAACTGCAGAACGAGTCAGTAAGACCTACAACGGCCTGAGTCGAGTCTGTCCAGTATGTTCCAGCTTCGAGTCCGGGGACTCGAACCTGATTGAAGGCTAGTATGGTTTGGCCCGAATGTGCGGTTAACTAAGCTCGATTTTTGAGTGAATTGGGACTGCTATGTCAATATCCCTAAGCAAAAAGTTTCAAAAGTGTTCCGGGTCCGAGTCCGGGGACTCGGATCTGATTGAAGGCTAGTATGGTTTTGCCCAAATGTGCAGTTAACTGAGCTCGATTTTCGAGTGAATCAGGCCTACTAAGTCATAATCCCTAGGCAAAATAAACAAAGCGTTAGTCGACGTCTTTCTGACTCATTATGAACAATCGAGGCATTCTCGACTCAAAAATACATAACATAATTTATGCAAAACATCAGTCGACGAATTATCGAGTCAAAAGTATCAGAAAATGCGGCACGTGAAAACTGAGCCCAAGTTGAGAACATCCTTGGACAGCTTCATCGATTACTCCCATCGGGAGGGCACTCGCTGCTGGCTCAAGTGCAAATGGTTTTCCTCAAAATTCGGTTTTTTATTGCTCATATTGGATTTATCAAAGTTGGGTTTTTTATAACCCGCACGAATTTATCAAAGTCGGTTTCTCTATAGCTCGCACGGATTTATCAAAGTTGGGTTTTTTATAGCCTGCACGGATTTATCAAAGTCCGGTTCTCTATAGCTCGCGCGGATTTATCAAAGTCGGGTTCTCTATAGCCCGCACGGATTTATCAAAGTCGGGTTCTCTATAGCCCGCAACGGATTTATTATTATTGGATTTCATACATATATACTGGATTTCTCATAAATGATTCAACTCATGAAGAATGGGTAATACAGTCATCACATGGTCATCAACATACTCGACGGATTAACTACGCCTACTCAACATAATGTTATGAGTCTCTACCCGATTCTTCGAATCGACCAGACACTCGGGGCTACTGACGAGGATATACCCTTCGGGTCCCCTATTATTGGTATACCTGGTCCAGCCTAGACGAAGTCCCAGCTGGCGGCCTAACGAAGCCCAAGAAGCTGCGGGCTTTTTCTTGAAGCACAAGACAAGGACTCCAAATCGTAGTCTACTAGGACTCTTGTAAACCCTACCTGGTTCCCTTTATAAAGCCAGGCAGGGACACCCCCATAGACAGATCCACACACAATTAGACATAGCATACACGGCATAGCATAGAGAAGCCACGGCTGACCACCACAATCGCTATTACGGCCACGATGTAACCTCATATCATATATCAATACAAGATCAGACAAGCAGGATGTAGGTCTTTACCTCACAATGAGGGGCCGAACCTGGGTAAATCCTTGCTTGTCAGCCGTCCGATACTACCAGCGCGCACATCTTCTCCCTCATAATCTATCTGGGGTACTTGACTCTGGGATTGCCGAGGGTGCACCTCGACACAGCCTCGGCAAGATGGTTCCGACTGCAAGGTTGAAGTTCTCAGCTCCGACTTCAGGTGTCAGAGTAGCGATAGCCCAGTCATCGCATATGATGGGTAGTCGCCGCCAAGCACCACGTAGCCACGCTGAGTGCGCAGCGGGCCTGGTGGAAGAGCCGTCATGCCAGGCGGAACATGGGGGAGCACGTCGCAGGGATAGTTGGCCATGGCAGGGGAGGAGCTTGGTGTCGATCTAGGCGAGGTGGCGAGGGTTTCTGAAACATGCGAGATTGACTCTACAAAGGGAGATGAGGAGGCCAAACGGGTAAACCTATCAGGAGTGATTTCAGGTGATTTCGAGATTGGTTTCCAGGTAAATCTCTTGCTGTTTTGCCTTGCCGTGCAGGTAAAGGAGATATGCCCAAAATCATAACAAGATTTACACCTAATTTTACTGATACAATTCCTTCTGAGATGACCAACAGTGAAACATTTTCCGCAAAACAGATTCCTGTTGGAATACGAATCGGCCAAATCTCTGCAATTGCTAGTGGGCTCAATCTGCTCTGAGCTAAATGGGCAACTTTGTGCTTTGTTAGATGGGCCAAAGGTCTTCAGCGAAATATCCGGGCTAGATTGAACATCAGGATTTGAAATTGAATTCCAGCTAGCCGGCGAGATCGGAATAATCGGATCAACTAACAAATTTGCAACATGGAGATCTCGATCTAATGCATTTGCACCCAAAGGAACAGTATTTGCACCAGTCAACAAAGCAAAATTATTGGCGGTCGTATGATGGTTACCTTCATTGATCCGCTGTCTAGGTCTATAGACCAAATTCTGCTTCCGATGAACGAAGAGCTGAGGTCGATGTTTCTTCTTGTAAAGAACAGTAGTCCATTCTTGATCAGATTCAGCGTACCATAAACGTTCTTCATGTTGCCAGTTTGGACCACCGAAACCCCAAAGATCGAAAGAGCATTTGAACTCCTTATTTGCATGAGATCTCATCTTAAGAATAAGAAAACCCACAGCCTTGGATGATACATCAAATATGAAAACCCTTCCACGAATCAACGAAATCCGGAGTTCATCATAGGAAGCACCAAGGCAAGCAGAAAGGGCGAGGCCAACATTGATGGTTGATAGCTCAAATGATGCACGGGCAAATGAAACCACCATAGTAAAACCATTGGTAGACGAGATCGGGTTTACGGGGGTGGCGAATAAATCTCGAACTTTGCCCCGAAAAGAGTGAACAGGAGAGAAATCCAGCCGATGAGCAATGGAGAAGGGGTCGGAGAAGGGATCTATGCGCTCCATACCTTGATCCATGCGGTAGATCTAGTGTAGATCTAGGTGGAGATGAGATAGCCATGGGCGCCGCCATGGAGGGGTGGGAGGGTGGGAGCCGCCATCGAAAATAGACCTCTAGAGTAGAGATGCTAGATGTCGGTACCTTAGTTCCATTTGGTGTCATGTCATCGTGCTAACTAGAATCATTATTGTTTCTAGTGCAAGTGGGAGACTGTTGGAGATATGCCCTAGAGACAATAATAATTGAGTTTATTATTTATCTCCATATTTATTATTAATGTTTATATCTTTATGCTACAACTGTATTGGGTACTTGTATAGCAAATACAACGTATGCAAGAGGAAAACCTCCGATACACGTGTAGAGATATGAACGGTAAAAGAGTTCCTGGTCTTGTCTCTAAGACTAGCCTATCTTGTTGATTGATGATCATGGACTTCGGATAAGTTACTCAACTATAGGAGTGGTTTATCGGAATGATAATCGCACTGAACCGACCCAACCGTATGATCTCGCTATGAGACAAATCGTCAACGATGAAATAGCGATTGATCATCTATTTAGTTATCGTTAGCTAGATCCCTATGATATGAGAATATCTTGCTACCGCTTATTCGACATTCGGGCCTTATTTCCACCAAACGTCTTGCAGTAACATGAGACTATGATAGGTGGCTTTTGGGTTTGAACTAGGATAATGTATTGGAACAGAGATCGTTCAAGAATGGCACTTACTGCTCTAGACGTTGGAGAGATACATCCTCTTGGCCATCTCAGTATTATTGTTGTCACCCCAATCGTCTGGCCAGACACAAGCGTGATTTATCACGGGACAACAAATATACGGAATGAGAAAAGAGAATGATATTGGTATGAGAATAATATGTGTTATGATCAAAGGGTTTGATTACACTAGAGCACATTGTCTTAATCTCGAGATATCATTGGTATCGTGCACGAAAGGGGATTAAGCGTAATGATTAGCGCACAGGTTCTTTTGTTCATTCACAACACAAGGGTGCCAGTACGAATGCCTAACCCACTGCTGGTTATTGTTTGGTAAGCTCCCAAACAATACTTTGTGATTGCTGAAGCTTTCGGGTCACACACTTAAACTGAAGGTCGATCTTTGATTGAGAGTAAAGATGTAGTTTTAGTGATAATGAGATTGTGTCGAGGTAGCTCCGATGTCGCTGGGATTTGTTCCGGTGAATTATAAGTTAGAGAGAATGCGGACATTTAATGTCCCGGGATGATAGAGTGTTTTCTATCATCAGCGGATTTAATCCAGGTGTTTATAAAGATGGAAATATTGTTCCGATAGTTTTGTCGGCGGATACTAGGTGTCCCGGTTCATATAAATATGAGTTATATGAAAAGTAATTAATTCCGGGAATTTTCCGTAAAAGGAAATATTCGTTTAGGAATTAATTAGACAAAACAATTAATTATTTATTTAATTAATAAATGTTGGAAAATATATATATGGAAAGTCGAGTCCAAGTTGGGGGGGCTCCCCCTCCCGGCGGCGAGGTCGGCAGCCAAGGTGGGCCCCACATGGGGTCGGCAGCCCATGGCGGGCCCCACATGGCAGGAGGCGGGTGGGAGGGGAACCTACCCTCCCAATCCGAGTTGGGGAGGGGGAGGTTTCCTTCCCCCCTCCCTTCCTTCCTTTGGACTGAGTTGGAGGAGGGGGAGGTTTCCTCCCCCTTCCATGTGGAGTTGGGCAGGTTTGGAAAGTTTGGGAGGGAGCAGTCCTCCTCCTCCCAATCCGAGTTGGGGAGGGGGAGGGCTCCCCCCCTTCCCTTTCTTGGCCGGCCGGCCCAAGGGTGAGGGGTTGCCCCTTCCGCAAGTCCCTCCAACCCTTGGGCTACTATATAAACACCACAAGCCCCCATGGGTTTGATACAAGAAACACACAAGTCCTCTCTCTTGTTGATCTCATGTGTTGAGAATTAGATGTCTCTACTTCTCATATAGATCTAATCTAATTGCTAAGATCTACCACCTAAACAATGCCGCAAGGCTGACTCTCTTCACCACGTGCTAGTAGCTAGGCGGTGAACGCACGGGGCGCATCGACAAGGTGTATGTGTGGATACCGCTAGAGCGGGATTCGTGCAAGCGAGTTCCTATGACAAATGAGCAACTTCATCAAGATCTACATCAACGACGATGTTCGGCGACAATCTCACCTCTCAGCGTGGATGTGAGATTCTTCATCAGGCTACACCGACATCTACTTCGACAAGCACAAGATCTTCCACAACGGTGTTAGTAAGTATTGTAGATCATCGCATTATGGGGTGCAATCTACCTTCATAGAATAGATCTTGGCGGCAAGGTTACGAATAATTTTTAAAGTTTTCCCCGCAACCCAATAGCCCCCTGCTCGAACTCCCGCACGGCTCTCGCCGCCGAGGTGCAGGATGCGCTATGGCCGACGGGACCGCGGGCCGGCGGTGGGGAGGAGGAGGCAGAGGAGCCGCTGCCATTGGGACTGGGGTTTTCTTTGGGCGGTGAGAGAGAGAAGTGATGGGAGGTGAGTGAGAGCGGTGACAGTCAGAGAGGCGTGGGTGCGGGGCAGCCGTTGCCAGATTACATCTGCCTGTGGCCTGGCTACCTGGAAACGGCCGAATCGGCTGTTCCTTTGAGGCCTGGCCCAAGGGTGCTTTAAACCCGTGCGGACCTGTCTACAGGGAAACGGTAATCAAACACCAAGTCTCGTTCTGCAGCCAGCGAGCCTGGCCCGGCTGGCTGCAGGCTACCAAACGCGCCCCAAGTTGCTCTCGCTCGAAACCGACGCAACCGCGGACTTTGTAGGGAACACACGGCGTGACCTGCGGCTCATGGACATGGATTGCAATGTTGTTAGGGTGATCGAAGGCGTTGGTGGCACTGCCACGACGAGCCACGACGACCATGTCTGTGTCAGCAGGGGGCGTTACCAGGGCGCTCATGTGGTCGACCTGGCCACCGGGGGGGTGCTCCTGGTAACCCCGGGAATTGAAGTGTACAAGGAAACGAATCACTGGCTTCTACGCAAGTACGAAGCCTTCTGCCGTGCCACTCCATCAGGTGTATACAAGCTGGTCCGCCTTGAACTTGGTGGCATTCGTGATATCCTCACATTAGGTGACGGCACGGGATGGTGGATGAATATAGGGACACAACTGATGGCAAAATACGCTATAAATTGTAGACGTTCTCCCGTCGCTATTAATGGTTTCATGTACTTCTTCGCTATGGGGGCACCCTCTGATGACACTTTGCTGTGCTTCGATCTCGAGAACGAGAAGTGGAAGGACGAACCAATCGAGGGTCCAGGGAAAATGGTTAGCGCGCGGATGCAGAGGAGTACGATTTCACAATACTACATAACCGAGCTCAACGGTGCTCTTTGCATGGTTCAGGAGGATTACAATGGCAGGCACATGTCCACCAATATATGGACCTTGGACGATTCCAATGAAAGTAATTGGACCAAGGTGTACACAATGATAACGAAGGGACTCAACTTTGGTTATTGGCCTCTGAGGGTGATGCACGATGTCGAGAAGTTTCTTGTACATTGTATTCCAAGATGGATGAAGGTGTCATCGGCCTTGCAAGTCTATGATCCTCGGAAGCGGACATTTACAAACATTACAGGGGAGGCAGACTACTTCCCGAGAAACATTGCTCTCTGCAAGTTGCACCTGGAAAATCTTGTGTCCGTAAAGAACTAATTTTAGCTTCCTATGTATTTTAATTTTCAGTAATCATTCAACCACGCCAGTTATTGGAACTACCTTTCTGTAGTATGTAGTACTATCTTGCTTGGAGAACTTCTGAGCGTGGTTTCATTTTTGCACCCGAGATGTAACTACAATTTACATTCCCTCTATTAATAATTTGCACTAACCACATGTTAATTTGTGATATCTTATATATTTAATAATTGGCGGTACAATAGAAAGTCCACCTTAATCATGATAAACTATGTTCATTGTTCGTCTGGTCTCCCCTTAAACCTGATACACCATGTCTTCTCCATAATCCGAATTCTTGCATGAGGTCCGATCTATTCTATTTTGGATATTTTTGCAAATAAGACACGCTAGTGATGAATCAATATTTGTTGAAAGATCAAGAGTATATGGATATCTCGAAGACGAAGATCTATCAAAATACGAGGCAGTAGGCAAGTCACATTCCGTTGTTCTTTTTTTTAAACACAGTACAACGCAGACGCTCATATACACGCGAATACACTCACCCCTATGAACGCACACACGCACACCCTACCCCTATGAGCACCTCCAATAGACTGAGCCGGTGGTTGGGTCTTAAAATTGACGAAGTCACCACTGGCGCCTCGCTGTCGACGGGAACGTCGCCTCCCTCTGAAGAATATTCCGCCTAAATAAGAAACATCAGCGTTAAACCTGGGATTTGAACTATGGTGGGCTGGGGTACAACCACCCTCCTAACCATCTTGCCACATGCAAGTTCTCCATTCCGTTGTTCATATGGATCCCATATGCCCTTTATATTATTAGTTGGTTGTTTATTTTCTTGCATATTAGTTACATATTATTATATTTTTGAATGACAAGCTGATTAGTTAACTCCTACCATCGATAATCGATAAGCCCCAGTTAAATTATGTTGGCCATGCTCATCTTGGAAACCCTAGGAATATTTAAGTAACACTACCTCGGCGTTTTTTGCCACGCACCAGTCGTTGCAGACCGATGCCTTCCTCGTCGACATCGGGTACTTTCGAGGGTACAAAGGACGTGGTGACTTGCGGCTCATGTACATAGACAGCCATGTTGTTAGCGTGATCGAGGGCGTCAGGGGCTCTGCTATGTATACCACCATGAGCCTCGACGTTGTGTCGGTAGAACTAGGATTACGTGCCTCGTTCCTAGCCCGAACCCTAGCCGCGCCGCCAGCCCGCCACCGGCCGGCCAGCGCCGCCCTACCCTCCCCCTCCCTCCGCCTCCCCCCCATCCCGCGTCCGCGCCGCCCCCGCGGCGGCCGGGCGCGGCCTCGTTCCTCCTTGTCCGAGCGGACCTCCGGCGGCTCCTCTCCCGCCGCCGTCGGCGTGAGCCCCCGAGCGTGGCTCGGGTGGTGCCGGCGGCGGCGGTGCTCCTCTACCCGCGCACGAGGGAGGCCGCGCGGGGCGGCACCTCTCCTGGCGGCGGTACGGCTTAGGGCCATGGCGGCCCGGCGTCCCGGGTTGTGCTCCTGCGGCGACTCCAGCATGGCGGCGAGCTCTTCCTGGTGCTGCTCGGATGGCCATGGTGGTGGGGTGCTGCCGTTGGTGGCTAGGGCAGTGGTGGTGAATCCGGCCCTGCAGTCCCAGATCTGGGCCCTTTGGGCCCGATCTGGGTTAGGGCGGGTTTGCCTCGTTGCCCCCGGTTTTGGCCTGATGCGCGGCTCGCGACGGAGATGACAGCGGTGACGCCACCCTTACTGCAGCGTGGCGGTGGGAGCTTCACGGGCCTAGCTGGGTCCGGCTGAGCCTAGGAACCGAGTGGGTAGCGGCGGTGGCGGCCTACGTGCAGCAGCATGGCGGCGAGGACTTTACGAGCCCCCGGGCTCGGCCGGGCCTGATTGGCCTGGTGTGTCCCTGCTGCCGTGTCCGGTCAGCACCCGTCGATGGCGGTGGAGGACGCCCTCCGGGTGGCAGCGCTGCTGCCGCCCTCTAGTTCCAATGTGGCTCGGTGTGCTCTTGCCGTAGCGTCCGGTCGGCTATCGTCTTTGACGGTGGAGGTCGTTCCCTCCCGCGTGGTTGTGACTCTGTCGGACCTTGTCTACGGCTGCTCCGTCTCCGGCTGACTGGCCCTGCTATGTTTGCCATGGTGAGACGACGTTGGTGACTTCAAGACCGTGGTGGCGTTTGTTGGTGGGCGGCAAGTTGGGTGGAGCGCTTCAGATTGTCCGAGACGTCGTTTTTTGGGGGTTGGGAGAAATCCCTGCCGTTGGCACCGACGTGGTGACGCTTGCGAGTGTCACCCTTCCCTCTTGAGGGGCGTCGGGTGTACCTCTTCCCCATTCCTCGGAGCGTACCGGGGGAAACCCTAGGCCTGTCCGGACAGCAGCGTCGTCATCGTCGTCGCTTTCCTTCTTGGAGGTGCTGTTTGGTACGCGGTGATTTAGAGTGTTAGGTTTGTGGTGGGACTTCGCCGGAGAGGGCGCAGCGGTTGCGGGTTACCTTCGTTTTCGTTGATCCGCCGGTGTCGGCTTTGTTTTCTCTTCTGTTTCTCTTCCTTTCTTTTGGGCATGAGTGTGCTGTTTGCCCCAGCGGTGGTCTCAATGTTGTATCGGGTGGTTGCTATATCAATATAGCGGGGCGAAAGCCTATTTTAAAAAAAACTTGTTTGTGTCAGCAGGGGTGTTGCCAGGTACCCAAGTGGTCGACCTGGCCACCGGGGAGGTGCTCCTGGTAACCTCGGGAGTGGAAATGTATGAGGACATGCATCACAATATCATACGCCAGTATGAAGCCTTCTGCATCGCCGTACCGGCCCTAAGGTGTATACAAGGTGGTCTGCCTCGTCTATTGCGGCACTTGCGATGTCCTCACATTAGCTGACGGCACAGGATGGCGTACACTGACATTACCAAAATATGTCCTGGATGGCAGAGGTTCTCCCGTCGCTATCAATGGTGCCATGTACTTCTTCGCCCAAGGGGCACCATCCGATGGCACCTTGCTCTGTTTTGACCTAGAGAACGAGAAGTGGAAGCACGACCCAATCAAGGGTCCAGGAAAAATCGTTGGCGCGCAGATGCGGAGGAGTTCAATGTCAGACTACATAACCGAGCTCAACGGTTCCCTTTGCATGGTTCAAGAGGATTACATTGGCATGTCAATCTCCACCAACATATGGGCCTTGGATGGACCAAGTTGTACACTATACCAACACAAGGACACGAATTTTGTTATAGGCCTTTTGGGGTGATGCACGTTGTGGAAAAGTTGCTTGTACAATGTGTTTCATTATGGCAGAAGGGGTCGTCGACCCAGCAAATCTATGATCCTCGCACCCAGACATTTACCAAGATTACAGGGGCGATAGACAACTTCCCGAGCAACATTGCTCTCTGCAAGTTTCACTTGGAAAATCTTGTGTCGGTCAAGAACTTATTCACTATTGTCTAGGCCCTTCGTGTTGAAGCATTTTTATTTTCAATAATTTATCAACGATGCCAGTTATTGAAACTACCTATGTGTAGTATGTAATATCTTGAATGCAGAACTCCCGCGTGTGGTGTGATTTTAGCTCGTGAGATGGAACTACAGTATAGAGGTTGATCATGTGAGACAGGTCGCTCCGGGTGAGAAAGTTATATAGTAGATCAAAAGTTCAGATAATGATCTGACAGGTGTGGCGTCGTCTGATAGACCAACAATGATATGCGGAGTCAGCAGTCAGCGGTAGTAAAAGATCTGAACTGATGTTACAACTGCTTATTATAAAGACAGATACAAGAGTTGCACATCTCGTTATTACTGATGAAAAAAGTGGATGGGACAAATTAAAGCAAGGAGTAGATATATTCCAACGGCAAAGCAAAGAGTTTATGGCTCGCTGTCAACCATACTACACCAGCCCTTTTTCTAATTCGAATAAATAGCTACACATTTGGAAAATAGCAAGCAGCGGATGGCGGTTGGGCTCGATATGGTTTATACTGGTCATATGCATATTATGATTGAATTGGGCATCGATGTGCATGTTATGGCTGCTGTGTCCAGTGGAGGCTGCTCATCTCACTTAGGGGAAGAGGCCACACACCTAACTTATAAGGGAGATATTACTCCTCTTTTCAGTCCAGTCTTTTGGAATGGAATGGGCTCTCCACGTGTAGTTGGGCCGTGTGCGCATAAACGTCTGAAACTAGGCCGAGTGTTGGGCTAAATCTGAGTTACGCTAACATCTGGTATCAGAGACAGTGACGAGGTTATACCAAACGGGTACCCTCCTACCATGAGGGTACCTGGTGCACGTGATGACTAAATCCCAATTGTCAGTAACTCGATGAAGCCCATGAAGGAAGGCCCAAGACGAAGATTGCTTCCCAAGTTTAGGCATAGTCGGTTATAGTTTCCTTACATGTAAAGTCCTAGTCGGTTACGTACCCGAGACCCAGCCCCTTTATAAGGGCTGGGAGGGTGCCCGATAGAGGACACGCAACACCAGAGCCCTCAAACCCTAGCGAGATCAAACCCTTGCTAGACCCTTGTAACTGCAGCATAGTCCACAATCAATACAGACAAGCAGGAAGTAGGGGTGTTACCTCACTCGAGGGACCTGAACCTGGGTAAATCTCGCTTGTCAGCCGACGATTCTACTAACACCACGCGTTCTCTACCACATAACTCTAACCCTAGGTACTCAACCATGGGTATTGCCGAGGACACACCTCGTCAGACAGCATCGCCATTCTTTTCAGATGGGCTTCTCAAGGGATGGGATATTAGGGCTGATGTGTCTAGTTGAGGCTGCTCATGTACCACCTCGCGTAGGGGAAGAGGCCATGCCCAACTTATAAGGGAGAGATTCCTCCTCCTTTCAGTTTGGACTTTTAGAATGGAATGGGCTCTTCACTTGTACCTACACCGCCTGTGCATAAACGTCTGAATCTAAACCGAGTGCTAGGCTAAATCTGAGTGGACGCTAACAATGCATAGCCTAGCCATCATCTATACCAACAAAGAGATAAACATGTCAGTCTAATCAAAATTGCATCATACAAGACCATCATCATAATTTTTTCATCTCTCCAAACAAACAAATGAAGTAATTAACTCGCCGATATGGGACCGTTAGTTCTAGGTCATCGTGGCCAGAGCGCGAGGCAGGCTAGGCCTAGGCGCCGGCGCCCACGTGGCTGTACGACCCTGTGGCGCCGCAGACCTAGGTGTGCAACTGGTATTGGATGTGATTCCCGTTTCGTCGGGACTGATCGTTTTCTGTCGGACTGACTATTTTTTTAATGGGCCGTTGGATATTCATATTTGATGGCTAGGATCATTTGGATCACCCTTGTCTCTCCCTTTTTATATTAGTGGCGATGGTGATTAATCTGTCAAACCTAAAGATCAAGATTAGCCTACCGATGAGAACTTGTCTGTGGCAAGATGGTTAGTGCAGGGTGGTTGTACGCTCAACCCACCAGAGTTCAAACCCCAAGTTTGACATTGGTGTTTCTTATTTAGGCGTAATATTATTCAGTGGGAGACGATGTTCCCGTTGACAGCGAAGCGCACGTGGTGACTTCGTCAATCTCAAGACTCGACCCGCCGGCTCATATTTGAAGGTGCTCGTAGGGGTAGGGTGTGTGCGCGTTCATAGGGGTGAGTGTGTGCACGCTTTGTGAGCGTCTGCGTTTGTACTGTGTTTTGCAAAAAAAAGATTATCCTAACGATGAAGTCAATTTAACATCTCTAAATAACACCCACGTGTT
The DNA here is from genome assembly GCA_947311845.1 of Poa pratensis. Classification (NCBI taxonomy): domain Eukaryota; kingdom Viridiplantae; phylum Streptophyta; class Magnoliopsida; order Poales; family Poaceae; genus Poa; species Poa pratensis. The sequence continues at coordinate 24,147,603 of CAMZMU010000041.1, read as the reverse complement.
CGCAAAAAAAAGAGAGCTCCCACGCCAAAACTTGGAAACAAAAAAGAATATCCTTATGTTTGTCTCACCGAAATCATTTCCCGTTGAAAATTCCTGATTATTTCCGAATTTACTGCCTTATTAACGGAAACAAACCATCGATACACTGATAGGTAATTCCTTTTTTTGGGTACTTTTTTTGGTAGGTAATCCCAATTCCTTCAATTGGTATGTTTGCTTGCTCAATAATATCCGCGGCGTAGGTCGTGTACGTACTGATTTTGTTATGTTCCTTTTCTAGTTTTGCCTGGAGTGCTCGACCTCCCGCTTGATGCTCGCGATGGATTCGTTTGCAAGCACGTATGCACGCACTCAATAACCTCTACACGAAATTTTCGGACCCCTGACGCTCCACTCTATAAATGTCCGGTTGCCATCTTCACGCAAGCACAGACGACTCGAAAGTTTTGGATCGCATAAACCTCCCGCGCCCACCCCCCCATTCAACTTGAATCCCATCACATATAGAAACCCTCGAAAATCATGGCGCCGCCGACCATGATCTTCTACACCCGCAGGCGCAAGCCGTCCGGCGACCTCCTGCACCATAGCCGCACCATGCGAAAGGCGGACGAGGAGCAGGTCGCCGTGGCCCTTGGCGGCGAGGCGGCGGCGCCGGAGCAGCGCAGGTATGCAGATGACTTTTTCCTGTGCGACTTCCTTTTCAATTTTGTTCTAGTCAAGTAGAGTCCTACCAACTAGTCTTTCAGCGATTTGAATATTTGCTTCGGTGCGAATCCATCTTGATCTGCTGTTCGTAGCCGGTAGCCCTACGTGCTTGGGTTCTGTACGTTAGAGTCCTAGCCAGGGGCCGTGATTCGGTACATTCCCCTCCCCCAAAACTCAAATTGTTTTTTACTAATTTGTCAATTAAATTAATTTAATACTGAGTACATGTTAAGCCCGCTGAAGCCCATGTCCAACGCCCTGTAAACCCAGTATTCCTATACTGTATACCGCAGCTTTTCGCACCCACGTCCCAATGGCGATCGCACATGCCGTGCGCGCGCGGGAAGTGGCTGCAACTGCACGAGTCGGACGCCGAGCAGGAGCTGGGTGGTGGCCGTGTCGCCGGAGCTCACCGGGAAGCCACCGTCGTGTACAGATACAGAATGCAAGACTGTCTCTACGACGTGATGGGCTAGCTACAACGTCGGCACTGTGCAGTTGCTCAATAGCCTACGGCCAAAGCAGCCAAGCTGATCAGGATCGTGGAGCAGGACTTGGGCTACACTGGCGACTTCCCCGGACGGTTTGTGGAGGCGCTGGCGCCGCACTACTACTCGTCGGTCGGCGTGCACCTGTAACCTGTGCCGCTTCTTGCCACCGCCGCCGAGCGTGCCGGCTACCTCCTCTTCGGGATTGCCACTGTTCGTGCCAGCAAGCACCGTTCGCCGTCACTCCTGCTGGCCGCGGTCGTCGTCGTCGCCGCTCCTACTAGTTCGCTGTGGATCCTGCCGGCGGCGGTCGTTGTCGCTCCTACCGCTCGTCAGTCAGGAAGACCATCATGTCGTACAGTACAACGTACACACCCAACTGGGCCATATAGATAGTAGTCACTAGATAGTAGTCTGCGAAGCAGAAGCCACTAGATAGTAGTCTGCGAGTGAACTGAATCTTTGTTCTTCTAATTAGCTATCATTGCACCCGGTCTGAAATTTCTGAATTTTTGTTCAACTACTTTTCAAGTTTTTAACTTCCTTGATTTACACCTTTAGGTACTACTTGTTGAAAAAATTAATGCATGTGGTGTTGTAAATGTCTTACATGATTGCACTCTTGTACAGAAAAGGGCTGGGTCTGATATGCATCTGCCATCTCTTGGTGCCAAGAACGATTCCGAGGCACCAGAGTATTGCATTGACGGTGGCTCCACGGGAAACTTCACTAGGTTTATAAACCACAGCTGTGACCCGAATGTGTTTGTTCAATCTGTATTGAGCTCTCATAAAAACGTCAGGCTGGCGAAGCTGATGCTTTTCGCTGCCGATACTATACTGCACTTCAGGTGAGTTTCTAATTGTGTGCTGCTTCTGTAGGATTTGTACTGTTAAAAAACTATAGTTTCTTCTGAGTATCTAACAACATATTGTGTGCTTTGCAGGAGCTTTGTTATGATTATGGCTATGCGATGAACAATGTTGTTTCCCAGGCTGGTGATATCGTCGAGCTTCCATGCTACTGCGGTGCCCCAAATTGCCAGAAGCGACTCTACTAGCTGAGACTATTCCACGTGGACTTTGGAAGAAGCATGATTATATCCCCCAGATTGGCAATTCAGATTTTGTACATGGCTTATTCAGGCATGCAAGCATACACGGTGTGGGATCATGTTTTTTTTTTCCCGATTTGTGCGGGATCAGGTTAACAATGTCGATTGTATTAAGCAACCGCTTATCTTGTATAGTTCAGGAATGTTTTGGTTCCTTGTCTTTGGTTGATTAGACGGCGACAATTTCTTAAATTATTAATTATGGCGTTTGACATACCTAATAGTGATTTACTGAACTGATGAAGATAGCTGTTGATATTTGTGATCTCCTTTTTCTTTTGGTGATTTGCTATGATTTCGCTGATAATTAAGTGTCTAGACTCTAAACTCCTTTACTCTGTAGCAAATGCTTTTGCGTGTAATGAACCTTCTTTGGCAGCACACCTCAGTTTTACTGTACTCTGTTTAATCTGTAGCATCCGATCCGGCTAGAAAAAGGTTGAGAAAATATTGCGATGGTTGTAGCATCTGACGGGCCGACAGTGATATGCAGAGTCAATTGGTTGGCATTTCACCTGCCTATAAATTCCAGTATGGGAATGAGAGGATCAAAACAAGCCAGGATGGACGGGTTTAGCATCTGACGCTCAGTTAGTGGGGATGCTAGTGTAAAATCTGAATCAATGTAGACAAGCCATTGTACAGGCCACTGCGTTAGACAAAACTACGCATTTTCTCTGCTTTGCAAACAATCCATTGAACATGCTACCGCGCTGCACATTTTGTCTGGATATATACACTTAGGATTACAGAAGTTCAGTCTTGTTTTCCCTGAATTTCGGACTGATGAGAACCAGTATATATACATGTCAGCCTTTCTTCGAATGCATATATGTTCTTATGATAATACACACGCAAACATTTTAAATGGTTGGGTGGCTAACCACCAAGTGGTTGGGGGTAGCCACTTTTAAACTAGTTATCCCCCGTTTGGTTTGTGATGTTGGGTGTGTGGGGGTAACCACATTTTGGGTATATTTCCTCTAAAATGTGGTTGAGTCCAACCACCAAAAAAGTGGTGGTTGAGACCAACCACCCAAGACAGGCTCGCTAAAATCACCCGAGAACTAGTTTTTGGTGGCTCACCCCCTCGTTTCTTTTCCCCTCCCATATGTTGCTGAACTAAGTTATTTTATGTATAATACTTGCTGAAATGAATTTTTTTATGTCCCATACTTGTTGGAATAATCCATTTTATACCTATATATCGCCCAATACTAGTACTCTACATTTATATCTACATCCATGGAAAATTTGAGATATTGAAACAGGAATACATAGCGTGGAAATTTTGATTTTTTTTAGACTTTTTTTTACTTAGCCTAGAATAATACGAATTTTGCTTTGAAACTTTAGGTACTGGTAGATCTTGAGTTTATCTATATATGTAGGATTGTTTGTCGAATTTTTTGAAACAGAAAAATATGGATTCAATTTTTTTGGAAAGCGAGTTACATATAGCTCGTCCTCCAAAAAGCAGCTCTCACTATGACATCTTTTATTTGAAAATTGTCTGCCTTATTGAAGCGTGGTGCTGAAATTTTTGTTTCTTCGTGTATAAATGGAACATGATGTCAAATATATTATATTTTTGAAATTCTTATTATTCATAGCATACTTTAATTGATTACGTGGTCAATCTCATGTTGCGAGGGTATTCTCACCATCATATTAAAAATATTACCATATCACCCCACGCCTCAAATCATGACTACCCATAACCATTTTTTATCATTTCAACCAAACACAAAACTTGGCTAACCAACCCACACAACCAAACAAGAAAAATGGTTACCACCAACCACGTGGTTGTGGTTACCCCCAACCACTTTTTCATAGCCACTGAACCAAACACACCCTCGGTGTCGATCTAGGCAGGCCAGCACTCCATTCCACGCGCAACGACGAGAGATGGACCGCATCATCTTGACCTGAGAGAGGGCTCTGAGGAGAGGGCGTTCAGGGTCGCCGATGGCCACGCCGTCACAAGCACTGGCCGGAACACGCTGCATAATCACAAGAACACGAGATCAATTAGGGCCTTTTGGTAGTCTGCAGCCATACCTCGTTGTCTTGGGGGCAGGCTCCATCGGGCAATGCTGAGTGTAGCCACCCCTAAATATGTGTTGTCCATCTTGTTTGGTAGCCCGCATCGCAGCAGTGAGCAAGTTTGGTGCTCTTCGTTTGGTAGCCTGCAGCTACGGCCAAACGGCTTGCTCGCTGCAGGGTGGTTTGTTTGGTTGCAAGCAAAACAACGGTAGACGAAATAGGCAAATGCAGTTCATCTAGCTAGCTCGAATGACAGTTTCAGTTCATACCCTAACTACTACGAATGTCAGTTCCAGTTCATCCATACGACATCCCTAACTAGTACGAATCAAGCAGAACTGATATTACAGACCGATGGATAGTTTGTGGGGGAGGGGTGCGATAGTTGACAGTTCATCATCTTCTTCTTCATGGTCCCCTTCTTCTTCACGGTGATGCTTCATCTTCAGAACATGTTGTTGCCTCTGTCTGCCCACATTGTTTCAGCCCACTCCATCCGCTTGCTCTTCCAAGCTTCATTGTCATCAGTGGCGACGCCATGGCCTTGATCAATGTCATCAGGAGTCACATCCGCCTCATCTGGGACATGCCCATCAAAACGCCTCAAAGGTGTGAAATGGCTTCTGGTCCAGAATCTTGAATCAATTCTTCAGTGCAGCAAAAGCTCTCTCGACTGTCACTCTAAGACTCTAGTGTCTCAGGTTGAACAATTTCTTGGCTGTCGCAGGAGCGAATCTTGAACTGAACTCGTTCAGATGGTACCTGGTGCTTCGAAAGGGGGGGGGAGAACTCCAGGGTGACAAGTCTAACCAGCATCACCAAGGTAAAACATACCATCAGGTATACTGAGCCCGTCAGGTCTAAACATGCTGTCAGCAAGAATGGTTGCATCATGCGCTGATCCTTCCCAGCCTGCCAGCACATAGGTGAACTTCAGATCAAAATCCACAGCTGCAAGCACATTCTGGCTGGTATAGTGCTTCCTTCCTCTGAAAGCTTTGGATTGTTCTTTCGACACTCTAGCTGTGATGTGAGTACCATCGATAGCGCCAATACAGTCCAGCAAATGGCAAGAACTGTTAGTGAATACTCTGTCCTGACATTTGGCAACACTGATTGCACAAACAGAGCAATGCTTACCTTGAAGTACGGGTACCGTCTGAAGCTATCTCTATTCTTCGCCGGCGTTTGGCCTGTGGGCGGCTTGATCATCTCATGCCTTAGCTCACCGATAGCGTACACTACTTGCTTGAAGTACCGGGAGATTGTCTCAATTGATCTTCTGAACGTGCTATAGATGACTCTGAACCTTTGGTTATGGCCTACGACATGAAGGAAGATGCAAACTTGCTCTTCCACAGACGTGTGGATGCTATCCTTGAGCATACCCCCCTCCCTAAACCTCTTGACAAGTTCATAGAAGGGTCCTCTACCCATCCTAAGCATTTGAATAGACTCTACCTCACAAGTGTTGTAGATGAAGTTCAGATTTGCCATCCTCTCCCGATCTCGACCTAACATAGGACCATACGGGAGTCTAGCAAAATCATACCGCTTAACTAAGATCTTGTGAATCATCATCATCATCTAGGCTTGAATGACGGCAACCAGTGATGGCGTCTGCTTGGTCAACGCCATTGCATCGTCCTAATGGAATGGATCTGACATGAGTACGTTCTAGATCTACTGTACCGTTCTGTTCTAACACTAGTACGGAATAGTTTTACCTTGGCTCCCGCCATTGGAGATGATGGAGAGGTCGGCACTGTCGGCGATGAAGAAGTGTAGGGCTTGGCGCCCGTGGGGACGACGGCACAGATCCTTGGCTATAGCCGCTCCGGTGCCACAACCGCGGGCCAGCCGCCGTAAGTGCAGGTGAAGGAGCCGCCGGTGTGGTCGCCGGTCTGGTCGCCTGGAAGGAGCCGCCGGTGTGGTTTGGGGAAAGTGCGGAGGTGACCGGGCAAGAGAGGGGAAAGGCGCTAGGTATGGCGTGAAACATGGGAAGGATTTCGCCGTTTCCTGCTGTTCCCCGCGCGCACGCTCGTCTCCACGTTTTGCAGCCCCGCGGCCTGGCTCCATGGAAACTGCCGATTCGGCAGTTCCTATCGGGCCTGGCCCGGGAGTGCTTTAAGCAGCGTGCCAGCCAAAAAACGAGCTGCAGGCAAACAAACAAACCGGGTGGCTCTGCAGCCCACGGGCCTGTTTGGGGTTGCTGCAGGCTACCAAACGCGCCCTTAGCACAGCACAAGGAGAAATAACGAGTAACATTAAGCAAGCGTGCTTCAGTTCAGACGCACAACTCAAATATTCCGGGATCAATGTAACAGCCCGAAATTTGTGAACCTAAAAACATGAATAAAATTTCCACTTTCGTGTTTCATTGCATCATGGCATCCATTTTAATTTGCTAAACAAATAAAACGATTGGTTTTGCACCATTTAAAAACAATTTGCGAGAAATGCCTTAACTCAATTCAAATGAGCTTGAGAAAACTCATTGACAAATAAAAATTAATTGAAGTTAATATATTTGTCAAGGCAGTTCCAAGAGTTCAAAATAATATTTTTGTACTTGCAAATCAAAGACTATAACAATATCAAATTGAAATTAGCAAAAATGCCATATTTAAACCCTATGAACAAAAGTTATTCAAAACATTTTATTTTGAAACACCAATTTTTGTGGTGCTTCTACATGAGATGGGGAGGCTACATGAATATTTTCAGATTTTTGTAAAATGTTTTTATGCCTCAATAAAATCCCTCAAAGCTACTGGTTTTAAAAGGAAATAAAAGAGAAGGAAGAAAAGAAAAAGGAAGTAGGGGGTTTTCTGCAAAGTTGCCATCTTCTTCCTCTGTTCACCACTTACGCGTGGTACGGCCATGGCCAGGAGAGGCACAGCCGCCCGTTGCATCCCCTCCCATCGTGTTGATCATCCGAGCATAGACGCCCTGCTTAAGAAGGCTCCCCCGAAACCCTAACCCTAGCCCCTGTCCACTTTCCCCTTCGTTCCTCTTTTCCCCACCATGGCCGACGCCCTAGGTACGGCCGCCGCTCGCCGCCGTTGATTGAGAGTGCCCCGAGCAGATCGAAGAAGTACGCCGCCTCCGCCTCGTCGTCCTCTTCGTCCTCGTGCAAATCGCCGCGGGGTCGCCAGTATCGTCGCCGCCGTCCGTGTCTTCTCCGACTCCGGCCACCGCACGTCGAGCACGCTCGCCGTTGTTTCCGACCTTCTCCGTCCTCGACAAGCACACGCACGCGTCGAGGGTGAGCACGCCGTCCTCGTAGACATCTTGTCCATCCCCCTCGCCTTGGTTCAGTAGCTCCGCGTAGCCATAGCTCGATGTTGTCCTCGGCTCAGCCATGGCCATGAACATGTCGAGCGCGCGCTCGTGTCTTGCGGCCCGTTCTTTGCGTCCCAGCACGCGCACTAGTTCAGCACCACTCCCGCACCAGTTTGCACCCCACCACACGCACGCAGCACCACCAAATCATGGTCTCCGCCGGCAGGAGTTCGTCGCCGTTGCGACTGAACCCGTCGTCTGAAGTGTGGTGTCGAAAGTTCAGTTTCGTCAGATAAGCAAGGACTTCTGCACCTCCAATAGACACGGATCTGTAATCAAACACAAACCCCGCGCAAGCTTTTGTGGTTATTTTTTTGGGATGCTGACAGCTGGGCCCCACCGATCAGTGACCGGGGTGGCCAGCGCAGCCACACCCGCGCCCAGTCAGCGCCAGCGTGGCGCTTGGGCCCGCATGGCAGTGACCCGGGGTAGCACCGCGCTGAGTATAAAACATTTCGGGCCTTTTTCTGTAAATATTTAAAACTGGCAGAAAATCTGAATAAACTTGTAAATTCCATATCTTTTTGAATACTTATCCAAAAATTGCAAATAAGATATCAAAATGATCAGGGGAAATAACCTTACATGTTAACATCATTTACATGTCCAACTAAACTAAATAAGTAGCAGTTTCTTGAACTTTAGAAAAATGGCAGAATAGAAAATGATTTTGGGAAATTCATAACTTTAAAAATAATGATCCAAAAATTAAGTTTGAACTATCAAAATGTTCAGCACTTAATATACCTCATGTTTCACCACTTCTCCAAGCATGGATAATTAGTTTTAAATGTTGTTTAATGGAAATTGCTAAAATGGCAGATTTAAATAAGAATTGATAAATGCAATAACTTTTTATTGGTATATCAGAAAAATGTGTTCTTTATATCAAAATGCTCAGAAAAATGTGGACTAACCAGTAACATCATTTTCATGCATGTTTACATGAATTTACAGTACTGCACTTTTTAGAAAGTAAGGAAAAACATTAAATTAAATATGGGGCTTTATCTCCTCTTGTCGAAATAATTATTTGCACCCCATTTAACTTGTTAGTTAAATTTCAGGGCATTAAAATGTCATGACATCATGTGTTTGTGCATTGAACCTGTTTTTGCTTGTGTGATTATTGATTGTTGTATTTTGGTGTTTTTATGCATCGATAGATCAAGCAGTCGGGGTTCCACCGCAATACCCGACGACCCGTATTACCAGCCCCCTGAACAAGGCAAGCGTAATCCCCTCTCTGAGCATGTCTCCTCCTATGTTTTCCGCAAATATTTTCTCCACTATAATATTGCATGCGGTTTCAAATGTCAATTTGGTTGGATTAGAGTATCCTATAGTTGCATTATGTTTCCGATGCCATTACTTGTTCCCTCCTAATATCCATAGGATTCCTTTGTTGGCCTGAGTTACTTAACTATGTTATGTATATGCTTAGTTAAATGCTTAGTTGTCCGGTGGATATTTCGTTGTTGGAACTGTTGACGGAATGTCCGGATGATGGTGGAGAAATGTGGATACCGATAAATAAACATGCTTAAAGGTGGGGATGAGAGGCCACATGGAAGGTGGTGGGTTGTCTCGTCCTCGCCGCCTAAGTGCGAGTTCTCCCCTTCGAGCCAAGACTGAGCGTGCTTCCATCGGTGGGACATATGGAATCCCTATCGACCGACTAACTTGTGAGGGGCTAGCCGAGGGTCCTCTAGTTTGAGCTTCCATTTGCGCGTGCGTGAAGATGGTGGCTAGGACTGGGATGAGGATGGTGGTGTTAGGAAAATGAGTGGCCGCGGGGCAGGGTGTTGGAGGCACTGAACCTGTCCTACCGCCACTGATGATACTGGGTTAGTCTGAAGCAAGGTAAAGGTTGTAACCGCTCCCACTCAGCCGGCTTTCCCCGGATGAGAGCTAATGATCAGACAATGAGCCGGACGGTACTGGTGGGTAAAGTTGTATACCCTCGGGTATATGTCTTTGTAAAGTAGTACACCCTTGCAGGGTAAATCTTTTCAAAAAGTCGTGTCCACGGTTATGGACGACTTGGTACCGGATTCAGAGACCATAGAAAACTTGAACGGAGTGATTAAAACCTGAGTACTAAAGGTACTACCAAGAATGTAAGGTTGACTTCCTTGAGGTTGATTCAGGGAGGTGCCTTTGTAGACAGGTGCAGTGTTGGATGGTGGTTGTTGTTGAAGATGATCAGAAGAAAAGAGTTTACTTCTTACCCCTTTGAAAATATTTTGATTAGTCGATGCCATGGAGTTATGTCTTTTCTAAAGAAAACTAGCTTTCTGCAAAACAGCCATAAAACCTTTGTAAGCCAATCATCGAGCTAGTAGCTCTAGTAATCTTGCAGAGTTCGTCGAAGTCAACATTGCTTTGTTGATTCTTTCAGAGGAGGACTTCATCGACCTTGAAGGTGGGTTCTATGTGGACGTCGACGAGTAGTCTGGGTTCCCAGGTGGCAGCTTGGGACATCTCCGGAACAGCTGGCGCTGGGAATGTTTATCTGTAGGCCTCTTAGGCCATAATTTGGATCTTGTTGTTTAGAACAACTTATTTCGCTTCCGCTTGATGTACTGTTGGGTATGTGACCTCTGGTTGTAATATTTGCTATCTTTCTCTATTATAAGAGTTGAACTATAATTCTTTGAGTCATAGAGTCTGCAATGTGCCAGTTGTTCCACAAGTCTTGATCTCTCTATTATGCATTGATAGTTGTGCCTGCATTAAGGCATCAATCGGGGTGTTGCGTTGCCGATGATCCATTCCGAGCAACGCCTGCCAAAGGTTTTGGCCGGGGATTGGTAAACCCGTAACCTCCATTTGTATCGCTTAACCGGTGACACACAGCATTACTGTATAGTTCCGCGGTCGGGGCGCCACAAGTTGGTTTCAGAGCAGGACTGCCTATAGGAAACCCTTCTACTGTTCGACGTTGAGTCTAGTGTTTGAGAAAATATTTTAACCTAAGAATGAGTTGTGAAAACCATCTTAGGATTCTTTTTACTCCTTATCTGGTTACATTCTCATCTCGGAGCCATCTTACCTCTATTTGGTTAAAAAGTTTTACTCCCCGTGATCCTAAAGAAACGAGGTTGGCTTCTACCTTTAGTGTTACATTTCAAGTTGCTCCCGCTGCGTGTTGCGTCATAATCCACAGTAAACACCGTTGATTAGCAACACTCTCCTTCTTCCGTGCTTCGGTTGTTTTGCAACTAATTGGGTGTTCCTTTCTTTGGGTTTTAACCGTGGTCTTGAACCGAAGGTCCTGGATTGTGTTGTGGTTCTGGTATGTTGAATTGTGTGGGTTGTTACCCAGGTGATCGTTATGCCATTTATGAGTCTCGGCACATGAAGCTGACCTTTAACCCAAGTCCTTTCTGTGGTCGGTGAGGTAATGTTCAACCATTTACCACACCTCAGCTGGCTATGTAACTTTAGCTCTCCCTTAGCCTTGCTTTAGGTTCTGTCTTGGAACCATCGGGGTTACGACCAGGATTCTCCTAGCGAGTCTCCCAACTATGTTTGTGACTCTGCTGCATCTCTCCTTTTTGGGCATGGTTATCACAATTGAGTAATAACCGGTGCATTTTCAACATCTTAGGATTCTCCTAGCATGTTTCTTACTCTGATCTGCTTTCCGACCTTTGCCTAGCAGTTGACAGTAAAGTTTTATCGTGCGTTGGTATGTTCCGATGCAAATCACTCTCTTGATCCGTCAAGACTTTCCACTTCGTCTTGTTAGGAGAAACAAATTCCAGTACCTCGTCCACTTCTCGGACCAGGTCAAAGGATTGTAATCTACAGAATAAGGGCCTTGTCTAGCTTTTGTTCTGCTCCACCTTAGAGTGTCACACTCTTTTATATCACGGTGTCGTGCTAAGTATCATGATCTCCTTGAGGAAGTGATGCTCTTACACACGTTACTCACCCTCCCCCCCCCGACTCACTTGATGCTCGAGAAATACTAAGGTGCGAGAATTGATGTGTCTATCCGATGCTCCTAACAATTTTAATTGTTTTGACATCCAAAGACCTTTTGTGTCCCTCATAGCATGAGTGGTTAGCCGATCAATAAGTTGAGTTTAGCTGTGCTACCAAGTCTGTTTCTTCAGGTGCACTTCCTCGGTCAAAGAGCTAGGTTTGCGCCGAAGCTCCCAAGACCACATCGTCTTGCCTTGTAAGGCATGATTTCTCTCTCGAACTCAAGACATATCGGTGGATCGTGATATTTTGGAGGTCTTTCCAGAGGTATCGCCAGGTTTACCTGACCGTGATGTTGAGCTTATGAGTAAGCTGGTTCTCTGAACAACTCCCTTCTCCAAGAAAATTGTGCAGGATGTCCTGAATTATTCGGTTGAGCTTAAACAACTTGGAGAGTTCAAAGATAAAAGCTCTATCTGAGATGGTTCCTTCTCAATGGGATGTCTAGTCTGTTCGTGTTGAAGCAAGGAAGTATCTCCTCTTTGGATATGCTACCCTCCAAATCTTTTGATTTGAATTGGGCTATCGTCAAATCAAACTCAGACCAACCTACCTGAATGTGTTAGTCTGACCAATACTTATGCCCCGTCCACGTGACATATGAGTCTACCGTCTTGGAGTATCTGGATAAGTTTGTTGTTGAGCCCATCAACTACCTTCTTATTTTCTCCATGTTTGAGGAGATTCATATTGGATATTGGGCCTAATCATTGGAAACTTGTTAGAACTAGCTTTGTGTCGTCACAAGGTATGTGTTCTGGAAGTTAGAAGTGACTTTCTCTGGTTCACGTGCAATTGCTGAAAGATGTCGTCGTGGATCTGAGTAAATCAAATCGTCTGGTTTCCTCGGAATCATTTCAACTCGATCATGCATATGTAGAATATTCTCGGAATGGTAGGTTGTTACCTCCTTTCCTTCAGGATTTCATTTATGCATCCAAGCCACTAATTGAACTGTTCAAGAAAGAGAAGGAGTCCAAGAACTTCCGTGTCTTCTTTGGTATTTCCCAACAAGGACTCACTTGTGTCCAGTGCAAGTAATTCAAGTAGGTGCAGATTGTCTTCGGACAGTTGCTAATACGTGAGTTCCGCAATATCGTTCCTCCTTTGGAGTTAGACATTCTAGTCTAGCTCTTGGGGTTCTAGCAAATGTAATCCGCTGGTATCCTTTGCAAAGACTTCCTATTCATACATGTTGAGTCTGAAGTATCTCTACACCTAACCATGTCTGAATCGCAATTAGAAACGATGGTTGATGGTCGTCAAGAAGCTTGTCCTTGATGTATAGAAAATCAAGAAGTGTTCCCAATACTAACGTTCGCGGAGTTTCTAAAGTTCTCCTGGTCCATCTTCCCGATACTTCTCCTGTAATCGGAAATGTTCCTTCGCGAGGAAGGTCCTACTCAAGTTGTATGGTAGAGGTTACCTCTTTATCTGTTGGAATCTTGTTTAACATTCGTCTTCAGAAATTCAAGGCCTTGTGCAAAGTTCATATTCTGAATCTTTGAGAAACAGTTGTCTACCAACTGGAAACTCCTTATCAATCTCCCGTAAAACGCATGTGTCTCCTAACTGTCAATTCAAGGGATGCTCGAAGTCTCATCCTGAGTTCTACCAGGAGGTACTCGGTCGTTGTATCTTTACAAAGACCCATCCTTCTGGAGAGGTTCCTTTCTTCCCTATGGTGTAATTGGATGATGACCTCGGAGTGAAGACGATGGAGATCTCCATGATGCCCTCGGTCAACCTCTTCAAGAAGAAAGCCACCTGAAGCGAGAAGGTCGTGTAGTACCCTTGTAACCCTTTTCCCTCTTTCCTACTCTCAGAATCTCGGGACGAGATTCCTGTAAGGGGGGTAGAATTGTAACAGCCTGAAATTTTTGAACCTAAAAACATGAATAAAATTTCCACTTTCGTGTTTCATTGCATCATGGCATCCATTTTAATTTGCTAAACAAATAAAACGATTGGTTTTGCACCATTTAAAAACAATTTGCGAGCAATGCCTTAACTCAATTCAAATGAGCTTGAGAAAACTCATTGACAAATAAAAATTAATTGAAATTAATATATAAGTCAAGTCAGTTCCAAGAGTTCAAAATAATATTTTTGTACTTGCAAATCAAAGACTATAACAATATCAAATTGAAATTAGCAAAAATGCCATATTTAAACCCTATGAACAAAAGTTGTTCAAAACATTTTATTTTGAAACACCAATTTTCGTGGAGCTTCTACATGAGATGGGGAGGCTACATGAATATTTTCAGATTTTTGTATAATGTTTTTATGCCTCAATAAAATCCCTCAAAGCTACTGGTTTTAAAAGGAAATAAAAGAGAAGGAAGAAAAGAAAAAGGAAGTAGGGGGTTTTCTGCAAAGTTGCCATCCTCTTCCTCTGTTCACCACTTACGCGTGGTACGGCCATGGCCAGGAGAGGCACAGTCGCCCGTTGCATCCCCTCCCCTCATGTTGATCATCCGAGCATAGAAGCCCTGCTTAAGAAGGCTCCCCCGAAACCCTAACCCTAGCCCCTGTCCACTTTCCCCTTCGTTCTTCTTTTCCCCACCATGGCCGACGCCCTAGGTACGGCCGCCGCTCGCCGCCATTGATTGAGAGTGCCCCGAGCAGATCGAAGAAGTCCGCCGCCTCCGCCTCGTCGTCCTCTTCGTCCTCGTGCAAGGAATCGTCGTGGGTCGCCAGTATCGTCGCCGCCGTCCGTGTCTTCTCCGACTCCGGCCGCCGCACGTCGAGCATGCTCGCCGTTGTTTCCGACCTTCTCCGTCCTCGACAAGCACACGCACGCGTCGAGGGTGAGCACGCCGTCCTCGTAGACATCTTTTCTATCCCCCTCGCCTTGGTTCAGTAGCTCCGCGTAGCCATAGCTCGATGCTGTCCTCGGCTCAGCCATGGCCGTGACCATGTCGAGCATGCGCTCGTGTCTTGCGGCCCGTTCTCTGCGTCCCAGCACGCGCACTAGTTCAGCACCACTCCCGCACCAGTTTGCACCCCACCACACGCACGCAGCACCACCAAATCATGGTCTCCGCCGGCAGGAGTTCGTCGCCGTTGCGACTGAACCCGTCGTCTGAAGTGTGGTGTCGAAAGTTCAGTTTCGTCAGATAAGCAAGGACTTCTGCACCTCCAATAGACACGGATCTGTAATCAAACACAAACCCCGCGCAAGCTTTTGTGGTTATTTTTTTGGGATGCTGACAGCTGGGCCCCACCGATCAGTGACCGGGGTGGCCAGCGCAGCCACACCCGCGCCCAGTCAGCGCCAGCGTGGCGCTTGGGCCCGCATGGCAGTGACCCGGGGTAGCACCGCGCTGAGTATAAAACATTTCGGGCCTTTTTCTGTAAATATTTAAAACTGGCAGAAAATCTGAATAAACTTGTAAATTCCATATCTTTTTGAATACTTATCCAAAAATTGCAAATAAGATATCAAAATGATCAGGGGAAATAACCTTACATGTTAACATCATTTACATGTCCAACTAAACTAAATAAGTAGCAGTTTCTTGAACTTTAGAAAAATGGCAGAATAGAAAATGATTTTGGGAAATTCATAACTTTAAAAATAATGATCCAAAAATTAAGTTTGAACTATCAAAATGTTCAGCACTTAATATACCTCATGTTTCACCACTTCTCCAAGCATGGATAATTAGTTTTAAATGTTGTTTAATGGAAATTGCTAAAATGGCAGATTTAAATAAGAATTGATAAATGCAATAACTTTTTATTGGTATATCAGAAAAATGTGTTCTTTATATCAAAATGCTCAGAAAAATGTGGACTAACCAGTAACATCATTTTCATGCATGTTTACATGAATTTACAGTACTGCACTTTTTAGAAAGTAAGGAAAAACATTAAATTAAATATGGGGCTTTATCTCCTCTTGTCGAAATAATTATTTGCACCCCATTTAACTTGTTAGTTAAATTTCAGGGCATTAAAATGTCATGACATCATGTGTTTGTGCATTGAACCTGTTTTTGCTTGTGTGATTATTGATTGTTGTATTTTGGTGTTTTTATGCATCGATAGATCAAGCAGTCGGGGTTCCACCGCAATACCCCGACGACCCGTATTACCAGCCCCCTGAACAAGGCAAGCGTAATCCCCTCTCTGAGCATGTCTCCTCCTATGTTTTCCGCAAATATTTTCTCCACTATAATATTGCATGCGGTTCCAAATGTCAATTTGGTTGGATTAGAGTATCCTATAGTTGCATTATGTTTCCGATGCCATTACTTGTTCCCTCCTAATATCCATAGGATTCCTTTGTTGGCCTGAGTTACTTAACTATGTTATGTATATGCTTAGTTGTCCGGTGGATATTTTGTTGTTGGAACTGTTGACGGAATGTCCGGATGATGGTGGAGAAATGTGGATACCGATAAATAAACATGCTTAAAGGTGGGGATGAGAGGCCACATGGAAGGTGGTGGGTTGTCTCGTCCTCGCCGCCTAAGTGCGAGTTCTCCCCTTCGAGCCAAGACTGAGCGTGCTTCCATCGGTGGGACATATGGAATCCCTATCGACCGACTAACTTGTGAGGGGCTAGCCGAGGGTCCTCTAGTTTGAGCTTCCATTTGCGCGTGCGTGAAGATGGTGGCCAGGACTGGGATGAGGATGGTGGTGTTAGGAAAATGAGTGGCCGCGGGGCAGGGTGTTGGAGGCACTGAACCTGTCCTACCGCCACTGATGATCCTGGGTTAGTCTCAAGCAAGGTAAAGGTTGTAACCGCTCCCACTTAGCCGGCTTTCCCCGGAAGAGAGCTAATGATCAGGCAATGAGCCGGACGGTACTGGTGGGTAAAGTTGTATACCCTCGGGTATATGTCTTTGTAAAGTAGTACACCCTTGCAGGGTAAATCTTTTCAAAAAGCCGTGTCCACGGTTATGGACGACTTGGTGCCGGATTCAGAGACCATAGAAAACTTGAACGGAGTGATTAAAACCTGAGTACTAAAGGTACTACCAAGAATGTAAGGTTGACTTCCTTGAGGGTGATTTGGGAAGGTGCCTTTGTAGACAGGTGCAGTGTTGGATGGTGGTTGTTGTTGAAGATGATCAGAAGAAAAGAGTTTACTTCTTACCCCTTTGAAAATATTCTGATTAGTCGATGCCATGGAGTTATGTCTTTTCTAAAGAAAACTAGCTTTCTGCAAAACATCCATAAACCTTTGTAAGCCAATCATCGAGCTAGTAGCGCTAGTAATCTTGCAGAGTTCGTCGAACTCAACGTTGCTTTGTTGATTCTTTCAGAGGAGGACTTCATCGACATTGAAGGTGGGTTCTATGTGGACATCGACGAGTAGTCTGGGGTTCCCAGGTGGCAGCTTGGGACATCCCGGGACAGCTGGCGCTGGGAATGTTTATCTGTAGGCCTCTTAGGCCATAATTTGGATCTTGTTGTTTAGAACAACTTATTTCGCTTCCGCTTGATGTACTGTTGGGTCTGTGACCTCTGGTTGTAATATTTGCTATCTTTCTCTATTATAAGAGTTGAACTATAATGCTTTGAGTCGTAGAGTCTGTAATGTGCCAGTTGTTCCACAAGTCTTGATCTCTCTATTATGCATTGATAGTTGTGCCTGCATTAAGGCATCAATCGGGGTTCTGCATTAAGGCATCAATCGGGGTGTTGCGTTGCCGATGATCCATTCCGAGTAACGCCTGCCAAAGGTTTTGGCCGGCGATTGGTAAACCCGTAACCTCCGTTTGTATCGCTTAACGGTGACACACAGCATCACTGTATAGTTCCGCGGTCGGGGCGCCACAATCAATCAGTCAAAGGGCAGCAACGTGTGATTCGCTGGATAATGTTACGATCCAGAAACAGCAAGCTGCTCAAATCCAACAGGCGAGCCATACAGGAATAGAGTGACAAACTCACAATTACTGCCAAACGGGCGGCGGAGCACGCCACAATGGCAGAGGTTTAGAGCAAAAAGACAGAGAGTGCGATTGGATTTAGAACCCTGTACTAACAAGTGGGTCCGCCATGTCAGCACCACATCAGCGTCAGCTATCCACACAAAACCGCCATAGTGGGTGATTTATTTGGTTTGAAAAGGTCAGGGTTGAAATAATTTTCGAATACGTTTGCTCTATAAGTGATGGAGATCACATCCTTTTTCGAACGGAGAAAGTATAATAATATACTTGGACAAAACTTTTGTAATACACACCATACACGTAGATGTACTCGTATGGATTTTTCAGAATATTCAAACTGAGAATGCAGTTTGAAAGAAAATTATAAACTCGTGTGAACTCGGTCATCAAAAGGACTTTTTGGGGATACCTCCAAAAAAACTAAGTTCGTCTTTTATATTTTTCACTTTCAGATCATTTGGCAGCTATGTTTTTAGTTTAAAAATATTTTTCACTCCATGGTCGTTAAAGCTTAAACGAATAAAAGACCGGTAGGTTCATCAGTCTAGGATCTTACCAAAACGAATGCATTTTTAGATACAAATAGTTGAAGGCATAAGAGCATCTCTAACAGAGCCCTCAAAAGTCGTGAAACCTTAAAATAACTGCCAAATACAGTTTCGGAACCTTAAAAACGGCAATAGCAGAACTTCTAAAAGTCACCAACCCGTAAACGATTTTGAGGGGACCTGTGAATTCAGCCCGCGGAACCGTGAATAACATGTTTTCGCGGCCAAACCGAAGGGGCCCTGTATTCCGCGCGAGGCGTTGGCAGGCTGAACATTCAGCACCCGCCGGCGACCTTCTCCGCCGTGAAACTCGCCGGAATCCGGCAAAATCGCCAAATCAGCACCGCACTTCTTGAAATCACCGGCTGGAGCGGCACCCGCCGGCGACCTTCTTCCGCCGCCGATGCGGAGGCTTCGCGACCGCGCGGGGGACTCCATGAGCTCGTGGCCGCCGGCTTGACGCGGCGGCCTTTGCGACCACGGGGGCTTCGTCAGCTCCTGGCCGCCGGCTTCTTCTGCCGACGACGCGGGGGGCTTCGTCGGCTCCTGGCCGCCGCTTCTTCGACAGGGGGCTTCGCGACCTCCTGGCCGCCGGCTTCTTCTGCCGACGACGCGGGGGCTTCGTGAGCTCCTGGCCGCCGGCTCCTTCCGCCGCCGCCGCGGGTGGCTTCAGGGGCGCGCGGCTACTGGCCGCGGGTCCAGCTGGTGCTGACTGCCTGCGCGAGCTAGTACATCCATCGATGGATGCACGAGCTACCTAATACGAGCGACGGTTGTGGTTGATTTTGGTGATTAGATTTCAGAAAAAGACGAAGGAGGAAGACGACGAAATATTCCGTGGCATATTCTTTTTTCCAGTTTGGTTTAAGGTTCCTGCTATGTGCTGCACATATTTTTGAGCAAAAATGTCTAAAACGCGAACCGTAAATCGTGTTTGAGGTTTCGTGTTCACTCTGGTCCGTCGAGTCTATTCCTAGCTTTGACCAAAGTCAAACCTCCACTTTCATCGCCTTCAATTCAGGGAATGGTAGATGCCCGAGCTGCCAAGAAACCGATCAAATTCCATCGACTTCATAAATGATGCAAGAAGAGGATCGACGAAGCAACATATAGCAGCTTTAGGTGCACAACAGAATCGTACGTAACCAGCGATATAGTTAGGCCCCACTATATTGACGTATACATGACAAAATTATTTTCGGCTCCATGACAAGGCATAGTCAACACAATCGACTTATATACATTTTCTACTATTATAGTCATTATGCTGCATAAACAAGTCAAAGACAGACTCAAAAGTCATACACGTATTGTTCAGCTCCATCACATGGGCTTGGACGGGCCACGGCAAAGGTTACTTCGCCTCTGCGTTTCGTCCACTTCCACGCTGACACGCTTGACTCTGGGATTGTCCCGCGACACGAGGAAGCCATAACTAGTAGGAAAAGGTCTTTCTGTGACGCACCTTTTTGGGATTCTGTGGCGCATGGGCTCGGTGCACCACAGAATTCTCACATTTCTGTGGCGCACCAAAACCCCGTGCGCCACAGAATTTTTGGTGCGCCACAGAATTCTAAAAAATTCAAAATTTTCAAAAAATGCAAAACAATATAAAACAGTTTCAAAAAAATTCAGAAAAATAAAAAAAATATGAAAAATCCTAATCATTTGAATTATTTTTTGATTTTTTGAATTATTTAAACTGATATCTTCCCGCTAGGTCACCCATTCTCAAATTGCCCCAATTCTATTCCACCCAGTCCACCTACCCTTGTGCTACTCAAGTTTTTATTGATATATATATCATATGAACCCTCTTAAGTCTTGTATGTGTATATGTGTGGTATGTGTTATAAATGTGTGTTTTTAAATTTCAGATTTTTCAAAAACTTCTAAAGTTTCGAAAGGAGATTCAAAAATTTCAAAAGGTCCAAAAAACTTTAAAAAATCAAAAAATCCAAAAAAATCCAAAAAAAAATCAACAATCTTCTTTGTTATACATTTCTGTGTTTTTTTTTTGACTTTTTGAATTTTTGACTTTTTTATTTTTTATATTTTGCTGTGAAAAATCGTCTGTTTGAAATAACTTTTTTCTTCTTTGGAATTTGAGAAATCTGTGAATTGCTGACCGGGTAAACCCAATGGATTCGAACTCGGATTTTTCTCTAGTTTTTTTGGCATATTTTTTGCCTTATTTCGACGTCTACAAAAGTTATGGCCGTTACAAGATTTTTTTTCCATTTGTTGCAGAAAAGGTCAAAATTCATAATTCAAAATTTCTATACCTACTAGACACTCATACCTAACTACATCGTAAAGGATTTTATTCATTGAATTTTTTATCATTTTATTTTACTTACTACAAGACTAAAAAAATGATCCGGGGGGGGGGTTTCAAATTTTACCCGCCCCCCAGATAACTTTCTGTGGCGCACTTGGCCATGTGCGCCACAGAAATGTGACTTTTTGTGGCGCACCAGGCTTGTTGCGCCACAGAATGTCTAATTTCTGTGGCGCATGTGGTTTAGTGCGCCACAGAGACATTCTGTGGCGCACCAAGCGTGGTGCGCCACAAAAAATAATTTTGTGGCGCACCAATTAAGGGTGAGCCACAGAATGCCAACCTATTCCCTACTAGTGCAGGGGGCTCCAGCTCCGGGCGCGGCGGTGGTGGCCTCCTCCTCCGCTTGAGGTGGTCGGCCGGATGGCTGTGATCCTTGATCCCACGGTCAGCCCCGGCGGCAAGTTGGGGAGGCGTGGCTACCGGTGAAAACCGAGCTCTGGCTCCGGTCATGGACGGGCGATGGCGACGCACACGCGTCGTTACCCTATTGAAGGCATCGCCGTTGCAGCTACCGTCTAACTGCTCTCGCTGCTCCGGGGGAAACCCCAGATCCGGTGTTTTCCAGGTCGGACAATGACGACGCTATCGGTGTCGCTCTCCCTCTTGAGGGCATTATTTTTGGAGCGGATGCTGGATGGAGGATGCAAGATGTGGAGCGGTGTACATCTACCACGTAGACGACGACGTGTCTCGGCGGCGTGGTGCAGCGGGGTCTCGACGACAAGCGTATGATGATGGGCTCGCGCAGGTTGGTGGAGCTGTATGGCGCCGTGGCGGTGCCGATGGTGGGCCTTGCAAAGTCACCGCATTGATCACTCCTGGAGATGGGATGACGAAAGATGGTGGCAGCGGCTTCTGTCGTGCGCATGCAGCGTGCGCTGAGGATCGGCTGAACATGTTTGTGCTACCCGCTGTCGGGCGGCCTGGTTGAAGCCTCCGGATATAGATGATGTGCGTAGGTGTGTGAGGTCAGAGCATCGGCTTTGATTGTTCCACCCCCTTCATCAAGGTTTTAGGTGTAGCGAGTTTTCGCCTGGATGATTGTTCTTCAGGCTGATCGATGTATTTCTTTCTAAAGCTTAGTGCTTACTGCTTTTTCATATTAATAAAACTCGGCTGTGTTTGGATGCAGAGGCTAGGGGCACGCCCTCTATTTCTAAAAAAAAAACTCCATCACTCGAACTATTCTAATTTTGGTTTACTCGTCCTGCTCAGCTCGCCACACGTTCACTCGGTTATGCTACTACAGGCCACACCCTGCTGTGCCACAAAGAGAGGCCGAGACACCCTTTCGTTTATTTGTTTGCATTTGGGTGACCTTTTTTTTATTTAAAGTGGTCGTATCCACTAGCCAATAGATAAATGGAAATTTGGGTGATTATCAATCACAGATTCTCCGCTATCACGCCCATCCCCGGGCGTTAGGGTGATAGACTACTTAAGTTATACTAGTACATGGTTAGGTTTTGCATATGTTGAGATGAGTCACCTGGAAAAACCTAGAAGCTTACAACTCACCCAAAAAAAAACATGCATTTGATTCTCCAAAATGGCAAAATCAGAGTTCCCTTGGCAAGATAATCTAAAGTATCGGTACATGTCATGTTTAATTTTATTTACAGGGAGCCAACAAAACAGTCAGCTTCTGAGAGGCAGGCGAGGGAACAGGTGCCATGCTGGTGGGTGGGGACCAGCAGAGCGCCGGCCACGTCGGACGGCCCTCCAGCAGGGATTCATCCATCCCTTTCCAGGTGTCACCACTGAGCGCCCTCCAAGCCATGCCACCCTCAGCGCACCCATGTGATACGCGATAACGCTATCCTCCCCTCCCCTTGGCCGGCCCTGCTCTTCTCCACGTCTCTCCCTCTCTCAAGCCTGAAGTCTCAAGTCTGAACAACCGGAGCTAAGCAAGAGGACACCACACTCAGTGGTGACACAAGACTTTGTCCCAGCTTGCCATGACGCAACCTCAGTAGCATATTCAAACATATTCTTATTCATGTATAGGATCTGGCCGTACTGTGTATGTGCAAGCTTATGCTGATTCGGTGCATGAGTGTTGATAAGAGGTGAGTGGCCTAAGCTCTTCTGCCACCGTCTCCTAGCCCCAAACCAGAGTTGTCGCGTGTGTTCTGCAGGCGTGCACGGCGAGCTAGTGGCCGGTAGTGCGGCCAGCACTCACGGTGCGTGTGCGCGTTTCCAAGAACACTTTTTTCCTCTCTACCCTGGTTTCTGGCTCATCTTCACGCCGGAGTGGTGAAGCCGTTCGTGTCACGCAGTGCGTGCGCACCTGAATTCTCTCTCTCGGCAGCTCCGTTCTCTCTGCTTCTGCGGCGACTGGCAAGCGAACTCCTGGCGGCGGTCATGGCCACCGCGGTCACGCTGCTCCGGGCGGCGTCGCCCGGCCTGGCAGGTGACGGCTTCACCGGCCGGGACTGTGGCGCCAGCTTCCCGTGCTCCCGCCTGCTTACCAAGAAAAGGCAGACGCGGCGGTGGGTGCTCTGCTCGCTCAAGTACGGCTGCCTCGGCGTCGACCCGGCCGAGGTAGCCCCTGGCCGGACGACGGCCTCCCCCGTGTACTCCAGCCTGAGCGTCAGCCCGGCCGGCGAGGCAGCCGTCGCCGAGCTCGTCTCGTCGGAGCAGAAGGTGTACGACGTCGTGCTCAAGCAGGCCGCATTGCTCAGGCGGCAGCTGCGCCCGCAGACGACGCCGGCCAAGGACCTGGTTGACGCGATGCCGCGCGGCGGGCTGAACGAGGCCTACGGCCGCTGCGGCGAGATCTGCGAGGAGTATGCCAAGACCTTCTACCTCGGTACGTACGTCCCTATCTCTGTGGGGTGCTCCCATTCCTTCCTGCTCTGTTTTTGGCTGAGCAGAGCAGCCATGGTGGCTGGCTGCATGAATCCGATGCTCTCATGCTGATCATCGAGTCCATTCGTCTGTGTCTGGTCGTGGCAGGGACGTTGCTGATGACGGAGGAGCGGCGGCGCGCCATCTGGGCCATCTACGGTACTGTCTGTAACTCACCATGCCACCTACATAGTGTGTCACAGTGTCAGTTAATTTCAGTAAGGTTACAAACAGAATGGAGCTAGTTTTTTTTTTTTTCAAATCATAGGGCACGCCACCCACATTTTACATGAGTTGCAGTCCTCCGGTAAAATGCTAAGAGTATCTGACAGCAACTTGCAATCATATTTTCGCAACGAGAATTGGCCAAATATTTAAGTAATGACGCAAAGTAGTTCACGACTGGAGTTACAGCGAATAGAAACATTGCTGAACTTGTATGCCATGTCTTGCCCGTGAAGAATAAAGAACCCCCACCCCCCAATTATACTCTTTATACACTATCATCTGTGGAATCATCGAATTACTCATTATGTTGGCTAAATGGCTTCAACAGTTTCAAACTATATTGGAAAAGCTGCAAGAACATATTCCTCTGATTACGTAACGAATATGAATCCTTCGTACTTTGGGTGAGATACTCTAGGCATTGCTTTAGGAATCTGATGTGAGTAGCATTTGCGCAGTGTGGTGTAGGAGGACCGACGAGCTCGTGGACGGGCCGAACGCGTCGCACATCACGCCGCAGGCGCTGGACCGGTGGGATAGGAGGCTGGAGGACCTCTTCGCGGGGCGCCCTTACGACATGCTCGACGCCGCGCTCTCAGACACCATCACCAAGTTCCCCATAGATATTCAGGTACGAGCTGGTGCATGATTATGCACCCGAATATCTCTGGAATCATATATTGCGAGTCCAAATTATATGATGTCTAGACTGGTGGATATTCTCTTTTAGTATATATGAGGTTCTATACGCCTCACAATTAATTCTAGTGCAGGATGACTAGGCCTTATTGTCGCCCTTTAGTCTCTGATGCTATTATTGAGTTCAATGAACTTCTCACACACTGAAGTGGGGGAATCTTTGGTCAAAGATGTTTAATAAAATGGGGAAAAGGACTTTCCAGAATGAACTGTTTCTAGCACAACAACCCTGAAAGTCCAACAGAAAAGGAGGCGGTCTTACTTCACTAGGCAAGGTCTAGAAGGGGAAAGTTAATCAGGAATAGTCCAAGTCATTTTACACCTGAAGAATACAATATGAGACGTTCTTGGCCTTAGTTTGTACTTACAAACTATACAGTTCATGTTCTAAAATGACAACTTATATGCAACACGCATATGCCAGCCTTTCAAGGACATGATCGACGGGATGCGGACTGACCTCAAGAAGGCGAGATACAACAACTTCGACGAGCTCTACATGTACTGCTACTATGTCGCGGGAACCGTCGGGCTGATGAGTGTTCCGGTGATGGGCATCGCGCCAGACTCGAAGGCGACGGCCGAGAGCGTCTACGGCGCTGCTCTGGCCCTAGGACTCGCGAACCAGCTCACCAACATACTCCGGGATGTCGGCGAAGAGTAAGCCACAACGTACCTATGCAATGGTTTCCCCTCTCTGTCAGGATTTAGATGAGCATTTCAAATATCATGGTCCTGGATAGTTCTTATACGTTTTCAATGTTTTTGCAGTGCAAGCAGAGGAAGGATATATTTACCACAGGACGAACTCGCGGAGTCAGGGCTCTCCGACGAGGACATCTTCAAGGGAGTCGTCACTGACAAGTGGAGAAAATTCATGAAGAGTCAGATCAAGAGGGCCAGGATATTCTTTCATGAGGCAGAGAGAGGGGTAACCGAGCTCAGGAAGGAAAGCCGGTGGCCGGTAAGCAGCAGTGGCACAACCCGAAATTGAAACAGATTTCTCACTGTAAATAACATTACAGTAGAGTAATCTTATGGTTATTTTTTCCACATGTTGTGTTGCAGGTCTGGGCCTCTCTACTGTTGTACAGGCAAATCCTAGACGAGATCGAAGCGAACGACTACAACAACTTCACCAAGAGGGCCTACGTAGGGAAGGCGAAAAAAGTGCTCGCTCTTCCCGTAGCTTACGGGAAGTCTCTGCTCCTGCCGTACTCGCTGAGAAATAGCCAGACCTAGAGAAAAACGCAAAGCAATGAAGGATGATGATCAGGTTAGGCTAGATAGAAAACAGGGCAATCGATGTCATAACACCTGCCTTGAGCCCTCCCTCCAGTTAAGGCAGGATGCCATGAACCGGTCCATTTCTCGCTGTTGCGTGTCAAATGGAGTGCTGCGAGAAGAAGGGGGAGAACAAACACTGCAGCCGGCCTAGATGGAGACTGGATGTTTGCGTGTATATTATTATTAGTATTATTAGAACATATATGAATGTGAAGACATATCCCAACATGTATACTGGTTATTGTCGGTACAAAATTCAGGGAAAACCGGAAAACAAAGGGGTGGGTCTTGTGTAAGTGTATATATTCAGAGTTTCAGACAATGGTACACACCGTACAAGCATGTGATTCTGGCTTCTAAGCCACTGTGTTGATTCAGACCATTGACTGTAAGTGCAAGACCGCCAAATGCTAAACCTATCGACTCTTAACTACTTTTGATCTGTATCCTGCTGATCCATCCAGGACTGGATCCATATGTATCTGTCAATCTGTGGAACTGAGAAATTGTGATGAACAGAGCGCGCAGGGGGCAAGCAGCTATGTAATAGGGATTTTAGGTAGATGTAACGCCAACGAATTCAGATTATTTTTTTTTTACTTGTGCCACCGATCGACTCTGCTTCTCACCGTCGGTCATGCAGACGCTACACCCATCCGAACTTTTTCTGAACAACTGATGTAGCCACTACACTGAAACCAAATTAAACGTGCCTGATGTATCAAGGATGATCGGCATTGGGCTCGCGAGACTCGCGGACGGGCGACTCGTGAGGCGATCGCATCTCCAGCCCTAGCCGCCGCCGTTGCCGCCGTCGCCGTCGCACCCACCGGCGGGAGAGCTAGGCCCCTCTCCTTCCGCTTGCCGTTCCGGCGGCAGGAGGGAGGGGGACCCCGTTTTTTGCATGGTACTTAGAGATAGGAGTTCTCTGACATGGCGCGCCGTTGGGATGGTGCGAGCGGCGCCCGACCAAATAAATCTGACTCAACTCTTCTCCCACACCGGCGTTGTCCTTCATGGCGGCGTCTCGGAGTTGGTGGCATTGTGTGCTTGTCGATCTTTCAGATCGGTGGCTTTAGGGTTCATGGATGGTGTCGGCGAGGCGGCGGCGACGACTCCATCAGATGGTTTTTTCCTCCTGCTCTGTCCCCGTTGCTGCGGCGTTGTCTCGGACGCCAAGGTGGAGTAGAGAGAATTCGTTCAGGAGTACGTGCAGATGGTGGTCTGCACTGGTGACAGCTAGAAGACGGTGCACCTTGTGCTGGGTTCGTGGTTGAAGGCTGACGGTTCTAGTTCCCTACTCCGACATCGTCGTGCGTGGGTGCCATTGCTGAAGTTCGATGGCGTGTCCGGGGACATGCTGCCCCGGTCTGATTCTTTCAACGGCAATGGTTTGTGCTTTGGCAGACTACATTGGAGATCCGAAAAGCTGATGATCAGCGATGGAGCCGCGTCGAGTTTGGGTGAAAAGGTGATCTGTCTATTTTTTTCTTGGTGACTGCTACGGTGGTGCCGAAGAAGATGGATAGACGTTGGTTTGTCACATAGGTTTAACCTATTTTTCCAGATCTGTAAGATCGGTATATACGTACTTTGTATCTCATCTTTTATTTATCAATGAGAATCGTATTACAATGGAAAAAAAATGATCGGCATTGGCTCGGCTACTACCGATTGAACAGAGTGCCGTAAAACAGAGTGGGGTGAAACAAACACAAACGTGGGTGCCTGGAGACGAAGAACACTGGGGGAACCGGCGCGGCGGCGGTTTACTGGTGTGCTTCCGTCATTCTCCGGGTTACGGCGGCGCTTGTCCGGTGTGCTCGTCCGTCCTTTTCTCGGCGAATGGGGCCACGTACAGAGGGAGAAGGCCTTTATGAGGATTGGGCCTCATCTCATGCACGATTGGGCCTCATGCTATTTTTCTCCATCTTCTTTCTCCGGAGACTGGTGCTGTTTTTCGACACATCACCACTCACCATCCACGATTTTTTTATTCCGCGTTGACAACAACTTTTAAAAATATGGGACGCCTAATTTTAATGACCATCCTTATTATAGATCATTTCAAGTCTTATATGTACGATGTCTATATACGACATCTGCTACAACACTTTATGGATTATTGTTGGTTTGTCCAGAAATCAATAGATAGGCGACCTATTTTATAGAAAATACTCGACAACTCTTCTAGAAAATAGAAAGGGATGATTCATTATTTGTCCATATTCGACATGAAA
Source organism: Poa pratensis (assembly GCA_947311845.1). Classification (NCBI taxonomy): domain Eukaryota; kingdom Viridiplantae; phylum Streptophyta; class Magnoliopsida; order Poales; family Poaceae; genus Poa; species Poa pratensis. The sequence continues at coordinate 24,119,797 of CAMZMU010000041.1, read as the reverse complement.
AGAAGAATGTTTGCAGATTTCTCGTTATTGGTCTTGAAGACGGTCGGTAATCATGTATGTCGCTCGTAGTTGACGTTTCGTGTGTGCACAAAAGCTTACGCAATTCATGTTCTCAGGGTCGTATCTTCCACATTTGCTGATATTTAAAGAGAATTCACTCGTCTATGTTAGGATGGATCATCCTTCCAACCGAACAAACAAGTGGCTCATTCAAACCAACAAAGCTTCATTGGGGCTAGGAAGTGGAGGATGGACGATGGATGGGGGCAAAGGCCCCCTTACATCTTTGTGACTACATATTATTAATAGAAAAAAATAAAATGCTTAAGCTATTAAGCTTCAAGATAGCACTGCCATATTTGTGCATATTTTTATGTTAAACTCCTCCATATTTAAAATCTTTACTACTACTACTCCAGATTATATGTTGGAGTATTAAGGTTTCTATTGCGGTGTCACACTTCTAGCAAATTACGGAGAGAATGCCACCGCAACCTAGCATCTCATAGGCACCAAAAAGATAGATGGATTTTGTTAGTCCGTTATCAATCTCATCTCACATGCACGCCAAAAAACGGTGTGATGTAAAATAAATATCACCAAAAAAACGTGATTTTTACATCACCGAAAGTGTCCAACTCTTACAGGTGATGTATTTTAGGGCACTAGAACTCCAGTAGGTGATATATTTTAATCAATCCAGCTTCTTATTCGTGATCTTGAAATCGACGGCTCCTCTTACATGACCGGCGGACACGGCAGCCATGGCGAGAGGCGGCGGTGCGTAGACTTGGGAACGGAAGGCCGGATTCACAGCGATGGTGGAGGGGGGGTTGGTTGCAATGGAGGGATGACGGGGTGCCGGCGGAGGGGTGACAAGGATACGGCGGGGTCGCGGCGACGACACTTTGCTGAAATTAACGAGACTCAACCTCCGACAGGACATGTCAAAGACATGAGTGAGTTATTCAAATTTGAAACGAAAAAACTACTCCTACTCCGATATGAACCGACGTTTGCTTTGCCTGACTTGGTTCGGTCCACTCTATCTAAGGGCACGTATGTGACGCACATGATATCATGCATGCAGCGGAGTAGTACCAGTACACAGTACACACACGGTGCAATTTTGACTATGGACACTACTTCTATTTCCCCTCTCTCTCCAACAGAATTATCCACGCATGATAGTACCGGAAAGTATTTTGCTCTAGATTTCCAGTGCTCCCTCTGTTTTAAATCTTTAAAACTCATATTTGCTAGTTTCAAAAATTAAAACATAATTTAATTAGACCCGATTGACGCCAAAGATTAAAACCAATTCTAATTCACCTGACATAATATCTTCCAATCTTAATTTAGAAGAAACCAGGTAGCAAAACTACTGAAAAGGGTCGGTGATAGGGAACCAAGAAGCTTATACCTCGTCATGCACTCGATGACTCGATGTTGCTAACTAGATATTTGTCAAACCACACTATTTAGATATTTATATATTTTTCAAACCACACTATCATGTTTTTATATTAAAATATAATGCACATACTCAAATATATTTACACTATAATTTATGCTAATGGCACAAATTATGTATTTAGTAAAATTAATGAAATTTTAGGCAGCAATCTCTCATAAATAAAAAATAAATTGCAAACTGCATTATAAATTTAGCATAGATCCAATGTATTTGACGAATCGTAAACCTTGTAAGTTCTAACTATGTTTACCATAGTGCTAGTATATTGTTTGGACGTGTGCAATAAAAAAAACTCAATTTTTTAAAGGTGTTATCATTAACAGTAATAAAGAAATAATTCAATTCCTAGAACTACTAGAATCTATGTATGAAATATAAAAGTTCAGTATAAAACCTTATATTGTTATAAATAATCCTTCGATCCTTTTTTTTATCTTTTTGTTGTCTTCCTGACTATGTTCGTGTGTGTGAGACAAATTACCGACAAACAAAATAGAATTAGTAGGTGCTGATTCAATACTGCTGGTGAAAAATAACACACAGTGTTGTTAATTTGTGTGTATTTATATAACAAGGTATATGAAGGCATGATGCGGACTATATGGATCCAAGTCATTTTTTGCCAAATAAAAGAAGTGATCAAAACATTCTCTTTTGTGTCTCAGTACCACATCGTCAAAACTCGTCATTTTCGGCCAACTACGAAAGACAACTTAAGCATGTGTGGATTTCTGTGAAGCAATTCATTATTTCTTTGTATTTATGCTTAAGTTGCCACAACGTCTTGAAATTCGTGTATCGGGGTCACGGGCCGTTGAAATCGGTCCCGGACCGCAAAACTGTGGGTTATTAGCCCACGAAAATGGCAGAAATAGACGAAATGACGAGTTTGGGCGACGTTGGGAAATTCGTTTATCAGGGTCAAGGCCCAAAGAAATCGGTCCAGGAACCCAAACCGGTGGGTTATAGCCCACGAAAATGGCCAGAAATGCCAGAAAATGACAAGTTTTGACGACATCAGGAAATTCGTGTATCAGGGTCACGGGCCACTGAAATCGGTCCTGGACCCGAAAACAATGGGTTATGGCCCATGAAATTGGCCAGAAATGGCCAACAATGACGAGTTTTCATAACGTCTTGAAATTTGTGTATCGGGGTCACGGGTCGTTGAAACCGGTCCCGGACCCCAAAACAGTGGGTTAAACCTCACGAAAATGGCTAGAAATAGCCGAAAATGACGAGTTTTGATGACACCGGGAAATTCGTGTATCGGGGTCACGGGCCACGGAAATCGGTCCAGAGCCCAAACCAGTGGGTTATAGCCCGCGAATATGGCCAGAAATGACCGAAAATGACTAGTTTTGACGTCATCGGGAAATTCGTGTACCGGGGTCACGGGCCACTGAAATTTGTCCTGGATGTCAAAACCATGGGTTATAATCCACGAAAATGGCCATTAATGGCCAGAAATGACGACGTCGGGAAATTTGTATATCGGGGTCACGAGCCGTTGAAATCGGTCCCGGACCCGAAAACAGTGGGTTATAGCAAGGTTTTGGTTACCGGTTGGTAATTTTGGTTACCGCCCGGTAACCGAGTTCCCGACCACCCACGGGAAACGTGCTTACCGGCCAAAAAATCCTGATATTATTTGAATTTTTTGAATTTAAACTACAAAATCATGTAAATACAAAGTATCCTCCTAGTTTAAACAGTCCTACAGCCGTAGCCTAGTGGCAGTGACCTACTTTTGTCTTCTGCAGGTTTCGGGGTCGAGTCCTGGGCTCGTACAATCTTTTTGAGAATTAAGACAAGTTTCTAAGTCTTTGCAAGTTTAATCCCCTCAATTATGCAAAAATGTGGCCACCTTCCGCATCGTCCGATTAAAATCCCGTATTGCCCTTCGTCCGACGAGAAGACATCGGCGCAGGGACACTTTTCCTCACGTGGGTGGAGCCTACCGGGCCTGCGTCACCACGTATGGAGGCCACTGTGCACTATCTTGCTCACGTGGGCTGATTCCATCCATGCACCCTGAATCAGGCTACGTCCACATGTGTATGTAGCATTTTTCTCCTAGGTCCACACATGTATGAAGTATTTTTTTTCAGTGCATGTAACATTCAATGTAGCAAAAAAAATAGAAACCGTTGCATCCAATCAATGTAGCAAAAATTCGGCCACGACAAAAAAAAATTGCGCATGTAGCACCATTTGTAGCAAGAAAATATTTTGCAGCTATAAAATTTGCATGTAGCAAAAAATGATGTAACACTCTAAGCATAGGCATGTAGCAAAAATCAATGATGTATGTAACAAATCACCGTTTGGATGTACGTACAGTCTGTTGATAAATAGCGTTTCCCAAAAATGTGTATATCAATGTTCGAACCAGAGACCTGCTAAGAGCATAAGGAACGTTGCTAAAGATTCCCCGCTGCACTACTATAACAGATGCGTTAGAATGCAGCTTACTTTGACAAAACCATTGCTGAGAAAATTTGAATTCGAAATTTGGTTTTCAAATTCGTCCGGTAATCATCTGGGATTTCTCGGTTACCGAGGGGAATCCCGAGCCCCTCGGGATTTTTTTTATTTCGGGAACCAAAACCTTGGTTATAGTCCACAAAAATGGCGAGAAATGGCCCATGAAAATGGCGAGAAATGGCTGAAATGACGAGTTTTGATGAGGTCTTGAAATTCGTGTATCAGGGTCACGGGACGTTGAAATTGGTGCAGGACTCCAAAACTGTGGGTTATAGCCCACAAAAATGGCCAGAAATAGCCGAAAATGATGATTTTTGACGACGTCGGGAAATTGAAATTCGTGTATCGGGTCACGGGCCACGATAACCGGTCAGAAATAGCCGAAAATGACGAGTTTTGATGAGGTCTTGAAATTCATGTATCGGGGTCACGGGCCGTTGAAATTGGTGCCGGACCCCAAACTAGTGGGTTATAGCACGAAAATGGACAGAAATGGCTGAAAATGACTAGTCTTGACGTCGTCGATAAATTTGTGTACCGGGGTAGGGGCCCCTGACATCTGTCTTGGACCCGAAAACAGTGGGTGGCCGACAAAAATGACAAAAAATGGCCGAAAATGACGAGTTTTCACAACGTCTTGAAATTCGTGTATCGGGGTCACGGGTCATTGAAATCGGTCCTAGACGCCAAAACAGTGGGTTATAGCCCACGAAAATGGCTAGAAATAACCGAAAATGACGAGTTTTGACGACATCGGGAAATTCGTGTATCGGGGTCACGGGCCACGGAAATCGGTCCAGGATCCCAAACCAGTGGGTTGTAGCCCATGAAAATGGCCAGAAATGGCCGAAAATGACTAGTTTTGATGTCGGGGATGTAACCCCGGGTACCGCAGAGTTAATGGTTTTGTTGAGTTTATAGAGGTGGCAGCAAATAGATAAAATGAGTTAAAAGAGAAGACAGGAAAAGACGTCCTGAGCCGGCATTGTTGCTGCCCAGGCCGACATACCCGAGGATGGGCCGAGATTCATTTATCTCGGGTGTCCCGAGTTGCTCCAAGTCCTGGCTTGGCCGACACCAGCCCCAGCCTCGGATGGGCCGAAGTAGCATAGCCTCGGCGGGCCAAGGCAGCATCAGCTGGACCGATACTTCGGCAGCCTCGCCAGGCCGAGCTCGCTACAATCTCGGGCCCAGGCTGAGATAATCCGGATCCTGGGCAGGCCGAATTCTTGGGCAGGCCGGATTGGGCTGAGGTTTATTTACCTCGGTTGGGCCACTGAAAACCTCTCCTGATCCCGGGCCACCTCCATCGCTCCTGCTTCGGTCGCGAGGCTAGGCCGGTTGTGCTTCACCTCGGACAGGCCGAGATCCCAGTATCTCGGGCCATGTTCCGCTCCAGCTATGCGTGACAGTGTGGCCACTCGACCGACATATCTCTTTGCTCGTTCGTTCCCTGTGTACTTCATCGACCGAGGCTATCCTGACGCCAGTGCCCCGTCTCCATCGCTAATTCGGATGTAACCAAGACCAAGCACTTCTTCCGAGTTGCCACTGCATCGACGCTGCCAAGGTCTACAGCGTCCCAGCAACTTCCTCGACGAGTACAAGATACCCCTGCCACTTACCGAAGAACTCGAAGACAAGGGTCTAGAGGACAAAAGTAATGACAAGGACAAGACAGACCACGCCCATCCTGGACGTGGCTACACTGCGCGATACATGATATCTGTGACGCCCCAACAGTGTTGACAAGACCCAAGTAGTCACCTCAGCTACAGTGTATGTACAGTGTGTAGTGTATAGTGTCCCTTGTCTGTTTGTCCCCACGCTTGTCCTATGGGCCCCTATATAAAGGGCACCAGGGGAAGAGGCGCAGGCAGCCACGCACTGGCGCACAGAGGCCCCTTGGGCTCATTTTCCCCCGTAGTGTTCTTCTTCTTCCTTGAGCACATCTCCATAGCTAGCTCCATACAGCTCGAGGAGCACTTGTACCAAACATATACAGAGAGGAGAATACACCAAATAGGCTAGATGCTGCTGTAGGGGTTTTAACTTCTCACGAGGGCCCCGAAGCAGGGTAAATCCTTGTGTTCATCTGTTCTTCCGTGTGCGCTGTTCAGTGCGCTATCCCTCCCCGAATCCTCTAGCATCCATCGGCCCCAACATCAAGCCTACCCCTAGGCATCTGTTGTTTCATACGACGACAGTTGGTACCCACCGTGGGGCTGATAGTGGCGCTTGCTGGATCAAATTCGGACGGGACCTTTTCGGTTAACTCGGAGACTCGACTCCGACATCATCCCCGGGTTGACAAGAGTCAAAACGGTAGTCAGCTGGTCAAATCCGGAGTGACTTGGTCAAATCCGAGTTACCTTGGTCAGTTCCGAGTTATGTGGGTCAAATCCGAGGTGAGTCCAGCCCAAACCGAGATCAAGCCCAGGCCACATCTCGGCTGGCCAGGTCAGCTCGCTACTTGCGCCTCCCGGCTGGACATCCCCGACCTCCGCCCCGAGCTCGCCCCTGCCGGCTCCGCCCGTCGTGACCTCCTCGACCTCGACCTCGCCACGGCCGCGCCCGCCTCGGCCTCGTCTATCTCCGCCCCGGCCGCGACATCCCCTGCATCGACTCGACCGGTCACGCCTGCGCCCGCCTCGACCTCCTCCGGCCGTCTGCGTCGCGCCCAAGGCCGGTCCTGCCCCGTGCCGGCTCCGTCCTCACCTTCGCGCCCTGCACCGGCTCTGCCTCGGCCCCGGCCTGCCGAGCCCGGCCGCGCCCGCCTCGGCCGCGTCCATCCAAGGCCTCATCTCGACCGATTCCAGCCACCTCGCCCAGTCTGCTCCGCCTCGACCTGCTCAGACTCGGCCGCCTGCCCGAGTCCGGCCTCCCGGTTGAGCGGCTCCACCTCGACCTCGCCCAGGACGGCATCCCCGCCTGCCCGAATCCGGCCGCCCGGCTGGCCGGCTCCCCATCGCCGGTCACCCGCTCCTCGGCTGGGTCAATCAAGAGAAAAAGAAAAAGAGAGAAATAAGAGAGAGAAAAGAGATGGCGCAGCCGAGGAGAAAAATTAAAAAGAGGAAAAATGTCGCACTCGGCCAGACCGGCATATGGCCTGTGTCGGTCGGCTGGGTCCAGAGAAAAGAGAAAGAAAGAAATGAGAAAAATGAGAGAAGAAAGAGGTGCCCGAGGTTGGAAGTAAGAATGGCCGACATGTGTATGTCGGATCAGGAAATATGACTCGGTCATACTGAGTCGTGCTAGCATAAAAAATATGTCGGCCGGTGTCAAAAACTATGTTTCTGGCCGAGATAAAAAAGGTGATATCTCGGCTCTGTTTAGTTGGCCGAGTAAGGCATGCCTGATTCTACCCCTGCAGGTTTCTTCCATCGTCTGCACTATTTGGTCCGCCAGACAGAGCGCACCCGAATCAGTTGTCTCCAGGCTATCTGTATCTAGCGTCTCACTTGTTTGGTGTCTAGCCTGGGCCCACTTGTACGCCTCCATCTAGTCTGCACCTACAACGCAATGTAAGTATTTACAGTATTTGGTTTTGTATCGCACGCAAGTAGTTAATCTCAAAAATAGCTTGGGGACTGCCCCTTCGTGCCTTGCTTAGTTGTTTTCCCCGGGAGTGAGATGTCTTGACCCGGGGACTGGTGAGCCAGTCAAGTTTATCTGTTTCTCCTAGATAAGAAAATTAACTCGGGGACTCGGTGTAGACCGAGTCTGCACATTTGTGCATAGTATTGCTGTTAGATTTAATTTCCGTCGTATGCTGGAACTAGTTTCCTCCGTTATTAGAATTAATGTTCCCGTCAATTATTCTTTATAAATATGCTTGAGCTAACATTAAAAGGTGGTATCGGTCTGCCGATGGAATATTCATCACCGAAACATATTGGTCATCTCGGATTCATCTCGGATTCATTATGGTTTAACAGCAAATCGCAAGTAATTCCTGGTATTGGCTTGCCGAATTATGAATGGCATATCTCCAAATCGCCGTTTATTTCGGCATGCAACTGTATCGCGGCATCATTCCATATCCCAGATCACCGTTTATTTCGGTTTGCCATAGTATCACGACATCATTCCATATCCCAGATCGTCGTTTATTCGGTTTGCCAGCGTATCATGGCATCATCCTGTATCCCAGATCACCATTTATGTTGGTTTGCAAAAGCCAACCTGCGAGATATGCCCATGCAAGCTTGTGTCGGCCCAGCTAATGCTGGTGACATGCGCCTTTGGTAATGCCCAGAGTGGCTGAAAACCGACATATGAGATATGCCCATGTCAATCCAGCTAAGGCTGTTGACATCTGATGTCGGTAAACGCCCAGAGTGGCTAAAAACCGACATACGAGATATGCCCATGTCAATTCAGCTCAGGCTGATGACATCCAACGTCGGTAAACACCCAAGGTGGCTGAAAACCGACATATGAGATATGTCCATGCAGGCTTATGTCGGTCCAGATAATACTGGCGACATTTGCCTTCGGTAATGCCCAAAGTTGCTAAAAACCGACATATGAGATATGTCCGTGCAGGTTATATGTCGGTCCAGTTAATGCTGGCGGCATGCGACTTTGGTAATGCCTAGAGTGGCTGAAAACCGACATATAATGGTGCCCATGCAGGCAGGATGTTGTGTATATGAAGGTTTTTTGGTATAGTTATTTGTTTTTGTAAGTCTGCGCGTGACTCTGCGAGTCCCCCGCAGCCTCGGGGAATAATGTCGGGGATGTAACCCCGGGTACCCCAGAGTTAATGGTTTTGTTGAGTTTATAGAGGTGGCAGCATATAGATAAAATGAGTTAAAAGAGAAGACATGAAAAGACGTTCTGGGCCGGCATTGTTGCTGCCCAGGCCGACATACCCGAGGATGGGCCGAGATTCATTTATCTCGGGTGGCCCGAGTTGCTCCAAGTCCTGGCTGGGCCGACACCAGCCCCAGCCTCGGATGGGCTGAAGTAGCACAGCCTCGGCGGGCCAAGGCAACATCACTTGGACCGATACTTCGGCAGCCTCGCCAGGCCGAGCTCGCTCCAATCTCGGGCCGAGGCCGAGATACTCCGGATCCTGGGCAGGCCGAATTCTTGGGCAGGCCGGATTGGGCCGTGGTTTATTTACCTCGGTTGGGCCACTGCCAACCTCTCCTGATCCCGGGCCACCTCCATCGCTCCTGCTTCGGTCGCGAGGCTAGGCCGGCTGTGCTTCACCTCGGACAGGCCGAGATCCCAGTATCTCGGGCCATGTTCCGCTCCAGCCATGCGTGACAGTGTGGCCACTCGACCGACATATCTCTTTGCTCGTTCGTTCCCTGTGTACTTCATCGACCGAGGCTATCCTGACGCCAGTGCCCCGTCTCCATCGCTTATTCGGATGTGACCGAGACCAAGCACTTCTTCCGAGTTACCACTGCATCGACGCTGCCAAGGTCTCCAGCGGTCCAGCAACTTCCTCGACGACTACAAGATACCCCTGCCACTTACCGAAGATCCCGGAGACAAGGGGATAGAGGACAAAAGTTATGACAAGGACAAGACAGGCCACGCCCATCCTGGACATGGCTACACTGCGCGGTACAGGATATCTGTGACGCCCAACAGTGTTGACAAGACCCCAGTAGTCACCTCAGCTACAGTGTATGTACAGTGTACAATGTATAGTGTCCCTTGTCTGTTTGTCCCCTCGCTTTTCCCCTGGGCCCCTATATAAAGGGCACCAGGGGGAAGAGGCGCAGGCAGCCACGCACGGGCGCACAGAGGCCCCTTGGCCTCATTTTCCCCCGTAGTGTTCTTCTTCTTCCTTGAGCACATCTCCATAGCTAGCTCCATACAGCTCGAGGAGCACTTGTACCAAACGTATACAGAGAGGAGAATACACCAAATAGGCTAGATGCTGCAGTAGGGGTTTTACCTCCTCACGAGGGCACCGAAGCAGGGTAAATCCGTGTGTTCATCTGTTCTTCCGTGTGCGTTGTACAGTGCACTATCCCTCCCTGAATTCTCTAGCGTCCATCGGCCCCAACATCAAGCCTACCCCTAGGCATCTGTTGTTTCATACGACGACATTTGACGTCGTCGGGATAATCGTGTACCGGGGTCACGGACCACTGAAATCTGTCATGGACCCGAAAACAATGGGTTATGGCCCACTAAAACGGCCAGAAAGGGCCAAAAATGACAAGTTTTGATGACATCAACAATTCGTGTACCGGGGTCACGAGCCACTGAAATCTTTCCTAGATCCCAAAACAGTGGGTTATAGCCCACGAAAATGGCCAGTAATGGCCAAAAATGACGAGTTTGACGATGTCGGTAAATACATTTCTCGGGGTCACGGGCCACGGAAATTGGTTCAGGACCCTGAACCAGTTGGTTATAGCACACGAGATTGGCCACAAATGGCCGAAAATGACTACTTTTGACGTCGTCGGGAAATTCATGTACCGGGGTCACGGGCCACCGAAATCTGACCTAGATCCCAAAACAGTGGGTTATAGCCACAAAAAAGACCAGAAATGCCTAGAAACGACTAATTTTGACGACGTCGGGAAATTCGTGTATCAGGGTCACGGGCAGTTGAAAACGGTCCCGAACCCCAAACAGTTGGTTATAGCCCACGAAAAAGACCAAAAATGGAAGAAAATGATGACTTTTGGCAACATCTTGAAATTCGTGTATCGGGGTCACGGGCCGTTGAAATCGGTCCCGCACCCCCAAAATAGTGGGGTATAGCCCACGAAAATGGCAAGAAATAGCTGGAAATGACGAGTTTTGACGACGTCAGAAAATCCGTGTATCAGTCTCATGGGCCAGAGAAATCGGTAAAGGACCTGAAAACAGTGGGTCATAGCCCATGAAAATGGCCTGAAATGGCCGAAAATGATACGTCAGGAAATACGTGTACCGGGGTCACGGGCCACTGAAATCGATCCAGGAACCCCAAACCAGTTGGTGATAGCCCACGAAAATGGCCAGAAATGGCCGAAAATGACTAGTTTTGACGTCGTCGGGAAATTCGTGTACCGGGGTCACGGGGCACTGAAATCTGTCCTGGACCCAAAAGCAGTGGTTATAGCCCACGAAAATGGCCAGAAAATGGCCGAAATTGACGAGTTTTGACAACGTCTTGAAATTCGTGTATCGGGGTCACGGGCCACTGAAATCGGTCCAGGACGCGAAAACAGTGGGTTATAGCCCATGAAAAAGGCCAGAAATGCCGAAAATGACGAGTTTTGACGATGTCGGGAAATACATTTATCGGGGTCACGAGCCACGGAAATCGGTTCAGGACCCTGAACCAGTTGGTTATAGCCCACGAAATTAGCCAGAAATGGCTGAAAATGACTACTTTTGACGTCATCAAGAAATTCGTGTACCTCGGTCACGGGCCACCGAAATTTGGCCTGGATTCCCAAACAGTGGGTTATAGCCAACGAAAATAACCAGAAATGCTCAAAAACGACTAATTTTGACGAAGTCGGGAAATTCGTGTATCAGGGTCACGGGCCGTTGAAAATGGTCCCGGACCCAAAACAATTGGTTATAGCCCATGAAAAAGGCAAAAAATGCACGAAAATGACAACTTTTGACAACGTCTTGAAATTTGTGTATGGGGTCACGAGCCGTTGAAATCGGTGTCAGGGGAATACTTTCTGGATTAACCCGCGGCCCAGTGCGATTTAACTTTCTCGCACGGACAAAGGCCCACTTGGGAGCAAGCCCAATATTGAACCGCCATAAGGGGAAAGTCTAGAAGACATATCCCGGAGGACGTGAAGACCAAGTAGTCTCCGAGTAGGCCTCTGTGGACGTATTCCTTATGGGGAAGTTTCCTTTTGTAACCTAGCGAGCCTCTGTGTATATAAAGAGGACTCGCAGGACTTAGAGCGGGTCAAGCTATCAAGCCCTAAACCCTAGCTCATACGGCGAGTACCAGATCGGATCGCCTCCATTGTAACACCTCGATTATCATATCAATACCAATCTAGGGTAGGCAGGAAGTAGGTCTTTTACCTCACATTGAGGGGGCCGAACCTGGGTAAATCTGTGTTGATCTTTGTTCCTGCGATCCCAAGCTCGGAGATGCTTGACTCGCGTAATCCCACACCTACGAAGTCATCTATGACACCTGACGTGACAAACCCACGACAGTTGGCGCCCACCGTGGGGCCTGCGGTCAAGAGCGTCACGTTCCGCGCAGGATCCATGAAGGGAGCTGAAGATCTTGTTGTTGGCCGCATCATCACGGTCAATGGCACACCCCTCATCGACGATTCAAGCTGGGGACCGGAAGCAGATTACTTGGAGACCGGCCACGTCATCCCCTTTGGATCCATCAACGTCTTCGTCGGCTTCATTGGCGGCGAGTCAGAGGATCCATCGCAACATGGCGACTCAGAAGAAGGAGTCGCGGTAACAGTGGACCAAGAAGAAGAATCTATCAACTACGAGTCGCTGCCTCTTGAAGACGAAGAAGGCCAATCCATTGAGTATGTCCTTGAGGAAAGGCTATGCGAAGGCCCTGTGGATAGTGGCTCGCCCTCTGTAGAAGATCGGCATGTTGAAGGGGTCTACAGGACCACAGAAGCGGACGAAGGGCTGGGCATGCCACCAGGCAGCTTAGCCCCCACACCGCCGGAAGCAACAGAACAAGCCGCGCTAGACGCATCTGGAGTCGCGGCATCCGCCGCGATGACGCCAGGAGTCGCGGCCTCAGGAGTCGCAAACAGAGAAACTCCACTGGAGTCGCGCCTGCGGAATCAGGGTCAAGGGTAGCCCCCAATGCAGCGGTCACGCCGCCACAAGGAAGCGTGTTGCTTACGCCGATATCTGCGGTTAACGCGGCTGCTAGGGTAACAGAATTGGAGGCTACCAGGATCGGGCTATATGATGAAGTCCAGAGAATCGCGGATGAGAGAGCCAGGCTGGCGCGAGAGGAACAGCGCCTCCAACAGGAGCAACTGCGACTCATCGAGGAAACCAATACTCTGCAAGGAATACAGGCCACCTTGCCACACAGACGCCACGCGAGTCGCCTGCAGCCAGGAACAGTAAACCCTATGGAGTTGTTCCAATCGCCTACCGCTGAACCAGCAATTGCGATCCCATCAGTCGCCACCAATACAGCGCACCCGGTCGCATGGTCAGGGGTCGCACAACCTTCAGTCGCGGTACCACACACATGGCACCATCTGCCATGGTTATGCGGTCCGTGGCCCCGTTAGCTGCGCCGCGGTTCAAGCAATCGCTGTACCATCAATCGTACCAGCGGTTCCATCCTTCGCAGCACCAAGAGCAGCAGAGATACCTGGATCAAGGGCCATAGTGCAGGCTAACAACAGGGCCATGATGCCCCCGCCATTGACGCAGCCAACCTTTGTTCAGCAGTCGCCACAGCAGCCTCAAAGGTTCCACACGCCGCAAGGGCATTATGTTAGCCCAGTGGAGAATCTCTTTGCGGCCACAAACATCTTGGCCAGGTTAGCGCCAGCAGGAAACACGCCAATGGACAGAGAGGCACGGCGTGCCATTGAGATGCTGAGCACAGCAGTAATACAGCAGGCAAATATGTCCGAACACGCAGGACGGCTGCACTCCACCCCTTACAATAGCAGAGCAACGGCGGAGAGAAGCATCCACGCGGAGTCACCACACGTTGCGACTTCGAGTTCGGCTAGGCGACAAAGGGAAGATCAACCTGCGGCTCAAAATCAACCTCAGCAAGTTCAACCCATAGAGGTTGTGCAGCCGGCGCGGCGGCTAATCCAATAGGAAGACCAGCTTCGTCCAACCTATCGTCGCGACTCAAAGGCCCAGTCTGTTTCAGCGAAAGAATCAGGTCTGAACCGTTTCCTGCAGATTTCAAAGGGCCTCGCAAGGTCGCCAACTACAACGCAAGCATGGACCCTGTTACTTGGCTCAACAATTACGAGATGGGCATGAGCATCCTAAACGCATCCGAAGAGATCTGCGCACGTTACCTAAACATGATGTTAGAAGGCGCAGCTCACATATGGCTGCAAAATTTGCCACCAAATTCAATAAACTCTTGGGATGAGATGAAGGAAGCTTTTATCAAGAATTTCCAAGGAACATGCAAGCGACTCTGCAGCATAGAGGACCTTGAGCGTTGTGTACAGAAGGAAGGCGAGTCGAGTCGCCACTGGATGAGAAGGGTCGCCGAGATCATACATTCCTCAGATAACATACCACCCAGTTCAGCAGTCCTTGTCATGGAGAAGAATTGCAAATTTGAGCCGCTAGTCCACAAACTAGGTCGCATGAAGGATAAAGTCAAGAGCCTAAGCGAGGTAATGGCGGCGGCCAACAAGTATGCTAGCTCGGATAAAACCAGGGACGCATCTGATGGGGAGGAAGAGGAAAACACTGGCAAGGGAAAGAAGGCCAGTAGCAAGCCTCAACAACAGCAAGCTAGCAATGCCAATGCGAGTTATAACAAGCGCAAAAACGAGGAAGGAAACTCAGGGTTAGTCGCAAATACGAACACTCGTTACAAACAAAGCAGCGGCAGAGGAAGGAATTTTCACCCAGTTAATTTGGAAGAGGTTTTCAACCGCCCCTGCGACATCCATATAGGAAAAGATGGGAAACCACCCAACCACACGAAGGCACAGTGTTATCATTACAAAAAGTGGAAGGATGGACAACCACTCAACACAAAACAATCATCAAAACAACGAGGGAGGTAACCACGGCGGAGGCAATAACAGCAACAACGCCGTCCCAAATCCGCAGCCAGATCAGCCACAGTTCCCAAAACAGTTAGGTCAGTATCATACCATTGTGGTGAATACTTCAAGGAGGGAACAAAAGCTGCGACGACGCAATCAGGCTGTTAATGCCATAGTACCAGCCGTCCCACAGTGGCTAAAGTGGTCCGAGCAGCCAGTAGTTTGGAGCCGCGAGGATCACCCAGGAGAAATAAATGAAGAGGGAAAACTCGCGCTGGTGGTTGCCCCTCAAGTCGCAGGGTACAAGTTGAGCAAAGTACTGATGGATGGAGGCAGCAGCATCAATATATTATACTATGAAACCTTCAAAAGAATGAACCTCCAAGAAAAGCAGCTACACCCATCAAGAACAACGTTTCACGGTGTCGTGCCAGGCATATCAGCTCAGCCATTGGGGCGAATCAACTTGGAGGTCGCCTTTGGGACACAAAGCAACTTCAGGAGCGAGTACATTTGGTTCGAGGTTGTAGATTTCCAGAGCCCGTATCATGCGCTGTTTGGCAGAGAAGCATTCGCAAAGTTTATGGCTAGGCCGTGCTATGTGTACCTAAAGCTTAAAATACCAGGCCCCAGGGGAGTCATCACCATCAATGGCGACAAAAGAATAGCTCAAGAATGCGAAGAAGGCGACAAGGCCATGGCCAGAGCAGCTTGCATCGCAGAGAGCGCGCCCATGCACGAGTCGCAGGAGAATTTTGATGACATCGTGAAGGCTAAGAGGCACCTGCCTGACTTGCGACTTCAGATTACGGCCGCAAGGGAGGCAAGGAAGTCAAAGGCTACAAGCCATCCAATAAGGACACATCCCAGGCATTGCGAGTTGCCATCAGCAGCCGCAACAAAATTATTAAGAGTTTACATCATCAAGCTGGCCACTCAGGGCTAAAAAACTTCACTTCTGATCGCCACCTAGGCGCGATCGACCCAATTCTGGTCGCCACTCAGGCGCGACCGACCCAATGTAACACTCTGATCGCCACCTAGGCGCGATCGACCCAATTCTGGTCGCCACTCAGGCGCGACCGACCCATGTAACACTCTGATCGCCACCTAGGCGCGATCGACCCAATTCTGGTCGCCACTCAGGCGCGACCGACCCATGTAACATCTCTGGTTGCCACCTAGGCGCAACCGACCCAAGCATCACTTCTGGTCGCCACCTAGGCGCGACCGACCCTATGTATCATATAATGATTCTGAAATAAAGCATCTCAAACTACCAATTGAGCTGTGAGTCTTTTATTTTTTAATCATTGGTCCCTTGGGGGTGCGGCAGCTTTTTAGCGCGGCCTATTCCTTGGGATCGCCAAACAAGTGGCATTTATCGTGATTATACTCAACCTCTCTTGGATGCGACTTGCACTATGCGGCCAAAGTACTGGGGGTGCGGCGTCAATCGAGTTTGATTGCCTATCATGGCCGCTCTCGACCCTGAACACGCACTTTTTACCTGGGAAATACTGAGCCGCGCAAGGGCCTAAGTGAGGAAAAACCGAGACAAATCATAAGGACCAGCCTATTGGTCGAAACATGTACTGCTGAGAGTACTTAAGCAAACCATAATATTGTCTTATGACACATAAATTCTAACAATTATTACAGGCCGCTAAGGGCCAAGATCATCAAACCATTGTTTTCTTCTTCACTTGTGCGCAGCTTTTGGCCGGTGGGAAGGAGGAACAGGCGGCTTACCAAGCTTGCCAGAAGGAGCAATCGCAGGCTCGCTGGAGGGCTCTTCAGTCGCGGGCTTGGGGGCTGCAGAGCTGGATACGCCTGGAGAGGGGTTCTTTTCCTGCGGAATCACCGCACTGGATGACGGAGCGGGTAACTTCTCCCATCTGCTTCCATCTGCATTATACTTGCCCATATAGGTCGCAAGATCTATCCCCTCCACCAGTTCAGTCGCGTGGCCGCGCATATCCTTCCAAGTCGCATATTCTGAGGCCGTCAGTTCGGTGCCATCCACCTTCTTCGAGGGCCTACCTTTTGCAACCTTGGCAGCATCAAAAGAAGGATAGTATGTCTTGGCCAAAGCAAGAACATGAGCCGCGCCGGTGCGAGCTGAGGACTCCTTCCAGTCCAAAAAGAACTGAGGCGCCCTAAGCAGTCTTTTTAGCAGCCCTTCAGAATCACCGGGGACTGGCTTGGTCGGCAGCAGGCACTTAGACAGTGATTTCATGGCATCACAAGTTCTTCGCGAAAAATCGCGGATATACTCCAGCTGTTCTTGAGTACTGCCGCGCTGCTCCTTGGCATCTTCACCTACATCGAGGCATGTCTCCGTCAGCTCTACAACATACAGGCAAAGATAGTAGAGAAAACAGATGCAGATATGAGTCGCAACACATACCAGTTAACTCTTGAGTCATGATGCACACTTTGGCGTGGACAAGGTTATGGGCATCAGAAACTTTTTCAACTTTTTCTCAAGCTCGCCAATGGAAACAGCCTTAAGCCTTGCGTCCTCGTTGGCATCAGCAATGGCGTCTTTCTGAGCACTGACTTGGAGGTCCAGCTGCTGGACCCTCTCTTGGAACTTCTCTTCAACAGTTTTAAGCCGCAGCTCGGTGGCTTTGGCTTGCTCAGATAACTTGAAGCTTTCATCAGATAGCTCGCCCATCCTGGTTTCCCTCTTCTTCAGCTCAGCGTCACGCTGGCCAAGGAGCTCGCGCAGCCTCTCCAGTTCAGAGGGAGTATCCCCCAGCTGCTTTTCCAAGGCGAGTTTGGCAGCTGTTATGGAGCTTAGTTCCTCCTACAAAGGGTACATCAGTTAGTAAGTATATATCAACAGCTAAAAGAGAAGCATCAAGTCTCCCTTTACAGTCAAAGAAGAAACTTGATCCTTGGGGGCTAGAGACAGATAACTGGAGATAGAAGTTTACCTTATAAGCCGCAGACAGGTCAGACAGTGCCTTGCGGAGCTCCATGGCTTGCTTGTCATTTGAGGCAATGATAGCCTCTGACAGTCTCTCAGCGCGGCTTGTGGAGGAGGAAGAAGCAACCTCAGCACGCAGAATTGGCGACCGCAGGCTGTCTGCCGCTGGCGACTCAATCACTGGCGCATCAGCATCCTTGGCCATTACATCTATGGAGGAGGGGTTGACCTTCTCCACGTCCTGGATCATAAGGGGATCCGTTCTATCCTCCAGAGCCACCTCTTGGGTGGCTGTGTCAAGAACAGGGACCGTGGCCAGGTCATCAGTGGTGGCCACGCCCTCTACCATGGCGGTATGAGCCGCAGGTGATAAACGCGGCTCAACCGCGGTTCCAGGCTCAGCCGCGGGTTTAGCCGCACTTCTGCAAAAAGCAAGGGCATTGTGTGAAGAAGAAGCACATAAGCCAGAATAAAAGTATTATAAGCACAGGAAAAGTCACTAACTCTGGAGCCATCTTCACAAAGGCCATAAGTTCGCCGCTTGACGGTGAGGACAGGCCTTGGGTCCCAGAATCTACGAGCAGAAGTTTTGCGTGTCAGTAGAGGAAAAAGAATAAGCATTCAAGATGACAAGACAACAGAAATTACCAGAGTGGGGACCCATGTCTTCTTCAGCAGAGGCGGTGGCTTTGAAAGCACGCCTGGCAGCAGGATCGCGCCCGTAGCAGGCTTGCGACGCTTCGTGGCCTCAGGGTTTCCAGAGCATCAAGCTCTGGCCCTCACGAGATAGCCTCTTGGAGGCTCTACGGGGAGTTGGTCCAGCCGCGGCAACAGAACTCGCGGCTGGCACTGGACTGTCATCCTCGTCCAGTTCAGTCTCTTCACCTCTGAGGCCGCAGAGGCGACAGAGGGATATCAGCAGTTTCGCTGCCCTCTAGAGTGGGCAGCAACTTCTTTCGTGCGGCACGCTTGGGAGCAGCAGTGCCGGCGACGGTCGCAGGCAGCGACCAGTAATTCTCATCAGCCTGGATCAGGAAGATATAAGTTGCAGTATTAAGAAAGGAATGCGACTCAACTACGAAGGCGAAAAGACAGAGAAGAGGAGTTACCTCAAAAGGCTTGTTGTTAACACTGAAAGGGGCAAGCCCCACCTTATCGAAGGAGATGTCCTTCTCCTCAGTCACGCGGGTGACAAATTCCACCCAATCCTCAGGCCTCCAGTCCGAAGCCTTGATACGATCGACGTCAGCAGAGGTGCCTGTGCACTCAAGGAAGGATCGCTGTCGTGGACTCACGGGCTGAATGCGCCATTTGGTCCAGCAAGAGAGAAGATCAAGGCCAGTAAGACCATGACCTATTAAGGCGCGGACCTTGATCAGCGACTCATTGATGAAGGGCATGGCCGAGTCGCGGGGTTTTGATTTCAGTGCCTCGGTAGGCACGAAGAGGGTGTTAGACCAGGAGGGAAGGCGAGTTTCGCCCTCCGGTGAAGTATCTTGGCAATAGAAGAAAGATTTTTGCCAAGCCCTGGGTCGATTCGCCAGGGCTAGCTTGGGAAGGCAAGAGTTTCTATGGCGTTGAAGAGAGATGGCGCCGACCTGAACGTAGGCGCCACCCTTGGAGACAAGTTGGCTGTTGCAGGTGAAAGAGGCCAGCCACAGATCGATGTTGGGGGCTATGCCAAGATAGTCCTCGCACAGCACATGAAAATTGCTCACCTGGAGCATTGAGTTGGGCCCGATGTCGTGAAGACGGAGGCCTAGGCGTTGCAGCAAATTGCGGAAGAAGGGAGAACCTGGCGGCGTGAATCCACGCTCCACGTGCTCCACGAACATCACCAGCTCGTTGGGCTTGGGGCGCGGCTCGATTTCATCGCCTGGCGCCCGCCAGACGCCGTCCTCCTTCGGCGGCAAGAAGCCAGCCTCGGCCAGATCTGCAAGAGTTTCCTCCGTTACCCAGGATCCTTCCCAGTTGCAGGAGATCCTGCGCTTATCGTCAGATGGCTTCGCCTTGGGCGCCATTGCGAAGGGGAGATTGGATTGGGGAACTAGGCTCGGGTCGAGGAAGAAGACGGCGCGGCTAGGGATGAGGAGATTGCAAGGGCAAGTGGATAATGACCTAGGTGGCCGCAGCTTATAACTGAAGGGGCCCGCAACTAACGGCACTATCTGCGCTCGCAACCAACGGCACAATTTGCGCCCGCAAAACGAGTAACGGTCCGCAATTAAAGGAAACAGAATATTTCCAGAAGGGGAGATGAGTCGCGCAGATAAGTCACAGCTCTGAATCGCATAAGTCAGGAGATTGGTCAGAACGTTTGCAGTGCGGCTCAGAGACCATTTCAAGAGGTCAGAAGATTCTCACCGTAAAGTCCTAACCAATCTTGGGGGCTAATGTCGGGGGAATACTTTCTGGATTAACCCGCGGCCCAGTGCGACTTAACTTACTCGCACGGACAAAGGCCCACTTGGGAGCAAGCCCAATATTGAACCGCCATAAGGGGAAAGATCTAGAAGACATATCCCGGAGGACGTGAAGACCAAGTAGTCTCCGAGTAGGCCTCTGTGGATGTATTCCTTATGGGGAAGTTTCCTTTTGTAACCTAGCGAGCCTCTGTGTATATAAAGAGGACTCGCAGGACTTAGAGCGGGTCAAGCTATCAAGCCCTAAACCCTAGCTCATACGGCGAGTACCAGATCGGATCGCCTCCATTGTAACACCTCGATTATCATATCAATACCAATCTAGGGTAGGCAGGAAGTAGGTCTTTTACCTCACATTGAGGGGGCCGAACCTGGGTAAATCTGTGTTGATCTTTGTTCCTGCGATCCCAAGCTCGGAGATGCTTGACTCGCGTAATCCCACACCTACGAAGTCATCTATGACACCTGACGTGACAAACCCACGACAATCGGTTAGGACCCCAAAAGAGTGGGGTATAGACCATGAAAATGGAAAGAAATAGCTGGAAATGACGAGTTTTGACGACGTCAGGAAATTCGTTTATCGGGGTCACGGGCCACAGAAATCGGTCCAGGACCTGAAAACAGTTGGTTATTGCCCACCAGAAATGGCCGAAAATGATGAGTTTTGACGATGTCGGGAAATACGTGTATCGGGGTCACGCGCCTCGGAAATTGGTCCAGGAACCCAAACCAATTGGTCATAGCCCACGAAAATGGCCAGAAATGCCGAAAATGACTACTTTTGACGTCGTCCGGAAATTCGTGTACCGGGGTCACGGGGCACTGAAATCTGTCCTGGACCCGAAATATGGTCACGGCTATCATGGTCACGGGTCGTTATTGCCCACGAAAATGGCCAGAAATAGCCGAAAATGACGAGTTTTGCCGATGTCGAGAAATTCGTGTATCGGGCTCACGGGCCACGGAAATCGGTTCAGGACCCCAAACCTGTGGGTTATAGCCCACGAAAATGGCCAGAAATGGCCGAAAATGACGAGTTTTGACAACATCGGGAAATTCGTGTACCGGAGTCATGGGCCACTGAAATATTTCTTGGATCCTAAAACAGTGGGTTATAATAGCCCACGAAAATGGCCAGAAATGACCGAAAATGACAAGTTTTGATGACGTCGGGAAATTCGTGTATCGGGGTCACGGGCCACTGAAATCGGTCCAGGACGATAAAACAGTGGGTTATTGACGAGGGGTGTCCTCGGCAATACCCATGGTAAGGTACCTAGGGCTAGAGTTTTGAGGTAGAGAACGCGTAATGTTAGTAGAATCGTCGGCTGGCAAGCGGGATTTACCTAGGTTTAGGGCCCTCGACTGATGTAACACCCCTACTTCCTGCCTGTCTATATTGATTGTGGACTATGATGCGGTTACAAGGGTCTAGCAAGGTTTGACCTCGCTAGGGTTTGAGGGCTATGGTGTTGCGTGACCTTGATCGGACACCCTCCCAACACTTATATAGGGGGCTGGGTCTCGGGTACGTAACCGACTAGGTTTTTACAGATCAGGAAACTACAACCGACTATGCCTAACTTGGGAAGCAATCTTCGTCTTAGGCCTCCCTTGCTGGGTTTCATCGGGCTGTCGACAATTGGGCTTTAGTCATCACGTGGACCAGGTACCCTCATGGTAGGGTACCCGTTTGGTATAACCTCGTCATTAGCCCCCGAGTGCTTGGCTGACTCGAAGAATCAGGCATGGACTCCCTCGAAAGTGCACGTCCCATGCTTATGCCTATGCTTTATGTCTCATATCTAAATTTCAACTGAGATTTGTGTGTTTTGACAAAGGATCATAGCTTAGTAGGCCTGGATTTACTTGATGGATCAAGACCAGTTAACTGCCCATTTGGGCAAAACCTTACCAGCTTTCAATCAAATTCGAGCCCTTGGGCTCGAACCTGGAACATACTGGACAGATTCGACTCGGGCCGTTGAGGTCATACTGAATCGTTCTGCAGTTGTTTATTTGCTACCTAGCGCATCCACCAGGATTTTCATCATGTCTGCTGACACGGATAATTTTTAAGGACTCGCACTGCCAGAGTGGTCCTCAGCCCAGCTCGACTGATCGGCGGGTCTTACCTTTGCATTTCTTGCATGCAGCATCCGAGTCATTTGCGACTCACGTTACTCGGGCATTTTATGGAATATGCTCTTTGGCAATTTTTTATTTTGCATTTTTGACTGAGTCGGATCTGTTCATCGACTACATTTGAATCTATCGGGTGCGCGACAGCGCTCCTGATGGGAGTAGCCCCCGAGATTGTGCTTTATTACTTGTAATGGAGGATAATCTCGAATTCCATGATATCCTGCGCATATTAGTAGAAGAAATTTTTGATACGCTCCTGATGGGAGTAATATATTATACTCGATAGAATGTCGAGTGTACCACGTCATCTTAGTCGACAGACGTTGCACACCTTTCATTCCCGCTTTAGTCGAACTACTTTTGCCTTCCACAATTTGCTTGATAAGTGACGTCATGCATGACGCTTTTGGCGTGCATGCAGAATTTTGACAAGACCTGTCTGTGTGGGCCTGTTGTTAGGATTTGACCACCGAGGACGCCGCTTCGGTTCCGATTTGACCGGACGTGGCGGAAATTTCGCCGCGTAATAATAACTTCCTCCTTTTACGTGCGAAGTGGGCGGAGTGGCCTGCAATGGTTGTTCTCCAGCCACGCCACGTGTCTCACATATCGTTTATAGATGGCCGAGATTGCTTTGCTCGTTGGGGTAAATACAGATCTCTTTTCTGCAGAAATTTTTACTCTGTCATTTGCTTCCTCTGCTTTCGTCTTCCTCCTCGCGCCCCTTTCTTGCCACCGCTCATCAAAACCTCCGCTCCACCCACCTTTCGCCATGGGGAAGCCTTCGAAGCGCGGTGCCACTAGACGTCCCCACCTACCCAGACCTCTCCCTTGGCCGCTCCTCCGTTGGCTTCACTTCCTCCGGCAGCTTCGAGTACGGCTACTCGCTTTGGAGTTCTGCGCATTGGTGCTGAACCCGAATCTGACGAGGATGAGCCTAAGTATGCTTCCTCTTATGCTTATCTTTTGTGTTTCCCTTGCTTTCTTATTTATGTTTGTCTTTATGCTACTTCTGATTTTTTGCACAGATCTGTGGACAGGCAGTTGTCTCCTCGCGTAACCACGGTTGTGTCGAATGTGGTTTCGCCTAAGACCACTCCAGAAGCTGCTCCGCCCACCACTGACATGGTGATTGCTGAAGCGACTATGGACAAGGCTGTTGTGCCTCCGGTTGCTGAAGCTTCCTCCTCGAAGCCCACATCCTGGACTGAGCATGTAAGCTTTCCTCTCCGTACTCCGCACTCGAATATTGGTGCAAGTAATAAATGTGATTTGTACGAGTTTTGTAGCCGATCTTTGCCAATATGGCCACCTGGGGCCAAGCTTACGTCCAGATGGAGCAAGAAAGGGACTCCCTTCTCTCGCGCTCAACTGAACTTGCCAGTAAGTTTTGCTCATTTATGACAAGGTTCGAATCCGCTTTAACTTTTTGGTTTATGATTGAGTTGCATGTACTTTAACTCAGGTGACAAGAAATCAGCTGAGAAAGAAGTGGAGGACTTGAAGAAACAGGTGAAGGACCTGGAGGCGCAGCTTACTGCCCAGCGAGCCAGCTCGAAAAAGGCACTTGAAGATGCACAAGCTGCTGTTGCGCTTCGCGAGAAAGAGTACGCTGCACGCCTCTCGACACTCGCCCGAGCCGCCGGAGGTTAGCAAAAACTTTTCTGTCTACCATCTTCTTGTGGATTTCGAGTATTTTTCAATGATACGCCGTTTATCTGATTTCTTTTTGAAGGAATTGCTGACATGTCCACTCCAGTGAATACTGCGAGTGGACCTTTACCCTTCAACCAAGCTGTCTCCGAGCTAGAGTCTGCGACTGCGAAGGCACTGGGCACTTTGAACAGCTTGACAAGCACTCTTGGCGCCATTCACTCGGAAGTGCTTCCATCCGACGCGGTTCCTACGACTGCCCAAGGATTTGCTGATGCTCTTGGCCCTGGCTCCTCTACCATGGCGGAGTTTGCTCGCGAGCTTACGGTACGTGGCTTAGAGTATACTCTCAAGCTTCTACTAGGACACGGCGTAGTGGCCGAGTATGAGTCTGCTATGACTGACTTCCCTAAAAAGCCAGATGGGAAGGCAGTTTCTTTGAAGGGTATTAATGACACAGCTGTGCGACTGGCCGAAGCTTGCATATCTACTATGGAGCGCAGATCAGCTGCAATTATTGCTCAGTCGTAGGCGCATAGGTCTAGGTCCGAGTCGATGTCGCGCGCTTAGGACATCTGCTCTTTTTCATGGCTTGTAAATATGACTCGCACCAATTGAGTGTGCTTTTGCTACTTCTGTCCAGCCGAATGTTATGTTATAAGTACTTGTTCCTGTTTTGAGTGTTTTCCTTGGCAATTCCTTTGATCTGTATCATGTCCTGAAGTTTCCTTCGTTTTTGATCTTGACAGCCAGTAGACCCTAACTCGGTCAAGTCCTCGCAACCCTGGGTTGACACTCGATCGCCGGCCCAAGTAAAAAACGAAGCTAGGGTACTGGCTTTTGCAAAGAACAAGGTGGTACAACTGACCCAAGAGCTAAAAAACACCCAAGCCGAGTTGAAAATGCTCCAGGGAAACCAGCGTTTGCCACTCAGCGAGAGGGTTATGTACTCGCCGAAGTAGAGATTGTGAACAGTCAACTGGACGGTAAGGATTGCCCTTTTGCATGATGCGTTAGTTGTTAAACTCTTTGTTGCACTTACTCGACTTGCTTGCTGCAGTTTTTGTGCAAAGCTTCAAAGAAGAAGAAGAGTGTGTGAATGAACACCTAGACAACGCGACTAACAACCCTACTATGGGCCGACAACAATTTTGGATGGACATGTATCATGCCTGCAAGTTGGCCACTCTGAAGGATCGAGTGTTCCGCGGTGCAATTTTACTCGAGCGATGCAGGGCAGCATTTTTGCGGATCAACTACTACATGTTGCCAACTGGACTGCAGTCACAAGGAATCCATGCCCTAGTTGATCTGTTCCAATCTATTGACTCTATCCGAGACGCGATAACTCGAAAGGTTTTTCTTGGAGCAAATGCTGCGCTGGCTTACGTCCGCAGCCGAAAACCAAACCTGCAGCTTCCTCCTCCTGCGATTGGCTCGCAGCTTGATCAGTCGTATTTAGATGGGACTGTAGATGCAACCAACATGCTGGTGGAGCGATTGTATGATCAGATTATTGGCTCGAACCTGCCTATGAAGGATGAGCCTATGTAAATTTGATGCTTTTGTATAGTTCAATGTATAAAGATGTGCAGCCCCCGAGCCTGTTGAGCGGGGTATTTGTAAAAAATGCTTATTTAGCTACGTAATTACCCAGCCCCGAGCCTGTCGAGTGGGTGGTTTAAAGTAACCTTTTTTTTAATCTATGTTTCTTACAGCCCCCGAGCATGTCGAGTGGGGTGTATGAGATAACATTGTTTGAACCTACGTCTCTTCCAGCCCCCGAGCCTGTTGAGTGGGGTGTATGAGATAAACGATTTTTTCTAACTTATGTACTTTGCCAGCCCCCGAGCATGTCGAGTGGGGTGTATTAGCTTTGCCTTGGTTCACCGTCGGTTGTTTCTGCCTTTTGAGTAATCAAATTCTTCTTTTCGAAAATACAACTTTTGCTGCCAGTGTTGTTTAAGTTTTTGTCCTCGGGTATGGCTGAGTTTTTACGGCCCAGCCCCGAGTACTCGGGTGGGGTGTGATTTTGTTATGATTTGCGAGAAGGATTTTATGATCGTCAGTTATGGAGACATAAGAAAATATGCGAACAACTCATAGAGGAACATCCTTTTTATTCAAAATATAGACCAGCGGGCCACCTCATTAAAAACCTTCCAGTCCCCTTAGGTACCCTGGTAAGGGAAAGAGTGCGTCTGAAACCTGCTGGCTGTTTGACATTGTGCTCTATTACATGTGTCGACTAGGAGTCTAAGCGTAGAAGCGACGCAAGTGCGCCACATTCCATGGGTTATTTGATACCTCTCCTGTCTTCGCGTGCTTCAGTCGATAGGCACCACCGTCGATGACCTCCGTAATGATGAAGGGTCCTTCCCATGGAGATGCAAGTTTGTGCACCTTCTTCTGCTTCAGTCGAAGTACCAAATCTCCTACGATGAAGAACCTCGTACGTAGTCGACGTCTGTGGTAGTTGCGAAGATCCTGCTGGTAGACAGCTGTGCGGGCAAGAGCCGTATTGCGTGCTTCTTCGAGTAGATCGGCAGAGTCTTTGAGTGACTCGTTTGCGTCATCTTCGTCGTATGCTTCTACCCGAGGTGCGCTGAACTTTACCTCTGGTGGCAGTACTGCCTCTGCACCATAGACCATAAAGAACGGTGTGAACTGGGTCGAGGCGTTCGGAGTTATGCGTAAACTCCATAGTACCGCTTGGAGCTCATCGACCCAGGCACCCACAGCCCTTTTGAGTGGCACCAGCAATCTTTTCTTGATGCCCGTGCACACGAGACCATTGGCCTTTTCTACTTGCCCGTTGGACTGTGGGTGCGCCACCGTGCATACTTGAGCGTGATATTCCACTCTTTGCAGAAGGAGCGAAATTCCTCAGCTATGAAGTTTGTGCCGTTATCCGTGATGATGATATTCGGGACACCGAAGCGATACACGATAGATCTTATGAAATTGACTGCTGTAGCGGCAGTCGAGCTTGTGATGGGAACTGCTTCGTTCCACTTTGTGAATTTGTCCACCGCCACCAGTAGGTGAGTATGTCCTCCCGGTGAAGATTTTTTGAGTGGTCCCACCATATCGAGCCCCCATTGGGCGAAAGGCCACGCTAGTGGTATGGTTTTTAACGCCGATGCGGGTGCATGAGTTTGGTGGCAAATTTTTGACACCCGATGCATATTTTGACTATGTCTTCCGCGTCTTTGAGTGTTGTTGGCCAGTAAAACCCTGCTCGAAGGCTTTGGCTACGAGTGATCGACTCCTAGCGTGATGCCCACAGGTACCTGCATGGATATCACGGAGTATTGCTTTGCCATCCTCAAAGTCGATGCATCTTTGAAACATACCTGAGACGCTGCGTTTGTACAACTCACCGTTAATTATGGTGTATGCTTTGGATCGTCGAGTGACTCGTCGGGCGTCTGTTGTGTCTTCGGGTAGCTCGTCGCGGAGCATGTATGCCAAGAAGGGTTGAGTCCATGCTGGTATCACCAGGTCACCATGGCTTAAGAATACTTCGACTGGTGGATCATCTATACTAGGTGCTTTACCCTTTGATGCAGCAGGCGAAGCGGGCGGAGGCCGCTGTGGTTTGATGGACCTGTGCTCGATGCGCTCTAAGAAGACACCTGGTGGAATTTGTGCTTTAGTTGAACCAATGTTGGCTAACCTGTCTGCTTCTTCGTTACTTTCTCGCCCAATGTGCCGTAGCTCGCATCCATCGAATCCACCCTCCAACGTGTTGTAGAAATCTCGATATGCGATCATGTTGTCGGCTATGGCATCACAGGCTTTCATCGTTTGCTGCACCACTAGGTTAGAGTCACCATAGATCATCAGTCGAGTGCATCCTAGCGCTTTGGCCATTCGCATGCCATGGATCAGGCCTTCATATTCTGCTTCGCTGTTGGACGGGAACTCGAAATCCATCTGCAAAACGTAGCAGAGTTTGTCGCCCTTGGGTGATATGAGTATGACGCTTGCGCCTGCGCCTTCATTTTTCTTGGACCCATCAAAGTACATTGTCCAGGAGTTAGATACATCAGGAACTCCTGGCAGTTGAGCTTCGATCCACTCGGTTGTGAAGTAGGTAAGACTTGTGCTTTGATGGCCTTCGGGTAATCATACGTGATTCCTAGTGGCCCTAGCTCGATGAGCCACTTTGCTACTCGCCTAGTTGCGTTGGGGTTTGTGAGAATGTCACCAATTGCAGATTTACTTAACACTGTTATTGGGTGCTCCGTGAAGTAATGGCGCAGCTTCCTAGAGGTCATGAAAACAGCGTATGCCAGCTTTTGAAAGTGCGGGTACCGCTCTTTGGACGCGGAGAGGACTTCGCTGACGTAATAGACTGGCCTTTGCACACTTTGAGCTTTTCCCTCCTCCGTGCGCTCGACTACCAAGACTGTACTTACCACTCGATTGGTGGCGAGACGTACAGGTACAATGGCTCTTTTTCTCTGGGCGCCGCCAGTATTGGAGGATTTGTGAGGAGTCGCTTGAGCTCAACGAAGGCTGCTTCAGCTTCGTCCGTCCACTCGAACTTGTCTGCTTTCTTCATCAGTCGATAAAGCGGTAATGTTTTTCGCCTAGTTTGCTGATGAAGCGACTGAGTGCTGCTACTCGACCTGCTAATTGTTGCACTTCGTAGAGCTTTGTAGGCCTTTGCATGGTGAGTATGGCATGTATCTTCTCGGATTTGCTTCGATTCTGCGTGCTGACACCAAGTACCCCAAAAGTTCTCCAGCTGGGACACCAAATGTACACTTATCTGGGTTGAGCTTGATGTTGTAGCTTTTGAATTGTCGAAGGTTTCGCGTAGGTCTGCGAGTAATGTCCCTTCCTCCTTCGACTTGATCACTATGTCATCTACATATACTTCGACATTATGACCAATTTGCTTCTTCAAGCAGTTTTGCATCATACGCTGGTATGTAGCACCTGCGTTCTTGAGCCCGAAGGGCATTGTGGTGTAACAGTATACTCTGAGTGGAGTTGTGAATGTTGTTTTTTCTTCGTCTTCGACTTTCATCCGTATCTGGTGGTACCCCGAGTATGCGTCCAGAAAGGACAAACGCGCACATCCTGCAGTGGAGTCGATGATCTGATCGATTCGCGGAAGTGGAAAGTGATCCTTGGGGCAACACTTGTTGAGCCCCGTAAAGTCTATGCACATCCGAAGAGCTGCTATTTTCTTCTTCTCGATGAGCACTGGGTTGGCCACCCAATCTGACTTCTTGATTTCTCGAATGAAGTTTGCTTTGAGTAACCTGTCGACTTCCTTCTCTATAGCTTCTCTTTTGGGACCGGCGACACGACGTGTTGCCTGCTTAACTGGCCTTGCGCCTGCAGTAAGTTGAAGAGAGTGCTCGGCGAATTTCCTGGGAATACCTGGCATGTCGGCTGGGCACCATGCAAATATATCCCAGTACTCACGGAGAAATTCAACGAGCGCGCTTTCCGATGCGGGAGGCAGGCTTGTGGACACCCGAACTGTCTTTGACGGATCAGTCGGGTGGACCTGGTGCTTCCTTATGTCATCTGTGGCACTGAATGCCCTGTCGACTGCTTGCTTCTTGTGCTCAGGCATGAGTGTATGGTCATTGGTGATAGAAAGATCTTCAAAGGTTGCTCCATACCGAACATCTCGAGATCTTGCTGAAATCTCGGTCGCAAGCATCGGACCTTTGGAAGTTCCCAGTGACTGTGATGACTCCCTTGGGTCCTGGCATCTTCAACTTGAGGTATGCGTAATGTGGCACTGCCATGAATCTAGCAAACATTGGGGGTCCCAATATGGCGTGGTACTGTGACTTCCAGTCGACAACTCGAACTCAATCGATTCTGTTCTGAAGTGGCTTGCATCACCAAATGTAACGTCGAGTTGTATTGTGCCTTCTGGGTCAACAGCTTTTCCTGGAACAATACTATGAAAAGTGTTTGTGGATTTGGGTAGATTTTCGACTGACCTGTTCATCCTACGTAGCGTGTCAGCGAAGATGATGTTGATGCCTCTACCTCCATCCATGAAGACCTTTGTCATAGCGTAGCCACCAATCTGAGCGTCGAGTACTAGGGCTGCATGGCCTGGTCGATAAACCCTTGGTGGGTGGTCCTCTCGTGTGAACGTTATTGGAATCTCGGATCCCCTTAGGTACTCTGGCATGGCTGGTGGCGCCAAGACTGCCATGTTGACATGTCGAGTGTGCAACTTTTGCTGCCTGTTGGAGGACGTCCTTTTTGTATCATGTACATCTGTCCTTGAGGCTTCGGGTATTGATCTTCTGCTACTTGTGGTATGTGGTGTATGGCTCCTGCGACTTGGCTTCCTGCGCTATGATGTGGTGGTGCTGTGAGTGCCTGGACTGGCTGTGCTGGTGGCGCTACGGGGGGACTGGCTGAACAGTCGAAGGTGTGACTCTTCTCATCTTCATCATGTAATCCATCGCCATTTGATCAAACTCTCTGCAATTCCCCATGGTGTGATTGGAGACTAGCCTTCCATCATCCCCTTTGAACAGGTGGAGTCTGCAATAGTCGTCCATCTTCTCTTCGAATGTCCTTTCCGGCCGTGCATCTGGACGCCTGCGCCACTCTTGCCTTCTATAGGTGCCCGTGCCTGATCACGGTCCCGATTGTCACGGTGGTTGTCCGTTCGACTATCACGGCGATTGTCGTTTCGACTATCGCGACGCTCTTAAGGTCGCCTATCATCTCTGCCATGATTGTCTTGCGGTTGAGTGAATCCTGCTGCCATGAATTTTACTCTATCATCGTCGCTGTAACGGCCTTTGCGTTTGCGCCTCCGATCATCTCTGTGGCTGTCGCGGTGATCTCGACTGTCCCGACGATCTTCACGGTCCCGTGGTGAGGCTGGGCGCTTAGCCCTTATGGAATCTTCTCCGTCTGCTCACCCGGTTGCTATTTTCATGAGCTCAGCCATTGATTTTGGCTTTTGGCGACCGAGTGCTTCTCTGAAATCCTCTCTGAAGACTCCCTGGGTGAAGACATCCATAGCTCTGTCTTCGGAGATTGTGCCAACCGAATTGCGGATTGCTGTCCATCGCCTGATATACGCTTGGAGCGTCTCATCGGACCTTTGTGTGCAAGCTTGCAATTCTGCGAATGTTTTGGGTCGCTCACACAAAGGATGGAAATATTTGATGAAATCTTCTCGGAAGTGGTCCCAGGAGTCATGTGATCCTTCAGGTAGAGCTTTGAGCCAGTCGCGTGCTGTGCCCTCAAGCATCAGCTGTATGTATTGTAGCGTTGTTGTAGTTGTGCCGCGTTGGCATACGACTGCTAGCTTGTAATCCTCGAGCCACCCAGATGGCTCTTGTCTGCAGTTGAATTTCGGCGTTGTTGATAACCCAAACTTTTTGGGCATCCGGGCTTCACGGATACGTCGAGTGAAGCACCTAGCTCCGCATGGTCCTGTGTCTCGACTGTCACCTGAATCGCTGCTGTCTGATCTTCTGGACCTGCTCTGAGATCGACGGCGACCCGAATCTCTTCTTGCGCTGCTCCTGTGAGGGCTGCGACTACGATGATCTCGCGAGGTATGACGTGAGCGGCTCCTGCTACGATCTCTGCTCTTCCCTGTCTGGAGTCCTTTTCTGCGAGTGCGAGCGCCTTCAACTGCTGTTGGTGTGCTTCCGCCGCTGGGTCGCCTGCTGGAGGTGCAGTTGCTTTCAGGTAAGCTTCGATCGAGAGCAGAGCACCTTCGGCTGTCTTGGGTACCAGCACTCCTTCCGCGTCCAGCGTCATGAACGCGTGTTCTAAGTTGCGAGTGAGTCCTGATCTTTCGCCTTCTGGGAGATTTGCGTACCGAGATCGGTGCCTGGGCTCTGTCCCACCTGTGGAGCCGAGGGATAGCTGCCTTCTTCGCACACTCGAAATACTAGCTTGCTTTCTGCGTTCCTCGAGTGTCACTATGTACTGTTTTAGGCGCATCGTCTCTTGCCAGTTGAAGTAGTTGTAGGCCATCATCTCCTCCGGAGTCACGTCTGCTGGCATCATTGTGCACTCCTTGATGACTTTGTCCACTTTTGCTGCCATCTCGGGTGTGATAGTCAATGTTGAGACACCATCTGGTAAGGTGACCGGGCACGGGAATTCCGTAGGCCTTCGACTGGCCGCTGCTGCCGAGGCTTCTGCACTGAACGCGACGCAGACTTGACGGGGTATGACTGGATGACAGGTGTATGTGATGTCGATGCCAGTCATGGACTCGAACTCAACGTCCCAGCTCATGTCAGAGTTGTTGCTTTTGCTGATCTGGGCGTCGGTGTCAACGTATGCTTCGAGTGTCTGCTCAGGATTGTCTTTGTTGTTGGAGAAGAGCTCGTGATCTGCTTGGATCTCTGGGCCGCCGAAATCGGCGAGGTAGATGATGTCGTTTGCATCTTCAGTTTACATGTAGTCGAGAACCACGTCGAGTGATTCCGCGTGTTCGACTGTGCCGACTAGATAGGTTGATTGTACCTCATCATCTGGGATTTCCTGCGCCATGAGTTCGTTGCACTCTCGGGTTGACATCGATGAGGCTGGTGATGCTAGCGGCGAGATCGAATCGATCTGTGATGAAGTGGTTTCCATAGCTACTGGTGATGGAATCGTAGTCGATGGAGCGTCGAGTGTCTCAGCCGCGATCATATCTGTCAAGTCCTGCACGCCAAACTTATCAACGAAAAAATTGTGCTTTCCAACAATCAGATCCAAACCTGAGTCGAGGCTGGCAAAGGCCTCTTGAGCTTCTGTCGAGTACGGTCTGATCCGTTTTGGTGATGAGATCTTTGAAGCTGGCGAGTGATCGCCTGATGATCCGACGTTAGTCGAGCTTGCCGGCGAGTTGCCGTTTGCGGATGTGGCCAGCGAGTTGCCGTTTGAAGATGGAACCGGCGAAACTGTGAATCCAACACTACCTGTTCCCACAGACGGCGCCAATTGAAGAGGGGTGTCCTCGGCAATACCCATGGTAAGGTACGTAGGGCTAGAGTTATGAGGTAGAGAACGCGTAATGTTAGTAGAATCGTCGGCTGACAAGCGGGATTTACCCAGGTTCAGGGCCCTCGACTGAGGTAACACCCCTACTTCCTGCCTGTCTGTATTGATTGTGGACTATGATGCGGTTACAAGGGTCTAGCAAGGTTTGATCTTGCTAGGGTTTGATGGCTATGGTGTTGTGTGTCCTTGATCGGCCACCCTCCCAGCACTTATATAGGGGGCTGGGTCTCGGGTACGTAACCGACTAGGTTTTTACAGATAAGGAAACTACAACCGACTATGCCTAACTTGGGAAGCAATCTTCGTCTTGGGCCTCCCTTGCTGGGCTTCATCGGGCTGTCGACAATTGGGCTTTAGTCATCACGTGCACCGGGGTACCCTCATGGTAGGGTACCCGTTTGGTATAACCTCGTCAATTATAGTCCATGAAAATGGCCAGGAATGGCAAAAAATGACCAGTTTTGACGATGTCGGGAAATACATTTAACGGCGTCACAGGCCTCAGAAATCGGTCTAGGACCCTGAACCAGTTGGTTATAGAACACGAAATTGGCCAGAAATGGCCGAAAATGAATACTTTTGATGTCGTCGGGAAATTCGTGTACCGGGGTCACGGGCCACTGAAATCTGTCCTGGATCCCAAAATAGTGGGTTATAGCCCACGAAAATGACCAGAAATGCCCGAAAACGACTAATTTTGACGACGTCGGGAAATTTGTGTATCAAGGTCACTGGCCGTTGAAAATGGTCCCAGACCCCAAAACAGTTGGTTATCGGGGTATCGGGGTCACGGGTCGTTGAATGACGACTTTTGACAACGTCTTGAAATTCGTGTATCGGGGTCACGTGTCATTGAAATCGGTCCCGGTCCACAAAACAGTGGGTTATAGCCCACGAAAATGGCAAGAAATAGCTCGAAATGACGAGTTTTGATGACGTCAGGAAATTCGTGTATCGGGGTCACGGGCCACAGAAATCGGTCCAGGACCTCAAAACAGTGGGTTATAGCCCATGAAAATGGCCGAAAATGATGAGTTTTGACGAGTCGGGGAATACGTGTATCGGGGTTGCGGGCCTCAGAAATCGGTCCATGAACCCAAACCAGTTGGTTCTAGTCCACGAAAATGGCCAAAAATGAATAGTTTTGACGACATCGGGAAATTCGTGTACCGGAGTCACGGGCCACTGAAATCTGTCCTGGATCCCAAAACACTGGGTTATAGCCCACGAAATGGCCGAAAATGACGAGTTTTGACGACATCGTGAAATTCGTGTATCGGGGTCACGAGCCTTTGAAATCGGTCCCGGACCCCAAAACGGTGGGTTATAGCCCACGAAAATGGCTAGCAATGGCCGAAATAAAAGACAACTTTACATGTGTGGATTTCTATGAAGATGGTCATTATATCTTTGCTTTATAGCATTTTTTTCTTAATATGATGAAGTTCCCATCTACTTATTGAGATACATCATCAAATATTTGCTCGTTATATTTTATGTTGTTGCCCCAGAGTTCCGTACGGACATCGATCGCCACACATAGGCATGGTGTTTGACCCAGATAGCCACACTAACATGAATCGCCACACATGGATATGGAGGCCTTCACCAAATTAAAAGTCCGGCCGTCACCTCATACGAATTAGTTTGATGCCTGACACCGCCTAAAACAATTAAGGTAGCCGGCCCAAGCATCAAACTCAAGCCTCATCACATTGGGTGGCACCACATCGAGCATATTGTAGCTAGATCCACCACCGCTCGACAGGCTGAGCTCTGCGTCGGAAGCCCACCCCCTTCCCCCCTCCCGCCAAGAAGGGGGGAGTAGGCGAAGGCCTGCTGGTTGCCATCCGCCACACAGTGTTTTGCCTATCGGCTTCCTCCGGCACCGACAGGATATTGAGAGAGATGAGTGTTGGGTACGACAGCTAAGGTTTCACCCGAGCCACCTCTGGGAGCATTGTGAGATTTGTATCACCAAGTAATAATTCGAGATGGGTAACCTAGAAGGGGCTAATATGTTGTACTCCCTCCGTTCGTGAATGTAGGGTGTATAGTTTTAGCACGGATATTAAGACAGGGTATTTTGCATAGAGTGGACGAATTTTGTGCGTGGAAAAATAGCGAGAGATGAGTTCTTAATAGGCACAATATGAATACAATCCGTTAAATCTCTCTTATGTGACTAAGTCTCATTTTCTGATGGGTCAAATTGTTCATTTATAGCAAACACACCTTATATTATGGATTTTTCTTTAAAAAACTATACATCTTATATCAATGAATGGAGGGAGCATAATTTTTAGTTTTATATACGCCTATTTGAGTCCTAATGCAGCTGGATGAACAACATATATCCGATGGTAAATAGTTCAAATACGAAGGCTCTCACAAAGATAAAACCAAGTGAAAAGGGACGGATAAAAATAACTGAAAACACGTTGAGATGAAATAGTAACAAGACTGTTCACTTACGACTTTACGAGTCTTCGGAGACGAGTGAATCATGTTACCGAGACACGCCAATCGCGTTGGCTTATTTTCAAGAGATCCTACCCCTCTCTCTATCTCTCTTGATCGATCGATGAATATTGCATAAAAAGACACGTACACATGCATGCATGCGCTACTGGATGGATGATTGACATGATCTGACTCGGTGAGTTGAAATTATATGGCATCGATGAATAGTGCAAGAAAGCCATGACAACGCCGTGCACGTGACAAATAGTGCAGAATGTATACAACTTTATTTCTGCTAAAAGAGCTCGGACTTTGACATTGGCTTGCCGATGAATCCACCACCCACCACCATATCATGGGCGACGAATGAATCAATCATGAACGGATGAAGGCATGAAGCTGGTACCACAGTTGCAAACAAGGAACTCGTGAATAGGCCGTGCACTGCACTGCGCGCTCTCACATGCATGGAGAGGATGATGGATGGGCATGCAGTGGCGGTGCAGCTTTGCAGGGGTGCATGCGTTATTCATGGCGTGGATTCTACGGAGTACTCACAATCAGCCAGCCACAGGCGGGGCTCTGTCGCTGCACATACTCAATCGGCAGGACCAACCAAAGAGCTCTGACTCGATCCTGAATGCGAGTCTTTTGATGCACGAGGACGAGGACGATCGAGGACTCAAACATACACCATTCAAGATTTCAAGCAAGGTAGAAAAAAAGTATGCACCACCAAGCAAGCAAGCAAGCAAGCAAGCTAGCCGCATTTCGTGCTGCTCCTTGTTATATTGTGGAAGTCGTGCCAGATCAGTGACACAATTTGATCAAGTGGGACTGTGAACATAGAGTAAAAGTAGAAGGAAAGAAAGAGAGCCAGCCGTTTGGCATCATACGTCCTTTGGCTGGCCAAGTCTATCCATTGCTCAGCCCTACTCGGCATGCATGCTCTCACACAGGCTAGTATAGGCTGCTCGTCGGCACGCAAGCCAATCTCCAAGAAAGGACGTACGGCGACCAGAGAATCGTCCTCGCGCCAGTAGTGCCACACTGCTGTGGATAAACTCTACCGCACAATCACGCAACCAGGACACTCTCCTCGCTACACCAAGCGAAACAAAACACAAGAGACGGAATCGTCGATGAGTGTATCCAGGAAGGATTATGCACGGATCATGGAAAAATGGTACTACGCTATAAAGCCGCTAATAGCATAATGTAGCGTTTTGAAAGTTATTTCGTTAAATAAATCAGTGTATGATGTCTCACTAATAGCGTGCCAAGGTAATTTAATACCGGTACTATTTTGCTATAACGCTCTATTTTTCCTTGGTATGGACCAATACATCATCCAACTACTCCTTGGCCATCATGATGCGGGTTAGAAATAGTCTACACACGCACATGACGGTGGGGCGATATGGTTGCGTGGAGACGTCGATGACATGCCTGATAAGGTTATTGCGATAATCTCCCCCAGAAAAATTTGTTTTTAGAAAACAACGGTGATGATGTCTGAGTGTGTGCATGTGATGCGCACGGAGGCTCTGACCCCCCGACTCGCCTTTACGTAGCTTGGTGAGGCCTCCAGATTGCGCGTAGATGTGTGATGTCGGGGCTTATGGATCCGATCAGGTCCAACCATTTTATTAAATTTGTAGGTTAGTTATAGTTGTCACCAGAAAGGTGGATTATGGCTGATCGATGTATATTTTTGTAAAGCTTTGATATTTTTATTATAATATGTTAAACTATATGCATCAATTTAATCGCAAAAGTACTAAAATAATGTGACATGAAGTCATAAACCATGCATGTAAGAAAAGTATGTCGATACCTCTAAGCCAAGTTTGAAACTCTTATATGTACAAAGGTACATAACTTGGGGGAAAAGGACGAAGTGACCAGGGAACACCACAAACACTAGGATTTTTGCTTTGCTAGTTCCATTTTATTTTCTTGCCTAGGCCGGGTACAAATACAACCGTTTTTTCTCTTGAAATTTTGCATGAACAAGAACGAAGGCAGTATGTAGTTCGTTCTTTTGTCAAGAAAAAATGGAATCTCCGAAATACGTTTTTTTTTCTTGTGGTCGGTGGTCAGTAGGTAGGCAGATCAGTGGCACAACTGGATCACGGGGCCAATCATCTGCCCTGATAAGGCTGCTAGTTCTCCCGTGTCCGATCTCCATCCCGGCGGCCACCATCCCGGCGACAGAATCCTGAGTTCCGCGTGGCAGGAGCTCCACTACTGTTGAGTTTGAGCAGGCGGGTGGGCCACCGTGAGCAGTGGACCCCACCGTCAAATCAAACACAACTTTTGGAGCAGGCTTTCTGTACTAGTACTACATTTGCTTGTCTCGTACGTGACCATTATAACTCAGAATTTGGTACAAATATATTCATACACATGTGGGTCAAAAATGTTAAAATATCTTATATTTGATAGGGAGGGAGGAAAAGATATTAGACTTGTCTTGTTTCTTTCATAATCATGGTGAAGGCGTGCAAAAAAAAAGAGAAATAACCGACGCTGTCAGGAAACTAAAGAATTGAATCTATTTCAAAAATAATATTGAATAAAATTTATTTCGATAGCGCCTTGCTACCCTCTGTATGGTAGCGCCCTCATCTAGGACGCTATGCCCCCGTCAAGGTAATGCTATGCCGCTACATGGAATTTTCAAAAAGCCTAGTAAAATAAATATACGAAAAAACCTTGAGATTCATATTAACCAGGATTTTTTTTCGAAAATGGTGTTTATTAAAAACGGTGTTTTTGAGAATTATGATGATGGCATTGGAGTATAGTAAGATTCTCAAAGACTTGTTTAATAAAGTCATCTGTCATCAAGGTAATTCTTATGAACACTAATTTTAGAAATATCCCTTGCCAACACATGGTTCCAGAGGTTTTCTAAACCATTTATTTGACTAGGGGATATTATCTCTTGAGGGTATGCATGGATCCGGTTTCCCCAAGTTATAGTTTATTTTAATTGACATATATGAGCATATTACTTAGTCAATGAGTACAAACATGATCGGTTGCATATAGCAACTAAACTTAACAAAGCTTAAGCTAATAAAGTATTGCCTTCATCTACCATATCTTACTGATTTGTTTGATTAATAGTAAGCACAAATTAACTTTAAATAAGTGTCACGCAACTTGTAAATTACTTATGAAAATTCATATATGGAAATATCGGTGAAGCATGGTCAAAGTGCTTGGTTGGCTCTTCGATGTACTATTATTATTCTAGATTTTGAAAGAAATCTTCGTTCGAACCAGTTTCTGAAATCTTCATACGTTTAAAAATACACCAACATGAGAAAATAATTCAAAAAAACTGTCTACATGTCTAACCATTATGAGACCGGTGGCATTGGAAAGATAACTTAATTTGTGAACCATAGAAAAAAGAATCATGTCATTTGTATTTGTATATCAAAAGTTCCATTGGTTTGAAATTCTATATTTTATTTATTTTAGTCATAGCACATCAGACAAGGGCGCTAACCGTAGCAACATAGTGCCCCAGCCTACATCGCTACCATATTTGATTTAGGTTCAAGGACGGTTGCTCTGCGAAAACTATGGGCCCCGTGTCGCCACGTTGGGAGGGGCGTAGCGCCCCAACATAGAGCACTATTATGTGCAGGGTAGTGCTTGGAAGGATGCTACCGTTAAGGGTTAGATTCAAAATTATTTTTGAAATAAGTTCATTTTGTGTTGAAGTTTCAGCACTGAGTCAGTTTTGCAGATTTTTCGCGGAGAAGACGACATAGTGGTTTGTTTACTTGCAAAATGATGCGAGGGGTTGAACTCCAGGAGCAAATGAACTAATGAAAGACCAGCAACCAACACACGACTGAATAGATTCAAAACCCAACCAACCAAGAGGCCAAGAATGATAAACAGCAGATCAGGGAAGTACCGAGTGTGGGTGCACCACCATTGCTCCGCTGCTGCAGCTGCCGCTGCAGAGTAGTGTCCTGTCGTATATATAGTCATATCCTTGGCGTTTCATCCCCATCTCCACACTCACCCACAGCCTCTCCACCTCGCTCTTCCTCTCAAGAACAGAGCAGGGACTCTCGTAGAGGTAGTTCGTCGCGAGCCGATCGACCTCCGCCCCAAGGTGATTCTGCATCCTTTCACTGCCTCGCGTTTCTCTGGCTGGAACTAGACGCGTCCATCTGTTTGAATGTTTGATACATCCCCTGTTTTGTTTTAGTAGCTAGGTTCACCCAAGGATCATGAAATAAACTAGGTTTTAGCCTGCGAAACCGGGTGTTTTCTGTGCTCCGGCAATGCCGATGCGCGCGCGTTTGTGTGGATAACTTCACATGTTCAAGCCACCATCTTTTTGTTTGATCTATAAAAGATATACTTGACATGGTAAATCGTGGTTTTATTTCGATTTGTCCGGATTTATGGCCGACCTAGTTGAGTCTATATTCTCATAGCTCCTGCTGTCCGTATTTAGTTTAGTTGTGACTGCGTATTAAGTGATGCTTGAATACTACTACCACC
Organism: Poa pratensis; assembly: GCA_947311845.1. Taxonomy (NCBI): domain Eukaryota; kingdom Viridiplantae; phylum Streptophyta; class Magnoliopsida; order Poales; family Poaceae; genus Poa; species Poa pratensis. The sequence goes on along the minus strand of CAMZMU010000041.1, from coordinate 24,079,957 downwards.
AAGAATCTGCACTGGTCAAGTAATTAGTAAACAGAGTTTGCTTTTACAAATTTCTTCACATGCATTTGCTTTGAATTCACAAACTGTGAAATTTTCTACAGTCCTTAGCTGCAGGATTCTACCTAGTTTCTTACTGCCTTTTTTCGCAGCTGATCGAGCATGGGGTCGAGAAGGCCAAGGTTGCCTGGGTTTGGCGAGGATAATGGCGGGAGAGGAGGCCAGGGCTGGGGCGGCCGGTCTGGCCGAGGCGGCTTCTACCCCCAGCAGCAGTACCAGCAAGGCCGTGGAGGAGCCGCGTACCAACCTCGCGGCGCGATGCCGGCGGCGCAGCAGCAGTGGCGCCCAGCCGCTCCTCCTGCGGAGCTTCCGGCGCACAACAATGGTGCTGGCCCCTCTGCCGCCGCAACGATAGCTCCCGAGCTGCGCCAAGCAATGGACCACGACGACGACGACGCTCCACGCGAGCCCGCCGACGTCGTCGAGACACACACTCCGGACGCAGCTGCTCTCGAGGCGGTGGCCGAGCAGCTGGAGGCCCTGTCCGTGGTGGACGCCGACGGTTCGGCGAGCGCCATCGTCGTCGTCGCTGTCCAGCCACCGATCCCGCTGCCCGGCGACGCGTACAAGTTCCCGCACCGCCCCGGGAGCGGGCGCGCCGGCACGAGGTGCCTGGTGAAGGCGAACCACTTCCTCGCCGAGCTGCCCGACAGGGACCTGCACCAGTACGACGTGGCCATCACGCCGGAGACGGCCTCGCGGGGCGTGGGCCGCGCCGTGATGGAGGAGCTGGTGAGGCTGCACAGGGCGTCCTACCTCGGCGGCCGGCTCCCGGCCTACGACGGTCGGAAGAGCATGTACACGGCCGGCCCGCTGCCCTTCACCTCCAAGGAGTTCCACATCACCCTGCTCGAAGAGGACGACGGCTCCGGCGCAGACAGGTCGAATGCTTCTCTGGTTACAAGCTTTACAGAGCAAATCATGCTGTGTCAATGGTTCTGAATGTTCTTTCTGTGATGATCTAGGCGTGAGAGGACGTTCAAGGTGGTCATCAGGTTCGCGGCACGAGCCGACCTTAGCCGGCTCGAGCAGTTCATCGCCGGCCGGCAGGGGGAGGCTCCCCAGGAGGCCCTGCAGGTCCTTGACATCGTCCTGCGTGAGCTGCCAACGGCTAGGTACAGTGCATTCATCTCTTACGAGTTCTTGATATACTTGGAGATGTCAGTGAGAAAATAGTCCAATTATGTGCTTCATATCTCCACTGATTGTTTCGCAGGTATGAGCCGTATGGCCGGTCCTTCTTCTCGCCGGACCTGGGGAGGCGGCGGTCTCTCGGCGACGGAGTGGAGAGCTGGCGCGGGTTTTACCAGACCATAAGGCCTACTCAGATGGGACTGTCGCTGAATATCGGTAAATCTCTCGCCTTTTGTCATGATAGAAACGTTTTTGGTAACCATGAAATGGGGATCCATGGTGCTTGGGACCTTTTCTGAATTTTAATGTTACACAAGTTCAGTACTGAACCCTTCTGATACATATGTACATTTTTCACCCAGTACGCTTATGAATGTTTCCACAAGGGTTGATTCCTCTGGCATAGCATTCAGTACTAAACCCTTTCTGATAGATATTTAAATGTTTCAACGGGGGGTTAAACCCTGTTTCATTTTTACACGCAACTCTTCTGATCGATACCCAATGAGGATGATGTATATTGCTGGGTCAATGCTTTGGTTCTGTGACCCAGCTTCCAGCTTATGACTAAACTAATACACATGAGTGTCTTCACCTGAAATGAAATTTCTATATTTTCATATTTCCAACTGAACCTTCTGATGGATATGTATACTAAAGGTTTGCATAGTCAGCTAGTGAATGGACTTTCAACTAGCTAGCTAGCATAATCAGTGATAATTTGAGGCTCAATGCAACCCTCGGGATTCTCTAGTACTTGTTCTTTGCATTCAAGCTACCTCTGAGATGTGATGTTGTCTTTATTTATGGTAGGATGTATTCAGAAAGTCCTGTTACTCTGAACTTTTTTTGACAGAGATGTATGTTGTTGTTTCTTACTTAGTCGCTGAGAATTCATATTTCTTCAGAACTTACCTCAAAATATACCTCTTCTGCCTTTTCAGATATGTCCGCTACATCTTTCTTCGAGCCGCTGCCTGTCATCGATTTCGTTGGACAGCTTTTGAACACCGACATCCGCACGAGATCCCTCTCAGATGCTGAACGTGTAAAGGTATACTTGGCCAACATTTTTGTGCTCATCACCGTATCATTTTCCTTCACGTAGGAAGAACAGCTAGTCTCAAATTTGAATTGACAAACTAGTCTCAACTTCTTAAATCCAATTCCGATAGCTCATCTAAGTTTGAATGGATTTAGTTTGTCTTGGATATCTGAGCTAGTTGTTTGTATAGCTTTTTTCAGAAACTTATTGAAAAATTCTGACGTTATTGTGGAACACCCCAGATCAAGAAGGCCCTAAAAGGAGTGAAGGTGGAAGTCACTCACCGTGGCAACATACGGCGCAAGTACCGCATATCTGGTTTAACATCTCAGGCAACTCGGGAACTAAGGTTACTTTTTCCTCTGGACTCATTCATGTAGATTGAAAATTCTATGGTACCATTCTTATAATCCTAACAAAAAATGATGTTCTCTTATGACAGTTTTCCAGTGGATCAAGGGGGGACAGTGAAGTCTGTTATCCAATACTTCCAGGAGACATATGGCTTTGCCATCCAGCACACCTACCTTCCCTGTCTGCAAGTAGGCAACCAGCAGCGTCCAAATTACCTCCCCATGGAGGTATATGCTTGTACCAAAATATTACCTCCCCATGGCTTTATTTTCTTGAGAATTTTTCGTGCAACCTGCAAATCTCTTGTTCATACAAAATCTGAATTTTTATCCAGGTCTGTAAAATAGTGGAGGGACAGAGGTACTCCAAGAGGCTGAACCAGAGTCAGATAAGAGCTCTTCTAGAGGAGACATGCCAGCGCCCGAACGATCGGGAGCGTGACCTAGTTCAGGTAATAGCATTTCTTCTTGTCACGGTATTCTCACGGCTCTACCTAATTCCTAGTGCAAGTAAGCAGGCTCATGCTTAAGAAAAACACGTTTTTGTGTCTGTCTGTCAACAGATGGTGAACCACAACTCTTACCACGATGATCCTTACGCGAAAGAGTTTGGCATCAAGATCAGCGAGCGGCTGGCATCGGTTGAGGCACGGGTTTTACCTGCTCCTCGGCTTAAGTACAGCGAGACTGGCAGAGAGAAGGATTGCTTGCCTAGAGTTGGCCAGTGGAATATGATGAACAAGGTAACATCCAACATCTGTACTAGTGCCATAGCCTTGGCCAAGTTATATTCTACATCAAGTATATGCCCCTTTGTTTACTCTGTTATCTCAAGCCTTACTGTTCATGTTCATCTCCTTGTCTAGAAAATGGTCAATGGTGGTAGAGTCAGGAGCTGGATGTGTGTCAACTTTGCGCGAAACGTGCAAGACAGTGTTGCCACCGGATTCTGTCGCGAACTCGCTCGCATGTGCCAGGCCTCAGGAATGGCAAGTACCCCTGAAATGCTTCTTGCACATTGTACATGTTCTTTTTCCCCCTTGTACTTGTTTACAGACAGTAACAGTGCTACTACCAACTATAGGACTTTGCTCCGGAGCCTGTTCTTCCGGCTATATATGTGCGTCCCGATCAGGTGGAGCGGGGTCTGAAAGCTCGGTTCCACGACGCGATGACCATACCTGGGCCGCAGCGCAAGGAGCCCGAACTGCTTATTGCATTACTTCCTGACAACAATGGCTCACTTTATGGTATGATGATTTCTGCACTACTACTAAACTCGAGGTTCAGGCCGAATGCTCATCTATAATTTGCCGGTATCAGGTGACCTGAAACGTGTCTGCGAAATCGACCTTGGGCTGATTTCCCAGTGTGTTTTAACGAAGCAAGTGTTTAAAATGAACAAGCAAATCCTGGCAAACCTTTCTCTGAAGATAAATGTCAAGGTCGGTGCTCTTGTCATGTTTTGTGTGTTTTCTTTTGGTCGCCGAGCCTAACGCAACCTTCCGTTTGTTCTCGAAAGGTTGGGGGCAGGAACACCGTGCTGGCTGATGCAGTGTCGAGGTGCATCCCTATGGTCACCGACAGGCCGACGATCATATTCGGCGCCGACGTCACCCACCCCCATCCTGGTGAAGACAGCAGCCCTTCCATTGCTGCGGTGAGTTGAAAAATCTCATTCATGCTCCATGTTTAGTGCCTGACTGTTCTTGTCGACCTCGGTCGAAATGTTTGCTGGAAAACATTGATCTGCAACTATTTGCCACCCTGCCCTGCAGGTTGTGGCCTCCCAAGATTGGCCTGAGGTGACCAAGTATGCTGGCCTGGTCTCTGCGCAGTCTCATAGGCAGGAACTGATAGAGGATCTGTACAATGTCACCCATGATCCTCAGAGAGGAACCATCCATGGAGGCATGATCAGGTCATTCACCATCTTCATCTTGTTTCTTTTTCCCTTCCTTCTGCTCAATCTCACAGGCAAGAGTTTATGCATTCTGTGGCATGCATTCGCAGGGAGCTCCTCATATCCTTCAAGAGATCAACTGGTGAGAAGCCTCAGAGGATATTGTTCTATAGGTATGCTCCATTGCAGAAATTTACACTCATGTTTCAAGGCAATTTTACACTCATCTTGAGACTTGGACTAAAGCTGGCTTCTTTTTCGCAGGGATGGTGTGAGTGAAGGCCAGTTCTACCAAGTCTTACTGCATGAGCTCGACGCCATCCGAAAGGTAACAAACAAAACAATTTCTCTCATAAGTTTTCATTATTTCACACTCCCTTCTCTGATAACATTCATATGCTTCTCAGGCATGCGCGTCGCTGGAGGCGAACTACCAGCCTCAGGTGACATTCATCGTGGTGCAGAAGCGCCACCACACCAGGCTGTTCGCGCACAACCATAACGACCAGAGCTCCGTCGACCGCAGCGGCAACATTCTCCCTGGTGAGTATTGCTGTGATGCCATTGTTCTTCAGTCAGGTTGCCTCCACGTTCATCTTGCCAATATCTTGTATGTGTTCTTCATTTGCAGGCACCGTTGTTGACTCCAAGATCTGCCACCCCACGGAGTTTGACTTCTTCCTTTGCAGCCATGCCGGCATCAAGGTAAACAACGACGATGACACCTACTTACATCTTCGTCTCATGTCATCTTAGACTCTGTCATCAGATGATGATAGCTCAAACGATCTCCGTTTTATCTTACGGTAGGGCACGAGCCGCCCCGCTCACTACCACGTCCTGTGGGACGAGAACAACTTCACCGCCGACGCGCTACAGACCCTCACCAACAACCTCTGCTACACGTAAGTTCTCGCCGTTCTTCTTCGCCCGGTCCTAGTAGACATCTTGTCCAACAATTTATCAGCATTCTCATCCTAAGTCTCCATCCCTTCTGAAAAACAGTTATGCTCGGTGCACACGGTCGGTGTCGATTGGTGAGTCAGATGTACAACTTGAAAAATCTCTATTCAGCAGCCAAGCCATCAGGGTTGATCCCTGAAGCTGAAAACCTTGGAGGTTTCAGTTAACGTTTCTGACAGAAAACGTTTTCCTCTGCATTGCAGTTCCTCCGGCGTACTACGCTCACCTTGCCGCCTTCCGAGCCCGGTTCTACATGGAGCCAGACAGCTCCGACAGCGGGTCCATCGCGGCGAGCACGCGCGGCGGCGGCTCGACCACGTCCCGCAGCACCCGCGCCCCGGCGGCGGGGTCGTCAGGCCCCTCCCCGCGCTCAAGGACAGCGTGAAGAAGGTCATGTTCTACTGCTGAAGATGATCCCCTGCTGCTGCTGCTAGTAATAAATAAGGAGGTTCCATGCCTCAGTATGGATCTTGGGTTGGCTGTTAACCGCCCCGGATGAATCAGTTATGATGATGATTAAGTACTGATTAATTAAGTGTGTGTGGCCTCAGATTTGAGAGTTGTAATGCCAACTGTATGCTGAACCACGTTTTATTAGGCTACTGTGAACTTGCCTCTGTTTGAACTCTATTCGTATGGATATATATGTTCCAGGATTGTTATTTCCGCAACTTGGTCAATTTGTCATATTTGTACTTGGATCTTCTATGCTTACAAAAGTTTTAAGAAGCAATTGTCTTTGTATTTTCTACCAGATAAAGATTGTTCAAGGCACTTCCAGATTTCATGCTAAGTACTAATGTGTAAAAATATTGAAAATTGAGTCCAGCAGATTCTCAGCATAGAACAATCTCCAATCCTTCTCTATTCAACTGTTGCCATGAGCAAGTTTGATCTTTGTTACATGTTCCGAGTCAACAATCAATACAATAAAAAATCACAAATGTATACAAATCGCACACCGATCACTTCACGCTCCGGTGTCGGGAACTCATCTTGACGCAGACACTTCCACTTCAGTGAACACAATCATGGTGTTCATCTGTAGCCGTTCTGCTCATACGTCGGTGGCTTCGGCCCGAGAAGGCTCGTCATCATCCTGAGCACGACACGGAAGCATCCAAAGATCAGTACACATGCTCCATCTAATCTAGAACTCATCGCTGTGCTGTTTCGAGAGATAGTATGGCAAGAACTGAACACTAACCTTTGGACCCGGCTCTGCGGCTTTCTGCAGCACCCCCCAAACCCGAAACAACAAATGGGACAGTCAGTCAGTTACTTGCCCGGTCTTTCCTCAGTAAATTTCGGAAGAGCGAGCACACTTGCCTTTCTCTCGGCCTCGCTACTATCTCGTTGTGGCGCGCCGCCACCGGGCCTGTCGCGGTTGTGGTCGTGGTTCTCGGAGCCTGCTCCCCTACCCTGGGGACGGTCTTCACCTGAACGAAAAGATGATACGATCAGACCTCCTATTCTCAATATCTTATTTCCATTGTGCACTGGCCAGTTCATATCAGACACTAGACTCACCAGGTTCCTGAACTGAAGATTGTAGAACATCTGCAGGTAGCGCTGTTTGGCCACCCTCTCTTCCTTGTTCAATGTCCTCCAGAAGCCATACATCGATCCCATGTTCAGCACTTTAGTTGCGTATATCTTCCATGTGTAGCTGCCATCATGTGTAGCACATGCTTAGATTTTGTTATCAGATAGTCATACAAAGATCAGTGCACGTGTACCATTCTTGAGGCAGGATACGAGCTGGGCATACCATTCGTAGATGCGCTGAAGTCCAGCAGTGGATACCTGTTCCAGTAGCTTTGGTCCTCCTTGCACTTCTGGAAGAAGTCTGCAATCTTGGTGCTTGCCTCCCTGCCATTCATCGGGTTTATGTGGAAACCTGAGACCCCGTCGACGATGATCTCTGCCGGCCCTCCCTGGTTTGTCGCGAAGGTTGGAAGCCCGCAGTTCATCGCCTCGATGACTGTTAGCCCGAACGCTTCGTAGATTGCAGGCTGAAACCAGAGTATATGAAGTGTAAGCCTAGAGTTGAGGCTATAATTACAAAGAAAGAAAAGTATATAGTTGACTTTTTCTAATGGTTGATTACTCTGAAGCATAGATTTCAGAGAGTGGACGCGAATACATTGTTTATGACTGAAAAGTTAGTTTTGTAGCAAGATTAGATACCTGAACAAATGCACCCTTTGTATCGGCGATGCAACGGTACAGCTCACCGTTACGGACACGGTCAGTCTGCGCCTTGATCCAGCGGATCTGTCCTTTGAGCTGGTACTTGTCGATCAGATTGTGCATCTTGTTGATCTCTTCTATCTCTTCTCGGTCATTGGACTGTGAAGCGTTGAGGAGGCCCGCGACAACGACAAGGTTTACGAGATCCCTGACCTTCTTGTCCTGTCCATACCACTCGACTAGTCCGGTGATGTTCTTCACCTTGTCCAGCCTTGCCATCGAGAAGATGATGGCTTATTTCGGTCAGCCAGATGCCCTCTGATGTCGTAGCACCAACAATTAGCAACCCATGTCTGATCAAAGAAACAGAAGTATGTGCGTTTTAAAGGAGGGGACTTACATGTGTTCATCAGTGTCCTCCTTGCTATACAGTAACTCCTCGATCTGTGGGTGTAAAGCAGTCAGCCGCTTCTGCTTCTGCGTATAGGGGAAGTAAACGGACTGATCGGCGCCAGGCGCAGCAATGTTGAACTTCGGGTCAAAGACATTGATGCCCGTGGCAAAGCGGCAAAGACCCGGCATTGTGAATGCGTAGTGGTGTTCATATTGTCCAGGCTTCTCTTTGCTGGACCACATCTTTATGTTAGAAAGTTCTACGAGTAAGTTGCTAGATAACTGTAAGTTACATTAAGATTCAGGCTACTGACCTGCCAGCAATTTCTTGGTATGTGCTAGTGATGATAAAGTCAGTATTGTTCATGGCAATCATATCAGCAGTGAATTGGCAGGAGAAGTGGTACTTCTGGTCCAGCTCTCTCCACTTGACATCTGAGTCTTCGTACTTCGTCTTCTCGAGAGCATGTGCAATTGTTCCCTGTCAGGAAGATTGTTCAGGAATGTCAGGTCAATTGTGTTGGGTGCCAAAAGAAACCTTGATGGATCCTATATGATTAGATAATTTTCTCACCTGTGTGACTCCTAGTTTGCTTGACATGAGGGACGCCACCAAGTTGCCATCGGTGTAGTTGCCAATGATCAAGTCTGGCTTGCCCTCTAGAATGTCAAGAATTTTGGTAGAAGCATCCTGAAATTATGTCCGGTTCAATTTTGCTCAAGTTTCACTAACACAAGAGTGCTGACAAATTAATAATCTGCAGCTGGCAAACCTGAGCGTATCTCTCTAGGTAAGGGTAAATGTCAAACCGAGAAACCCACTGGCGCAAATCCTTCCCGTCTTCAGTCTTAAATGGCACACGGAGTATGTGCGAGTATTTTGTATTCTCAACTGGTTCGAGCTCCACATTGCATTTCGTGCCTTTGGAATCTGGTATCAGTCTTGTTAGCTGCGGCCAAATAGTAGCCATTAGTTTAGCAGTTCTACAAACGGCATAGAAGTAAATGGCTAGGATCACGGTATAATCAGCTTTACCACAAGAATCTTCGGTGTTATATGCAAACCCTGCTGCTTGATCCGCTGCAGCAGCTCCTCTTCCATGGATCTGACTTGGTCCAGGATATAGACAACCTGTTGTTACAGAGAAACCATATGCTTTCAGAGTATGATAACCTGTTCCAGACTATCATTTCCTACAATTTGACGATATCGGTACCTGACCACCGGTGTCTGGCAAGCCTAGAACCTTCTCTTGGCCAAAGTAACCATGAATAGAAAAGACAACAATGTTAAATATGGTTGGAACCCTGCTAAAGAACTTCTCCATGTTCGTAGGATCCGGTGCCTGGAGCACTTCGGATAGGAAGTTCAGAGTCTCCTTGCACCTTTCGGCAGTGTCACCCCATCCTTTCTCCAATCCCCACTCTTGAAATCTGCAAGACCATTTGTATATAAATCTTAGGCCTAGTTTCATATTGTTGCACCATGCATTTTATACCTACTTAATATCACAGCACATACCTCTGTTCAAATTTCAAATATGGTGTGTATTTTGGAAGCCCGCTAACAAACACTTCTGCAAGGAGCAGTGCTGTCTGAAGCTTATTCACTGTGTCGATTGTCTCATTAACCATCAGCTTCTGCATGTTCATAACGATATATAAGTTCAATCAGTCTGTTACTTTCGGTTTTATGGTAACCCCTGTGGTATGAATGACTGATCTCTTTACCTCGCCACGGTAATTCAGGGCGAGTAAATAATCTAGCAACGGCTTCATGCTTTCAGGCTTGCCACTGAGCTTTGAAGACATGAACTTAGAGACAAACTGCATCCCGTTCCCTATGGATGAGGGTAGCGTCAAATGAGGTGTTGAGAGATCAAGAGAGCCAAAATCAACTTCCAATGAGTTGTCATCTTTAGCCCTGAAATTCACATGAAGAGACCGCATTTTCCAGGTTATAATTTTACTCATCTGTCATCAAATTTCTGATCGTTATAAAATCTCACATTATATTGGTTTACATACCATTTCTCATCATACAAGGTCTCTTTGAACTTCAGGTATTCCGATGGTGTAATTCCTTCGACCGACAGCTCATCAGAGTGAACTTTGACATATTCCCAGATACCAGGATTCATTCTGACAGCGAATGCAACGTACGGTGGTAGCACCACTGCTTCCTGCAAACATAAACGTAACCCAAGTTAATAATTTTCTTTCTATGAAAATTCTAGCCACATAAGAGAAATGTGTAATTTAAAGCAAAATTACCTGGGTCGAACATATAATGTAACCAAGAAAGCCTTCAACAAGCTTTTCCTTCTCGACTTTGTCATCTAGTGATTTTTCGAGCTCCTCCATGAGCTGCTGGTTCTTTAAGAGTCTCCTGCCCTTCGACACATACCTGATACATTTTTATGTCAAATTTCAGGCAGACAAAGCTTCCACGACAGCAATATCTCTTAATGCAGGCCATAGTATAAGAACTTGTCACATGTATTACAACACACACAGTTTTGATCCATCAATGACAACTTTCCAATTTTCGATTTTAGTACCTTTGGAAGCATCTCTTCATCTGGTACCGGCTTTGCCTTAGCGCATCGGGCATGCTCTCAGCAACGCTGTCCATTCTCTTGAAGCTGAGCTTGGTGGCCATGGTGAGAGGCTACCAGGCTTGTGAAAGTGGGTGGAGAAGATCGAGAACTATATTGTGTAAGGCAACTACGGAAGAATGTCGTGGAGCTGTGTGATTGTCTGGGTGTCAATGAACGACAATTTATAGAAAAGGCACAAGACTTCCCTCCATGGAGAAAGATTTCCTTTTCTGTGGGGGCATAGCTGGAAATGCAAGATAGATGCGGCTAAGCTGAGAGGAGAAAGCACATTGCATGGGAGAAGTTATTCCAAAGAAACACAAAAGGCAACTGAAAGATTCCTTGGACTTATACCATCTCTTATCCCCTTGCCAGTGGAACTACGTAAACCATTTTTGCCATAGGACATCTGTATTAGGCCAAGCAAGAACTTTCAGAAGATCACAAAAAGCAAGCGAAGCATATTCTCCCTTGAAGCCTGAGTTAAGCTTCCATTGAGCTTGATGTGCAGCGAATTGCTGGCTACTTGATATGAAACACAAGCCCATGGACCACTTTATTACAATCTCAAAGACAGAGGTAACTCTCAAGAGTATCAAAAGAGAAAAAAATAGTTACATGAGCCAAGCTCTTTGTTTCAAAACTCAAAAGCATCAAAGGGAGATATAGCACATTTTTTCTTAACCAGAACATGTAACTCTGGAGAATCTGGCACTCATCTCCATTCAAGGCATTCACAAAATTGAGGGGATAGGATCCCAAGAGATTCACGAAACTTGTGCCACACAAGTTTGCCAATTACTTGAAAATATATAAGAAAACACGGAAACAAAAAAAAAGTTGCATGAGCCAAGGTCTTTGTTTCAAAACTCAAAAGCATAAAAGGGAGATATAGCATTTTTTTTCTTTACCAAAACATGAAACGCTGGGAGAATGTAGCACTCATCTCCATTCAAGGCATTCACCAAACTGAGGGAATCTGATCCCAAGATATTCACAAGATTTGCGCAACACAAAATTTCCAATTACGCAAGAGTATATCACAAAAACATTCTGGCAAAAAAACAAATTCATGTACTCAAGCGGCAATACTTTACACTTGTCGAAATCCAGCAAGCTCACTGTTTACAATTTACAAATAGGCGTAACCAGGAAACAGAAAAGAATCACACATCGAGTCCCGGTGAAGGATTTAAGCCATGTTCAGTATTGGGAAAGAGAGAAAAAAGAGCATATGCCTGACTGATTCCCCAAAAATACCCTACTCATTCCTCAGAGCTCATAAAACAATTTCTAGTATATGTATCATTTGGATGATAATATACAACTCCCGTAATGTACAGAAAGACTCCAGAAGGAATCCGAACGGGCTGACAGGAACATGTCCCTCTACCAAATCAAACAAGTGTCTGCAAAGAGAGAGAAAACATTAAATACTCCTGCATGCAAGTAGTAAAAGCCCATGATCACTTAGGAGATTAATTAAGGATAAGATGAAAAGTACTGTGAGGCAGAGAAGAACATACCATTCGTATCAAGAAGATTTTCAGGAAGATTTCATGAGTCTTCAGACTGAGCATTTGTCTCGTATATGCGGCGGCCCTTGTTGTACCTTATGTACTTCTTGCCATCAGTGCTCGTGATACGCACCTCGGGGATCTGCTGCACAACGTGCCAGTTCTTCCCACCCTCCAGGCAGCTCCTGAGTAGAGGGAGCGTACACTGCAGCTCAAACCGACGCAGGCCATTGTGCTTGCGGATCAGAACCTCCAGCCACCGTGGGAACGTGATACTCCAGAAGATGACCAACTCCTCGAAATAGAATGTTTCTGTGGATGGGGGAAACACAAGTCTGAGATGCTGCAGCGTGTCAAGGCCGGACACATGCTTCAGCTTTGAGCAGTCGTCAATAGTGAGGGACTGAAGCATGGGCAGGTTGGAGATTTTCAGTAGCGCCCTGTTGTCTTTCAGATAAAGTTCATCACGTAGTATTGGCAGGTCCTTTATCTCTGTGAGGACATGTGCGCCCTCGACGCGAAGGTCACACAGAGCAGCATGCTTTAGACCTTCTGGTAGACCTTTCAGTTTAGGGCAGAACTGTATGTGCAGTGACTTCAGACAGGGCAACAATATCTGACTCTCTTCCACACTTAAAGACCAGTCTTCCAGTTTCTTCATGTTTCGTAGCTTTAAGACCTCAAGCTTGGGGAACGAAGTGGTTTGTGACAGTACAGTGGTACCGAGGAATTCAGAACCGATGGTGACAAGTGAGTCTGCATTTGAGATTTGCAGGGACTTGAGCTGGTTCAGGCGGCCAAGCGCGGGCAGCGTGGTGCAAGACGTGCAGTTGTCAAGATCCAGGAAGACAAGGCCAGGGAAGGAGGTGCTTAGCTTGGGACCCGCCATCCAGTTTGGAAACTTTCGACCTTGGTAGTTCTTGACTACCAGACTCTCGACGCTCTGAGGTGGGGTGAGCTCATTCCATATCTTTTCGCTCGCTTTGGCCGCATCATCTTTGGTGCATTGATTGTTTAGTTCATGCGTGTCCTTCTCTGCTCCCTCTTGGTTCTCCTGTTCTTCCTCGTGTTCTTCTTCTTCTTCAATTAATGGTGCTTGCTCAGACAGGTGTAGAACCTTCAGGAACGGCTTGTTTGCGAGTGCAGCAGCTCCTGAAGTAGCAGCCCTGTCGATTCTCTCTATATGCAGGTACCTCAATTCAGACAACTCTCTGAGGTCATCCAAATCACAGCCCACAGGATCATTGCTGCTGTCATGGCCAATGATTAGACCAGATAGATGGTTAAGATGCCTCAGTTCACTGACGCCTCTTGGTACGTAGCGTAGGGAAGTTCCTTCGAGACACAGGCATCTAAGCTCTTGCAATGCACTGATCGACCAAGGGAGTTTCTGCAATCCTTGACAACCTTGAAGGCTCAAGGTCTGCAAATTTATGAGAAACCCCACAGAAGAGGGTATATCTCTGACCTGAGTTCCATCAAGATTGAGGTACCTCAGATGGAGCAAGTTGCCTATGGATTTCGGGAGAGCCTCTACTGCTGTATTGCTCAAATCCAAGACACGCAAGCACGGGGCTGACACGATAAGATCATCTATTATTCTGACATTCGGGCTGTTGAAGAGCATCAGTGACCTGAGGCTCATCTGCTGCTTCACTGAAATTGGACCCTGCAGGGAGCTGTTCTCCTCCATGTTACACAATGCAAGATGACGAGGCTTTGACAGTGATGAGGACAACGGCCTACTAGGCTCGATGATCTCTGCTGGCCATCGATTAAGATGCTCTCATCTGTAATCAGAAAGCGGGCTAGTGAGCGTAGAAGATCATGTGTTATCCAGCACTGGTCAAGATTATCAGGATCAGGCTGTAACAAGTTTCTGCCAATCAGTTCTAAATAGTACTCTTCGGCAGACTCTTCCAGTTCCTTGTTTTCTCTGGCCTTCACAAGGCCTTCGGCAATCCAATGCCGCACAAGATCAAAGCGCCGAATGGGGCATTCTTCCGGATACAGGGAGCAGTGGAGGAAGCATTCCTTCAGATCAGAAGGCAGATCGACATAACTCAAGTAGAGAGCTTGTGGTACTTGTCGAAGGAACGGTCGCATGGACCAAGCATCACTCTTCAGGACCATCTCCCACTCCGCCTTGCTCGCGCCTCTTGACCTTAGCACACCTGCGATGACCTTGATCGCCAGAGGGTGGCCTTGGCATTTCTCCGCGATCTTAACCCCGACTTCCTCCAGCTCTTCCGAACAACTGGATCCTGCAGCGAAAACCTGTTCGCGCAGCAACGCCCAGCTATTCTCCGTGACCATTCTGTCGACACGGTGGACGATCGCCTTCAAGCCTGTCGCCACTTCCTCGTCCCGTGTCGTGACCAGTATCCTGCCTCTCGCCACGCCATCTCCCAGTGGATCTTTGAGCAGATCATCCCATACACCCGGGCTGTCCAGGTCATCTAGGATGATGAGAAACCTCTTTGACAGAGCAGAGCCGAGGAGGCCGAGGAGCTCCTCCTTGTTGTCCAAGTCATCCGCAACGTTTACGCCGGCACCGGCGATGATCTTCCTCAAGAAAGCCACCTCCGACATATCCTTGGACATCTTCACCCACACGCAGATCGGGAAGTTCTCGGTCATCCTCTCATCGGTGAATATCGCCCTGGCAAGCGTCGTCTTGCCGATCCCCACCGCCCCGATGACGGCGAAGACGTCCACCTTCTTCTTGCCCTCCCTGAGCATCCTCGGCACCAGCCCGGCCACGGCCTTCTGCACCTGCGTGCCCACCGCACGCGGCGGCTCGTCGTGGCGCATATCATCGCTGATGATCAACCAGTCCCTCCTCCTGGCGGTGTGCAAGTGCTCTGACGATGACCCGTCGGCGGGGAGCGCGGGCATGTCAATGTCCCTGAGCCGGATGTCGATGTCCCTGATGGTGAAGCCGATGTCGTGGTGGAACTTGGCGGGTCCTGACGAGGACCTGAAGCAGGAGAACATGACGAAGGCGCAGCGCACCTTGGGCGCCGCCGGCGGGTGGTCGGCGTCGGCGAGGACCTTGGCGCCCTCGACGGCGCAGACGTCGAGCACGTCGTCGACCTCGTACATGGCGTCCTTGACCTGCGCCACCCACGCGCCGTCGGCCTGGGAGCTGAGGAGGCGGCGGCGCGCCTCGTGGGCGACGACGGCGTCGATGCGGGCGAGCGTGGCCAGCAGGCCCCGCACGTTCTCCCGGATGCCCAGCGCCGCGCACGCCTCCTGCGCCGAGAAGCCCTCCAGCGCCGCCGCGCACCGCTGGACCAGCGAGTCCAGCACCGCCGCCATGGATCCGGGCCGGCGAGCGCAGCTAGACGGAATGTGAAAGAAATCGTGTGTCAGTACTACGCGGGAACAAAATTGGATCTTTTGAACGGAAACTGAGGGGCTAAACAAATCAGATAATTGATCCCCTAGCGCGGGGAACGGCAGCAAAGATCGAAATTATCCGCTCTTACCGGATTCTTTCCTTCCTTGTGGTGGCATAGCAAAAATGAAATATTTTTTCCGGATTATTTTCAAAGATCAGACCGATACAAGAAAGAAATTCTCGCAATCTTTACTACGCAATAAATTGCGGAATCTAACTCAAGAACAAGAAAAAGGAAAGAAACAGATTCATGTAATCAGATCAAGAACTGAATTGGTGGATGGATCGATGGGTTATTACCTGTCAATCAAAGGTTGGGGAGCAGGGGAGGGAGAAGGAGGAGGAAGAGGAAGGTGGGGAGCCAAGGGGGCGGGCGGCGACGGCGAGTGCCACCACCACCTGCGTCCGCCTCAATGGCCACCACCTTCCTCCCCTCCCGACTTTCCCAGACCAAATCAAATAATGCAGCGGATCTGTCTATCTATCTGTCCCTCTCTCCGGAAGCTTTCCCCCTAAAAATTTGTCCAACCAGATCAGCTTCAACTCAGTCATCCAAATCCAGACAGAAATGGACAGCAACAACCTGGCACAGCTCCATTTTAGTATCTCCCAAACCCCCTGTGAAGTTGCAATTTTAGAACTGGGTGCCGTCAGGGGCATGGATTGGAGGAAGACAGTGAGGCTCCTGAACTTGGCAGGGCCATTGGTTAGATTTGTGCGGAGTCCGAGGGGGCTGAATTGGCCAGGCTATTTCTGTAATCAGGGTGTGCAGCTAGACAGCAACATCCTTTGTGTGTTTCTGCTTGGAATTAGTACTTTGGTAACAAGAAAAAAACATGTTTTGGGCAGATAAAAGGAATTACTTTGGCATCACCAATGCAAAAAACTTCTTTTTTATTTTGGCATTAAAGAAATGCAACTGAAACTCTCTTTTTAGCTTTAGCCATGAACAATGCGATCAAATTTTCAGTTAAAGACACATGTATAGTATAACTTTCATGTCGGCACCACATGTGCTGGCGGAAGAAGAGAACATTCAGCCGGAGACATGGGTCCAACGATGAGACCATGGATTAACTATGTGCTAAAGATGTGTTTTTTATGCCTAGTGCCCGGGCCTGCAGCGACTGAGCAAGGTATGTCATGTCGGACTAGACTTTTTTATATTTCTCTTACTTATATTTATAAATATATACTGTATAAAGGAACTTAGCTTATTGAATAAGCGCATCATGGAGTAGGGCGCGGGCTGCTGGTCGGAGGAGCGCCGTTCGAAGATGCAGAGGATGACGGGCTCGATCTGGGTCGTGGCGGGCCGCACCGAGCGCGTGGTCCTGGGCGCAGGGGCGACGGAGGAGTGGGTCGCAGTTGGGGAAGCCGGGGCGGTGGCCCCGGACCAGTAGCAGTGCGGTGGCACGGCCGGCTTTGTCAGCCTCCGAGGCGTGTGGTGCCGCGGCGGTTTCGGCAAGCGTGGGAGCTCGAGCTCGGTGGATGGCCATGGACGCGGTCTCCATCTCACAGCTTCTGAAACTTTGTGGGCGGCTCGAACTCCGGGCGAAAGCCTTGCATCGACTTCGGTCCATGCCGACGATGGTGGCGCTCTTGGGTGTCGTTCTCCTTCTTGTTTGCATCGTCGTGGAGTTTCGACAACCGGCCCGACGAGAGTGGTCCGATGATCTTCGGGTGAAAGCCCAAGCCCCTTCTGGGGCGGACGACGGTGACGGACACGTCACTACCTTGTTGGAGGCGTCGTCTTGGAGTCACCGGCTCTCTCGGTGCGACGGGTTCGAGGATGGGCAGGATTGCTATGTGGTTTGGGAGGTGGATGCCGGGGTGCCGGCCCCGGACGGTGGTGGACGCCGAGGCGGTGGCCTCGGTCCCCCACGCTATGACGGTTCTACGAGGCAGCACCGTTGTTTCGCGTGGGTCCGGATGGAGACTGCGTGGG
This sequence comes from Poa pratensis, assembly GCA_947311845.1. Classification (NCBI taxonomy): domain Eukaryota; kingdom Viridiplantae; phylum Streptophyta; class Magnoliopsida; order Poales; family Poaceae; genus Poa; species Poa pratensis. The sequence goes on along the minus strand of CAMZMU010000041.1, from coordinate 24,062,448 downwards.
CAGATGGTTCGTCGACCCGACTGGATCGTCTTCGGGCAATGCGAAGGTCGATCTGGTTGATACACCGGGGCGGCGGCCCCGGACAGGTGGTTTTGGTGGCAACCTGGATGAAAACTGCGTGGGCAGAGGGTTTGTCGACCATGACTGGATCATCTTCGGGCAATGGGAAGGTCGATCTGGTTATTACGCCGAGGCGGCGGCCCAGGAGCAGGTGGTGTGTGTTGTGCGTTTGTCAACTTGGGTCGTGTGGGCGGCGGGTCGCTTCGTTTGTGTCATTCTTTTGTACAATTGTATGGTTTTTTGACCCGGTTTTCCTTATAAATTGGGTCAACTCTTTCTATCTATTCAGACGGTGGATACGACCACTTTATAGCTTAAAAAATGATAAATATTGTAAAATATATCTCAATGAGTTGCAAAAATTCAATTTGGCTCCCGAGCTCACCTGCTCTGGCTGATTAAGAAAACAATATAAAAACATTTATAAAATTCTTTTTTTTATGAGTAACATATATAAGTTTTATGTGCCAAGTCACATCCGACTATATATAAAAGTACGTGTGATTTGCGAGCTCTCGTGCTGTCCACGTCCACTGTTAAACGTGGGTAAACGTCCACTGTTTGATCGTCTTAACGAGCGTCCCAGATGCGCGCGCGTCCTCTGCTGCTACAGTATTACTGTAGCAGCGGAGTTTCTACCAATCCCGCATTGCCACGTAGCCTCCGCACGAAATTTGGCGCGTACTTTTGCAGAATACCCCCGCAAAGGACCTAGATGCAATTTGACGAAAAGGAAGGGACTTTTTTGCAAGCGCGCTTCCACAATCCCTCTTCTTCTTCCTCTCCCCGCACGGCGCCGATGCCGCCGCCGCCACCGACGCGTGCCGCCTCCGCCACGACCCTCCCCCGACGGATCTACGGCCACCGGGAGGTCCACCGTCGCCGCCTCGACCTTCTGGCCACGCGCCGCGTGCCGAGACGCCTCGGACAGGCCGGGATCGCCACCGGCATGCGCGCTGGTCGCCGCCGCATCCGCACGCCCCCACCGTCTCTCCGGCGGCCTAAAGGCGGCGGCGCTGCTACTCGCGGGTCGCCCGCGTCGAACGCGCCCGTCCGCGTCTCCTACGACGCCGCCGCTCGTAAAAGTACGTGTGATTCGCGAGCTCTCGCGCTGTCCACGTCCACTGCTAAACGTGGGTAAACGTCCACCGTCCGATCGTCTTAACGAGCGTCCCAGATGCGCGCGCGTCCTCTGCTGCTACAGTATTACTGTAGCAGCGGAGTTTCTACCAATCCCGCATCGCCACGTAGCCTCCGCACGAAATTTGGTGCATACTTTTGCAGAATACCCCCCGCAAAGGACCTAGATGCAATTTGCCGAAAAGGAAGGGACTTTTTTGCAAGCGCGCTTCCACAATCCCTCTTCTTCTTCCTCTCCCAGCACGGCGCCGATGCCGCTGCCGCCACCGACGCGTGCCGCCGCCGCCGCGGCCCTCCCCTGACGGATCTACGGCCGCCGGGAGGTCCACCGTCGCCGCCTCGACCTTCTGGCCACGCGCCGCTTGCCGGGACGCCTCGGACAGGCCGGGATCGCCGCCGGCATGCGCGCTGGTCGCCGCCGCATCCGCGCGCCCCCACCGTCGCTCCGGCGACCTAAAGGCGGCGGCGCTGCCGCTCGCGGGTCGCCTGCGTCGACGCGCGTCGAACGTGCCCGTCCGCGTCTCCTACGACGCCGCCGCTCGCCGCCGGTGAGCTGGGCGCCGCTGCAGGCGCCTCGGCCGCGGCTCGGCCAGATCCAACCCCCTGTGATGTCAGCATGACGTCACAGTGGGCCAGACATGTCAGGATTTTTTTTTACCAATTTTTTTTTCAAAAAATGCTAGGAAGACAATAAATTAATTCCAAAAAAACTAACATTCAAACCTACATTTCAAATACTACATTCCAAAATAATACAAACAATATGTCAACATTTCCTAAATTTCTCAAATTACCAAACTGTCCACACAAAAAACATTCAACAATTAAAAAATAAATAAATAAACAACTTCCAATTTACAATTCAAAAATAACACTTATACAAAATGTTAAAACTCAAAAAATGTATACCCTCCACCCTACAATTCAAAATAATATAAACAATATACCAAAAATTAAAAAAAATGGAACCATTTAAAAAATTTATATCTTCAAAATAACAATTATAAAAACACTACAATTCAAAAAAAATCATATGTCCAAAACTACATTTCAAAATATTATAAACAATATTCCAACATTTTCTAATTTTTTCGAATTATCCAACTTTCCACACAAAAAAATTCAGAGTTTACAATTCAACAATAACAATTATAAAAAATGTTAAAAACCAAAAAAAACATCTCCTCCAACCTACAATTCAAAAATAATACAAAAAATATACCAACAATTACAAAAAAATGATACCATCTAAAAAATTCATATCTTCAAAATAACAATTATAAAAATGGTAAAATTTTAAAAATTCATATCTCCATAACTTCATTTCAAAATACTATAAACAATATGACAATTATAACAAAAAGTTAAAATTAATATATTCAAAACTACAATTATAAATAAATACTACACTTCAGAAAATTCATATCTTCAAAACTACAATTCAAAATAATATAAACAATATGTCAAAATTTTCTATATTTTGTAAATTATCAAACATCCAATCTACAATCTAAAGTATCAATTAAAAAATAATAAAATTCAAATAAAGCCGTACATTCAAACCTACATTCCATAATAATATAAATAATATGCCAAGATTTCCTAACTTTTAAAAATTATCAAACTTTCCACACAAAAAACATTCAAAAATTCAAAAAAACCGTAAAAACCAACTTTCAACTTACCATTCAAAAATAACAATTATAAAAAATGTTTAAACTAAAAAAATATATACCCTCCAAACTACAATTCAAAATAATACAAACAATATACCAACAATTACAAAAAAATGCTACCACTAAAAAATTCATATCTTGAAAACAACACTCCAAAATAATATAAACAATATGTCAAAATTTTACAAATTTTTTAATTATAAAAATAGTTAAAATTAATATATTCCAACCTACAATTCAGAATAACAATTATAAATAAATACTAAAATTCAAAAAAAATCATATATTCAACACTATAATTCAAAATAATACAAACAATATGTCAAAATGTTCTAAATTTTGCAAATTACCAAAGCTTCCACACAAAAAGACATGCTAAAATTTGAAAAAATAGCTCCTTGCAAAACAATTGCACTGTATATATATTCCATAAATAATTCAACTATACTAAAAAACCATTTAGTAGTACCAACTGTAAATTTCTTTTGATTATACTAGCAAATAAGAAAATTATGATCAATATAAAACTACTTACCTGTAATTACGAACAAAACTTAAATCGAATTTAATAAATGTTCACAGAATATATTTTCCTCCGATTATAGACTTAAATTAATTCCAACAAATTTCTGTAAATCCCAACAAATTTCGTCATTACACAAACCTCTTCCAAATTCACTACTTTTCAAAACTACAAAAATTTAAAATATACACGTTACCAAATTTAAAATTTATTCACTCCACAAGCGCGGCATTGCCGCGCCCATTTCCCTAGTACTAAATTAAAATCATCGGCCAAAATGATATTTCCAAATATGATTTTTAGATTGCTGTTTTTTTTACAAAGCACTACGAATGTTATTTGAGCACGAAACTTGGGAAGTTTGTTGCAAACTGCTATATTTTCATCCCTTATATTTTAAAAAAACCAAATATTGTACTATTTTGTTTGATTTTTCATTCAGCCAGGAGTAGGTGAGCTCGGGAGTGCAAATACCTCCCTAAGTGACTTGCCTATAGTCTACAACAAATGGAAACCGGCTGACCTCAGGAAAGATTAAAGTAAAATTTGTTAGCTCCTGTTTTCCGTATCGAACCCACGAGGAGTTGAAGGTATTGGTTAGTAAGATTGATAAATAAAACAATAAAAGATGCATGTGTTTTTGGGATTTTTGGTTGTATAATTGCAAGAGAATAAAAATGCTGAAAATAAATAGTAACAAGTGAAATCTCTCAAAGAGAGAAAACCCAATCCTCTTATGTGGTAAGAAGACAAGCTCAAATGATGTGTAACTTATATGTGGAAAACGTTCCCGAGGGCGACATGGATATTGCTAGGCATAGAGATTTATTAAACAACAAGTTAAATATCTTGGCAAGTTTTAATCTTCTTTGGACGGAGCCATTATTAGGTATAGCTAAATAAATAAACTAAACCCCTTATGATGGATCATGTGGCCAAGTAAATGACTGCACAAGAATTATTAAGACATAAAGTCCCACCATAGCATTACACTCTAAGATCCCCAATACTAATACCCTCATAATGTAACTTCATGACTCGGTCTGAGGTTTACATGTCCTCCCAAGTCTCCCTCAATTCATTACACTACGGTGTTTTCCTATGAGCCCATATAGGTGTGTGCAGTCGACGTTCGCACAACACCATCATAGAATCAAATAAAAAGATAAACACTAGACAAAATACCAACACATGACATATATAAATCATTGCCAATTCATCCTATGCCCTCAGGAACATATGGGAACTACTCACAACGTGTAAACATGATAATATTCAGTGGCATAAATGGTACAACACAATCTGAAAATATAACTTCACCTCCAACTAATGACAAGTACTCAATCACAAACATGAATAGTAGCACAAGTCAAGTATCTAGGGTATAGCAACTCTCAAACTACGAGGGGAACGGAGTAGATCACGGAGATGATAATGGAGATGGTGATGGTCTTGATGATGGTGATGATGTAGAGGTCTCCTCCCACGCCAAGGAGGGGATGTGATGACGATGACGATGATTTCCCCCTTCTCCGGAGCTCCAGAGCAGCAGGATCTGATCCCCCACGGAGGGAATCAGGAGTTTCGCCGCCGCCACGGCCTCGGATGGTCTCAAGAAAATTAGGGCGTAACTTTTCGTGCGAGACGAAGGCGTCGCTAAAAAGCCCCGAACGAGGAGGTGCCCGAGGCCGATTTTAACGGGCCCCACGCGACCAAAGAATCTGGCCGCGTGGGCCCACCTCTTTTGGGCCTCGTTGCTCTCCTCCCTTCGATCTTCTTTCCTCCGTCATTCTTCCGATGAAAAACCAGCTGTGCAATTTTCCTTTTACTATTTGGGTCCCTGTAGCTCCTGAAACATTAAAAACAAAAAAGGAGGTTTTCTGCCTCTCAGAAATTAAATACCAAATATAGGGACTTTGTATGAAAGTCCCATAAATCATCTAAAACATGTAAAAACAATGATATAACAATGCAAGTAACATCCTAATATGATAATAAAAGTTGTATAAATGATGATATAAAATGCACGTATCAACTCTCCCAAGCTTAAACCTTTACTCGTCCTCGAGTAAGTAAGGACGTAGATCATTATATGCATCAATGGACTTATGGTTGATAAATAAATACGAGCATTGTATCATCATCATTTTCAGTTGCAATGTAAGATTAATGAACTAAAACTCATACACATAAGGGCAACATAAGTAGAAGCTCTAGCAATCACCCCTTACATTTGAAAGCAAATAACCATTGTATGTTGGACAATTGAATCATACTATTTTTCACATGCTTTTGCTCTTTATGGCAAGCATTATAATATTTGATACCTTGCTGAAATTTAAAGACAAGATAAACTCTTATTGGATAACAAGTTTAAAGAAGACAAATGAAAAGACAGATATAAAATTGTTTTCACCCTTACTTCACTAGTAACTGGTGCAAACTTTAGTCATGGATATCTGATGACCCACAAGTATAGGGGGTGTATCGTAGTACTTTCGATAAATAAGAGTGTCGAACCCAACGAGGAGCAGAAGGTGTTGACAAGCAGTTTCGATGAAGGATTCACTGTAAATGCTCACAGACAAGTTTTTAGGGATTTTTGATATAGCAGATAAATAAAATACAAGTAAGTAAAATGAGGTAATAATAATTGCAGCGAGTGGCCCAATCCTTTCTACAGCAAAGGACAAGCCGGTTTGTTTACTTATGATGACCAAACGTTCTTGAGGACACACGGGAATTTAGTCTAGTGCTTTCGCTTCATATAGTTGATTAATCTTCATTGTTTTGATAAGTGTTGTGTGGGTGAACCTATGCTAATGCACCGCCCTTCCTAGGACTAATACATACTTGTGATTATACCCCCTGCAAGCATCCGCAAATACAAGAAAGTAATTAAGATAAATCTAACCACAGCCTTAAACTCTGAGATCCTGCTATCCCTCATGCATCGATATACCAACGGGGGTTCAGGTTGCTGTCACTCCGGCAACCCCACAATTAGCAAACGAATACACAATGCATTCCCCTAGGCCCATAAAGGTGAAGTGTCATGTAGTCGACGTTCACATGACACCACTAGAAGAATAACACCACAACTTAAATATCAAACCATTAAATATTACTCAACATAATTCACTACTAACATTTAGACTTCACCCATGTCCTCAAGAACTAAACGAACTACTCACAAGACATCATATGGATCATGATCAGAGGTGATATAATGATGAATAACAATCTGGACATAAACCTTAATTCAACGGTTTCACTCAATAGCATCAACCACAAGGAGTAATTAACACCGGGAAAGTTTCCCCTATGAAATACACAAGATTCAACCCTAGATGTTACAGCGGAACGGAGTGGAGCGGTGGAGATGACGGTGTCGGCGGTGGAGATGATGGTGATGATGATCCCAATGAAGTCAGCTCGATGACGGTGACGATGGCGATGATTTCCCCCCCCGGGAGGGAATTTCCCCGGCAGATTTCTCCCTGCCGGAGAGCTTTTCTCTCTCTGGTGTTTTCCGCCTCGAGGAGGCGGCGCTGTCTATCCTCGATGATCCCCCGAGTCTTAGGGTTTCTGGATGATGAAGTACGCGAAGGGGCGACGGCTGAGGTGGGCCTGGGCCTCCTCCCCATATGGTGGCGCGGCAGCATAGGGGGCCGCGCCACCGTGTGGGGAGGGCCCACGGTGGCCCACCTTGGTCTCCCTTTTGGCTCCCTCCGTCATCTGACAAAATAGAGCTTCTGTATATTTTCCTCGAATTGTTGAACTCCAGAAATATCGTATCTTGACGATGCTTTTTCCAGCAGAATCCTGACTCCGGTGAATAATCCTCCAATAATGATGAAACATGCAAAACAGGTAAAATAACATAAGTATCATCTCTAAATATGAAATATATCAATGAATAACAGTAAATTATGATATAAAATAGTGATGCAAAATGGACGTATCAACTCCCCCCAAGCTTAGACCTCGCTTGTCCCCAAGCGAAAACTGAGCTCAGTAAACAAGACCACATGTTTATGGAGTGAAGTGTCGATAAATAAAATACGGACAAGAAGCATCACATTTATTAACACACAAGCCATTCTAGATAACAACTTCCTCCATATAACTTAACTTGAAACAAGTAAAGGGAAATCACAAATAAAGGTGCATAAAGGAAATCATAGTTGGTGATGGCAAACTTCGTTCTTGGTCAGAGAACAATTAACAGATTGTACTTATCTTTCGATCAGAGTCTTTATATTAGAGCTTATATTGCAGAACTTGCATGCTCAACTACAACGGTCTCCTTACAATCATTGATAACTTTCAAAGTTGCATTCATTCAGATAAAAGACTTGTGCTAAACAAGGAAGGATAAAAGACATGATTGCAAGTAATAACATATAGATGATTGAATCACAACAACTCAAATGCTTGCTTGAGATAGAGGGGAATAGGTTTACTGACTCAACATGAAAGTAAAAGATAGGCCCTTCGCAGAGGGAAGCAGGGATTAAATCATGTGCTAGAGCTTTTTATGTTTTTGAAATCATATAGAGAGTATAAAATATATGTTTGAGCTATGTATGTCGTTGTCAACGAATCGCAGTAAAGAAAACACTATCCCCTTGTCAACCAGACTTTCAAGAGCGGCTCCCATGAAGGACGTCATTTCTACCTAAGGGTAGATCATCCCTCTTCTCTTTTGTTTACACATGCATATTTATAAGTTGGTTTGACACTCCTCCCCACCTTTGCTTACACAAGCCATGGCTAACCGAATCCTCGGGTGCCTTCCAACAATCACATACCATGGAGGAGTGCCTATTTGATAGTTTAACATTTCGGTTTTGCTTCTGATAAATCATCGGCAAGCATGTGGAGAGAATTAAAAGGTGAAAAGCTTTAATTAATTCGGGGCTGGGCACCCCAATTGCCAGCTCTTTTTGCAAGTTATTAGATAAGCGGATGTATATGCCACTAGTCCAAAGGTGAAAGTCTGTCTGACAAGAGTGATAGAGAAACTCTACATAACCCTCATGAGCTAATAAACAGTGACACAAAATAAGGAGTAATAAGGTTTTGAATTGTTTAAAGGTAGCACATGAAGTATTTACTTGGAGTGGCGCAAAATACCACATAATAGGTAGTTATGGTGGACACAAATGGCATGGGTTTGGCTCAAGGTTTTGGATGCACGAGAAGTATTCCCTCTCAGTACAGGTTTCGGTTAGCAAGGCTAGGTAGCAAGCATAAGAGTTGAGGGATGCAAACAAACATATATATAGTAAAAACAATCATGCAATCTTCCTTGTAAGCACAAATAATTTTAACTTGAGAATACTAAGCTCATTAGCCAACAAGAAAGAAAGATAATGAAATAATATATCTACATGCACTTCCCTCTTTTCTACTTAAGCCTCAAAGTATTGTTGCTACTGACCAATGCTAAGTTTGCCAAAACCAAATTGATTCACTAAATACTCCCAAAGTGATGCCAATACTAACAACAAGATCATTCATATGACAGAAATTGCAAACTAAAATAAGAAGTGCAGAAAGTAAATGATGAAACTTCTCATTAATATTCATAACGGCAACTCACACAAAGGGATACATAGACAACCAACTAAAGGAGAGATACTTCCACACTGCAAACCATCCTATATGATAACTTCTCTACTCATGATATGACTTGACTGAAAAGTAAAAAGGTAAAAGATAATGATGTGATACCGCGGCACTCCCCCAAGCTTGGAACAAGCCAAGGGGATGCCAATACCAATGATGAATTACTCCTTCGGTGGTGGTGAATTCTTGATAAGCTTATCAACAAGCTCCTTTAGTTCATCAATCTTGTAGGTGAGGTTGCGAATCAGCTCCGAGTTGTGCTCGACGCGGTTCATGAATTTGTCAGACGACGAGTCCCAACTCTTGGAGTTGTTTCCCCACTCCTCAGCTTCAGATTTCATCTTTCCTGCATTGTTAGAACGATCCATATTCCAACCACTAGGCAACTCTGCCTCAGGAATCCTTTCAATTTGACTCTTATGAATTAGATTGTGGAAGGGGTTATTGATGCCTGGAGAAGACGTCCTTGGAGCTAGGAAGCGACGCGGAACCTTTCCTCCGGTGCTCATCCGCGCGCCTCTCTTGAGGTTGAACGGATTTGCCACCACCCCGATGCTTGCGACGGTGGCCGCGGGTATACGCGCGGATCTTCCTCTACTTCACCTTCATCTTCACTCTTGACTTCTTCCTTCAACTTGGGGTCTTGAGGATCTTCCTCCAAAGGCTCCTTGCCCTTGTTGTTGTTGTTGGAGACCATGGTGCTTCTAAAACTGAAAACAGATCCTGGCAGAAACAGCTCGAAACAAAACACGACGAAAAGGCGATATACGGACCTCGGGGGGTCCGGGGGATTATATAGCAAAAACTTTCACGACAAAAGGAAGGTACTGGAGAGAAACCGGGTCGGAGAAGGGCTCCGAGGAGCCCTCCCCATATGGCGGCGCGGCCAGGGGTGGGCCCGCGCCACCAGGTGGGGAGGTGCCCTCGGGCACCTTTTCCACCCGTTTCGATCTCGTAATTTTCCATATTTAATAAAAACAACAAAAATATTGTTCAGAAAGTTAAACGCGAACTTTTTCTTACCAAAACTGTTACCTACTCGAAATCAGACTCAGCAGTCCCACCAATTTGATCTTTGATGAAAGTTTCCGGAGTCACCACTCGAATAACATCAACGTCTTCATTATAAGAATCTCCAGAAATATAATGTTTGAGTCTTTGTCCATTCACCACTTGTGTAGCATCATCTTTCAGCGAAGCAATCTTTATTGCCCTGAACGATACACCTCCACAATGACATAAGGTCCTTCCCATTTTGAGAGTAATTTTCCTGCAAAAAATCTGAGACGAGACCGATATAATAGAACTTTATCTCCAACATTAAACTCTCTTTTAATAATTCTTCTATCATGCCATTTCTTAACTTTCTCCTTAAAAAGTCTAGCATTTTCATAGCTTCACTTCTCCATTCATCTAAAGAACTCAATTGGAGCAACCTTTTCTTACCGGCAAGTTTAAAATCTTTATTAAGCTCTCTCACAGCCCAATAAGCTTTGTGCTCTAATTCTAAAGGCAAATGACAAGCTTTTCCATAAACCATTTTATAAGGAGACATACCCATAGGATTTTTATAAGCAGTTCTATAAGCCCACAAAGCTTCCTTCAACTTACTAGCCCAATTTTTTCTAGATTTATTAACAGTCTTTTGCAAGATAGATTTAATTTCTCTATTTGATAATTCTACTTGCCCACTAGTTTGAGGATGATAAGCTGAAGCAATTCTATGATTAATACCATATTTAGCAAGGGTCTTTCTAAAACCACCATGAATAAAATGAGAACCTCCATCAGTCATAAGATATCTAGGTACTCCAAACCTAGGGAAAATAACATCTAAAAGCATTTTTAAAGAGGTTTCACCATCAGCACTTTTTGTAGGTATGGCTTCCACCCACTTAGTAACATAATCAACAGCAACAAGTATATGAGTGTTACCTTCTGAAGAAGGGAAAGGACCCATGAAGTCGAATCCCCAACAATCAAACGGTTCAATAACAAGAGTATAATTCATAGGCATTTCATTGCGTCTAGAGATATTACCAACTCTTTGACATTCATCACAAGATAAAATAAACTTTCTTGCATCTTTAAAGAGAGTTGGCCAATAAAAACCTGATTGTAGAACCTTTTGTGCGGTTCTATCTCCGGCGTGATGTCCTCCATAAACACTACCATGACATTTCTCAATATCTCTTGTTGTTCATATTCTGGGACACATCTTCGCATAATACCATCCACTCCTTCTTTATATAAGTGTGGGTCATCCCAAAAATAATGCCTCAAGTCATAAAAGAATTTCCTTCTTTGCTGAGCTGAAAAGGTTGGAGGCAAGTACTTGGAAACAATAAAGTTAGCATAATCAGCATACCAAGGACTATCTCGCGAGCTCACCTTTATTGCAGCCAATTGTTCATTTGGAAAACTATCATTAACAGGTACGGGATCATAAGCAATATTTTCCAATCTAGACAAATTATCAGCAACAGGGTTATCAGCACCTTTCCTATCTACAATATGTAAATCGAATTCTTGTAAAAGAGCACCCATCTAATAAGCCTTGGCTTAGCGTCTTTCTTTTCCATAAGGTACCTAATTGCAGCATGATCGTATGAACAGTGACTTTTGAATCAACAATATAAGGTCTAAACTTGTCACATGCAAAAACTACAGCTAAGAACTCTTTTTCAGTAGTAGCATAATTTCTTTGAGCGGCATCAAGAGTCTTACTAGCATAATGAATAACATTCAACTTTTTATCTACTCGCTGTCCAAGAACAGCACCTACAGCAAAATCACTAGCATCACACATAATTTCAAAAGGTAAATTCCAATCAGGTGGTTCGACTACAGGGGCAGTAGTTAAAGCCTTTTTCAAAGTTTCAAAAGCTTCCTTACAATCATCATCAAAAACAAAAGGTACATCTTTTTGAAGAAGATTAGTAAGAGGCTTCGAAATTTTAGAGAAATCTTTAATAAACCTTCTATAGAAACCAGCATGACCAAGAATACTACGAATACCTTTTACATCCCTGGGATAGGGCATTTTCTCAATTGCTTCAACTTTAGCTCTATCAACTTCAATACCTCTCTCAGAAATTTTATGTCCCAGAACAATTCCTTCATTAACCATAAAGTGGCATTTTCCCAATTAAGAACAAGGTTAGTTTCTTCACATCTCTGCAAAACTTTATCAAGGTTTCGCAAACAATTATCAAAAGAATTCCCATAGACGGAAAAATCGTCCATGAAACCTCTACAATCTTTTCACAAAAGCCATGAAAAATAGCAGACATGCACCTTTGAAAAGTAGCGGGGCATTACATAAACCGAAAGGCATACGCCTATAAGCATAAGTTCCATAAGGACAAGTGAAAGTGGTTTTCTCTTGATCTTTAGCTCTAACAGCAATTTGTGAAAACCCAGAATAACCATCAAGAAAGCAAAAATGAGTATTCTTAGATAACCTTTCTAGCATTTGATCAATGAAAGGTAAAGGGTAATGATCTTTCTTAGTAACTTTCCGAAAATCAATGCACATCTATATCCTACAACTACTCTTTGAGGGATGAGCTCATCATTATCATTTGGTACAACAGTAATCCCTCCTTTCTTAGGAACACAATGCACGGACTTACCCATTTACTATCAGCAATAGGATATATAATACCAGCTTCAAGAAGTTTCAATACCTCATTTCTTACCACATCCTTCATTTTAGGAATTAGACGACGTTGATGTTCAACAACAGGCTTTGCATCATCTTCCATGTTGATGGCGTGTTGGCAAATAGAGGGGAAATCCCCTTCAAGTCATCAAGAGTGTATCCAATAGCTCCTCGGTGTTTCTTCAATATTTCCAATAATCTTTCTTCTTCAAAACCTGAAAGCTTAGAACTAATAATAACAGGATATGTTTTCTTATCATCAATATAAGCATATTTAAGATTATCAGGTAAAGGTTTCAAATCAAAAACAGGATCTTCCTTTGGTGGTGGTGTTGTACCTAAATCTTCAACAGGTAAATTATGTTTAAGAATGGGTTGACGAAAGAAAATTTCGTCAAGCTCATTCCTTTCTTCCCTAAAGACTTCACTCTCGTGATCCTCCAAATGTTGCTGCAAAGGATCATTAGGAGCAAGAGCAATAGATGCAAGCTGTTCAACTCTAAAATCCTCATTAGGCAATTCGGTTTCATAAGGAGTTTTGCAAATTTAGAGAAATTAAACTCATAAGATTCACCAGCAAATTTAGTCAAAATTTTCTCTTTCTTGCAATCTATAATAGCTCCACAAGTATTTAAGAAAGGTCTACCAAAAATGATAGGACAAGTTTTACTAGCAGCAGAACCAAGTACCAGAAAATCAGCAGGATATTTAATCTTACCACATAAAACTTCCACATCTCGAACAATACCAATAGGAGAAATAGTTTCTCTATTAGCTAGCCGAATAACCACATCAATCTCTTCAAGTTCACAAGAACCAATTTCATGCATGATTTCCCTGTAAAGCTCATAAGGAATAGCACTGGAACTTGCACCAATATCACATAAACCATAATAACAATGATCACCTATTCTAACAGAAAGCATAGGAACACTAGCTTCCTAGATTTACTAGGATGTGAAACAATATTAGAAGCATCTTCACAGAAGATGATGTGCCCATCTTCTACACTTTCAGTTACAAGGTCCTTAATTATTGCTACAGCAGGTTCAACAGTTATTTGCTCATCAGGTTCTATAGGTTTCTTTGCACTTTTGTTAACCACACTAGTTATAACAGAATGTTCCTTCACTTTAGCAGGAAAAGGAATTTTTTCAATATAAGCTTCAGGAAGAATGTGATCAACAGTTTTAACTTCAATACATCTACCTATAGGTAAATCAGTTTTATCTTTATAAGGTTCATGATACTTATTAAAACTCTTCTAGGCAATTCGAAATGAGAGGCAAAGCTTTATAAAAATTTGCAACAACTTGAGAGTCAAGACCATAAGCAGCACTCATATTTCGAAATTTATCAGTATCCATAAAAGCTTTAATGCATTCATAATCATATTTTATACCTGACTCTCTACCTTTGTCGTTCTCCCATCCTTCAGTATTCTCCTGAATCCGATCAAGAAGGTCCCATTTAAACCTTCTTTGTTGCCGTGAATGATCCAGAACAAGCAGTATCTAGCAAGGTTTTATCTTGAAAAGAAAGTCTTGCATAGAAATTATCAATAATGACATTACCAGGAAGCTCATGAATGGGGCATTTGAGCATTAATGACTTCAATCTCCCCCACGCTTGGGCAATACTCTCTCCATCATGAGGCCAGAAGTTATATATGCGGTTTCGGTCTTTGTGAATTTCACTTGGAGGATAGAATTTAGAATAAAATAGAGGCATAATTTCCTTCCAATCAAGAGAACGCCCATTCTTCAGCAGTTTATACCAATGTGCCGCTTTACCAGACAGCGACAAAGAGAATAGTTTCTTCTTAACTTCATCCATAGAAATACCTGCACACTTGAACAACTCGCATAATTCATGTAAAAACAGTAAATGATCTCCAGGATGGACAGTTCCATCCCCTTCATAGCGGTTATTCGTAACACGTTCAATAATTTTCATAGGTATTTTATATGGAATTACTTGCTCACCTGGCGCCTCATCCACTACCTTTGCAGTAGTAGTAGATTTTCCAAATAGGAATTCAAGAGAAGACCTCTCCATAATGAAATATAGCAGCAGGCAGAAATAAAAACAGCACGTACAGTAAGAGTTTTCCTTACCAATAGCGCTTCACTCCCCGGCAACGGCGCCAGAAAATAGTCTTGATGACCCACAAGTATAGGGGGTGTATCGTAGTACTTTCGATAAATAAGAGTGTCGAACCCAACGAGGAGCAGAAGGTGTTGACAAGCAGTTTCGATGAAGGATTCACTGTAAATGCTCACAGACAAGTTTTTAGGGATTTTTGATATAGCAGATAAATAAAATACAAGTAAGTAAAATGCGGTAATAATAATTGCAGCGAGTGGCCCAATCCTTTCTACAGCAAAGGACAAGCCGGTTTGTTTACTTATGATGACCAAACGTTCTTGAGGACACACGGGAATTTAGTCTAGTGCTTTCGCTTCATATAGTTGATTAATCTTCATTGTTTTGATAAGTGTTGTGTGGGTGAACCTATGCTAATGCACCGCCCTTCCTAGGACTAATACATACTTGTGATTATACCCCTGCAAGCATCCGCAAATACAAGAAAGTAATTAAGATAAATCTAACCACAGCCTTAAACTCTGAGATCCTGCTATCCCTCATGCATCGATATACCAACGGGGGTTCAGGTTGCTGTCACTCCGGCAACCCCACAATTAGCAAACGAATACACAATGCATTCCCCTAGGCCCATAAAGGTGAAGTGTCATGTAGTCGACGTTCACATGACACCACTAGAAGAATAACACCACAACTTAAATATCAAACCATTAAATATTACTCAACATAATTCACTACTAACATTTAGACTTCTCCCATGTCCTCAAGAACTAAACGAACTACTCACAAGACATCATATGGATCATGATCAGAGGTGATATAATGATGAATAACAATCTGGACATAAACCTT
Organism: Poa pratensis; assembly: GCA_947311845.1. Lineage (NCBI taxonomy): Eukaryota > Viridiplantae > Streptophyta > Magnoliopsida > Poales > Poaceae > Poa > Poa pratensis. Next base: position 24,046,793 of record CAMZMU010000041.1, on the reverse strand, counting down.
AATTCAACGGTTTCACTCAATAGCATCAACCACAAGGAGTAATTAACACCGGGAAAGTTTCCCCTATGAAATACACAAGATTCAACCCTAGATGTTACAGCGGAACGGAGTGGAGCGGTGGAGATGACGGTGTCGGCGGTGGAGATGATGGTGATGATGATCCCGATGAAGTCTAGCTCGATGACGGTGACGATGGCGACGATTTCCCCCCTCCGGGAGGGAATTTCCCCGGCAGATTTCTCCCTGCCGGAGAGCTTTTCTCTCTCTGGTGTTTTCCGCCTCGAGGAGGCGGCGCTGTCTATCCTCGATGATCCCCCGAGTCTTAGGGTTTCTGGATGATGAAGTACGCGAAGGGGCGACGGCTGAGGTGGGCCTGGGCCTCCTCCCCATATGGTGGCGCGGCAGCATAGGGGGCCGCGCCACCGTGTGGGGAGGGCCCACGGTGGCCCACCTTGGTCTCCCCTTTTGGCTCCCTCCGTCATCTGACAAAATAGAAGCTTCTGTATATTTTCCTCGAATTGTTGAACTCCAGAAATATCGTATCTTGACGATGCTTTTTCCAGCAGAATCCTGACTCCGGTGAATAATCCTCCAATAATGATGAAACATGCAAAATAGGTAAAATAACATAAGTATCATTCTAAATATGAAATATATCAATGAATAACAGTAAATTATGATATAAAATAGTGATGCTAAATGGACGTATCAATATCTCAATCAAGTTCCTATGCTCTATACAACCTTTATCTTACACTTTCCATGGCTAACTGAATTTTTAGGTGCCTTCCTTTTCATTCACTTTCAAGAGCGTAAGTATTGAAATATCCATGATCATTAATTTGCTCAAAAGATACTCGATTCTAACAAGAGTGTTTCATATCCTTTTCATTAACCCTTCTCAACTTTTTATCCTACAAGACTATATCTCAAAGTTAAGCTATTTATTTCCAAATCATATTGACTCATCTCTTTACTTATTTTATAATAGGATAATTCTACAATTGTCCAACACACTCAAGTTAATTAGATTCAAGGCAAGATGTGACTGAAACCTCTAGATATGCCAAGCTCATTTCCATGAGTGCTACCCATAAATCTCCGAACAAGAGAATCATGGATGACACCATACTTTAATATTCATTGATAAACCACAAGATAGGGATACATGATAATGCTCCATGAGCTCACAAACGCTTAAGAGATATTGATAACTAAATGATAAAAGTCAAACACACCATGACTAGATTGATATGATAAACTGGTAAAGATAAAGACTAGTTGGAACTCCCCCAAGCTTCACGTTTTGCTAGAGCCTCCTTACTTCTCTTACTTCTTGTCATGATAATTATCTTCAAGTTCTCCAATGATGCTCATCATAAGGTTGTAGGCTTCCTCAAACTTGCTTGCAGCTTTTCCTAATTTTTCCATGAGATCTTTCTCCACCGTCTTCTTGCAAGGCTTCCACTCCGGGCTTGGTACTTTTACATTAGGGATCTTGCGATCCCATTCACCAGGATAGTTCTCTTGGGTGGCACGCCGAAATTCCCTGTCAATAAGAGTAGAAACCACGTTTTTGCTTGCAAGGGCGTGCCTAGGAGCCTTCCCTCATGTGCTTATGCGCGTCTGATGTCTACGCACGCTTCTATTCTTGTAGACAGTGTTGGGCCTCCAGAACAGAGGTTTGTAGAACAGCAGCAAGTTTCCCTTAAGTGAATCACCCAAGGTTTATCGAACTCAGGGAGGTAGAGGTCAAAGATATCCATCTCAAGCAACCCTGCAATTAAGATACAAGAAGTCTCTTGTGTCCCTGATACGTCTCCAACGTATCCATAATTTCTGCTGTTCCATGCTTATATTATACCATTTGCTACATGTTTTATATACACTTCGTATCACTTTTATGCATTTTCTGGGACTAACCTATTAACAAGATGCCACAGTGCCAGTTCCCTGTTTTCTGCTGTTTTTGGTTTCAGAAAGTTACTTCTGGAAATATTCTCGGAATTGCACGAAACAAAAGGCCAGTCCCTATTTTTCCAGCACGTACACGGAGTCCGAAGGAGAGACGAAGGAGAGCCACGAGGTGGCCAAACCACACCAGGCGCGGCAGTGGGCCCAGCCGCGCCACCAGGTGGTTTGGGCCCCTCGGGGGTCCGCCGACATCGCCCCTTCGCCTATTTATTCCCCGAGACGCGAAAACCCTAAAACACCGAGCCTTTCATCCAGAACATATTCGCTGCCGCCGGTCGTCAACCCTAACTCGGGGGGTTTCTGAAGCTCTTCCCGGCACCCTGCCGGAGAGGGGAATCATCACCGGAGGGCTCTACATCGCCATGCCCGCCTCCGGAGTGATGCGTGAGTAGTTCATCCTTGGACTATGGGTCCATAGCAGTAGCTAGATGGTTGTCTTCTCCACTTGTGCCATCATGTTTAGATCTTGTGAGCTGCCTATCATGATCAAGATCATCTTATTGTAATGCTACATGTTGTGTTTGCTGGGATCTGACTTATATTGATACCTATGTGGAGCTGAATATTATATTATCATGTCTATGTCATTTGTGATCTTGCATGCTCTCCGTTACTTGTTGAAGCCTTGGCCACGTGAATACTTGTAACTCCAAGAGGGGGTATTTATGCATGATAGTTGGGTTCAACCTCTATTTAACCTGGGATAGTGACAGCAAGTTCTAAGGTTGTAGATGTGTTGTTGCCACTAGGGGTAAAACAGCAATGCTTTATTCAAGGATGAATGTATTGTTTACATTACGCACATTACTTAATGCAATTGTCTGTTGCTTGCAACTTAATACTGGAAGGGGTACGGATGTTAACCGGAAAGTGGACTATTTAGGCATAGATGCATGCTGGATAGCGGTCTATGTACTTTGTCGTAATGCCCAAATGAATCTCATAGTAGACACCACAGCTCACACATGCATGTTATATGCACTTATCAATTGTCAATTGCCCAGCTGTAATTTGTTTACCCAGCATGTTAGTTATCTTATTGGAGAGACACCACTAGTGAACTGTGGACCCCGGTCCATTCTTTTACATCTGAAATACAATCTACTGCAATCATTGTTCTCTACTGTTTTATGCAAACAAACATCATTTTCCATTCGATACGTTTAACCCTTTGTTTTCAGCAAGCCGGTGAGATTGACAACCTCACTGTTAAGTTGGGGCAAAGTAATTTGGTTGTGTTGTGCAGGTTCCACGTTGGCACCGGAATCCCTGGTGTTGCGCCGCACTACACTCCTTCACCAACACCTTCGAAGCAAACCTCGTTTTCCTACTGGTCGATTAAACCTTGGTTTCATACTGAGGGAAAACTTACTGCTGCACTCATCATACCTTCCTCTTGGGGTTCCCAACTGACGTGTGACGTACAAGCATTGTTTCTGGCACTATTAACCTAGAGCCACCAACACGTTTTCTGGCGCCGTTGCCGGGGAAAACCGAATTGCTTCTGCAAGGGGAGTCTCTCACACCCAATCTCTTTACTTTGTTATTTGTCTTGCTTAGTTTATTTTTATTTAGTCTTGTTTGCTCTCTTTATCAAAAACACAAAAAAATTAGTTCCTTTTTATTTCGAATTACTATTATGACTAGTTGTTTTCAATGTCTTATCTCTATGAAACTGGGTCTCGTTATAAGAATTACCGCTTCTCTCCAAAAGGAAAACATCTATGGGAACAAATAAGAAGATTGAATGGTTTTGCTAAGAACTTGTGTTCTACATATGATGAATCCTACTGCTTTAATGAATCTCTTTGCTATAGAAGGCACAAACATCTCCCTTTCCAATGTGAGTATACTGATAATGAAACCTTGGCTGCCTATGCTAAAGGAAACTATGATTTTGGTAATCTTGAACAAATTGAAGAGTTTATTGTTTTTAAGGGTGCCCTTGAAATTAGTTCTTATCTTGAACATAAAACTGATGCCCCTTATAAATCTGAATGTATTGCCATACTTAAATATTGTTGTGATACCTACAAGGATAATAATTCTTACATTACTGAACATCTTGAGAGGATGTTTCCTCAAAAAGATGAAACTTGTGCCTTGCAGGAACCTGAGGAAGAGGAAATTGCTGAAACTGTGATCTCATTGGATGAAAAAGAGGAGGAGAGTGAAGAACAAAAGGAGGATCTACCTTCTAATGACAGTAACTCTTCAACTCTTACACTATTTAATTGCCCTCCATGCCTACCTAAGGAGGAAGAGTGTTATATTGTTGAATGCCATGATTCTTTTGAAATATCTCCTTTTGATAAATTTTACGTAACAAGCTCCTTGACTCAAGAAAACGAAATTTCAGAAATAAAACAATGGCTCCCTAATGCTATATATGATAATGCTCTTGATGATGGTCCTATATTGCCTAATGATATTTATTATACTACTATTGTCAAAAGTGGGTTTAATGACCCCACTGTTTTTGAACTTAATAAAAATTATGTGTTTGTAGATCATGAAAAGCATGCTTTATGTGATAGTTATATAGTTGAGTTTGTTCATGATGCTACTGAAAGTTATTATGAGAGAGGAAAATATGGTTGTAAAAGTTTTCAAGTCACTAAAACACCTCTCTTTATGTTGAAAGTTTTGAAGTTGTACTTGTTTCATCTTTCTATGCTAGTTGCTTTATGCTTCAATAATTTATTTTGTTACAAGGTTCCCTTGCATAGAAAGTGGGTTAGACTTAAATGCGTTTGATATTTGCCTCTTGATGCTCTCTTTTGTTTTTCAAGTTCTATTCCTATGAGAGCATCATTAAAATCTTTTAGCCTAGCTAAAGGCATTAAAGAAAGCGCTTTAGGGAGGCAACCCTTTATCTTTTATTTTTAGTTTTTCTCAAGGAGTTTTGTTACTTCTGTAGCAACTCCTTTGTATCTTTATTTTATCGCAATGTTGTGCCAAGTAAAGTTCTATATTGAAAGTTGATGCAAGATTTGGATTTCTGCGCAGTGACAGATTTTTAGCTGTCACGGATTTGAGCTTATCTCCCTGTAGAAAATTCAAAAAATTCTGAGAAAAATCACGCATATTCCTGAGATATGTACGCAACTTTCATTATTTTAGGCCAGATCCATCTGAGCAACTTAAGTGCCTCGAAAAAATTCGTCATTCCAGACTGTTCTGTTTTTGACAGATTCTGCCTTTTGTTTTGCATTCGCTCTTTTACTGTGTTTGTGTGGATTTCTTTGCTCCACAAAGCATTGGTGGCTGTAGCTAATGTCCAGAAGCTTTGGGATTGATTGTATCATTACAGAATATGAGAATTTTTGATTATGCACTAACCCTCTAATGAGAACTGTCTTGAGTTTGGTGTGAAGGAAGTTTTCAAGGATCAAGCGAGAAGGGTGATATTATGTGATCAAGAAGAGTGAAAAGCCTAAGCTTGGGGATGCCCCCGTGGTTCATCCCAACCATATTCAGAGAGACTCAAGCGTCTAAGCTTGGGGATGCCCAAGGCATCCCCTTCTTCATCAACAAACTTATCAGGTCATCTCTAGTGAAACTATATTTTAATTCTTTCACATCTTATGCGCTTTACTTGGAGCGTCTGTGTGTTTTTATTTTTGTTTTTGTTTGAATAAATTCGGATCCTAGCAATCCTTGTGTGGGAGAGAGACACGCTCCGCTTTTTCATGTGAATACTCATGTTCTTCACTTATATTTGTTGAGTATTCTTAACTAGCTACTGCAGTGCTTTTAGCTCCTGTTTTTCATGCATCTCTTCGAGCTGTTAGCACTTGTTTATAAATACTCTCTTGCTGCATTATATTATCATTTGGAGAGTTTATGTTTAAATTTATTGGTGTTTGTTTGGAAGAAAGAAAATGCTACATGTAGTAGTTGGTATTGGAAAAGACATATGCATTCTTGTAGATCATTGTCTTGTTTTGATTTGATGCTTTGCAATTGTTTTGAGCTCTCAAGTAGATCATGTTTAAGCTCTTGCATCATGTAGTTAAAGCCTAGTAGTGGAGAACTACCGTAGAGCTTGTTGAGACTTGGGATGCATATTTGTTCTCTCTAAGGTCTAGATATTTTCTGGTAAAATGTTTGAGCAACAAGGAAGACAGTGTAGAGTCTTATAATACTTGCAATATGTTTTTATGTGATTCTTGCTGTACCGGTTTATACTTGTGTTTGCTTCAAACAACCTTGCTAGCCTAAACTCTGTACTGAGAGGGAATGCTTCTCGTGCATCCAAAACTTGAGCCAAAACCCATGCCATTTGTGTCCACCATACCTACCTACTATGTGGTATTTCCTGCCATTCCAAGTAAATATTTCATGTGCTACCTTTAAACTATTCAAAACTTTATTACTCCTTATTTGTGTCAATGTTTTATAGCTCATGAGGAAGTATGTGGTGTTTTATCTTTCAATCTTGTCATTTACTTCTGACAGACTTTCACCTGGACTAGTGGCATATACATCCGCTTATCCAATAATTTGCAAAAAGAGCTGGCAACGGGGTGCCCAGCCCCAATTAATTACAACTTTCATTAATAATTCTCTTCACATGTTTTGCCCTGATTTATCAGTAAGCAACTTAATTTTGCAATAGACACTCCTCCATGGTATGTGAATGTTGGAAGGCACCCGAGGATTCGGTTAGCCATGGCTTGTGTAAGCAAAAGGTTGGGAGGAGTGTCATCTATAAAGAAACTAAAATACATGTGTAAACAAAAGAGAAGAGGGATGATCTACCTTGCTGGTAGAATAACGTCCTTCATGGGAGCCGCTCTTTGAAAGTCTGGTTGACAAGGGGGTTAGAGTGCCCACTACCATTCGTTGACAACAACAAACACCTCTCAAATACTTATTTTGTGCTCTCTATATGCTTTCGAAAACTTAAAAAGCTCTAGCACATGATTTAATCCCTGCTTCCCTCTGCGAAGGGCCTATCTTTTACTTTATGTTGAGTCAGTTTACCTACTCCTTTCTATCTTAGAAGCAAACACTTGTGTCAACTTTGTGTGCATTGATTCTTACATATTTACTTATTGCACTTGTTATATTGCTTTATGTTGACAACTATCCATGAGATATACATGTTACAAGTTGAAAGCAAATGCTGAAACTTAATCATCCTTTGTGTTGCTTCAATGCCTTTTACTTTGAATCTATTGCTTTATGAGTTACCTCTTATGCAAAACTTTTTGATGCTTGTCTTGAAAGTACTATTCATGAAAAGTTTTTGCTTATATGATTCATTGTTTACTCTTTATCTATTTGTTAGCAAACTATAGATCATTGCTTTGAGTCACTTCATTCATGACATGAGCCTTGCAATATATTGATCAAGATTGTGTGAAAGCATGTCTCCTCAGAAATTATTTGTTGTTATCGTTTTACCTACTCGAGGACGAGTAGAACTAAGCTTGGGGATGCTTGATACGTCTCCAACGTATCCATAATTTCTGCTGTTCCATGCTTATATTATACCATTTGCTACATGTTTTATATACACTTCGTATCACTTTTATGCATTTTCTGGGACTAACCTATTAACAAGATGCCACAGTGCCAGTTCCCTGTTTTCTGCTGTTTTTGGTTTCAGAAAGTTACTTCTGGAAATATTCTCGGAATTGCACGAAACAAAAGGCCAGTCCCTATTTTTCCAGCACGTACACGGAGTCCGAAGGAGAGACGAAGGAGAGCCACGAGGTGGCCAAACCACCAGGCGCGGTGGGCCCAGCCGCGCCAGGTGGTTTGGGCCCCTCGGGGGTCCGCCGACATCGCCCCTTCGCCTATTTATTCCCCGAGACGCGAAAACCCTAAAACACCGAGCCTTTCATCCAGAACATATTCGCTGCCGCCGTCGTCGTCAACCCTAACTCGGGGGGTTTCTGAAGCTCTTCCCGGCACCCTGCCGGAGAGGGGAATCATCACCGGAGGGCTCTACATCGCCATGCCCGCCTCCGGAGTGATGCGTGAGTAGTTCATCCTTGGACTATGGGTCCATAGCAGTAGCTAGATGGTTGTCTTCTCCACTTGTGCCATCATGTTTAGATCTTGTGAGCTGCCTATCATGATCAAGATCATCTTATTGTAATGCTACATGTTGTGTTTGCTGGGATCTGACTTATATTGATACCTATGTGGAGCTGAATATTATATTATCATGTCTATGTCATTTGTGATCTTGCATGCTCTCCGTTACTTGTTGAAGCCTTGGCCACGTGAATACTTGTAACTCCAAGAGGGGGTATTTATGCATGATAGTTGGGTTCAACCTCTATTTAACCTGGGATAGTGACAGCAAGTTCTAAGGTTGTAGATGTGTTGTTGCCACTAGGGGTAAAACAGCAATGCTTTATTCAAGGATGAATGTATTGTTTACATTACGCACATTACTTAATGCAATTGTCTGTTGCTTGCAACTTAATACTGGAAGGGGTACGGATGTTAACCGGAAAGTGGACTATTTAGGCATAGATGCATGCTGGATAGCGGTCTATGTACTTTGTCGTAATGCCCAAATGAATCTCATAGTAGACACCACAGCTCACACATGCATGTTATATGCACTTATCAATTGTCAATTGCCCAGCTGTAATTTGTTTACCCAGCATGTTAGTTATCTTATTGGAGAGACACCACTAGTGAACTGTGGACCCCGGTCCATTCTTTTACATCTGAAATACAATCTACTGCAATCATTGTTCTCTACTGTTTTATGCAAACAAACATCATTTTCCATTCGATACGTTTAACCCTTTGTTTTCAGCAAGCCGGTGAGATTGACAACCTCACTGTTAAGTTGGGGCAAAGTAATTTGGTTGTGTTGTGCAGGTTCCACGTTGGCACCGGAATCCCTGGTGTTGCGCCGCACTACACTCCTTCACCAACACCTTCGAAGCAAACCTCGTTTTCCTACTGGTCGATTAAACCTTGGTTTCATACTGAGGGAAAACTTACTGCTGCACTCATCATACCTTCCTCTTGGGGTTCCCAACTGACGTGTGACGTACAAGCATTGTTTCTGGCACTATCAACCTAGAGCCACCAGTCCCCAACACACCAAATACACTTGTCAGATGTATAGGTGCACTAGTTCGGCGAAGAGATAGTGAAATACAAGTAATATGGATGATTATAAATAGTAATTGCAATCTGAAATAAAAATGGCAGCAAGCAAACATGTAGCAGAACTTGTTGTAAATGGTTTAGCAGAATTACTCCACAAGAATTAACAGCTCTAAAAGAGATGCATGAAAAACAGGAGCTAAAAGCATAGCAGTAGCTAGATAAGAATACTCAAAAGATATAAGTGAAGAATATGAGTATTCACATGAAAAAGCGGAGCGTGTCTCTCTCCCACACAAGAATGCTAGGATCCAACTTTATTCAGAAAAATAAAAACAACAAACAAAAATAAAATCACACAGACGTCCAAGTAAAGTGCATAAGATGTGGAAGAATAAAAATATAGTTTCACTAAGATGACCTGATAGGTTGTTGATGAAGAAGGGGGTGCCTTGGGCATCCTCAAGCTTAGACGCTTGAGTCTTCTTGAATATTGCTGGGGTGACCCACGGGGGCATCCCCAAGCTTAGGCCTTTCACTCTTCTTGATCGTATCATATCATCCTCCTCTCTTGATCCTTGAAAACTTCCTCCACACCAAACTCAAAGTAATTCTCATTAGAGGGTCAGTGCATAATCAAAATTCACATGTTATACTATGACACAATAATTACCAATGCTTCTGGACATTAACTACAGCCACTGATGTTTTATGGAGCAAAGAAATCCAGTCAAACATAGTAAAAAAGGCAACGCAAAATAAAAGGCAGAATCTGTCAAAAAACAGAACAGTCTGGAAAACCGAATTTTTTCGAGTCACTTAACTTGCTCAGATGCGAAAAATCAAAACTAATGAAAATTGTGTACATACATAAGGATCATGCGTGATTTGTTTCAGAATTTTTTCAATTGTTCTGCAGTGAATAGAGCTCAAAACTGTGGACAGCAAAATCTGTCACTGCGCAGAAATCCAAATCTAGTATCAACTTTCAACTAGAGACTTTACTTGGCACAACAATGCAATAAAATAAAGATACAAAGGAGTTGTTACAGAAGCAAGCAAGCTCCTTGACTCAATAAAGAAAATTGCAGAAAATAAAACAATGGGTTGTCTCCCACAATCGCTTTTCTTTAAAGCCTTTTAGCTAGGCATGATAATTTGATGATGCTCTCATATGTATAAGAGTTGCATATAGAAGAGCATCAAAAAGCAAATATCAAACACACTTAAGTCTAACCCACTTTCTATGCAAATGAGTCTTGTAACAAAATAAATTATTGAAGCATAAGCAACTAGCATAGAAAGATGAAACAAGTCCAACTTAAAAAATTCAACAAAAAGAGAGGAGACTTAATATTATTGAGATATATGAAGCCATGTCTCCCTCTCTCATAAGGACCAGTAGGTCTTAAAGTACCCAGCAAATAAAAGCAAATCAAGAGAAAGCTCAAACATTTATCATAAAGAGAAAAAATTCAGTAACGTGAAGATTTCTATAACCATACTTTCCTCTCTCAAAATAATTTTCAGTAGCATCATGAATAAACTCAACAATATAGCTATCACATAGAGCATTCTTATCATGATCCACATGCATAAAAATATCATTACTCTCCACATAAGCATAAACAATATCATTAGTAATAGTGAGCATAAAAGTATCACATCCATCATTGTAATCATCATAAATTGGAGGCATAGAATAATCATAATGAATTTTATCCTCAATAGTAGATGGACTGAGAATATCATATTCATCATTGTAAACATCATATATAGGAGGCATATCATAATCAACATAAACTATATCCTCAATAGTAGGTGGACTGAAAATATCACAATAATTATAATCATCATATATTGGAGGCAAGTATCATCAAAGCAAATTTCCTCCTGAAAGCTTGGGTGACTAAAAATATCATATTCATCACAACTAGCTTCCCCAAGCTTAGACTTTTCCATAGCATTAGCAATAATGGTGTTCAAAGAATTTATAGTAATACCATTGCTACCATCATGCAAACAAGCCTCCATAGGTTTTTTAATTTTCTCTTCAAAAGCATCATGTCCTAATTCAATATAAAGTTCATAAAGATCTCTAATTTGGTTTATCATCCAATGTTTATCAAACTCAGGGAGGTAGAGGTCAAAGATATCCCTCTCAAGCAACCCTGCAATTAAGATACAAGAAGTCTCTTGTGTCCCCAACACACCAAATACACTTGTTAGATGTATAGGTGCACTAGTTCGGCGAAGAGATAGTGAAATACAAGTAATATGGATGATTATAAGTAGTAATTGCAATCTGAAATAAAAATGGCAGCAAGCAAACATGTAGCAGAACTTGTTGTAAACGGTGTTTCAATGCTTAGAAACAAGGCCTAGGGATCATACTTTCACTAGTGGACACTCTCAACAATGACAACATAATTGAATAAATAAATACTACTCTCAAACACTCGCTTGTTGGATAATGAACACCATTCATTGCGTAGGGCTGCAAAAGCACACCTCAAGCCGGAGTAAACAAGCGCCACAACGTCATAAAGGAGTCACACACGATGCCCACACTGTCACCGTCACACCGTGGAGAGTGACTCCGGAGTTCATATTAAAGTAACCTCTAGAGTGGCATAATAGATAAAGAGTAACATCTACTTATTCAACTAGATTACAAAGCTCATGATCACATAAAGATCACACCATGGGAGAGATAAACCACATAGCTACCGGTAGAGCCCTCAGCCTCGGGGGAGAACTACTCCCTCCTCATCATGGGAGTCAGCAACGGCGATGAAGATGGCGGTGGAGTCGATGGAGATGGCTCCGGGGGCACTTCCCCGTCCCGGCAGCGTGCCGAAACAGAGACTTATGTCCCCCGAAACTTGTAGTCGATGGCGGCGGCGCTGCGGAACCTTGGTGGAATATGACTGATTATTTAAGGGTTTTCGCGTCTGGAGGAATAAATAGGCGAAGGGGCAACGTCGGTGGAGGCGCGGGGCCCGCTCCCCATAGGGTGGCGCGGCAGGGGGCCCACCCGCGCCACCGTATGGGGAGGGCGCCCTGCTGCCCCCTTCGTCTCTCCTTCGGACTTCTGGAACGTGTCAGGAAAATAGGCATGTGGGATTTTGTTTCGTCTGATTCCGAGAATATTTCCAGAACAGCTTTTCTGAAACCAAAAACAGCAGAAAACAGGAACTGGCACTGTGGCGTCTTGTTAATAGGTTAGTCCTAGAAAATGCATAAAAATGCTATGAAGTGTGAATAAAACATGTAGCTATTGGTATAAAACTAGCATGGAACATAAGAAATTATAAATACATTGGAGACGTATCAAGCATCCCCAAGCTTAGTTCTACTCGTCCTCGAGTAGGTAAACGATAACAACAATACTTTCTGAAGTGACATGCTACCAAATAATCTTGATCAAATAATATTGTAAAGCATATGTCATGAATGAAGTGACTCAAGGCAATGGTCTATAGTTTGCTAACAAATAGATAATGAGTAAACACTGAATCATATAAGCAAAAGCTTTTCATAAATAGTACTTTCAAGACAAGCATCAAAAAGTTTTGCATAAGAGTTAACTCATAAAGCAATAGATTCTAAGTAAAAGGCATTGAAGCAACACAAAGGAAGATTAAGTTTCTGCAATTGCTTTCAACTTGTAACTTGTATATCTCATGGATAATTGTCAACACAAAGCAATATAATAAGTGCAATAAGTAAACATATAAGAATTGTTGCACACAAAGTTGACACAAGTGTTTGCTTCAGGGATAGAAAGGAGTAGGTAAACTGACTCAACAATAAAGTAAAAGATAGGCCCTTCGCAGAGGGAAGCAGGGATTAAATCATGTGCTAGAGCTTTTTAAGTTTTGAAAACATATAGAGCATAAAGTAAGTGTTTGAGAGGTGTTTGTTGTTGTCAACGAATGACAGTGGGCACTCTATCCCCCTTGTCACCCAAACTTTCAAGAGCGGCTCCCATGAAGGACGTTATTTCTACCCAAGGGTAGATCATCCCTCTTCTCTTTTGTTTACACAGGCATATTTATAAATTGGTATGACACTCCTCCCAACCTTTGCTTACACAAGCCATGGATAACCGAATCCTCGGGTGCCTTCCAACAATCACATACCATGGAGGAGTGCCTATTTGGTAAAGTTTAACATTTTGGAATTTGCTTTTGATAAATCATTGGCAAACATGTGAAGAGAATCAAATGGTTATAGTTGAGATTAATTGGGACTGGGCACCCCATTTGCCAGCTCTTTTTGCAAGTTATTGGATAAGCGGATGTATATGCCACTAGTCCATTGGTGAAAGTCTGTCATGAGTAAATGACAAGGTGATAGAGTAAATGCCACATACTTCCTCATGAGCTATAAAACATTGACACAAATAAGGAGTAATAACTTTTGAATAGTTTAAAGCTAGCACATGAAGTATTTACTTGGAATGACAGAAAATACGACATAATAGGTAGATATGGTGGACACAATTGGCATGGGTTTTGGCTAAAGGTTTTGGATGCACGAGAAGCATTCCCTTTCAGTACAGAGTTTAGGCTAGCAAGGTTGTTTGAAGCAAACACAAGTATAAACCGGTACAACAAGACTCACATGAAAACATATTGCAAGCATTATAAGACTCTACACTGTCTTTCCTTGTTGCTCAATCACTTTTACCAGAAAATATCTAGACCTTAGAGATACCAATCATGCAAACCAAATTTCAACAAGCTCTACGGTAGTTCTTTACTAATAGGTTTTTAACTACATGATGCAAGAGCTTAAACATGAAATACTTGAGAGCTCAAAACAATTGCAAAGTGTCAAATAAAACAAGACAAAACAGCCCTCAACTAGTACATGTACTAGTAGCTTTCTACAAGAATGAGTATGTATTTTCAATATACCATCTACCACATGTTGCATTTTCTGTTTCCAACCAAACACCAATCAACTTATTTCAACAAAAACTCTCCAAGTAATATACAAATGAATCAAGAGAGTACTACTCCACAAGAATTAACAGTTCTAAAAGAGATGCATGAAAAACAGGAGCTAAAAGCATAGCAGTAGCTAGATAAGAATACTCAAAAGATATAAGTGAAGAATATGAGTATTCACATGAAAAAGCGGAGCGTGTCTCTCTCCCACACAAGAATGCTAGGATCCAACTTTATTCAGAAAAAAAAAACAACAAACAAAAATAAAAGCACACAACGTCTAATAAAGTGCATAAGATGTGGAAGAATAAAAATATAGTTTCACTAAAGATGACCTGATAGGTTGTTGATGAAGAAGGGATGCCTTGGGCATCCCCAAGCTTAGACGCTTGAGTCTTCTTGAATATTGCTGGGGTGACCCACGGGGGCATCCCCAAGCTTAAGCTTTTCACTCTTCTTGATCGTATCATATCATCCTCCTCTCTTGATCCTTGAAAACTTCCTCCACACCAAACTCAAAGTAATTCTCATTAGAGGGTTAGCGCATAATCAAAAATTCACATGTTCTACTGTGACACAATCATTACCAATGCTTCTGGACATTAACTACAACCACTGATGTTTTATGGAGCAAAGAAATCCAATCAAACATAGTAAAAGAGGCTATGCAAAATAAAAGGCAGAATCTGTCAAAAACAGAACAGTCTGGAAAGCCGAATTTTTTCGAGGCACTTAACTTGCTCAGATGCGAAAATCAAAACTAATGAAAATTGCGTACATACATAAGGATCATGCGTGATTTGTTACAGAATTTTTCAATTTTTCTGCAGTGAATAGAGCTCAAAACCGTGGACAGCAAAAATCTGTCACTGCGCAGAAATCCAAATCTAGCATCAACTTTCAACTAGAGACTTTACTTGGCACAACAATGCAATAAAATAAAGATACAAAGGAGTTGTTAAAGAAGCAAGCAAGCTCCTTGACTCAATAAAAGAAAATTGCAGAAAATAAAACAATGGGTTGTCTCCCACAATCGCTTTTCTTTAAAGCCTTTTAGCTAGGCATGATAATTTGATGATGCTCTCATATGTATAAGAGTTGCATATAGAAGAGCATCAAAAAGCAAATATCAAACACACTTAAGTCTAACCCACTTTCTATGCAAAGGAGTCTTGTAACAAAATAAATTATTGAAGCATAAGCAACTAGCATAGAAAGATGAAACAAGTGCAACTTAAAAAAATTCAACAAAAGAGAGGAGACTTAATATTATTGAGATATATGAAGCCATGTCTCACTCTCTCATAAGGACCAGTAGGTCTTAAAGTACCCAGCAAATAAAAGCAAATCAGGAGAAAGCTCAAAACATTCATCATAAAGAGAAGAAATTCAGTAACATGAAGATTTCTATAACCATACTTTCCTCTCTCAAAATAATTTTCAGTAGCATCATGAATAAACTCAACAATATAGCTATCACATAGAGCATTCTTATCATGATCCACATGCATAAAAGTATCATTACTCTCCACATAAGCATAAACAATATCATTAGTAATAGTGAGAGTAAAAGTATCACATCCATCATTGTAATCATCATAAATTGGAGGCATAGAATAATCATAATGAATTTTATCCTCAATAGTAGATGGACTGAGAATATCATATTCATCATTGTAAACATCATATATAGGAGGCATATCATAATCAACATAAACTATATCCTCAATAGTAGGTGGACTGAAAATATCACAATGATTATAATCATCATATATTGGAGGCAAAGTATCATCACAGCAAATTTCCTCCTTAAAGCTTGGGGGACTAAAAATATCATATTCATCACAACTAGCTTCCCCAAGCTTAGACTTTTCCATAGCATTAGCAATAATGGTGTTCAAAGAATTTATAGTAATACCATTGCTACCATCATGCAAACAAGCCTCCATAGGTTTTTTAATTTTCTCTTCAAAAGCATCATGTCCTAATTCAATATAAAGTTCATAAAGATCTCTAATTTGGTTGTTGTTTTCCATTAAGCCTAACTAGTGAAAATAAAAACAAGAGACAAAAAAAATAATTGCAGAATCTAAAGGAGATACCTTCCAACACTTACCTCCCCGGCAACGGCGCCAGAAAATAGCTTGATGTCTACGCACGCTTCTATTCTTATAGACAGTGTTGGGCCTCCAAGAGCAGAGGTTTGTAGAACAGCAGCAAGTTTCCCTTAAGTAGGAAGGTAGAGGTCAAAGATATCCCTCTCAAGCAACCCTGCAATTAAGATACAAGAAGTTTCTTGTGTCCCCAACACACCAAATACACTTGTCAGATGTATAGGTGCACTAGTTCGGTGAAGAGATAGTGAAATACAAGTAGCAGAACTTGTTGTAAACGGTGTTTCAATGCTAAGAAACAAGGCCTAGGGATCATACTTTCACTAGTGGACACTCTCAACAATGATAACATAATTGAATAAATAAATACTACTCTCAAACACTCTCTAGTTGGATAATGAACACCATTCATTGCGTAGGGCTGCAAAAGCACACCTCAAGCCGGAGTAAACAAGCGCCACAACGTCATAAAGGAGTCACACACGATGCGCACACTGTCACCGTCACACCGTGGAGAGTGACTCCGGAGTTCATATTAAAGTAACCTCTAGAGTGGCATAATAGATAAAGAGTAACATCTACTTATTCAACTAGATTACAAAGCTCATGATCACATAAAGATCACACCATGGGAGAGAGAGATAAACCACATAGCTACCAGTAGAGCCCTCAGCCTCGGGGAGAACTACTCCCTCCTCAGCATGGGAGTCAGCAACGGCGATGAAGATGGCGGTGGAGTCGATGGAGATGGCTACGGGGGCACTTCCCCGTCCCGGCAGCGTGCCGAAACAGAGACTTCTGTCCCCCGAAACTTGTAGTCGATGGAGGCGGCGCTGCGGAACCCTTGGTGGAATATGACTGATTATTTTCGGGTTTTCGCGTCTGGAGCAATAAATAGGCGAAGGGGCAACGTCGGTGGAGGCGCGGGCCCCACTCCCCATAGGGTGGCGCGGCAGGGGGCCCACCCACACCGCCGTATGGGGAGGGCGCCCTACTGCCCCCCTTCGTCTCTCCTTCGGACTTCTGGAACGTGTCAAGAAAAATAGGCATGTGGGATTTTGTTTCGTCCGATTCCGAGAATATTTCCAGAACAGCTTTTCTGAAACAAAAAACAGCAGAAAACAGGAACTGACACTGTGGCATCTTCTTAATAGGTTAGTCCTAGAAAATGCATAAAAATGCTATGAAGTGTGAATAAAACATGTAGCTATTGGTATAAAACTAGCATGGAACATAAGAAATTATAGATACGTTGGAGACGTATCAGCGTCGTCTGCCTCTTATTTCCAAGAGACATGTTCACCCTCACACCAGTAACAGCAATGGGTGAAGGTGGTGTTGTCGCCAGAGGTGCGATGTCGATGAAGGGCTTGTAGTCTTTCTCTTCCGCTTCTTCCTTCTCCATCTCTTCCTCGTCGAGCCTGTAGTCTTCATCATCGGAGTAGTCCTTCCTCTTCCTATTCCTCCTCCATATGGACGTGGGGCTGTGGCCCTCGAGTTCATCATCATCATCGTCCATGGAGGAGCATTGGTAGAAGTCTCCCGAAGACTTAGCTAAAAACCTGACAGGCAGACACAACAAAAGAAAGAATCGCTCGAAAACGCTGGGTGCGAGATTAGATCGGTGGAGAGGGGTATATATTGACAATTTTTAGGTCAAGACGAAGCGTCGGAGCCGAAAACGAGACGAAAAGGGACTCTGAGGGGGAAATGGAGTGGGCCCATGCGGCCAAAGAATCTAGCCGCGTGGGACCCCTTGTTTCCTTCCTTGGGTCTCCGTTCCTTCCAGTTTTGTTGTCCCACACGTTAATTTCCACAAAAATTACTTTCGTAAAAATTACGCAATTCCGAGAGACTTTCCAACACTAAAGTTACCTTTTATTGATTTAGGGTTTCTGAAACTGCATGACCTCTCTCAATTACCTCCTCCGGTGTTTGTAGGTTCAACTCTTCCACCATTCCGATGAAGCTCTTCCTGCAATATAATGTTTAAGGCGTTGTCCATTGACTACATGAGGTTTACCTTTCATGTCACCGTGAAGACGGATAGCTCCTGAACGGTACACCTCCTGTATCACTAATGGTCCCTGCCACTTTGAAGCTAACTTCCCTGCAGAAAACTTGAAACGAGAGTTGTATAATAAAACTTGATCACCTACTTTGAATTCTTTCTCTTAATTTTCTTGTCATGCCAAATCTTAACTTTTCTTTAAACATTGCACTTTCATAAGCTTCATTTCTCCATTCATCTAGTAGGTTTAAATCAAGAATTCTCTTCTCTCCGCAGTTTAAAATCAAAGTTCAATTGTTTAATAGCCCATCTAGCTTTATGTTCTAATTCAACAGGTAAATGACAAGCTTTTCCATAAACCATTTTATAAGGAGACATTCCCATAGGATTTTTAAAAGCAGTTCTATAAGCCCATAATGCATCATTAATTTTAAGTGGCCAATCAGACTAGACTTATTCACTGTCTTTTCCAAAATGAGTTTAATTTCCCTATTACTTAATTCAACTTGTCCACTTGTTTGAGGATGATAAGGAGATGCAATTCTATGGTTAACATCATATTTTGCCAATGTTTTTCTAAGAATACCATGCAAGAAATGAGAACCACCATCAGTAATTAAAAACCTAGGAACACCAAACCTGGGGAAAATGATGTCCTTGAGCATCTTCATTGCTGTGGCATGATCTGCACTTTTGGTTGGAATTGCTTCCACCCACTTTGTAACATAATCCACTGCAACCAAAATGTGAGTATGCTTTGTCTTTGACTGGGAAAGGTCCCATAAAGTCAAAACCCCACACATCAAATGGTCAAGTGGCAAAGAATAATTCATAGGCATTTCATTTCTCCTACCAATATTTCCTACTCTTTGACATTTATCACAAGATTTAACATATTCAGCACAATCCTTAAATAAAGTAGGCCAATAAAACCAGATTGTAATACCTTTGCACCTGTACGATCTCCTGCATGATGCCCTCCATAGGGACTGTCATGACAATCTCTTATAATAGCCTGTTGTTCATGCTCAGGTACACAACGTCTAATAATACCATCCACACTTTTCTTATAAAGGAAAGGATCATCCCAAAAATAATGTCTAAGATCATAAAAGAATTTCTTTCTTTGTTGAAAGTGAAGTGTGGAGGTAAAACTTTACCAACAATAAAATTTGCATAGTTGGCAAACCATGGAGATGCAACTTTAGCACTAGAAACATTAACATTGCAAGTTGTTCATTAACAAAGCTATCATTAATAGGAATAGGATCATCAGGTATATTTTCCATTCTAGAAAGATGATCAGCTACTTGATTATCTTCCCCTTTCCTATCAACAATGTGTAAATCAAATTCTTGCAATAAAGTACCCATCTTATTAGTCTAGGCTTAGCATCTTTCTTATTCATTAAGTATTTAATAGCAGAATGATCAGTATGTATTGTGACTTTGAATCAGTAATATAAGGTCTAAACTTGTCACAAGCAAATAGCACTGCTAAAAATTCTTTTTCTCAGTTGTAGCATAATTCTTTGAGCAGCATCAAGTGTTCTACTAGCATAATAAATAACATTCAGTTTCTTATCAACACGTTGGCCCAAAACAGCCCCAACTGCATAATCACTAGCATCACACATAATTTCAAAAGGCAATTTCCAATCAGGAGGTTGAATAATAGGAGCACTTATTAAAGCATTCTTCAAAATATTAAAGGACTCAATGCAATCATCATTAAAAGAGAAAGGAACATCCTTTTGCAAAAGATTGGTTAGAGGTTTTGATATTTTGGAGAAATCTTTAATAAACCTACGGTAAAAACCTGCATGCCCAAGAAAACTTCTTATACCTTTGATGTCCCTTGGATATGGCAGCTTTTCAATAGCTTCTATCTTTGCTGGTCAACTTCTATTCCTCTCCAGAAATCTTATGCCCAAGAACAATACCTTCAGTAACCATGAAGTGACACTTCTCCCAATTAAGAACTAAGTGTTGGTCTTCACAACGCTGCAAAACTTTGTTAAGGTTGAACAAGCAATT
Source organism: Poa pratensis (assembly GCA_947311845.1). Classification (NCBI taxonomy): domain Eukaryota; kingdom Viridiplantae; phylum Streptophyta; class Magnoliopsida; order Poales; family Poaceae; genus Poa; species Poa pratensis. The sequence continues at coordinate 24,026,614 of CAMZMU010000041.1, read as the reverse complement.
ATCGAAGGAAGTACCATACACAGAAAAATCATCCATAAAACTTCCATTATCTTTTCAATATAATCAGCAAATATAGCATTCATGCATCTTTGAAAAGTAGCAGGAGCATTACACAAACCGAATGGCATTCTCCTATAAGCAAATGTACCATATGGGCAAGTAAAAGTGGTCTTTTCTTGATCATCCTTATGGACAGGAATTTGTGAGAAACCTGAATAACCATCTAAATAGCAAAAGTGAGAGTGTTTAGATAACCTTTCTAACATTTGATCAATAAATGGCAATGGGTAATGATCTTTACGAGTTGCTTTATTTAACTTCCTGAAATCAATACACATCCTATAACCAACAACAGTACGTTGAGCCACAAGTTCATCCTCATCATTTGGAACAACAGTCATTCCACCCTTTTTAGGAACACAATGAACAGGACTAACCCACTTACTATCAGCTATAGGATAAATGATACCAGCTTCAATAAGTCTTATTACCTCTTTCTTACCACTTCTTTCATTTTTGGATGGAGACGGCGTTGATAATCAACAACAGGTTTTGCATCCTCCTCCAAATTAATTTTATGCATACATAGAGCTGGGCTTATACCTTTAAGATCATCAAGAGAGTATCCAATGGCTCGGTGAGCTTTAAGCACATCAAGTAATTTCTCTTCTTCTTCAGCTGAAAGGTTAGCACTAATAATGACAGGATATATGCTCTTCTCATCCAAATATGCATATTTCAGATTTGTAGGCAAAGGTTTTAATTCAAAACTAGGATCCCCTTTAGGTGGTGGTAGCACTCCTAAATTATCAGGTGGGATATGCAATTGTAATTGTGGTGGTTGTTGCCATAATATTTGTTCTAAAGCATCTTTTTCCTCATCATTAAATGGTTCATCTTGATTAAGCATATAACGTTCTACAACATCTGTTGAAGCTACAGCTATATGAGCAAGAGTTTCAATTATATCTTCAGAAATTGGCTCTTTCTCAACATGTTTATCAGCAAATTTAGAAAAGTTGAATTCAAGTTTTTCTCCAGCACATTTAATAAACACTTTCTCTTTAGGCAAATTAATTTCAGCACCAACAGTGTGTAAGAAAGGTCTACCAAAAATGATAGGACAAAATATTTAGCCAATCAACACTTCAACATCTCTAACAAGTCCAAATGGACTAATATAATATTTATTAGCAAGTTGAATTGTCATACCTGTCTTTTCCATAATGATAGGATTAATATCAGGCTTGATTTCAAGATAAAGAGAATATGGAATGACACTAATACTTGCTCCAATATCACATAAACCATGATAACTTGAAGTCCCATTAGAGCATGATATAACAGGTTTATCAACATTGGCCGAATTACCTTTAATGACTTTAGTAGCATCTTCACACAAATAAACATCAATAAGATCTTCTTCATTTAATTGCTTGATAATAGAAACTTGACTGTTGACTTCCACCTGTTCATAAGGCTGAGAACATCTTCTGTTACTCTTGTTAGTAACAACAATAAGTAAATTCTCCTTAACTTGGTTTGGATATGGAGGTGATTCAACATACTCCTCAATTGTCACAGATGACACTGGTTCTACCTGTTTAATAACTTTAGGAACAACAATAGATTGTTTAACAGGTTCAACATAAACTTCAAAACCACTTTTAGGAACACAAATATGAACAGCAAAAGATTTAGCTATCTCAATTCTAACATAAGGATCAAGACCAAAATTATCACTCAGATTTTTAAACAAAGTAGATGTAGAGAAGTTCTCTACACATGAATATTGATAATCTTAGGGTTCATTACCTTTGTCAAGATCCCAATGACAAGTATTTTCAGAAATAGTCTCCAATAAATTTCATGCTTCTTCTTCAATATTATTTGTAAAACTTCCACCAGATGAATTATCTAGAAATTCCTTGTCTTTCCTTGGTAGCCTCACATAAAAGTTTATGAATATAATTTTCCTTGTAAGATCATGACAAGGATTCTTGCGAAGGAGTTCCTTTAACCTCCCCCAAGCTTGAGTAATACTCTCTCCCAGATGTGGCGAGAAATTAAATATATTGCAGCGGTTCTCATAAGCTTCTTTAGGAGTAAAATATTTAAGAAAGAAAACCTTCCTCAAAATACTCCATTCAATAGTGACTTCTTCATCCAAAGACCTGTATCGAATACGAGCATTTCCAGATAAAGACAAATATAATAGCTTCCTTTTTACCTGATCCTCAGAAATACCGGGAAGTCTGAATAAACCACATATGTCTTCAATTGTCTCCACGCGTACACGTGCAAACTTAGTTCCATTCCCTGCAAATGGATTTTTCATAACTCTTTTAACATGACCAATGGAAATTTTAAATCCCACTTTAGGTACCTCAGACACAGTAGTTTCAACCACTTTAGGAGCAGTGGAATAAGCACTTTCATATAAAGCAAGGTGCAGCGAGGCACGATTCATAAATGCCATAGTAACAATGAGATTAAAAAGTAAATAAAATTCAGCTTTCAAGTTTCCTTACCAAACTTCTTACCAATAGCGCTACGCTCCCCGGCAACGGCGCCAGAAAAGTATCTTGATGTATCTTGATGACTCCCAAGTGCAAGAGATCAATTGTAGTACCTTTCGATTAGAAAGGGTTGTCGAACCCACGAGGAGCTGAAGGTATTGGTTAGTAAGATTGATAAATAAAACAATAAAAGATGTAAGTGTTTTTGGTATTTTTGGTTGTATAATTGCAAGAGAATAAAAATGTTGAAAATAAATAGTAACAAGTGAAAGCTCTCAAAGAGAGAAAGCCCAATCCTCTTATGTGGTAAGAAGACAAGCTCAAATGATGTGTAACTTATATGTGGAAAACGTTCCCGAGGGCGGCATGGATATTGCTAGGCATAGAGATTTATTAAACAACACGTTAAATATCTTGTCAAGTTTTAATCTTCTTTGGACGGAACAATAATTAGGTATAGCTAAATAAATAAACTAAACCCCTTATGATGGATCATGTGGCCAAGTAAATGACTGCACACGAATTATTAAGACATAAAGTCCCACCATAGCATTACACTCTAAGGTCCCCGATACTAATACCCTCATAATGTAACTTCATGACTCGGTCTCAGGTTTACATTTCCTACCAAGTCTCCCTCAATTCATTACACTAGGGTGTTTTCCTATGAGCCCATATAGGAGAAGTGTTGTGCAGTCGACATTTGCACAACACCATCATAGAATGACATAAAAAGATAAACATTAGACAAAATACCAACACATGTCATATATAAATCATTGCCAATTCATTCTATGCCCTCAGGAACATATGGGAACTACTCACAACGTGCAAACATGATAATATTCAGTGGCATAAATGGTACAACACAATCTGAAAATATAACTTCACCTACAAATAATTACAAGTACTCAATCACAAACATGAATAGTAGCACAAGTCAAGTATCTAGGGTATATCAACTCTCAAACTACGAGGGAACGGAGTGCATCACGGAGAAGATGATGGAGATGGTGCTGGTCTTGATGATGGTGATGATGTAGAGGCCTCCTCCCACGCCAAGGAGGAGAGGTGATGACGATGACGATGATTTCCCCTTCTTCGGAGCTCCGGAGTAGCAGGATCTGATCCCCCACGGAGGGAATTAGGAGTTTCGCCACCGTCGCGGCCTCGGATGGTCTCAAGAAAATTAGGGCGTAACTTTTCGGGCGAGAAGAAGGCGTCGCTAAAAAGCCCCGAGCGAGGAGGTGCCCGAGGCTGATTTTAGTGGGACCCACGCGGCCAAAGAATCTGGCCGTGTGGGCCCACCTCTTTTGGGCCTCGTGGCTCTCCTCCCTTCCGATGAAAAACCAGCTGTGCAATTTCCCTTTTATTATTTGGGTCCCTGTAGCTCCTGAAACATTAAAAACAAGAAAAAGGACGTTTTCTGCCTCCCAGAAATTAAATACCAAAAATAGGGACTTTGTATGAAAGTCCCACAAATCATCTAAAACATTTTAAAACAATGATATAACAATGCAAATAACATCCTAATATGATAATAAAAGTTGTATAAATGATGATATAAATGCACGTATCAAATGTGCTCTCTGGCTGAAATGTATTTCGATTAACAACCATATATAGTTGCCAGAAGCAACAAATTAATACAGAGTTGTGTGGAAGTGCAACCCAAAAATTAGTCATATTTAAACGACGAACAATACATTCATCATGTCTATAGTCCATTTTTTTACTAGAGTCTGGGGCGTCTTCTTACTGGTTTATGGTGTGCAATACAAAATGATAAATCTGGAAGAAATCAGTATGATAAATGTTTTATTGAAACGAAGGTAAAAGCTTTGCCCTATTCATTAATTAAGCAGAAAGTGCCCGGTTTATTAGTGGAAGAAACCGGACGAAAACTATACAACGAACACCACGGGCAAAGCCCACACAACACCCACTCCGCGACCGGCCGACCAACACTTCACCCTTGATGGAGAGAAAAATCCGCAACTGCTATGGGAGGAGCAGATGCGGGACACTCCGTCGTAGATGAAAGCTGCCACCACCCGGGAGCCTCGACGACGAACATCACCCAGAGCTACCTTGTCGCCCACACGTCACAAGACGAACGCCCTCTATGATGCAGAAAACCCGAAGCCGCCGCCCCGACATCCAACTCTTTATCGCGCCCTGCGCAAACCACCTCAACCACCTTCTGGGGTCGCCGCCCCGACATGCCACCGCTCGCGCTCGAGCTGCAACGCCCCACGACCTAGCCACCCGCAGTCCGAACTGCCCAGGGTAACTACCCGCAGACCACGGCCGCCACACCACATCTGAGGCCGCTGCCTCGACGTACTGATGAACGTCCCTTACTGGGACGCATCGACTGAGTCGACTACCTCGCCACCCTTGTGGCACGAAGCTGCCACTCACACTATGCCGAGCCATAACCCCACCACACTGGGTCACCGCCGCACAGCAATCCGGGACCGCCGCCCCGACATGCAAGAACCCTCTCGAAGCCGCCGCCTCGACGTCCACGCACCCGCCGATGTGGCAAGCTAGCATGGCAACACAGGGTATGGGTGCCGAGACTCCAAGACGACGCCCCAAGGGGGAAAACGATGAGAACGTCGTCGTCACCCGCGTTGTCAACGACAATGCAAGGTTTTCACCCGGAGAAACTCGGGGATTTGGGGTGACAAAGGGTGATTTGCGCTCCACAACGACGCCTCCAAGGAGGAGACCAACGTCCGAAGACGCCGGCACCACTGGCACTGACCGAGATCAATGCTAGGCTTTCACCCGGCGCAAAACAACACCATTGTCACCACCGCTTCTATCGAACCCGACCACCACAGGCAGCGGGTCAACCACCACACACCGAACTGTGTCCAACAGCGAGCCGACATCGGCGTCCACCAAGCACCACCAGACACAACTCCTCGGCAGCACCCCATGCTCTGTCGTCGATGTCACGCTCCCCGGGCACAAGGAACCCGGTCACCACAGCCTCAGGCTGGCCAACAGCAGCAGCCACCACAAGCACGCTGCCCCACCCCACAACGACGACGGCAGCCACCAACCCGAGCCGGGCCCCCCGCCCCGGCTTCCGCGCGCAGCCCGCCAACACCGGCTACCGTCCCCAGCTTCAACCGCTCCCGTGCAAGCAACATGCAGCAAGATCGCTCCAGGACTCCTCCACAACTCCAACCTCCTCGCCGTGTAGCACCGGTACCAGCACCTCGCGCCACACCAAAGCACCACGGCCCCAACTTCCATGATGCGCTGCCACGAGCAGCTCCCATCGCCGCGGCGCCGCGGCGCCGCCGTCCCCTGCCCCAGAACGCACCGCCACCTCCTAGATGCCCACAACGCAGCTCCCAGCCTGCCGGCCCGGCCGCACCAACTCCTCGTGGCGCCACTGAACCACAGCGCGCCGCCTAACAGGGAGGATCCCTGGCCACCGCACCGCATCCAAGCGAGCCCCCGCTGGCGGGCCCGCCCGCGCCTAGATCCGGCCCACATGGGCCCATCGTGCCCGCGACGCCGATCCGCCACCCTCGAGGCTAGGTCGGTGGGCCCCACCCGCAGCAGACCTGCGTCCCCGGAGCCGCCGCTCCGGCGTGCCTGAGCCGGCGAACTGCCATCGCCGTCCCAGTCAGGCCCGGCGTCCGCCCGCGCCGAAGGAAAAGGAGAGCCAGCCCCACTGCCAGTTGTGTGGCAGCGGGGACCCAGAGGCCGGCGACAGCAGCGGCAAGGATGGAGCGGAGGGAGCGGTTGTTGGCGGCGCGAGGGTGGCGCCCCGGTGCCGCCTGGGTGCGGCACGGGAGCGGAGAGGTGTTCTGCGTTAAATTTGACTACAGTTTTAGTATGATAAATCTGGGGCTCGTCCTTACTGGTTTATTGTATGGGCGCGATAGTAAGCACATTGGATCTCATACAGACCGTGTAGCTAGATACGAAGCTTGTCCTCGTGAGTTTCAAGCATTGCACCCAAAGTGTCTGCATTCAAACTGTCCAGACTTGCAGTTTTTATAATTATTTGACGACCAATTGAACACCTGGTAGCTGCTGAGTTATCAGATTGGTTTACTGAACCTAAGCTGTCCAAATTGAGTTTGAGGACCAGTTGAACACCGGGTATCGATGCCTTGGGCAGCACAGCAGCATGTACGACCCGCAGCATATGACACCGGGGAGGAAGAAGAACGCCACCGCGCGCGAGCAGATGACCCTAAGCGTACGGCCTTATAGGGGGTGATAAGTCAGCGTCGCCAAAACCGTACGAGTTTGCGGAAACCTAGGCATTACGGACTGATCAGGGACTGATTAGAGGAAGAAATCAAGGAGAATTTCCTTTTTCATCAAAGGAAAGAACCTGCAATAAAAAGGCAGAGGCCGCTTCGCTTCCCCTCTTTCCGTTTCCCAGCAAAACCACCGACAAATCGATCGTATCCCAATCACGGATTAACCAAAAGTTCCCTATCGATCGCTTCTTCACCCCCACATACGCGCGCGCTCTTCTCGCTTCAGGTAACCGACCGATCGTCGACCTCTCTGCGTTTGTGCTTTGAGCTAGGGTTTTGATCTCGAGATGTTTCGAGATTTCTTAGCTTCACGCCTTAAGTTCAGGTTACTACTAGATGTATTAATTGTTTGATCCGCTCTCGACCAAGGACGCTTTCATTTACATTGCGCAATTAGTAGTAAAATCTAATAGTGTGTACTGATTACTTAAATACTTGGTTTGGTTGGTAACACTGTTAGCGTGGTTAGTTGGTGCCGAACCCTTGCTCCGAACGTGTTAACAGTGTTAACTACTGGTTAATTGTGCGTCTGATAATGTACATTCATCTGTTGAAATTGATTGCTATATCGCCTTGCTTCTGCTGATGCATCAGTTGTTTCTGACCTAACATGCTCATGTCTTTCTGTTTACTACAGCTATGGCAGGAGGGGTCTTCTACGTCAACGTGGAGAAGGAAGAGTGCAAACTCGACGCTCTCTGTGACATATGCGAGATTTTGCACACCGCCAAGGGCGTTATCTTCGTAAACACCCGCGGCAAGGTGGACTGGCTCGCAGACAGGATGGAGGGAAGGGATATCACGGTGTCCGCGACTCATGGAGACATGAAAGAGAAAACTAGGGATGTCATCATGGCGAAGTTCATAGCCAGGTCTTCTAATGTGCTCATCACCACTGACGACTTGTTTGCTCCTGGTGGTTTACACGTCCACCAAGTACCCTTCATCGTCAACTACGACCTACCGACCCAGTCGGAGAACTTCCTCTATCGCATCGATCGTAGCTGTTCGTTCTGGACCACTGGGTTTGTCATCAATTTTGTCACCCGCGAAGACGAGAGGATGTTTTCTGACATCCAGAGGTTAAACAACATGGTCATCGAGGAGCTACCGGCCAACATCGTTTCAGGTAACCGGCCAATCGACCTGCCTGCGTTTGTGTTGTTTGATCTCGTTCTTTCCTTTTGATACCGGAACCCAATGTTTTAATTTTCGTCCGGAAGTTCTACTTTTTGAGCTAGGTTTTAATCTTGAGATCGATGCTTTGACATATCTTAGCTTCCTCCCTTTTATTTTGGTTATTATTAGTACCGTGGTAGACTAGCTAGATTCTTCGAGTTGTCATCCTGACACCGCCAGGTTGATTCCCTCTCAACCAAGGGTGTATGCGTAAGTTTTACATTGCGTAATTAATAAAGTCTAATGGTGTGTACTGAATACTAGATTTTGGTTAGCAACACTGGTAGCTTACACAGTTAGTTTGTGCTGAACCCTTGCTCCAAACATGTTGACTACTAATTGTGCTTTGCTGATGCCTCAGCTGTAGCTGACCCAACATGCTCATATTTTTGGGTTTACTACAGTTATGGTAGGAAGGGTCTTCTACGTCAACGTGGAGAACGAAGAGTGGAAACTCGACACTCTCTGTGACTTGTGCGAGTTCCTTCCCACCCCCAAGAGCGTCATCTTTGTCAACACCCGTCGCAAGGTGGACTGGCTCGCCGACAACATGAGGGGAAGGGATAACATGGTGTTCGCGACACATGGAGACATGAAAGAGGAAATTAGGGATGCCATCATGGCGGAGTTCATAGCCGAGTCTTCTTGTCTGCTCATCACCACTGACGACGCGTTTGCTCCTGGTGGTTTACACGTCCACCAAGTACCCCTCGTCGTGAACTACGACCTACCGACCCATCCCAAGAACTTCTTATATCGCATCGGTCGTAGCGGTTCGTTCTGGACGGCCGGGGTTGCCATCAATTTTGTCACCCGCGAAGACGAGATGATGTTTTTCGACATCCAGAGGTTCAACAGCATGGTCATCAAGGAGTTACCGGCCAATATTGTTTCAGGTAACCGATCGACCAGTATGCATATTTATGTTGTTTGGTCTCATTCTAACCTTATGGTACCGGAACCCAATGTTCTAATTTTCGTCCGGAAGTTCTGCTTTTTGAGCTAGGTTTCAATCTCGAGATCGATGCTTCGACATATGTTAGCTTGCTCCCTTTTATTTCGGTTATTATTACTACCAGGCTAAACTAGCTAGATTCTTCAGCATTATCATCGTGACATCGCCGCTCTTGACTCAGGACGTACGTGTTAGTTTACTTTACATAATAAATATATTCTTATGGTGTGTACTGAATACTAGATTTGGTTAGCAACACTAGTAGCTTGCACACGGTTAGTTTGTGCCGAACCCTTGCTCCAAACATGTTGACAACTACTTGTGTGCTGAGCCCTTCTTCAAACATGTTGATTACTAGTTGTGCTTTTAATAATGCCTCAACTGTTGCTGACCTAATGTGCTCCTATTTTTATGTTTACTACAGTTATGGCAGGAAGGGTCTACTACGTCAACGTGGATAATGAAGAGTGGAAACTCGACACTCTCTGTGATATGTGTGAGTTCTTGCCCACCCCAAAGTGCGTCATCTTCGTCAACACCCATGGCAAGGTGGACTGGCTCGCCGACAAGATGAGGGGAAGGGGTCACACGGTGTATGCGACACACGGAGACATGGACGAGAGCACTAGGGATGACATCATGGAGGAGTTTATAGCTGGTTCTTCTCGTCTTCTCATTGTGGCGCCCTGACCCGACTGCTATACAGTGATGCTGTGTGTCACCGGTTAAGCGATACAACCGGAGGTTACGGGCTTACCAATCCCCGGCCAAAACCTTTGGCAGGCATTGCTGGGTACACCTCACTCCAGACAACGCAACACCCCGATTGATGCCTCAACACAGGCACAACTATCAAAGCATAATAGTAAGATCAAGACTTGTGGAACAACTGGCACATCACAGACTCTACGACACGAAATCACATATAGTTCAACTCTTATACAGAGAAAAATAGCAAATGACAACCAGAGGTCACAGAACCAATATTACATCAAGCGGAAGCGAATTAGGTTGTTCTAAACAACAAGATCCAACATATGGCCTAAGAGGCCTACAGATAAACATCACAACGCCAGCTGTTCCAGGATGTCCCAAGCTGCCACCTGGGAACCCCAGACTACTCGTCGACGTCCACAAAGAACCCACCTTCGAGGTCGGTGAAGTCCTCCTCTGAAACAAAAGCAAAGACGGTGAGTTCGACGAACTTGCAAGACTAGGAGCTAATATATGCTCGATGATTAGCTCTCAAGGTTTTATGGCTGTTTTGCATAAAGCTGATTTTATTTATGGAAAACATAACCCATGGCATCGACTAATCAGATTGTTTTGAAAAGAGGTAAGAAGTACTCTTTCTTTCATCACCTTTCTCAACATCAACCATTGTACCTGTTCATCATAGGCACCTCCCCGAATCACCCTCGAGGAAGCTCACCTTGCAATCGTGAAGTGGTACCTCTAGTACCGAAATTTTAATCATTCTGTTAAAGTTATTCTATGATCTCTGAATCCATCACCAAGTCGTCCATAACCGCGGACACGGCTTTTCGAAAAGATTTATCCCTGCAGGGGTGTACAATGTTAAAGTCGCCAGGTTCCGCGAGGGACCTCCCAGCTTCTTATCCATGCGTACCGTCCGGCTCATTGCCTACACGTAGCTCTCTTCCGGGGAAAGCCGGCTGAGTGGGAACGGTTACAACCTTTACCTTGTTGAGGACAAACCCAGGATCATCAGTGAGGACAGGACAAGTTCAGTGCTCCCAGTACCCTGCCCCGTGGCCACTCATTTTCCTAACACAACCATCCTCATCCCAGTCTTGGCCACCATCTTCACGCACACGCAAATGGAAGCTCAAACTAGAGGACCCTGGCTAGTCCCGCTCAAGTTAGTCGGTCGACGAGGGCTCCATATACCCCACGAGTGGTTGCACGCTCAACTTGGCTCGTAGGCGAGAACTCGCATCTAGGCGGCGAGAACGAGACAACCCACCACATCCCATGTGGCCTCTCATCCCCACCTTCTTAGCATTTTATTATCCATCTCCGCAATTCTCCACCATCAACATCACTGTCACAAGTTAACACCTGTTTCCAGCATTCACCAGTCCTAGTACCACTAGGCATTTCACTAAGCATGGCTAAGCACTTGCATAACATAGTAAGTATTCCATGGCCAAAGATACAAACCTAGGGTAAATAGGAAGGTAAAACAGGTATTGGCAACAGGATTCTAATGCAACTAGTAGGATACTCTAATCCAGGCAAAAGACATTTAGAACCGCATGCAATAATATAGTGGAGAAAATATATTTGCGGAAAATAGGATAAGATATGCTCAGAGGGGGGAATTACGCTTGCCTTGATCAACGTGCTGGTAGTACGGATCCTCGGGGTATTGTGGAGTAACCCCGGTTGCTTGATCTATCGAGTACAGAACATCGGAAGAAAACAATCAATCACCACACATGCGTTCACAAATGCAATGCGCAAACATGATGACATGACAAAATTTAAGGTACCGAACTTATTAAAAACTCTCTAGCAAGATCGACCAATTTTAGATGGGGGAGCAGGAAATAAATATTCCCCAATAAAGAAATATTGCTCCACATTTGTTTTAATGTTCTCTTGTGCTCTAACATGAGGTAAAAATGCATGAAATGATGTTATTAAAACAGTCCACAACTTATGAGCCTTTTGGTATACCACACCATTTTTAAATGCACCGATCAAAGTTATTTTTTTTTATAAATTATTATGTACTATGTTCTTGTAATTATTTTGTTTCCTCCTTTTTATTAGGTCCTGGTCATGAGTTAAAATCCGACACAAAACAACTATTTAGAACCAATGAAAGAAGAAGGAAATGATTTTGAACAGTAATAGAACTGGTACTGTACATAACCGGAATATCCGGATTTTCCCTAACCGGATAATCCGGTCGAAACAAGCTCTCCAAAATTCGGCTAAGGACCTAAAGTAGAACTGTACTGCCTTCACTCAGATTATCCGAGCTGAGCAACAATCGGAAAATCCGATGCTCCGAAGAGGTGAGAAAAACGGCTAAGGACCTCGGGCGATCTCGTACTGGATAAAATCGGATATTCCGATTCGGGAAGAACTCGGATTTTCCGAGCGGCGAAAACGCACGGCGACCTACGGCGCCGGCGACAGAGAGGTTCAGGGGAGGAACGGAGGGAATAGGAAGGGGCGGCAGCTCACCAGGAACACGCTCGTGTGCTTGGGGAGGCCGGAGGTGGACGAACGGCAACTAATTCCTCCGGCGAGGCCGCGGCGGTGGTCAGCGTAGGAGAAGACGGCGGCGGCGATTTCCTGCGTCCCCGCTCGATTCCGACGGTGGAGAGGTAGAGGAGGACGCGGCGAAGCTACCGGTGGTCTTCACTCATCCTGGGGCGGCCGGAGACAGCGGCGAGGTGTGACGGCGCGCGCGGCTAGGTCACCGCCATGGGGAGAGCACGTAGAGAGAGGGGAAAGAGAGGAAGGAGCGAGGGGTGGGGGTGCGGTGTCGAGCAGGAGGCACGGGGGGCCTCTTCTCCTTCCAGGGGAGGGGCAGAGGGGGCCCTGGGCATGGCGAGCTCTGCGAGCACGCCACGGCGGCGCGGGTTTGGCGGGAGGAGAGAGGAGATGAAGTTTTTGCCAATACCTCCCTGGAGGTTTTAAAAAAAACATAACAATCAGGTCCTTTTCTCCTCTGGTTTTAAATACCAGCAGGTGTAATTGATTTAATTGAGGCAGTTAACACCTCCAAAAATTATGCAAATTTTTGGGTAGCCTCCCTGTACCTTGGGACAGCATCCATAAAAATTACAATGCATTTGGAGTTCATTTGCTTGGGGAAACAAATAAGAAGTTGCTATAGGCATTTTTGGGCATTTCCCAAATAATACTCTTTTTGAAATTTGAAGCAAGTCAAAAATATTAATTTGAGCTCTAGGAACCTCCTTGACAAATATAGAATGTCAAAGAGATTTGTTTTGCAACCTTTGGATGCTTTCATTGCTTTGTTAAATTGTTGGAGCAAGTTTGGTATTTCATTTCTCCAGCTTTGCCGAACCAAAAGGGTGTGATGTTTAGCAATTTAAGAGGATGCAAAGATGCATGCATGCCATGATGCAAGATGAGGACACAAAAGTGAAAATTTTATACTGATTTTCAGTTCATAAGTTCGGGGATGTTACAATTCTACCCTCCTTACAGGAATCTCGTCCCGAGATTCTAAGATTGCGAAAAGAAGTCGGGATACCCTCACGAAGACTAGACTCTCGTTCCCAAGTCGCTTCTTCCTCGGAATGGTGAGACCACTGAACTTTGAGGAACTTGGTAGTCTTGTTACGGGTCTTCCTTTCGGCTTCATCCAAGACACGGATAGGATGCTCGCGATAGGTAAGATCTTCCTGGAGATCCAGCTCTTCATGATTGACTCCATGGATAGAATCTTTGAAACACCGGCGAAGTTGAGAGACATGAAACACATCATGTACATTTGGGAATTTGACCGGTAACTCCAACTTATAGGAAAGATCTCCTCGCTTGGCCAGAACGGTGAAAGGGCCAACATAGCGAGGGGCCAACTTCCCTTTGATTCCAAAGCGGCGAACGCCACGAAGGGAGAGACACGGAGATAAGCTTTATCACCAATTTCATAGTGAATCTCCTGATGGTGCTTGTCATAGTAGCTCTTCTGCCTCGACTGGGCAATCTTCAGATTCTCCCGTATGATTCTAACCTTCTCCTCAGCTTCATTTATCACATCCGGACCAAAGAATGCCCTCTCTCCGGTCTCGGACCAATTTAGAGGAGTACGGCATTTCCTTCCATAGAGAACCTCAAATGGAGCCATGCCCAGACTAGCTTGATAGCTATTATTGTAGGAGAATTCCGTGAAAGGGAGATACTTTTCCCAACCCTTGCCAAAAGAAATCACACATGCCCTAAGCATGTCTTCCAACACTTGGTTCACTCTTTCAGTTTGACCATCAGTTTGGGGATGGTAAGCGGTGCTGAAGTTGAGACGGGACCCTATGGCAGTTTGGAAACTCTGCCAGAATTTGGAGACAAAGATACTTCCACGGTCAGATATGATCCTCAAAGGGACCCCGTGCAATGGAACAATACGAGCCAAATATAAGTCAGCAAGTTGACTTGCGCTTATCCCAAGTGTCGAAGTAGTGGGGCGCGGAGGAGGTGGCCTGTATCCTGCTGCCCTCGGCATGAAGGGAGCACGAGGTACGACGCTGTAGGGGACAAACACCCTGCGCTTCTTGCTCTTAGGACCCGAGGAACTCTGGTGATCCCCGTGTGCGGGCCTCTTGGAAGCTTCAAGTTCCTTTCTTCCTTGCTCAAGGGTGAAAGCCTGGTTGAACAGCTCCTGATAGGTCTGGAACCTGAAGGGCAAAAGCTCATAGCGGAGCTGCGGATTCAGACCCTTGCGGAACAGCTCTTGCTTGTCAGCATCATTGGTCACGTCCCTCGGGGCGTAACGAGAAAGATGGTTGAACTCACGACCATAAGTGCGGAGGTCCATCCGTCCCTGTTGCAAATCCAGGAACTCCCTCCTCTTCAGATCCATGTTAGGCTGGGGAATGTACTCCGCTCGAAAGGCAGTGCGGAACTCAGCCCAGGTGAAGACATGGTTGGCTGGAAACAAAGCCACATGGCTCTCCCACCAACAGCCAGCAGCACCAACCAAGAGATAGGTGGCAAAGTTGACTTGCTCCGCCAATGGACATGAAGCGCGGAGAACTTGCGCTCCAAGGCACGAAGCCAATCATCAGCTTCCAGTGGCTCCTTAGCATCAGCAAAGGTGGGTGGCTGTGAGCGCAGGAACTCAGTGAGAGTGTTGCACTCGTTCCTCCGTGCATTCTGCTGCACCAACTGCTCAAGCAAGCGCTCATTGCGCCCACGGTTCTCCTCAATGGCCATCAAGACTTGAGCCATTGTGGGTGGTGGCGGCAGATCATCCTCATCATCATCATGGTTACCGCGACCACCACGGCCTCCACGCCTCCTCGAGCCATTCTGGAGATTTGACAATGACACGGTTAGTATCTTTCTCCGAATGGTCGAACAATAGCATTAGCGTCTACACAAGTACACAGACTAGGGACGATAATACATTGTACAATTGAAAGGAACAACAAGATAGAACTTGGGTCGAAGATCAGCATCATGTGCTACTAGTGAGAGTTAAGAAATCACAACTTAACACACTCTAGTTGACACAATCCGGGACCTTATGTTCAAGTCCGTGGGTTAAAACCCAAAGAAAGGATCAAAAGATTGATTCGGTAGAAACATCTTAGTTGATTTAGGATTGACAACGCAGCGGGAGCAACGTGACACATAACACTAAAGGTCGAACCCAACCCCGTTTCTAATCATTTTGAAGTAACAGACGAGGAGTAAAACCTTTAAACTCAAATCGAGGTAAGATTGCTCCGAGATTAGAGGGTAACCAGATAAGGAGTAAAAAGAATCCTAAGATGGTTTTCACAACTCATTTTTAGGTTAAAATATTTTCACAAACACTAGACTCAACATCGACCAGTAGAAGGGTTTCCTACAGGCAGTACTGCTCTGATACCAACTTGTGGCGCCCTGACCCGACTGCTATACAGTGATGCTGTGTGTCACCGGTTAAGCGATACAACCGGAGGTTACGGGTTTACCAATCCCCGGCCAAAACCTTTGGCAGGCGTTGCTGGGTACACCTCACTCCAGACAACGCAACACCCCGATTGATGCCTCAACACAGGCACAACTATCAAAGCATAATAGTAAGATCAAGACTTGTGGAACAACTGGCACATCACAGACTCTACGACACAAATCACATATAGTTCAACTCTTATACAGAGAAAGATAGCAAATGACAACCAGAGGTCACAGACCCAACATTACATCAAGCGGAAGCGAATTAGGTTGTTCTAAACAACAAGATCCAACATATGGCCTAAGAGGCCTACAGATAAACATCACAACGCCAGCTGTTCCAGGATGTCCCAAGCTGCCACCTGGGAACCCCAGACTACTCGTCGACGTCCACAAAGAACCCACCTTCGAGGTCGGTGAAGTCCTCCTCTGAAACAAAAGCAAAGACGTTGAGTTCGACGAACTCGCAAGATTAGGAGCTAATATATGCTCGATGATTAGCTTTCAAGGTTTTATGGCTGTTTTGCATAAAGCTGATTTTATTTATGAAAACATAACCCATGGCATCGACTAATCAGATTGTTTTGAAAAGAGGTAAGAAGTACTCTTTCTTTCATCACCTTTCTCAACATCAACCATTGTACCTGTTCATCAAAGGCACCTCCCCGAATCACCCTCGAGGAAGCTCACCTTGCAATCGTGAAGTGGTACCTCTAGTACCCATTTTAATCATTCCGTTAAAGTTATTCTATGATCTCTGAATCCGTCACCAAGTCGTCCATAACCGCGGACACGGCTTTTCGAAAAGATTTATCCCTGCAGGGGTGTACAATGTGAAAGTCGCCAGGTTCCGCGAGGGACCTCCCAGCTTCTTATCCATGCGTACCGTCCGGCTCATTGCCTACACGTAGCTCTCTTCCGGGGAAAGCCGGCTGAGTGGGAACGGTTACAACCTTTACCTTGTTGAGGACTAACCCAGGATCATCAGTGAGGACGGGACAAGTTCAGTGCTCCCAGCACCCTGCCCCGTGGCCACTCATTTTCCTAACACAACCATCCTCATCCCAGTCTTGGCCACCATCTTCACGCACACGCAAATGGAAGCTCAAACTAGAGGACCCTGGCTAGTCCCGCTCAAGTTAGTCGGTCGACGAGGGCTCCATATACCCCACGCATGGTTGCACGCTCAACTTGGCTCGTAGGCGAGAACTCGCATCTAGGCGGCGAGAACGAGACAACCCACCACATCCCATGTGGCCTCTCATCCCCACCTTCTTAGCATTTTATTATCCATCTCCGCAATTCTCCACCATCAACATCACTGTCACAAGTTAACACCTGTTTCCAGCATTCACCAGCCCTAGTACCACTAGGCATTTCACTAAGCATGGCTAAGCACTTGCATAACATAGTAAGTATTCCATGGCCAAAGATACAAACCTAGGGTAAATAGGAAGGTAAAACAGGTATTGGCAACAGGATTCTAATGCAACTAGTAGGATACTCTAATCCAGGCAAAAGACATTTAGAACCGCATGCAATAATATAGTGGAGAAAATATATTTGCGGAAAATAGGATAAGATATGCTCAGAGGGGGGAATTACGCTTGCCTTGATCAACGTGTTGGTAGTACGGATCCTCGGGGTATTGTGGAGTAACCCCGGTTGCTTGATCTATCGAGTACAGAACATCGAAGAAAACAATCAATCACCACACATGCGTTCACAAATGCAATGCGCAAACATGATGACATGACAAAATTTAAGGTACCGAACTTATTAAAAACTCTCTAGCAAGATCGATCAATTTTAGATGGGGGAGCAGGAAATAAATATTCCCCAATAAAGAAATATTGCTCCACATTTGTTTTAATGTTCTCTTGTGCTCTAACATGAGGTAAAAATGCATGAAATGATGTTATTAAAACAGTCCACAACATATGAGCCTTTTGGTATACCACACCATTTTTAAATGCACCGATCAAAGTTATTATTTTTTTTATAAATTATTATGTACTATGTTCTTGTAATTATTTTGTTTCCTCCTTTTTATTAGGTCCTGGTCATGAGTTAAAATCCGACACAAAACAACTATTTAGAACCAATGAAAGAAGAAGGAAATGATTTTGAACAGTAATAGAACTGGTACTGCACATAACCGGAATATCCGGATTTTCCCTAACCGGATAATCCGGTCGAAGCAAGCTCTCCAAAATTCGGCTAAGGACCTAAAGTAGAACTGTACTGCCTTCACTCGGATTATCCGAGCTGAGCAACAATCGGAAAATCCGATGCTTCGAAGAGGTGAGAAAAACGGCTAAGGACCTCGGGCGATCTCGTACTGGATAAAATCGGATATTCCGATTCGGGAAGAACTCGGATTTTCCGAGCGGCGGAAACGCACGGCGGCGAGCACGGCGACCTACGGCGCCGGCGACAGAGAGGTTCAGGGGAGGAACGGAGGGAATAGGAAGGGGCGGCAGCTCACCAGGAACACGCTCGTGTGCTTGGGGAGGCCGGAGGTGGACGAACGGCGACTAATTCCTCCGGCGAGGCCGCGGCGGTGGTCGGCGTAGGAGAAGACGGCGGCGGCGATTTCCTGCGTCCCCGCTCGATTCCGACGGTGGAGAGGTAGAGGAGGACGCGGCGAAGCTACCGGTGGTCTTCACTCGTCCTGGGGCGGCCGGAGACAGCGGCGAGGTGTGACAGCGCGCGCGGCTAGGTCACCACCATGGGGAGAGCACGTAGAGAGAGGGGAGAGAGAGGAAGGAGCGAGGGGTGGGGGTGCGGTGTCGAGCAGGAGGCACGGGGGGCCTCTTCTCCTTGCAGGGGAGGGGCAGAGGGGGCCCTGGGCATGGCGAGCTCTGCGAGCACGCCACGGCGGCGCGGGTTTGGCGGGAGGAGAGAGGAGATGAAGTTTTTGCCAATACCTCCCTGGAGGTTTTAAAAAAAACATAACAATCAGGTCCTTTTCTCCTCTGGTTTTAAATACCAGCAGGTGTAATTGATTTAATTGAGGCAGTTAACCACCTCCAAAAATTATGCAAATTTTTGGGTAGCCTCCCTGTACCTTGGGACAGCATCCATAAAAATTACAATGCCTTTGGAGTTCATTTGATTGGGGAAACAAATAAGAAGTTGCTATAGGCATTTTTGGGCATTTCCCAAATAATACTCTTTTTGAAATTTGAAGCAAGTCAAAAATATTAATTTGAGCTCTAGGAACCTCCTTGACAAATATAGAATGTCAAAGAGATTTGTTTTGCAACCTTTGGATGCTTTCATTGCTTTGTTAAATTGTTGGAGCAAGTTTGGTATTTCATTTCTCCAGCTTTGCCGAACCAAAAGGGTGTGATGTTTAGCAATTTAAGAGGATGCAAAGATGCATGCATGCCATGATGCAAGATGAGGACACAAAAGTGAAAATTTTATACTGATTTTCAGTTCATAAGTTCGGGGATGTTACACTCATCACCACTGACAACGCGTTTTCTCCTGGTGGCTTACACGTCCACCAAGTACCCTTCATCGTCAACTACGACCTACCGACCCAGTCGGAGAGCTTCCTCTATCGCATCGGTCATAGCGGTTCGTTCTGGACAATTGGGTTTGTCATCAACTTTGTCACCCGCGAAGACGAGAGGATGTTTTTCGACATCCAGAGGTTCAACAACATTATCATCGAGGAGTTACCCGCCAACATTGTTTCAGGTAACTGGCTGATCAACTTGTCTGTGTTTGTGTTGTTTGGTCTCGTTCTTTCCTTGTGGTACCGAAACCTAATGTTTTAATTTTCGTCCAGAAGTTCTGCTTTTTGAGCTAGGTTTTAATCTCGAGATCGATGCTTTGATATATCTTAGGGGTTGTTTGGATTACGCCCCAGCCAGCCCTGCCAAAATTGGCGCAGGATTCTGCCGCCACGATTCTGCCAACGCGTGGGCATGGAAACTAGAGGGGCGACCAATAAATTGGCGTGGTAACGATTCTTTGGCCCTGATCCAAACAGAGGCCGTGGTACCAGTCAACGACCAAAAAATTGGCCGGCAAGTCACGGCTGCAATCCAAACAGCCCCTTAGCTTCCTCCCTTTTATTTCGGTTATTATTACTACCGCGGGAGAATAGCTAGATTCTTCAGCGTTGTCATCGTGACACCGTCGGGTTTATTCGCTCTCGACCAAGTACGTAGGCATTAGTTTACATTGCGTAATAAATAAAGTCTAATGGTATGTACTGAATACTAAATTTTGGTTAGCAACACTATTAGCTTGCACGGTTAGTTCGGCCCGAATAGTTGCTCCAAACATGTTGACTACTAATTGTGCTTTTGCTGATGCCTCAACTGTTGCTGACCTAACATGCTCCTATTTTTCTGTTTACTACAGTTATGGCAGGAAGGGTCTTCTACGTCGACGTAGAGAAGAAAGAGTGGAAACTCGACACTCTCTGTGACTTATGTGAGTTCTTGCCACCCTCCAAGAGCGTCATCTTCGTCAATACTGACATCAAGGTCGATTGGCTCGCCGACAAGATGAGGGGAAGGGATTATACGGTCTCCGCAACTCATGGAGACATGAATGAGAAAACTAGGGATGACATCATGGCGGAGTTCATAGTCGGTATTCTCGTCTGCTCATCACCACTGACGACGCGTTTGCTCCTTGTGGTTTACACGTCCACCAAGTACCCCTCGTCGTGAACTACGACCTGCCGACCCAGCCCGAGAACTTCCTCTATCGCATTGGTCGTAGCGGTTTGTTCTGGACGACTGAGGTTGCCATCAACTTTGTCACCCGCGAAAACGAGAGGATGTTTTTCGACATCCAGAGGTTCAACAACATGGTCATCGAGGAGCTACCGGCCAATATTGTTTCAGGTAACCGACCGATCGAGCTCTCTGCGTCTATGTTGTTTGATCTCGTTCTTTCCTTCTGATACCGGAACCCAACGTTCTAATTTTCGTCCGGAAGTTCTGCTTTTTGACCTAGGTCTTAATGTCGAGATCGATGCTGGCGTGTAAATTTGCTGCACGGAATGAGCACACGCTATGATTTTGCACATGACGTTAACTTTTTGTTCTTAAAAAGGGAAACCAGCAGAGATCCGGGTGGGTACTAATTTTGCACAGACCCGTGATCATGGTTTTGGTTACCGGTCGGGAAATCCGGTTACCGGTCGGTAACCGGACATCCCGAGCACCCTCGGGAAATGGTCATACCGGACGAAAAATCCCGAAATTTTGACTTTTAAGGAAAACTTTTGGTAAATGGTTAAACTGGGAACAAAAAATTTTGAATTTTCGAATTTCGGATTTCAAATTCGTCCGGTAACCGGTCGGGATTTTCCGGTAACCACGGTAACCGGAAATCCCGACCACCCTCGGGAATTTTTTCCTACCGGTAACCAAAACCTTGCCCGTGATCGATATATGCCGCTATTATCGCCACCGCCGCCGCCGGCTTGCCGGGGCGGAAGCTCGCAACGGCTGAGCCGCATCCGAAGGAGACGATCTCGGAGGCACTGGGCGGATCTGCCACTCGACGCGTTGCTGCATGTCTTCCACAGGTTGGACCACGTCGATCTCATGTTCGGCGGCGCGTCGAGGACGTGCCGGTCCTGGCGCAGGGCCGCGCGCGAGCCCGAGCTGTGGCGCCGCATCGACCTATGCGGCCACTCCAGTCTCTTCCGCGAGACCATCAGCCTCAACAGGATGGCCCAGCTCGCCATCAGGTTCAGCGCCGGGCAGTGCATGGAGTTCATGGGCCACGAATCCAGCGTCGACGACAACGTCCTTCGCTACCTCGCCGACCAGTAAGATGTCTGTTCACTATCTGCCACAGGCATCTTTATAGTCAATGTCGTTATATTTGCGGAATTGCTCTGCATCCGATGCTTTCCACCCGATTCCTGTACTGCTCTTATATTTGCGGAAGTTTCGGCTAGATGGCTTCTGTTAAATATCAGCCGTAGCAGTGTACGCTTTATTATGATATGTAATCCATGTCTCTCAAAAGCATATACTTAACATTAGGATTGGAATTCTCCCTCTCTCTTTAATTAGCACATGTGTTTTTCTTTGATTGTGTTCGAAACAGTAGAGCATGTGCATATCTATATCTATACCTAATAATAAAAGCATTAATTTTTCTTGTGGTACGTCATTTTTCTTTCTGATTTTACCCTCCCACCAAATCATATGTTACGCACCACTGCCACCCATAAGTGGAAAAAAACGTTTCGTTGTTATGTTCTATCTACATCTACGTAAACAACCTACGGAAAAGGGTCTATGCGCTGACGTGGGAGGCACGTGGAATCCAGGTCGCTCGATTAGGTTGAAAAAATCTTGAATTGCCCGCCATCACGTTCTCTCCCGGCCGCAGCGGCGCAGCGGCGCCGGGCTCTTCCGAGACGGCGAGGCGAGCTCCCCGGCCTTTGCATGAAGCTCCAACCGCTCAGCCGCCGGCAAGGGGGAAACCATTGCACGGGTTCCTGCAGCCGGGTCGATCTCAACATTCAATACTTGCATCAGTCTAGCTTCTCGTCCCCGCTGCTGTCCAGCATCCACCGGCTCCTCCAGGTGTTCCTGATCAGGCGGAGGCATGTGTATGATCTGGTCTGGTATTAGAACACCTCGATCAGGTACGCCATGCGCACAGCGCAAGCTTGAAGATTTGGATTACTGGGAATTAACTGTTAGCCACGAAGCGGATAGAGCACCGAACTGTTCGAGGCC
The DNA here is from genome assembly GCA_947311845.1 of Poa pratensis. Lineage (NCBI taxonomy): Eukaryota > Viridiplantae > Streptophyta > Magnoliopsida > Poales > Poaceae > Poa > Poa pratensis. The sequence goes on along the minus strand of CAMZMU010000041.1, from coordinate 24,004,257 downwards.
AGCGGCCGGAGGCGGCGTTAGGCACGGGTGAAGACGAGGGGCCGACGTCCGATGACGGTGTGAATCGCCGGAAGTGGCACGGGTAGTTACCGGCCAGAAACCAGAGCTGTCGTGCTCTTCTCTCTTTTTTCCCCCTTCGCTAGGCGCGCTGCCTTCCACGTACTAACCACGTCAGCGGGTAGACCTATTTCTGTAAGTTTCTTCCCGTATGTGTAGCATTATTGCTCAAATTCTTCCCTTCCGACCGCACGAGCAGCGGGCCGCAGCCCGCGCCGGCGTCTAATCGTCCATGGCGACGAGAAGCGCATCTGGAGTGGAGGCCACCGCCGACGTGCATGCCGCGGGGCGCAGAGGCGATCCCGTCCCTGTCGCTGCTCAGCGTGGTTCGTTCTTGGATGAATCGTAGATCTGAGACGTCCCGCGGGACGCGATGGAGAGGACGCGATGGAGAGGATTTCTTGGATGGCGATGCGCCGATGCCCCGTCCCGTTCTGGCTTTCTTGGATTGGCGTGCGGCGTGCCAGAGTATAAAACAGGGAGGAGGAGATGGAGACTAGCAGAGCAGGAGCTGTGTCCACCCTTGCCTGCGTTGTGCGATTGTGCCTCTCCGCTCTCTCTCTCCGTGCTACTGTACGTCGCTGAGTGATGTTGCTGCCGTCTCTGTACTGGTATCGTCGCTGGATGGCTCGATGATTGCAATTTGCACTACGGTGATGTCAGACATTGCTTTAATGCACGCTTGATGTGCACTGCTATATGTGCGGCTATTGAGTTGGACCAAGCAATCTGCTCTGGTGTGGTATTTTACTAATAGTAAATTGTATAATTTAATTGTGAAGACGTGAGTTGCACTACAGACACGTGAAGGAGGTGCGCTTCGGCTTGCGAGAGCGAGCAGCGGGCCTCTTCTTCGCTTCCAGCAACACCGTGCAGGAAGAGCACGACGGACCCTGTCGCGGGTAGGCAAAGGAGATCGGCTCGATTGGAAGCCATTTGAGGCTCGGACGGGGCAGGGCCGTGGCAGGTCGCCGACTCATCTTAGGAGGTTCTCCAGGGTAGCGGCATGGAGATGGAGGTGTCAAGGCGTGGAGATCGGCCACCGGCGTATCATGTGGCAGGGCGGCAGCGTGCGGCCTTTCTTGGCTGGAATCCGGCTTGCCTTGGCTGAGAATCGATTCGTACAGCGGCGGGAAGGGTCTGTTCACAAGTAATCGGTCCGGGGACTGCTCTCTGGAATGATTTTAACCGGCTGTGATGACAGGAACGGATGCCGTCGCCCCGTCCTGCACCAGTCCGCTATTTGGAAAGCGCTCCTGCGTCGTCTTCATATTAGACGCCTCGGCGTGCCGCCCCGCTTTGTGTTCCCTCTCATATCTCGCTGTTATGATATGTATGTCGGGAGTTAGCAGAGACGAGGTGGTATAGAAGGACGCGTTTATCTGTATTTTCTCCCGTTGCAACGCACGGGCACGTTTCCTAGTATTAACAAAAAGTAATACTGGTATTTCTCGGGACATAGCGTTTTGGGTCATAGATCTAGATGCATCCGTTATGGAAAATATTTTTTATTTCAAATGTCAAAAAATTCCAAATAAAATTTTGGATATACATCATAATTTGGTACAGAAAATACCAAAAACAATCGCGTACAAAGTCATTTTGAAAATCCTGGATTTGTCATGTTTGCACAGCCCACAAACAATACATTTTCTTCACGGAACTTTTTCTGCTAACATTTAGTAGTATATCTGAATTTTTTTTTTGATATTTTGAAAAATATTTTTGTGCAGTGGGTGCATCCACACATATAACATGATATGCATTTCGCTATTTCTCGTGTCTGATATCACAAACCAACTCTATTAACATTCTTGAGGAGCGCTAAAGTGAGTTTTCCTAGAGGAGGCATAAGGAAAATTTTCGTTCCAGGAGATGAATATTTTACTTACTTCTACCAATTGCACCGTGTGATTTTTTTAATACATTGGAAAATAATGATGTCGCATATTGTCCGATATATTACAGGGTACTTCAGTAACGTGTTATTCTTGCAGGTCACCCTTACTAAAAAGCCTTCGTCTAACCGAGTTCTATGTTAACATTGATATATTCACGAAGGCAATAAAGAAGTGGCCTCTGTTGGAGGAACTCGAGCTTTCCGCATGTTATAGAGATGTCACACATTTTATCGAGCTTGTTGCCACAACATGTCCGCAACTGAAGCACTTCAAACGTGTCAAAATAGGAGGATACCATGCAGATAACAGTGAAGCCTTGGCGATTGCAAGGATGCATGAGTTACGGTCCCTGCAGCTTATCCGCAGCAAACTCGACAACCACCGGCTAACGATCATCCTTGACAACTGCCCTCGCCTGGAGTTGCTTGAACTTCACGGTTGCTGCAATATCATTATGGATAGCAGCATGCGAGCGAAGTGTGGCAAGATCAAGATTAATTATTTTGAGACCTATAGACCTATTAGTCAGTACTCACTTTATCGGTTGTACCTTGGTAGCAATGATGAGAGTGACTGTCAATTTTAGTACGCCGAGTGCTATCGTACAGAATGAACCCATGGTAGGGTTTTGTCTACCCAGGGCAACTGGGGTTGTTTGGATACCACGTTTATAGAGAACCAGTTTAACGAAAACTGGTTTCGTCCGGAGTTTAAGGAAAATGCTGTTTGGATACTCCAATTAATCCGTGATTTAGCAAAACTAGTTTCCCGTACACCCGCTATTTCGCGTTTTGGGAAAAACGACTAATAGTTGTTTTTACAAAAACTCGTTTACCCTAAACCAATAACAGGATTGCTCTTCGTCCTCGCCGGCCGGCGGCTGCCACTGCCTTTGAAGGAGAGCCCCAAGAAATGACTCGGCAGCGGAGGTGAACGGAGACTGCAACCCCAAAGAGTCCGGACTGCCCCGAGTCCCCGACGTCTCCGTCTCTTGTCGCCGGCAGTTGTGGCGGAGGAGTTGTTGTCGGTGGCGAGGATGTGGTGTAGGTGATGGCGAGGCCCTCACAGGTTTTCACGCTGAGGGATTCGACGTCGAGGGCGTTGGGGCGTGGGTCGGCAACCTCAAGCTCCATGGCCAGATTGGGTGGCGTTGGCAACCTCATACTCCATGGCCCGACTGTATGGTGCCAATGACTTGCCGCGAGACCGAGGAATGCGCAGAGGTCGTTAAAATGCCAGCGTGTGGCGCTCGGCAGCCCGGCCAAGTGTTGGACCGGAGCTCCGGCAGGCGGCAGCAACCACGACGGCGCGGCTGCTGTGGCCAGTGTCGACGGACGGACAAGTTGGAGAAGTTCTCTAGTCGCAAAGATGAGCGAACCCAAGGCAACTCAAATCACAGAAGATGATTTTTACGGCTGGGAGCGTAAACCCCAAATCAGCCAAGCCCTCTGCCACGCCAATCACAGCTAACCGTAGTGGCCAGCTGCTGGACCGGGGCCATGGGCTCGAGCCCACAATGAATCAACGCCGTGCCAACCCTTGGCCCTCCAAAGCTGGAGTAACAGACTCGCACCACCAAGCCCAAAGAGTCCGTGAACGGAGACTGCAACCCCAAAGAGTCCGGACTGCCCCGAGTCCCCGACGTCTCCGTCTCTTGTCGCCGGCAGTTGTGGCGGAGGAGTTGTTGTCGGTGGCGAGGATGTGGTGTAGGTGATGGCGAGGCCCTCACAGGTTTTCACGCTGAGGGATTCGACGTCGAGGGCGTTGGGGCGTGGGTCGGCAACCTCAAGCTCCATGGCCAGATTGGGTGGCGTTGGCAACCTCATACTCCATGGCCCGACTGTATGGTGCCAATGACTTGCCGCGAGACCGAGGAATGCGCAGAGGTCGTTAAAATGCCAGCGTGTGGCGCTCGGCAGCCCGGCCAAGTGTTGGACCGGAGCTCCGGCAGGCGGCAGCAACCACGACGGCGCGGCTGCTGTGGCCAGTGTCGACGGACGGACAAGTTGGAGAAGTTCTCTAGTCGCAAAGATGAGCGAACCCAAGGCAACTCAAATCACAGAAGATGATTTTTACGGCTGGGAGCGTAAACCCCAAATCAGCCAAGCCCTCTGCCACGCCAATCACAGCTAACCGTAGTGGCCAGCTGCTGGACCGGGGCCATGGGCTCGAGCCCACAATGAATCAACGCCGTGCCAACCCTTGGCCCTCCAAAGCTGGAGTAACAGACTCGCACCACCAAGCCCGGCCGATGTACGACGAGGTTGATACCTATATATCCTGGTTCGACTAGTGTTGAACTAGCGGTATGGGACTATCTTTTGTTAACGGAACCGAGTTGCTGTCGCAATGTATTCATCGAATCATCGATCTAAAAAAAAAAAACTTCTAAGGCCCGGCTGCTGGACTCGATCGATCGAGATCAGCTTTTGCTTTGACGTGGCGTCTCTTGTCTTTCGCGGCGCCGTTCAATGCAAAACAAAGTTGTATTGTATACTCTTAGCTGCTCCTCGGCTAAAGGGAGCCACATTAATTTGCTGACTACCACAAAGAGAAGACGAGCAGAGATACATCGACTGTTGTGGCTCGTAATTTGCTCAGTTTCTAACACAAGGCGCAGTGTCCTATTTGCGGTGGAGTCAGTTTGTACGGGAAGAGGATGGCTATTTACACTTATTGGAAATATGACATGGAAGATCACCTCCATGACTCTTATAACCTTGTGACGTATCTGGAATGTTCGAAATGAGGTAGTTCACTTTAAGCCGCCTCCATTTGTTGAAGTTCCGGGAAGGTTTTTTTAGCTATATGGAGTCCCTTTTGCAAATTAAACTTCACCCGGGAGCTGATCATGTGGAAGGGAAAGTTTATCTATTCGAGGAAGACCGCTAGTTTCATTTAAGAACTGAGCAGAGAATTACACCTAAGCCGAGATGGTCTCTTCCCTCGGCGGGCTGGTGTAGCTTAATACAAATGGGTCATTTTCAGCAAATGGTGGTTCAGGAGCTGGTATGGTTGGTCGTGACCAATCTGGGATGCTTTGGAGGCTGAGTTAAGAGCACTAATGGAGGGTCTCTCTCTTGCTTTGCACTGGAGTAACTCTATTATTATCATGAGGTGAATAGCGTGGAGAGAGTGAAGCTTCTGAAGAACGAAGCCATATCGCTCTCTCATTTTAATTGAGGAGATAAAAGTGTTGATGAAACATCGACAAACTTGTATTACTCGTGTTAATAGAGGCCAAATACTATTAGTCATTTTATGGCTAATTATGCTAGGCTAAACGACCGCACGATAGTCTAGATAGCTTCAGATCCTGATGACCTTGTGGAAAACTGTCTTTTAGACTATAATCCTGATACTTGAGAAATACAAAACTTCATTCGCAAAGAAAAGGCAATCAACAAAAGGAGCATCAAGAGAGGGGTGTCCACGCAATCAACGATAGAGTTTGGGGTTTCGTGGATAGCTATACGCCTCCACCTCTTCAATATATATATGCGGCAGGGTTACATAGATTACATGGACTAGTACCTATACAAATACAACACGTACTGTCCGAGACCGATTCTTAACACACCCCCTCAATCTAAACTACTACTACATACGAGGTTTAGATTGGTTCTAAATCGGTCTAACATCTGCCGTGTGGCTGGCTTAGTAAAGACATCAGCCAACTGATCATTAGAAGAGATGAACCTCACCACTAAAGTGCCATCAGCAACTTGCTCTCGAACAAAATGGAAATCGATCTCAATGTGCTTGGTTCGAGCGTGAAACACTGGATTCGCCGTGAGGTAAGTAGCCCCTAGGTTGTCACACCACAAAACTGGAACTTGCTGTTGGGAAACACCTAGTTCTGTAAGCAAAGAACTGACCCACATAGCTTCAGCTGCTCCATTTGCTAGTGCCTTATATTCTGCCTCGGTGCTAGATCTCGAGACGGTAGGTTGCTTCTTCGAACTCCATGAGATAAGGTTCGGACCCACAAAGACTGCAAAACCGCTCGTAGAGCGTCTGTCATCAACACATCCAGCCCAATCTACATTGGTAAATATACTGACATTCTGCTGTGGTGACTTGCGAATGCGTAGACCGGTGTCCAATGTTCCTTTAACATAGCGCATGATACGCTTGACTGCCTCCCAATGAAGTTCAGTAGGCTGAGAGAGAAACTGACACACCTTGTTCACCGCAAAGGAAATGTCCGGACGTGTAAGAGTCAAATACTGCAGGCTGCCAACAACACTGCGATACCGAAAAGAATCCTCTGTACCTAGTAGTGCACCAGTATCTCGAGCAAGTTGCTCTTTAGAGTCCAGAGGAGTGGGAGTGGGTTTACAATTCTCCATACTGACCCGATGTAACAAGTCAAGTGCATACTTGCGCTGCATAAGTGTCATGCCCCCTGAATTGTATGACACTTCCAGTCCGAGGAAGTATTCCAGAGTGCCCAGATCCTTGATAGGAAAAGTGTCCGAAAGAGAGCGAACAAGACCCTCAACTACTGCAGTAGTGGAACCAGCAATAACTATGTCATCAACATAGACCAACATAAAAACCTGAACACCACCTTGATTGAAAATGAACAGGGATGTATCCGCCTTGGAAGGAACAAAGCCAAGCTGAAGTAAACGAGCACTCAGGCGAGCATACCAAGCTCGAGGGGACTGCTTCAGTCCATATATAGCACGCTGCAATTTACACACATAAGACGGGTACCTGGCATCCTCAAAACCGGGGGGCTGCTGCATATAGACATTCTCTGACAGGAAACCATGAAGGAAGGCATTGCTGACATCAATCTGACGAAGAGTCCATCCTCTAGAGACTGCAAGTGAAAGAACCAGGCGAATACTCGCGGGCTTGACAACTGGACTAAAAGTATCACCGTAATCAATACCATGTTGCTGGGTGAAGCAGCCGCGAGCAACGAGACGGGCCTTGTGCTTCTCAATAGAACCGTCGGGACGATGCTTGGTCTTGAAAACCCACTTGCTGCCAACAATATTGATGCCAGGCGGTCGAGGGACCAATGTCCATGTATTTGTCTGAGAGAGCGCTGAGAATTCTTCAGACATTGCGGCACGCCACTCCGGTTCCTGGAGCGCATCCTGATGGGAGACCGGGGCCGCAAAGAGAGCACGCCGATGCGGATTATACCGCACCATGTCGGTGTAGATCTTCTCGCGACGAGTGTTGTCGCGGAGACGCGTGACCATGCCGTGGCCAGGAGCCGGAGTCGAGGTAGCAGGAGCTGTCACAGTCGGCTCGATGACATGCTCGAGTGGAGAAGCAGGGGCCGAGCCGGACGACCTAGCTGGTGGCGATGAAGAGCAGCCACGAGTGGCCGAGCCAGGCGATGAGGGAGCGGCCGGCGCAGAAGAGTCACACGCAGCCAGCTCACTGTGGCCAGGAGAAGCAACGCCCACGTGAGGAGCATGGGAAGACGTGCCCTGGCCATGCACATGCACGTCCGTGTGCTGGACGTCGATCGGAGCTGCTGCCTGAACATGCAAAAAATCATCTGGAGATGATAGGTTAGTGGACAAATAGGATAAGTCATTTTCAGCGCACCGGCGTCTCTCACCGTGTATCTTGTCCTCATACCTCTCAGCAAAACGGGGTCGCGGAATGCAAGCACCGTCATTTGGTTGAAACGGGTCTGGCCTTGCTCGCTCATTCCTCTCTTCCATTACGTTTTTGGGATGAAGCCTTTTTGACTGCGTGTTACTTGATTAACCGCATGCCTACTCCGGTTCTTAATAAGGATACTCCTATTTTCCGACTTCTTCGAATCCAGCCAAATTACGAGTTTCTCCGTGTTTTTGGCTGCGCGCAAATCAACCATAGAGTTTGGGGTTTCGTGGATAGCTATACGCCTCCACCTCTTCAATATATATGCGGCAGGGTTACATAGATTACATGGACTAGTACCTATACAAATACAACACGTACTGTCCCAGACCGATTCTTAACACACGCAGCTCATCGACGAAATGGTTCAGACGCGGAACCAAAACACATGAACGTTGTCGAGGTAGGACTTTGTCTTCTTGTTGATGTTTCCATGTCCACTGGTCGTCTTTTACTTCTCTCGCGACATTTGTTATCGATAAAAATGTGTTCCCTCTTGAGCGCATGCATCTCTCGCATGCCGACGGGTTTTATTCTTTCCAGATGGTATTCGACCATCGTCCGTCGGGGTACCGATCATTTCTTTTTTTCACACGAAACTATGGGATAAAAGAAACTATTTTCACACGAAACTTGTGATGGATGTGGAGTGCATCTTTTAGTTATCCTGGTTATTATTCCAATTATGTGAGATTAAAAAAGAACTGGCCTACACCCCTTAGATTACATCATCTATTACACTAACGGAATCTATCCAGACAGGGAACCAATTCGCATGAACTGACCAAAAAAGAAAACACAATCGGATAACCTATTCCAACATCGAAGGTAAGCACTTCCTATGTATGTAAAAAAAGGAAAACATCCGATACAGATCGACCACTAAAATTTCAACAGTCAAACAGATTGGAATCTGAGAACCGCATGTCTGTACACAATTTTAAATGTTATTATTTGTACATACCTTATTTGTGATGCTAGCATACGATAAGCAAAAAAAAAAAAAAAAAGGAACCGAAAGCTCATATAATGATACGGAACTTAATTTGCTGCATTTTTCATCTTGATACCGTATCACATGTAGAGTCCTCCTCCAGTGAATGGTTTAAATAACGTTATTTGCAGCACAGGACACAAGAGAGTAGATATATCATTCCGATTTAGAAAGGGTAAGCTGCTAGACTCGCTGACCTCAACTGTGATGTTCTGAAGACCTGGTGTTGTCTTGTTTAGCATATATAAACCTGAATTAAAGAGCTGAGATAAACGCCAAGCTGGAAACCAAATCCTAGCAAGAATACACCATACATCGAGATCGAGGAGGTCCGCATGCAGCATGAGACATTTCCTCGGAACATCCAGTTCATTAGATTCTAAGATACCTATGTCGACGTCTGTGTGTGGCCTTGTGAAACCTCCTTTCGTGCTCTTCAAAATCTATCTCCTCGGCACGACTATAGTTGTAAGAGTGGTCGGAGTCTTCGGAGTAGTCACGACCCTCGGCGTACAAAAAATCACAGTCGCGTTCATCTCATGGCCACTGAGGTACATCCCACCATCACCGGAGTAATGAGACATAGGGCTAAAGGGCTCGAAACACTTGTTCTTGATCCTAGCACACTTGGCTCGCAGGCTGCTACCTATGACAATATTGCATCAACCGCGAAGGTCGAGGGACTCCAGGTGAGGGCAGTTGTCAAGGATGATGGTTAGCCCTTCGATGTCGAGGTCGCAGCGGAAAAGCTGCAGGGAGCGTAGCTCATGCATCCTTGCAATTGCAGAAGCTTCACTGTTGTCGGTGGAGTATCCTCCCGCTTTGAGACGTTTGACGTGCTTCAGTTGCGGACAAGCTGTGGCAACAAGGTGCATAATTTGTGTGGCGTCTCTAAAACTTGTGCGAAGCTCCAGCTCCTCCAACAGAGGCCACTTCTTTACCGCCTCCGCGAATGCTTCAGTGCTAAAATAGAGCTTTGTAAGACGAAGGCTTTTCAGTAAGGGTGCCCTGCAAGATATAGCACGTGATCTAAGAATAGCCGAAATTTGTCGATCCATCTAGTACGGATCAAATGAGTGGAGAGGTCTTACTGATTGCCGAGGAAGCGGATGAGCTCATCGTCGATGTAGTACTGGTCGCCCGTGAACTCCGTGCACTGCCCGGCGCTGAACCAGATGGCAAGCCGCGCCATCCTGCGGAGGCTTATGGTCTCGCGGAAGGGCCGGGAGTGGCCGCGCAGGTCGATGCTGCGCCACAGCTCGGGCTCGCGCGCGGCGCTGCGCCATGACCGGCATGCCCTGGACGCGCCGCCGAACATGAGGTCGACGTGGTCCAGCTTGTGGAATACGTGCAGCAGCGCGTCCAGTGGCAGATCTTCCCAGCACCGCCTCCTGGTCCTGGTGGTCGTCTCCTTCGGAGCCGATTGTGACGCCGCGAGCTTCCGCCCGGACGAGCCGGCGGCGGCGGTGGCGATAACAGTGGCATAAATGGATCGCGAGATGTGGAGCTGCCTGCTGCGGCGCTCTTAACCGGGCGTCCGGGCAAGATCGAATTAGTTCTCACCAGATCTCTGGTTTCCTATTTTTAAGGACATGTTAACGTCCTATGCTGGATTTTGTGCGCCGGACTGGTGGATGGAAACAAAACTAGCTGACTACTTTTTGTTTTTAAGAGAGAGATGCTACACTTTCGGGCAGATCTTAGGGGAATAGAACTTACGGGATGATATGGCAATATTTTTCATGGCTGGATTTGTAATACACATTTTCTTGGAGGTTCATCAACATTTTCTTGGAGGTTCATCACCAATTTTCTTCCATTTCTAAAATCACTAGGCTGTGTAATAAGGCTAGTCATGAGTTACCTAGACTTGGTTTGCAAGACCAAAGAACCGAGGTTAGCATAGATTCAGCTCCTGATGTCGTTCAGAACTCTATCACTCAAGATTGTAACAACTCTATTATTTAATTAATACAATTCCATTTCCCCGCAAAACAAACTTCCATCTGCATCCCCACGACAGTGCATCTTGATGTCGCCTCTAGACTTCCGGTGCTGCAAATCACATGTCGTAAAAAAGTAAGAAAATCCAGACACTTGTATAAGAAGCGGCCGGTAAGTCGTCGACGTAGACTATAATATGCTGACGACTACGAGCTCAAGAGAACACCGTCCCGGAGAAGATAGATATGGTCCAAGAGATAATCCTATCTCCGGCCAGGCGGAGATGGGGGACACCAAACTCGCACCTTCCCGACGAAGTCGTACCTGACTGAACCTCATCAGCCGGAGATAGGACTTAAGGACATCAATGCGCTGCACATCACCCCCTCCACATAACGGCGTCGTCGTAGATAGACACTTATCACGCCATACCTAATGCCCGATGAACGACTCTAAAGTACGTTTTTTCTTTGAGGATTAACATCGATTAGGGGCAGGCTTAAGGACATTTATTCTCATCGTGTCATCGATGCCCCTTCACCGGAGACAAAGAACTCGGAGACCCTACAGGACGAGACACACGGATCCGAGGTTAATATTTCAATATGGACCACATTTGGATTGAAAATATATTACACTTATTAGAGACATGTAGGATAAGGACCTTGATGCTTCCTGGGATTGACCCCCCTTTCACTAATTAGTAGCACATCACAATCGCGTACCTAAGAAACATAAAATCAGAACTAGATCGAACTAACCTGGGGTAAATAACAAGCACTAACACGAGACATGTATGGGATGACAAAACCAAACTTTATTCATATGTTCACGGCAGGCTGCATGGAGTACTAAACGTGGGTCTCACCTCACTGGTGGTATATATATGCTCTGAACGGGAATTAAGCCAATCATATCATCTGAGTTTTTTGGCTGGCACGCCTAGCTGGTATTGTGTACTTTGGTACCTCTAAGACTGAGATCTTCTTTTCACTAACATCATCAACACGCGGAGCCGTACTATCAGGTTCCCCGGGCAGCTTCTCGGCCTCGATCTTGGCTGCCGTCCGCCTCCCAGCCTCGGCCTTACCTAGGAGTCCAGGACCTTCACTATCTTCTTGTAAACGCGGCAGTCGAGGACGTGGTGTGAGCAGTCGTCGCCGTGGAAGCAGCACCAGGCCGACGAGTCGATCGGTTTGGCTACCGGCGGCTGCTTGCCGGCATGGGTCTTAGCTAGCTTGGCCTTGAGCTTCAGTAGCTTCTTGAAAACGCGGCATTCAAAGAGGTCGTGCGAGCGAGTGCCGTGGAAACTGCACCAGGCCGTCCGGTCGTCGGAGCGCTCGGCGGTGGGACGCTGACGGTGGTCGGAGCTGACCGGTTGCTTTCCATTGTAGCCTGCCATGAGTTTCCGCGCGCCGTTTATCTAGGTCGTGTGTCCCTTCGTTTTATACGATGCGTGGGAGCGAGCCAGCGAGGAGACTAGGGGTACGTTTGGACTAGCTTGATCCTAGTCTCCGAGCCGGTGACTTGTTCATATCGCATATCCCACGCGGGCACGACTAGGATCAAAGTCTGCTCCGACGATCGACCGGCCTATACTACATAACAGCAACTCGATCGGTTCAGTTAACAAAAAATAGTCACATACCGCTAGTTCAACGCCAGTCAAACCAGGATATATAGGTACCAACCTCGTTGTGCATCACCCGCCGGCTCGGTACTTCAGAGGTGCTCATAGGGATAGGGTGTACGTGTGTGCGTTCATAGGGGTAAGTGTGTGCACATATATGTGAGCGTCTGTGTCTGTATCGTGTTTTGCAAAAACAAAAAAAAACTCGTTGTGCATCGGCCAGGCTCGGTTGTTCGAGGCTGTTACTTTTTTAGACGGAAGGCTCGAGCAGAGCTCAGCTTTAAATTAATAAAGCCATCCGGCCAAATATCCACATACAACAACTAATCTCTGCCCAAGGCAGGACACCAAATAAGACCACGGTAGCATGCAGGCTACGCACCTGAGATAACGAGCTAAAGCGAGATACCAGAGAAAACCTAAGGTATTGGCAGCGTGTCCGGTATGTCACGGACGGAGTCGTGAAGCGAGCGAATCCTACCAATCACTAGCCCTAGTGCTTCCCGATCTTGCCTCCTAGCCACTGGCTTCAACACCTGCATATACATTGCCATTTTGTATAACTCGTCAGCCGGTTGAGAAGGAAACACCCACTCTATCGAGAATTTGTTCCTAATGTTCCACAAAGACCAAAGTAGAGCCGCACAGCAAATCCAAAGAATTCACTTATGTTGACCCGACTCTAAGGAAATAAGCCTAAACAAGTCTGTGAAACATGAGGGGTTCCAGGAGCATTGCAGCAGCTTCCTAGCCGCTCCCACATAAACTTCGCAAGTGGACACAAGAAAAAGATGTGGTTTGTGTCTTCCACCTCCTCACATAGGGTGCATCTACCCGTCGTGGGTCCCCTTCTCCTCGCAATATTATCATTCGAGGGTAAACGTTTCCTAGCTAATTGCCAGAGGAAAATACGGATCTTCAGAGGAATAGCAATTCCCCAGATCTCACTATAGTGTTTCCTAGGGGTTCCTTCGCAAAGTTTATTATATAGAGACCTAACCGAGAAGGTTCCAGATGGCTCTAGAGCACAAGTCAGAACGTCCTGGTCTAGGGAAGGAAGAAACTCTGGGAGATCCCGCCTGAGTTCAATCCACTCTGTGATCTCCACCGGGCCAAGGGTCCGGCGTAGGGGAATGTACCATTCCCCCTCCCGATGAGCAAGTGCCACCGAGGTCTCTGGTGCAGTCGTGATCACAATGATGGACGGAAAGCGGTCCTTGAGGGGGCCTGGCCTAGTCCACCAGTCAACCACAATCTTGTGGATCTCCCGTTCCTCACAGAGTGTTTTGCACCAACGCAAATTAGGTCCTTAATCTTCTGGAGAGCTCTCCATAATTGGGACCCTTCTGTGCGAGAGTCAACCAGGATATCATTAGACAGTAAATATTTGGCCCTGAGGATGTCCGCCCAGAGGCCTGACTCCCCCGTCAGGATTTTCCAAACCCATTTCGCCATAAGGCAACGGTTCATGAGTTTGGTATCCATAATACCTAAGCCCCCCAGGGCCTTGGGTTTACACACTGCATCCCAGCGTACCCAGTGGTATTTACGTTTCTTCCCGTTTGCTTCCTAGAAGAAACGGGAGCGATGCCCGTCCATCGTCCGATGAACCCCATCACCAAGCAGGCAAACCGTCATGGCATGAAGAGCTAGGCTCGAAATGCATGCATTGGTGAGAGTGAGTCTCGCCGCCGAGGACATCAGCTTTTCCATCCAGGGGTCCGCACGCTTCGCAACCTTGGTAGTGAGGGGATCCCAGGCCCCCGCCCTCAGCGCTCTGTCATTGATAGGGAGACCCAGGCACGTGAATGGGAAGGAACCCTGCTTGCAGTTAAACATCTGGGCCACCCTCAGCTGCTCCTCAGGGCTGGCCCCCAAAATCACAACCTCACTCTTATGGAAGTTGATCCTGAGACCTGACATGTTCTCAAAACATAGCAGGATAAACTTCAGGTTGGTAATGGCACGCTCATCATGTTGTATCATGATGATCGTGTCATCTGCATACTGCAGATGATAGACCCCTCCCGGCATTAGATGAGGCACCAGACCCTGAATGTGCCCCGTCCTCTTGGTGGCATCCAGGATGGCCGCCAAGGCCTCGACCACGAAGTCGAAAAGAAGAGGAGACAAGGGATCACCTTGTCGCACCCCTCTACCATTACGGAAGAAATTCCCCATTTCCCCATTAATAGTGATAGCAGTCTGGTCCCCCGAGACCAGACTAAGGGCCCTATGGACCTAGCCGGGATCAAAGACAACGTTTTGGAGGACATCCCCCAGGAAGTTCCAGTTGACTCGATCGTAGGCTTTCTCAAAGTCCAGTTTCAAGAAAACGCCACCAAGTTTCTTGGAACATGACTCATGGATAACCTCCTGGAGGGAGACCACACCCTCATGGAGGAGGCGCCCCTTGATAAACACAGATTGAGTAAAACTAATCGTGCGGTGAGCAATGGGGCCAAGTCTGAGCGCAAACGCCTTGGCAACAAACTTGAAAATGACATTAATCAGCGCAATCGGTCGAAACTGACGGATATCCTCAGCGCCTTGAACCTTTGGTATGAGAGTCAGCACCCCAAAGTTCAGTCTCGCAATGTCCACTCGACCAAGAGCAAAGTCATTGGTAATGACAAGCACCACCGGGCGAAGGGTCTTCCAGAAACGCTTAAAAAAACCTACTGGGAGACCATCCGGCCCCGGGCCGTGTCCACCTTCATGCTAGCTAGGACCGCGTCCAGCTCCTTTTCCGTGAAGGTCAGCATGAGATTGTCATTCTCCTCCTCTGTGACACGTGGACGCACGTCTCAGAGGGATGGGGAGAGGTGAAAGGCAGGGGGATCACCCGACGCCCCCATGAGCGCACGGTAAAACTCGTAGATGTGACCCTGGAGCGCACTGGACTCCACCGCGGTCCCCTGGTCATCTACCAGCCTTGTGATGGTACATTTCCTCCGCCTACCATTGGCTATGGCATGGAAATACGCAGTATTGGCATCCCCTTTAAGGGTCCAATTAAGCCTACTGCGTTGTCTCCAGTATTCCTCCTCTACCCTGGCGAGGTGGAAAATCTGACTCTCCAGATGATATCGGAGGGCCCAACCCTCATCATCTAGGTATCTAAGTCAGTGCAGGCGTCTAGGGTCCGAATCTGGGCCATAATGTACTCCTTTAGGTCTCTCTCCGCACGGCCGAGGTTGGCACCCCAGCCTTTGAGGAATTGCCATAAGCCCCCAGATAGGCGCTGCCAGGTAGAGATCGAGTCCTCGGACTCGCCCAGGGTGCCCGACAAGTCCAACCATTTGGATTCGACAAGGTCCCCAAACTCTGGCCTCTCTAGCCAACTCCTCTCAAAGAAAAAGCGTGAGCTCCTTCTCCTAAGGTCCTCGCCGGAGCTGAGGATGAGAGCGGCGTGGTCAGACCCAATAATGGGCTCGGCCACCAACGTATAGACTGGGAAGAGGCTTTCCCAATCTGCAGACATGAGTACTCGGTCTAAAACGCACCGGACTGGATCCAACTGCTTGTTGGTCCAGGTGTATCGACCCCCACTCCTTCGGCCTTTCGCATCGCGAGGCGAGCAATGCAATCATTAAACAGGTGAACCTGCGGCCAGTTAATGTTATCATTGTTCTTGTCCTCCGCCCCACGGATCAGATTGAAGTCCCCTCCAATCACCAGGGGGTAGGTGCAGGCCGTCACTCCCGTCGTAAGTTCCTCCAGGAACTCAGGTGAGCGGCGGTGATCCGCGGGTCCGTAGAGCACGAAGATTGACCAGGTCTGGGTGGAGTCCAACTGGAACACATCCACCCGAATGTGGAAGGATCCACTACTCCAGGCTTTCACCTCGAACCTGTCCTCATTAACACCAAGAAGCATACCACCAGAGTGTCCCACTGCTGGGGTAGAGTGCCAGGCAAAGCGCCCTCTTGGGTCAATGGTAAGAAGCTCAGCGGGCGTAAAGGAGGCTTTGATGGTCTCCTGAAAACCCACAAAGTCTAACTGCTCTCGGGTAATGAGCTCTCGAATTTGGATTCGTCGCCCCGGCCGACCAAACCCTCGGATGTTGTAGAAGCCGCCGCGCATCTACGCGGCCTTCTTCCCCCGTCCCCGACGGGAGCTCTGTGAGATACCTCCACGCCGGGGGATCGGCGAGGCGGCTGCAGGGTCCTGCGCCCCAACCTGGGGCGCCGAGTTCTCCTCCCCAGTCACCATCAAGGACGACTGGGGTGGGATCGCACTTGCCGCCGTTGCAGTAGCGTGTTCCTTGCGGAACTCAGCTAGGGCAAGCGAGCCTTATGCCTTCTCCTTGGCGCGAACCAAGGAGAGAAATCGAGGTTGTTACTCCAGCTTCGGAGGGCCAAGGGTTGGCATTGCGTTGTGTTGAAGTGGGCTCGAGCCCATGGCCCCGGTCAAGATAACCACTACGGCTAGCTGTGATTGGCGTGACGGAGGGCTTGGCTGATTTGGAGTTTACACACCGAGTGAAACTCAAGAGAAATTACACAACTCACCACCCCATTCGTGATGTGTTCGGTAAAACACGGATTATTCATCATGTAATTGATATGTAGTATGTGTAATGTTGTATTAGGTACATGCATGCGGATACCTAAATTAAGACCATCAATAAAGTTGTTTTTCCATTCGCAACGCTCGGAGGACATACAATAGGGTTTCCTGCCTCCCGTCGATGACGCTGATCATTACCGACGGGGGCTGTGTTTTTAGGTTTTTTTTTTGTTAGAGTTTGTATCCTTAGTAAGGTGAGGTGTCGGATCCCTAAAATCGAATAACCTTCTCCCTGTCTAGCCCTAGCCTGCATCTAGCATCGTTTCAGTGCGTGTCATCGTCAATAGGTGGTCTATAGATCCGGATGAACGTTTTGTTACTTCTTTGTACTGCCTTGACATTATTTATCTATAGCATGCTATAGATATAAAGAATACACCCAAACCTGCTTGGGTGTATTCTTTATATTATAGCATGCTGTAAAACTGTTCACAAAGTGGAACAAAATGTTCATATGACAAAAAAATGTACGTATTGTTGAGAACAATTGTTCACGAGTTCAAATAAATGTTCACATGGGAGAAAGTTGTTCACGCTGTGCAACAACATAATTGTTCGTGGGTTTCAAAAAATATCACAAGGTACAGAAAATGTTGGTATGAGTGAAATAATGTTTTGTGGTTCAAAATAATCATTCAGAAAATCAGCCATGTATCTAGTCACATTTTTTCCAGTATTAATTATTTTTACAAAACTGGTAAGTAACAAAATAATTTTAGAGATTTATAAAATTTAATTGACTGTACGATTACACCAATCTTTTAGAAATTATCCGTTCAGAAGAATATAGTGCAAGAAATATTTTTGGCAAACTAGCCATTACAAAGAATTTTGTCCGTTTCTAAAATAGTCAAACATCTGTGGATGAGTTTTAGAATGTTTTTTTATGACTACATTAATGTTTTTTAAAATTAAATTTTCAATTCTCAAATATTTTTCATATTGGAGCTGCTAGGAGTAAAAAAAATCTTATTACTTGTTGTCCGGCTGCCGCAGCCCGAATAAGGCACAGGCATATACAGATCCTTTTCTGCCCCGGCCACCCCACCGGGCACCGGCGTCGCCGGCGGGCTGCTTCAAGTGCGTCCTCACTGGCAGCTTGTTTCGGGAGTGCCCTTCCGTCCAACCCCATGCCAAACCGCAACGCTGGCGCCTCTTTGCCCACGCCACCGCCGGCGGCGGAGAGGGATGAGGCGACCCAATCTCACGCCGGCGGCCTGGGTGCTTCGTCCTCCACTAGCGAGCTACTTGCCTGCTTCGCCAAGCCGTTCGGACTTCAAACCGTGCTCCACGAGGTACGTTTGGCCGGAGCTAGCCCATCGGCTCCAACCAACCAATGGAATTCCAATGCGCATCCATCTTTTAAGTACAAGATAGATAGATAAATCTAGATGCTGGGAGGCATATTATCTTGTATAGATGCAACAACGCTTTCTCGTTATACATTTTGGGTGCAGTGCGTTGATTTGTTCAGTTTTAGTCCCCGTCTTAATTTGTTCTTGCAGCATAGCAAGCACTACTGACGAAGGATTACTAAAACAAACCAAAATACTGCACATGCTTCTTGTGTACAAGAAACTGAATTATCTGTCTTGCTATATATGCTTGTCTAGGTAGGCTATGCCTTACACTAATTTTATTGACATACACACACAGTTCACTTACAACTGAAAAACATACATGGGTGGACAGAGGTTTAGTTCGAAGCAAACAAGCCATAGCAAAAATCAAATTAAAATACATATTGTTTCACCGAAGAACATTCGGAACAGAACAAAAAAACCTTCTCTTCACAGTCGTGTCGCCACAAGCAGCCTTACACTAATTTTATTGACATACACACACAGTTCACTTACAACTGAAAAACATACATGGGTGGACAGAGGTTCAGTTCGAAGCAAACAAGCCATAGCAAAAATCAAATTAAAATACATATTGTTTCACCGAAGAACATTCGGAACAGAACAAAAAAACCTTCTCTTCACAGTCGTGTCGCCACAAGCCTTCTCTTCACATTTGATAAATATTGTTCCTAGCTCCTGATTTGATTATTTTAGGCAGAGTGTTGAGAAGGTACAAGGAACCTGAAGATTCTAATCATTTTGGATTAGTATTGTTCCTAGCTCCCGCATGATGATTTCAGGCACCTCATTGGTGTTATGAAATGAGCTTCTATTGAGTCGGGGCCAATAGGCAGGATGAGTGGCCGCCTCACGATACGTAGACGGCTCAATAACGGTGGTAGCAGCAGCGGCAACATAGAAGGCAGGACGCTTGAGAGTGTTGCGATCACGCAGATTATATCTAGGAGCAAGGGGAGTAGGTGGCCCTGAAGGAACCGGACCCAACAAGGAGGGAGTGGAAGTGGAAGGTGGCGCATCTGAGGGAGAAGGGTGTTGAGCACGACGAGAGTAGGTAAAAGGAAAAGGAGAGACAGTGAATGGCTCGACCAAGGTAGGGGAATCTGGAGCAGAAACCTCATCGTGTGTAGGCTGAATCTCATGGGCAGAGACAGGTGAAGGGTGAGTGGACCTAACAGGGGCAGGTGAAAGTGGATAATCAGGTAGAGTTAAGAAAGAGAGAGGCTCAACTAAGGATTCTGTGGTGGCAGTAGAGGAATGACGAGGGTAGAAGGAGCGAGACTCGTCAAAAGTCACATCTTTGGAGATCCTCACTCTCCGAGCAATAGGGTCCCAGCAGCGGTAACCTTTGTGTTCTAAACTGTAGCCGAGGAAAACACATTCAACAGATTGAGCAGTCAATTTGGTGCGTTCATGCGGGTGGAGAAGAACAAAGCAGGCACAACCAAAAAGACGCAGACCACTATAATCAGCTGGACCATCACCTAGATGATCAACTGGTATCCCCCCCTTGAGAGCAACAGAGGGTTGAATATTAATGAGATACACGGCTGTAGAGACAGCCTCAGCCCAGAAGTGTGGGGAACACCAGAAGATAAAAGAAGAGCTCGAGCAGTCTCAAGGATGTGGCGATGTTTGCGTTCAGCCACCCCATTTTGAGCATGGGCACCAGGACATGAATACTGAGGAAGGGTGCCTTGTTCAGCAAGAAAACCACGAAGCGCACGAGATAGGTATTCACCAGCCGAATCAGCACGAAAAACTCGAATAGAGGAATCATACTGAGTGCGAACCATGGTAGCAAAAGACTTGTAAATCTGAAGCACTTGACTGCGAGATGACATAAAATAGATCCATGTGTGGCGAGAAAAGTCATCAATGAAGATTATATAATGTTTGTGACCTCCTTTCGAAATGAAAGGGGCAGGCCCCCATACATCAGAGTGAACAAGTTCAAAAGGGCGTTGAGATACAGAAATACTAGAGGGGTAGGCGAGTTGTATTTGCTTGCCAAGTTTACAACCTGTACAATTTAGTGAACTATCACCTGATACAGACCCTAGAACACCACTCCTAACCAAAGAAGACAGTCGAGAGCCACAAATGTGACCCAACCGATGATGCCACTGAGCGAAGGAAGTAGTGGAGGTGACAGCTGAAGCAAAAGGGTTGGTGACATCCGACTGGCTAGAGGACGCAGTGGAAGGAAGGCGCAGCCAGTCGAGCTCCCAAAGGCGCTGAGAGTCATGGCGCCGAGGACCGATCCCAACCAGAGTCCCCGTACGACGATCCTGAACACAACACGAGTCAGAATCCAAAATAACACGACACCCCACATCCGTGAGTTGACCAGCAGACATAAGTTGCATAGTCAGTTTTGGAACATGAGAAACAGCAGGGACATGAAAAGAAGGTGTGGAAAGAGTTATGTGTGCTACAACAGGAAGACAAGTGCCATCTGCCGTCTGAACTGTAAGTGAAGAAGGTACAGAGTTGACAGCCCTAAGGTGATGAGTGTGTGGTGTCATGTGGAAGGATGCCCCAGAATCAAGAATCCAAGGCAAAGTTGTACCTGAAGAAGAGTGTGGTGGCGGACCAGATGTCTGACCAGCAGAACCAGCAGAACCTGAGGAGGGTGCCGTCGCAGCTAGGCGGCGCAGCAAGGTGAGCATCTCCTGGTGAACCTTCTCATGGGAGCCCTCACAAGAATCATAGGAGCCTCCCGAGTCCTTATGAGGACGGCCACCACGGCGATTCTGTTTCTTCCTCTTTATGCACTCCATGATCATGTGACCATCTTGCTTGCAGTAGGTGCAGAATGCTCTAGTCGAGATCCCAGCCACCGGTGTAGGCGAAGGCACAACTTGCTGCGGTTGTGAAATGTGTGCAGCCAGGACTGCTGACGATGACGGCAACATGCCCGTGCTGCGTAGACGCAGCTCCTCAGAGCGCACTTCAGCAAGAGCCTCCAAAGTAGATAGCCGAGGATGGCGTGCCAACAGCTGGGCACGACTCTGCTCGAACTCGTCTCGGAGGCGAGTGAGGAAATCGTAGAGGCGACGAACCTCCAGCTTGGCTTGTTGCCGCACGCAGCACTGACATGTGCGACACACATCGGCTCCCAGAGAGTCCAATTGTCGCCACACCGCTGACAGCTCCTTGTAAAACTCATCAACGGTGGCATCTCCCTGTTTAAGTTGTTGCTCTTGACGAATAACAGAGAGATATATGGCATCCCTCGTAGGCTCGTAGCGACGACGAAGGTGTTCCCACATCTGATGACCAGTTGTAAGGGACACCACATTCATGGTGAGATCAACATCCATGCTGGACACCAAGATAGCAGAGGCCCGAGCATCATCATCTGTCCATTGCTTGTACAGGTGGAGCTGATTTTGGTACCCTTCAGTGGCCTCCTCAAAGGCATCCAGCACCTCACGTTGCTTGGTATCATCAGCATCAGCAGGGAAAACCACCTCAGCAGGAGGAGTGGGCAGCGAAGGACATGGCAGAGAACCTGTGAGATACTCCCAGACCCGCTGACCCCTCATGTGCAGCTTCATGTGCTGCACCCAGTCTCTGTAGTTCTGCCCGTTGAAGATAACAGGGCATCTGGGTACTGCTACAGCACCGGTGGTGGTGGAGGGCGCCATTTCAGCAGCGGCTTGAAGACAGCTAGCAACAACCGCCAAACTGGAGGCGGCGGCGGCCAGGGAGGACAGCGGCGGCCGGGAAGGACGGCGGCGGCGGCGGCGGCCTGGAACGGCGGCGGCGGCCTAGCAGCGACCGGTGGCAGCGGACGGCGGCGGCGGCCTAGAACGGCGGCGGCGGCGACCGGCGGCGGCTACCGGCGGCGGCGGCGGGGAAACCTAGCCCCAGCCCTGATACCATGTTATGAAATGAGCTTCTATTGAGTCGGGGCCAACAGGCCAGAACATGTACATCAGGGAAATAAGCAAAGAAGCCCCTATACAATATGCTAACTACACACACAGCTAATAACCCTGTTCTAACAATTGGTATCATGCAGTTTAATCTGAATCAGGTTTGGCCGGTTCTTGCGAAGAAGTTGACACGCCCCCGGGTTGTTTTCCGGAACAATCCTGTTCCAGTTGACATTTCCATGTAGCACCATGGTCTCGAGGCTTTTAAGCCTTATGTGGGTCAAGACACACGAAGGTATCCTATCACCTTTCAGATGTAAATGGACAAGGAGGGGCATGCTCTGGAGAGCAGTCTTGAACGGAGACAGACCATGTCTCTCTTGTTCGGCACCATGCATCTCCAGCTCCAGTGACAATAGGCTTGTCATCTTGTCCAACGGGCAGTTTCCTATAATCCACAATCTTGAGATATCGAGCCTGACACCATGTAGTGTCTGTAGCTCACTACCACCAGCACCACCCTCATGTCCTACCACGAGGACTGGCACTGTTGTTGGAAGCATGAGCTTGCTTGCGAGCACATGCCGCAGAGTCTTGATCTTCCAGAACTCCAGGTCAATCTCTTCAACCTCCGTGTTCCTTATGTCAAGCGTCTGCAGGTTGAGCAGTCTTGAGATGCTGGATGGGAGTTGCTGCAGGAACCGGGAGTCAATGCGTAGGTACCTCAAGTTAATCATGTCGCCAATCCTATCCGGCAACTTCTCAAGCCTCAACCCCTGTACTGAGATGATGCGGATGAACTTAGAACTGCATAAGCACTCAATAGCATCGGAATGAGGCTGACCATTCATGTCGATGACTCGGCATATGAAGGAGCGCAACTTAGGAAACTTTTTGTTGGCGAAGGTGGAGGGGTTTCTTCTGCCGTTGCTACTCTGAACAGACAGGCGGCGCACCCATGGTGGAACAAGGGCGTCATTTAAGTCATGAATTTCCATGAAGCCAGTCTTGCGAACCTCTGACTGCAGCAACCCCATGAGGCTCTTGTGAACTCTGATAAGCTCGATGCCGCCACCGGCTTTCATCTCCTCCACCTCAATAAGGCATCTCAAGACCAGTTCCTTGAGGTAGTCTTGCCCGAGCTTCTCCATAGTCTTGCAGTCTTCTGGCTGCTTTATGAAGCCCTCCGCTATCCACATTTGCACGACATTATCGGCATGATGAGATCGACTCTTGTTGCAACAGGACAAGTAGAGGAAGCATGACTTGAGGTCGTTGGGGAGGTCTTCGAAGCTAGTCCAGAAGACCATCTCCATCACCCTTTTTGTGCTGCACATATTAGCTCCCTGGCCTTCATCTCTATCTTGTATTTCGGATCCAGAATTGAGCTTGTGCAACACTGCATCCCACTCTGCCGGCTTCTCCTTGGAACGAAGTAGTCCGGCCAGAAGCACTATAGCCAATGGATATCCCCTTGTTATATCGTTCACTAATCTCACGTACTCGTCTTCCTCCTGCTTGCTAATCCAGCTTAACACCTTCCAAAAGAATAAGGGAGAAGAAGGCTCATGTCCCTTCCTAGAGACCTTCCAGTTGAATAGCTCTCCACCTTTTATTTGATCCAAACAGGTCAGCAGGTGCATTCCGTTGGTACCATTTCTGTTCATGGTATTTGCAAGCCAAGCGACATCTTCATTTTCACTGTCCAATATGAGCATCACACGGCCGCAGCCATTGTCGTCTGGAAGGCTTGCCCTCACGGAATTTAGGATGGTCTTCAAAGATATGCCGCCCAGGATTATCAGGTACCTCTTTCCAGCAAGGAGGCGACGTAGCTTGCCGCCGATATCCACCGACGGATCTATTGACTGCCTCTCATCTGCGGTGCACTGAAGGGATGCACGTTCATATACCTTTGCAAGGAGATCATCTGTGCTGGAGCCGGGCTCCATGTCGTACCAAACTAAAATGTCCATCTTTGACCTTATCTCATGACGGATAATATTTGCGAGTGTATTCTTTCCGGAACCACTCTCCCCAACTATGGAGATGAACATTGTGTGCTGTGATCCGTTTCTCACAAAAAAGAGATTACGCTCGTTACGGTCCAACATTTTCTTAAGAATCTCCACATCCCGCTCAAATACCAGAAGGTTCTCAAGGTTATCCCGCCTGTTCATATATATAGTTTTATTAATTATTGCACAAAGAGTCAGTTTGAAATTATGCCATATTCCATAACATATACTACGTATGTGCATGCAGTTATATTAGTAAATGAAATTATAGGGTTGACATATATAGGGTACCATGCTTCAATTGATGTGGTGGAGGATGCCAATACCACTGATGGTGTATGCACAATCTGGTATTCCTGTTGATTCACCGAGATTTGGTCGAGTCTGCTCTTAATCATTTTGATTCGACCAGCCAACCCATGTTGGACAACGACTTTTGTAAACAAGCCAGTAAAGTGACTGCGCACTGCTTTCCAACGTCGCCTACAAGTCTTGTCTTTTTGGCCAAGTACCTGTTATTAGCAAGATAATTCATGCATTACAAAAAATGTTCCTAGAGCTAAATCTCCAAGACATCTGTTGATGCAGGTCTTAATTTGGCCAACACCTTTAACTAGAAAATTAAAACATATAGCATTACCAACCCTTGATTCACATAACAAGAGGTTGTGTTTCAAATGAAACATAACACATTAACTCTACTGCATCACATGTTATACTAGGTTGTGTGTTTTCGCTGTATTATTTCTACTGCATCATCGTATCGAGATATAATAGGTAGAAGTTTGCTTGGTCGACTTAGTAATAAAGAAACAGGCTCTACTTTTTTGGTGCAGGGAATGAAGGGCGGACACACCTTGTTGTAGAAGTCGTCGAGCGCATCTTCAGCGTCGAAGGTGACGTCGCGCGTCTGGCACAGCCACACCCAGGTTGATCCATCGTTGCTGGCCCGGTGTTTCCGGTCAGCGTCGCGGACTAATGCCTGCAGCCACTCTAGGCGACCGCGCAGTAGTGCGATGTCGTCGCTGACCTGAAGCGGTATCTTGGCCTTGGTGACCACAAGCTTGTTAGGTTTAGCACTAATTCGGTCTAACCCCTATTTCTCGATCATTTTCCGTGGTGCCGCTCACAATGATCAATTTGAGGCTAGGGGTTAGGGACCTTTATATAGTGCTAATTCCGGTTTTATTTAAACCGTAATTTCGTAGATATTTATTCCAGAAACTGCAGGTTAACCAAACCAACCACGATCATCAGTAACCATCTAGGAGTTTCAATCTGCAATTAGTCCCACGAGCACACGTGTGTGAGTCACGTGCCGAATTTGAATAATTCAAATTCGCAGGCTTTAATCAATTCATATAGCCAACATATGAACAACCTGGCTTTCCACTCTATACTGTCCCGGGTATAATTCCAGCATATTCACATATACTGTATTCTAGTATAGACGTACCGGCTTCGTTAAGTATATTTCCTTAAGTACAATTCCACATCATTAGTTCCCTGTTATTTCCATGATACTTCCACATGAAGTTTAATTCTGGAGAATGTAGTGTACAAATAAAATGTTGCAAGACACAAATTCTTACATCTCCCACTTGACTGAAAACATTTTATTTCAACAAGTGAATTCCCACACAATTAGCATGGTTATAAAATAATTCCTTCCTTCAGTGTATTCATGTTGCATATAAACTTTGTGACTTTAGCACTCATATTATCACAAAGTAACAGTTTATGATGCGTCTTTCCGCGACCTTAAGTTTACGAAGAAAATTTCTTAACCATAGACCTTCCTTCAATGCTTGAGATGCATTGAAGTATTCATATTTCGTAAATAACGAGTATCTAAATCATGTTTCCTTTGTACGCCATAAAGACCTACAAAAGTAGATATTAACATATAACATAAAAAATTACCTTTTAGCGAGATCCTCTTTTCGAAAGTAGCGTCAATATATCCACGCGGTTAAAGGTTGAGATCGCCAAAAAATGAATAATCCACGTTTCCTTGGCATTGAGCAACAAGTCTTTTATTTGATTGCAGCTATCTTTCCAAGATTCATATTCCATTTGCTAATAATTCCAGCAAATCATTTTCCGTGCTAATCAAAAGCAACAATTATAGCGGAATGGCTAAGTTCAGATCGCACAAATAATGTCCCACAATAATAGTGGTATGGCAATTACTATTCCTTTTTCCTCACGAGTTAAAGTATAATTCCTCGTAGAGTATCATTCCCTTTACCAAAGGTATTTGACAGGTTTGCAGTTTTCCATAGAAAAATATATCAAAACATTCACTATGTAATTCCACTCCCAAAACGCAGGAAGCTTTGAACTTTCCTTTCATAAGAAAGTTAGAACCAAACCAAGCTTTCACTTCCATCAGTGTGATATTTTAAAATCAATAAGAACATAGTTAGCACATATAATGATAACACAAAAACAATTCACACTAACCTTTGTATATGAATATCTTCCATCAGTAATAAAACCGTATGACCTGATATACCATTGATGTGAAGCTTGTTCCAAGAACATGAATGAACCTAAATTTCAGAGTTTCCACAAAGTATAAATATTTCCTTTGTGTAAAGAATTAAACAACAATAACTTTCTCTAAATTCCAGAGTTTCCACAAAGTATAAATATTTCCTTTGTGTAAAACTTAAACAACAACAACTTCCTCTAAATAAATACATTTACAACCTATAGGTTTGCGGTTATTCGGTAAAATAATAAATTCCCAAACTTGTATTCCTCTCCATTGAGTTTATTCCTTTCCGCAATACTTCCACCCATAGTTTATAATAGTAACAATTTTAACCGTTTACATGTTCCTCTAAAACATAGAGTGACTTCCCAAAAAAAAAGGACAATTATAGCCAAGATATGATGGTACATGTTAATTCCTCCCACTTTTCCTAAACATGTTAGTGTTGGGAGTTTACTTTGAGTTTATTCATATGATATTCCGGTGTGACAGTAAATACACCCTTCATCACAAAATACCAAATTCCTACTTTCCACCAATTTTTTTTATTCCCGGATCAAAAACAAAATACCATTTGATCCACTGGAATATGTACATTAAAATAAAGAGTTGGTGTTCTATGTAGTAAATAATCTTCCCAATTCTACTAACCAAATATATATAGAACACTTCCATTCCAGTTCACAAAATATAAACAGTGACTGTGATAAATAATGTCTTACTGAACACATAGTAGTATGTAATGTTTTTCCACATAACCAAGGAAATAACCAAGATTAATATTCCTCCATTCAACCATGGAGTATATGACATAAGACAACGGTGAATAATTCCATGCTCATTACACTAGTTTTATTATAATTCCTGAAGTGTACTTCCCCCACCAATCTTTTTCAAACTTTTAATTCCTTTGACGAACTGATTTTCCACTTCAGTGTCCGATATTAATACAACAAAAACCTTCCGACTTGTATTATAAAAGATGTAAATAACCATTCAAAGTGTAATCAGAATAAATACATTCGCCTCAAGTAGGAGTGCCAATAAATACCGTAAATATATGCTGATTAAGTATCATAATCCTCCCACTCAAGTTTAGAATTTCATAAGTAATAAGCCACTTCCTTGATATGCGACCAAGTCGTAAATTTCATCAACAATAAATTTCAGAGCATGTGTTCCTATTTCAAGTATTCCTCCATATGGAGTGATCTTCACAAAATGTACAGTTTGTACACGAACTTCCAATGGATTGTCGAGATAAATGAGTCCATTGTGTTAAATTCCGTAATGCACTAACTTTCATTGAGCAATAATTCCACTCTTTCTTTTTTAAATAGCATACATAACCAACAAATTCCGATAAAGAAGTATAAATTAAATTCCTTCTCATCGTAGGTGAATATTCATGTCCTACAAAATAAAATGATACCTTCCCTCCACAAAAGAGTATAATGACATAATTCCAATTCCAATAATGAACTATAAATTCCTTCACATTGTAGGTTAATGTATAAAAGTAATATTTTTCCTCCACAAAAGGAGTGTGATGGCATAATTTCCAATTCCAAAGTTACACACATATATTTTCCTTTGAAATTGTTCACGTATCACTAAATTTGCCATTTTATTCCACCAAATTATGATGCAGAGACAAAGTCCATAATCCATCTATGTGGAAAAGTAGTCACAAACAAATATTTATTGCAAACAAAAATAATGAACATACCGTCGAGTAAATATTGATTTCCTTTTCCATGGAGTGCTCTCCCTTTTCCTCCAAAAATAAGTGATACCAATTTCAATAAGAATTCCCATGAATTATTAAGTACTCCAAAAGGTTCCAAATTATTTCGACGAGTTCCACATATATTCCGGTGACAAAGTCACTCCGTAGCAGTTGAACAAATCAAAGAGAGAATAATATCCATCCGGCGAAGATTACAATTCATTTTCCTCATAGTGAGTTCCAATTTCCCCCAGAAGCCAATAAATGTCCAATCAAGGATTAGTTTTAACAACAACAAACCTTTTCCAGACTACGCACAATATTCCAAGTAATCTGTTCACTCTCATATCCAACAGCTAAATTATCAAATATGGATTTAACTATGTGAACTAGTATATTTCCCTTAGTCAAATTCCATAGTTTTCCTTTCCCTTTGTCTTTCCGGTTTAGGCAGGTTAATGACATAAATATTATTCTCAACTGAAACAATATATGATTCCCTTTCCAAACCGTGTAATTAGAGATTAAACAAGACTGAAAATATGGTTAGATGCCATTGAGAGAAGTGTTACCGATCTGTAGACAAACCCAAAAAATAGGTGTGGTTGACTTTGGCGTAGAAGAACGCCCAGATTAATTCCGTGTGCTGGAGAGTCCACTAGCCCAGCAAGTTCCGTGAGAAATTCCTCCACGTGACAAGAAGAGAATAATAAAGCGCAGAAAGACAAATTGATTTCCTGATTTAGTCCATAACATGGATCGATGGTTCCTTGATTACTTGGTCAGAGTGCACCAGCAAATACAGTAGTCTGCTGCCCAAATTGTACACAACTCCCTTCTTTCCCTGGCATGCGAACAGGTGTGAATGCATTGCAGAGCAGCTAGCTTCCATGCACTGAATAATACGGTGAGCAGATGATTTCCTAGCGATCACCAAGGAGCAGGTAGACTTCCGTGAGAGCGTAATCTTTTTAACGAACTTCTTGCAAGCTCGTCCGAGAGGGAGTTGTAGCCGGGGCGGCGAGGTGTTCCGGGACGGAGGAGAGGACACGGTAATCGTTCCGCAACAGAGTCGCGTAAGTGGAAGTCGAGACCAACACGCAGGCATACCCTCGTCGGGCACTCGAGCTGCGCGATGAACTGCAGCAGAACCGGCTGCCCAGCTGGTCCCGGCCAGATGCAACAGGGTCGCGAAGCTCCTCCTTCCGGCGGTCGCGACGCTGGACTCGGCCGGGGGCCAATCGATCTGGTGGACAACTTGCAGGGAAACTTTGATTCCATCAAATAAGGTGCGTGGACAGCGATTGCGCCCCTTCTCGCTTGATCCGTCCGTGCACAGCGAGAACTTGCTCTTTCCAGATCGAGCGAGGCTTTCATGGACTTAGCGCACGCCCGCGCACATCGGCACCAAGGTCGCTGGATGAAGACGAGTTCGCGTCGAAACTTGGCGGCGATCGCTTACGGCAAGAGTTGCACGGCGGATTAGACTTCCGGCCGCACGACCGAGACGACTCCGCAGCGGATTAGACTTCCGGCCGGTGACGAAGATGAATATGCAGCGGATTAGACTTCCGGCCGGCGACGAACCATCGGCTCTGATACCAATGTTAGGTTTAACACTAATTCGGTCTAACCCCTATTTCTCGATCCTTTTTCGTGGTGCCGCTCACAATGATCAATTTGAGGCTAGGGGTTAGGACCTTTATATAGTGCTAATTTCGGTTTTATTTAAACCGTAATTCCGCAGATATTTATTCCAGAAACTACAGGTTAACCAAACCAATCACGATCATCAGTAACCATCTAGGAGTTTCAATCTGCAATTAGTCCCACGAGCACACGTGTGTGAGTCACGTGCCGAATTTGAATAATTCAAATTCGCAGGTTTTAATCAATTCATATAGCCAACATATGAACAACTTGTCTTTCCACTCTATACTGTCCCGGGTATAATTCCAGCATATTCACATATACTGTATTCCAGTATAGACGTACCGACTTCGTTAAGTATATTTGCTTAAGTACAATTCCACATTATTAGTTCCCTGTTATTTTCATGATACTTCCACATGAAGTTTAATTCCGGAGAATGTAGTGTACAAATAAAATGTTGCAAGACACAAATTCTTACAAAGCTCCCCGAGCTTCGAGAGAACCGCCGAGATGGCGGTATCCGCCATGGATGGATCAGCTACCTAGATGGCTGGTTATTCTCTTATCCCCCCCCCCCCCCCCCCCCCGTTGCGTGCAGTTATCTTATATACGCACTCTACTGCATGATTACTCTGCACATTACAAGCCTCGTTGGAAAAAAACTGTACACGAGTTCATTGGCTAGAATGCGGGCTGGCTCTTGCAGTTGGGCATGTTGACCTGATGGTGCCCATTATTACAAGCCTAGTTGCCTCAGCGAATTACTAGTCTATAATTGGGGCTAGTATATGTATTCTTGATTTTCCAACAACTCCTTGTTTTAGCAACTTAACAAACAAAGACCAATCAGCCTCTTCTCCATCTCTTCAGCTGATGTTAGTTAGCACATTGTGCTTTCTACTCCAGAACAGCACATTCCAGCTGGGTGGAAATGCTCATCTTTATCGATTGGTCAAAGAAGGAGCTAATAACAGGTTGTTTGAGCTCGTTATTCTCAACAGCTCCTTGTTTTAGCAGCTTAACTAGTGAACACCAAAACTTCGCCATTTGCAGGCTGAGGCTTGCTATGCTGGGCGTTTGCATTTGCTATGGCTTTCCGGCTCCTACCCGGCTGCATAATAATTGAACAACGGAAGCATTGACTTAAGCAAGTCACCCATTGGTCTGGTTTATTTGTATGGAAGACATGACAGAACCTTTTGTGTTTAATTAACCATCCCCCACATGGATGTCTCCTGCTCCGGCCTGAAGTTCCTGCTTATTTTGTTTCAGAAAGAGAATCATATTCTTGGAGGTGATTCTGGCAGAATTATGCGAAGTTACCCCTTTTTTGTTTAATAAGCCTTCTGCTTACTCTGGGCAGTTGGGTCCGGAGCGCGCTTCCTCTGCTGGATTGCTTGCTACTGCTGAATAACA
This sequence comes from Poa pratensis, assembly GCA_947311845.1. Lineage (NCBI taxonomy): Eukaryota > Viridiplantae > Streptophyta > Magnoliopsida > Poales > Poaceae > Poa > Poa pratensis. The sequence continues at coordinate 23,972,961 of CAMZMU010000041.1, read as the reverse complement.
CAGCCGGTGTTCCTATTGTTCAGTTTCATGAGACACTTACAGTTCCGTCAGGTTAGAGCTAGCGATTTCAGCTAAGTTTCAGCTGGCAGCTTCTTCAGGAACGCAAGATAGATTGATGACTTGGCATAGTCTCACCTTTTGTGCTAATCTGCAGGCCTGCTATGTTGTTTGTAGAAAGCGCTAATTTACGTCGTTGCTGCTCCGAATGATTCAGCATTTGTGAGAGCGTGCTTTGTGTACCCTTACATCGTGTATATGAGCCGGTGTGTTCTGGTTTACTAGAAACCTGATGCTCTGGTGTATCTGGAATTTGTGTGCAGTACAAAACCTGATGCTCTCCTCAAGTCTCTACTTAAATCTGAGTATTCCCTCAAGAAGAAAAAAACTGAAATCTGAGTACATTGATATGAAACCTGATGCTCTGAAATCTTTTATGATATGTCTATTTTGCGTGCATAGGACATGCATGAACAGCCTGTTTGGCTGGTTTTATGCATCAGGTGTATAAGGAATGGAACCATCCATCTGTAGAGTGCCAAATAAGAAACCAAATCATATGCATTTGTAGGTGAACTAATGGCAAGCATCTTAGTACAAAAATCAATTCACACATTCACTAATGCAGAGAAAATCTACCACTCAGGTACCCGCAGAGCATCTATATTAATGACATGGATAAAAAGAGGCAGCCAGAACAACTGGTCTAGCTAATCTTCCAACACAATCAACGGTACATGTCTTAGACGGCACGCTGGACAATCTCAACTTGCCAACATCATATCCTGCTTACATACATATGCTTAATGCAGACATACATCAAACTACACGATGACTAGTTCCTGATAATACTAATACCAAGGTCCAAGTACTACATCAAATAGCAGATTTGCAGCACCATCGTCTTGATCATCCTCCAAGCAAGACACAGAAGTAAGCCAATTCAGACCTGCATACATAAATTTAGGTAAGAAGTTTGAAGCAGCTGCCATGGATGCGATAGAAATGTTTGTTATCCCAGTTTCTTAGTAAGCAGGCAAATGCCAAACCACAATAGCTTTAGAATAGAGGCGCATTATTCGTGCTTTGGAAAAAATCACAGAGCCATCTTACCCCAGTTTGGAAGCAATATACACAAAAATAGCAGACTGTAACATATATCCTCTACATGCTTGAAAACACAACATAATGAAAATAAAGAACACTCGTAAATGGAAGACTGAAGGTCATCAGACATGGACTTACTCATAAATGAACTTTATATGCTTGTTTGAAAGCAATCATCCTTGAAAATAGAAAATAAAGAGCACTCATGAATAGAAGACTCGAGGCCATCAAACATTAGCTTGCTGGTCACGGATCATTCTTGTTTTGAACATAGTTGGTTAACTTGAGTGAATGAGGTGTAAATACCAAACATCACTAAATATGTTCTATATGAAGTTCTGAGCCCAAAAGCCATTCTCTCCTACATGGAACAATAAAAGAATTAGCTTTCAAAACTAGCATGAAATCCTTTTCTTTATTGACCATCCCAATCACATGTGTTGAACATGCAAACCATGAACTGCAAAGGTTGTCAGCCTCAATATACCAACAAAGAATTTCTACACAACAATGTAATTAGGACTAGCAAAGCATGCACCGATGGTAACAAAAACAAAAACAATTAAGCTACGTCTTAAATTTCATAGGAGAGATTTGCAAAAATCAGAGAGCCGTCTTACTGAAGTGTGGAAGCAACATGAGTTAATTGCGCCGGAGGTCACACATCTCGTCACGTACGTGCACATTGGTCACACATCTGGAAAACGGGATTTTTTGGTCACACATCTCGACTTTGCGTGCACATTGGTCACAAACGGGAAGTGTCATCCCGTTTTGGATGGTAAATTTTCAGAAAGCCCCCTGGAGAAATATTAATTTACAAAATGGTCCTCCTAATTTTATAAAATGGTCCTTCTAATTTTACAAAATGGTCTTCCTATTTATTTTTAATTTTACAAAATGGTCCTCCTAATATTACTCAGGGGGTTTTGTGAAAATTTACCATCCAAAACGGGATGACACTTCCCGTTTGTGACCAATGTGCATGCAAAGTCGAGATGTGTGACTAAAAAATCCCATTTTCCAGATGTGTGACCAATGTGCACGTACGTGACGAGATGTGTGACCTCCAGCGCAATTAACTCAAGCAACATACACAAAAATTAGCGGAAAGCCTAAAACTTGAACTCAATGTGCTTGAAAACACGACATGGTAAATAAAGAGTCAAGCCCTTCACATACTAAGCACTTGACGAGAGAGAGTTAATTCAGTTTCCAACAAAAGAAGTAGTCACTTTTACATGTAAACATGATAGCTAGCAAACTTACCCTTGAACAATTAGATGGTTCCGACAGCAACGGTGGAAAGTTGAAGTAGGGGACGGCATGTTTGGGATTGAAGAATAGCTCCTTGTTGCTACAGACCTTGGTGATTTCATACGTCTTAGACCTCCAACGAGTAACAATACCCAATCCCATTATCAGTGCCTTCTGGAGCGCCCCGAAAGAACAAGAATCCCTCGGCTGCACGTCTGTAGAAATAGAGTAGCCCCTATACTGGCCAGGCAGCGGTATGATCTTCTCCAACTGCCATTCATGTGAACCATCCTGCAGAGATGTATGGTGGAGAGCAAAGGGTCCTTTTTGACGGACAAGACAAAACATCTCAATGGCTCCTTCTCTGCCCGCAACAACAGCGCTCAGACGCCGACGACCGGTGCTCTGGTCGGGCAGATGTGCGGCGCCTCGGCGGGGTGGAATCCGGCCGCGTCCATGAAGCCGAGGAGGGAAGGCCGACACGTAGCCGAGGAGCGGCCCGGAGGGGTGCGGCGTCACGACACGATTGCCAATTGGGGTAGTCGACACGTTGTCATTTGGGATTTGGCTTTTTCCACATTGGTAAGTGAATGCTCGTTTCCGCTATTACCTTATTGCATTGATGAGTTTTTTTTTCGAAGCACAATACAATACAGACGCTCACATACACGTGCACACACTCACCCCTATGACGCACGTACGCACACCCTACCCCTATGAGTACCTCTGTAATATTGAGTCGGCGGGTCGAGTCTTGAGATTGACGAAGTCATCACGGTGCCTCGTTGTCGACGGGAACGTCGCCTCCCACTGAATAATATTTCGACTAAATGAGAAACACCAACGACAAACCTGGGGTTTGAACTCTGATAAGTTGGGGGTACAACCACCATCCTAACCATCTTGCCACAGGCAAGTTCTCTTGCATTGATGAGTTTGTGGATGAAAGTTTGACTATGGTTATTCACAGTACATGTATCTACTCTCTTGTTGAGCAATACATTGCATCGAGCTCTTAGAAGGATAAGGGGGTTTCTTCCATATTATGTGGAAGAAATGATTGAAGGGTGGGATAAGTGAAATATTTCTTAAAATTCATAGAACCCCAACCCTCTGAACCTAGATTTCGTCGCGGAGACAAAGACGTAGCCAAGAAAACGTTTTTTTGTCTTTCACATTTGTATAGCTAAATTTGGTATCTTTGTTATAATGCATGTATAAGCATTGTGAAACTAATAAAATAAGAAGAAAATTTGCTACTAGATCATGAAGATTATATTCATACTAGCAAAATGCCCGTGCGTTGCTACGGGTGAATCACATGTGTTTCATATGGTAAGAATTTAAAATATGGTCATATTGTTCGGTTAGGTGATCTTGTGTCGCCGTTTTCTAATTCGTTGTCACTCTTTCGGTTGTCTTTCCATGCTCAACGTCAGTTGTTATCGATGCACAAATGCCCTTTTCTCACCCTCCTCATTTAGAGCAAGTCCAGCAGGCTATGCAAATTTAACTATGTAAAATTTATTTTAGTTTCCAAAAACTTCACTCTCCTTTTCTCTTTACATTCGAATGCGCTCTTCAAATATCACTATGTATATCTGATTTACATACGAATTTGTTCATGTCTTTTAACTACCAACCTCCTCTCTCAAACGATACAACAAAGTAGCGATAAAACACAATAATCCAAATAAATAATATAGTATTAATTCATAGACTTGATCTTTATGATACTGAACTTGTCAGTTTTGTAAGATCATATAAACTACATCAGTATAGTACTACGGTCATTGATGTATCTCCACTCTCAAATCTATCAGTATTGTAGTACACTCGTACATTCGTTGATGTGTTTCCACTCTGGAAACTATCATTTTCTCTCTGCTCCGTGTCTCTCACACACGAGCTGGTAGCAAGCATCAATGCATCAATCTCAAACTCTCTTAATCTCTCTCAATTCGCCGCCGAGTAGAACCTGATCTGCCTTTCTCCTCTCTCAATCTCTCATCCCAACTATGCATCCACTAATTGTAGGCCTTGATTAGTAGTAGTACCATCCAAGTTTATACGTGGCGAGTGAGCATAGATCGATCTGTTGCTGCTCTTTGCATACGGGTGCAGGGCACGAAGTTGGCAGGTGGAGCTGTCTTCAGTCTTTACGAGCATGGCGAGCTGAGTGGCGCGCAGCTCTGCCGGCAAGCAAGTCCAGTCGGAACGGGGACTTGTAGGCGAGCGGAGCGAGGTGGCACCACGTGCGCTGTCTGGTTTGAAGGCCGCTCGATGGAGCGATGTAGCGTGTCGGTTTTTGCTCTGTTTTTTTCAGCTTGGTTTTTCTAGCGATCTAGATTGTTGGTGCGTGGGTCCGATTCTTTTACCGATCCGAGCGTACGTACCATACCACCAGAGGTACCACACATACCGTCCTAACGTACCATCACGGCGGTTACAAATATTATAGTAGAGATTTGCACGTACACAGCCAATTCGGCCCAACTAGCTCCTGGCTCGAACGCACGCACATGAATCGTCTTCAATCGTCTTCCGAGAGGACAACCGTCTTCAACCTCTCGACCGAGCTTTCCGCCGAGCAAGCGCGCGACCGCCTCTATAGGGTTTATGTCGCCTCCAAACCCTTATCCCTCTATCTCGCCCGCACACCCGAGAAATCACGGCGCCGTTCCGCTGCCCGCCGCCATCAAATTCGCGAGGCTCGCTCGTCCCCTCCACCTATAAAAGCCACCCCCGAGACCCCCTCATCTCACCACAGCTTCCCCCCAAACCTAGCCCCACTGCGGTAGTTGGGGACACCGATTCGGCAGCTCGTATTTCGCCGAATCGCCGCAGTTGTCCTCTCGGACTCTGGCGTCGCCGGTGAAGGTTTATGTCGCCTCCAAACCCTCTCTTATCTCTCCCGCGAACCTATCTGATCTTCTCGTCCATCTTCAGGAGCTCGGAAGCACCGTCGCCACCATTGATCGGGGTCGCCGCAGCCCGCCGTTTGCTGCATCTCGGTGAGCGCCACGTCCGTCGCCTGAATCACCACGGCCTTCTCTTTCTGTTCCACAGCATGCATGCTGCCTTCCGCTGGCCACTGTCGCGCCTGAACGCCGTTGCAGTCTAGGTTGTTCAGTTCGTATGATCCTTGCAGTTTCAACTAATCTCCCCATTTAATTCCATACTCAACTGAACAAAGATTTAATTCCATCTTGCTCATTGTTAATCCAGACTTTTACATCTCCTTTTTGCACTACTTAGACGTACGGTTTAATTCCATACTGAACATCATATTCTAAAGCGCCAGTAGTAGCATCCAGGCAGAGTATCATCAGGGTTGGGTTCAGTTAATTCCAGGGACCCTGCTCCGTAGAGGATGTGTCTCTCTAATCGCAAAGCCAGGCTGTTTTCTCGTCAAAAATACATCAGGGAAGCAACTTAGTTCACAACATTGATTGATAATTGTTCATAAGTAGTACTAGCTCTTACGTCAGGCTTAGTCCTTACGTCTTTTAAACCTCCTAATTTATTTCTTGAATTATGTTCATAAGTAGCTGTTTGTTATATGCGTTTTATTTGTTTATCACGGGCTGGCTAGCTTTCAAACTGACTGCACAAGCTAGTTAACTCACATTTATGTTGCTGCAGGGGTCATTTGACACGTCCAAATAATGCGCTTCTTCAACTGGTTCTTCTTCTACATCAGCCTCGGCTCCCTTCTGGCCGTCACCGTCCTCGTGTACGTTCAGGACAACCTCGGCAGGCCATATGGATACGGCGCGTGCGCTGCCACCATTGTTGTTGGGCTGGTCGGGTTCCTGGCCGGCACCCGCATGTACCGCTTCAAGAAGCTGGGCGAACTCCCCACCGACGCCTCCATGCTCTACGACATCGATGTTGGCAAGGTCACCGCCGCCGAGGGGGGCTCAACCAAGAAGAGCCTGACTAGTCTTCTTGTTGGAATGGAGAATCTGGAGACCGTCATCACCGACCTCCCGAACCACCTCATCATTGAGATCCTGTCACGGCTTCCACCTAAATCATTGTGCCACTGCATGTGTGTCTCACCTGACTGGTACAGCCTCATCTCCGACCTCGATAACCTGAAGCAGCTTTGACAGACCCTCGCTGGATTCTTCACTAGTAAGAAAAGGCTTACCGCTGGCAGAGGAATAGCGGGCGCACGCCAGCGGTAGCCGTTTTTCCTCCGCCAGCGGTAACGCACTTACCGCCGGCGTGCATAATACATGCGCGCCAGTAGTAGTTGTGAGCTAGCGCTGGCGTGCATGGTTATGTCCGCCAGTGGTAAATTATTAGAACTTAAAAAAAATTAGTTAATATTTGATTTTGCGAAAAGGTCCCAAAAAAGAGCAATTACAATCGGGTCCCTCCAATCAATCCCATATATTTCCTCACCCCTGCCGCCGCCGTAACTCGCCGGGCCGGGCTCCCGGCCTACCACTGCAAGCGAGTCGCAGGAGGCTGGGAGCTCACCGTGACCGTAGACATACATGTGCTGGGCGCAAAGGTTGGGGAAGGATCAGGAGACGCCATCCAGCCGCAGGGGTCGCCATCCTCATCCGCCCAGCTGTGGCGCTGAAGGCTAGCTTCATCGCCTGGTCTGCGCGAACCTCGCTGCGCCGCCGACCCGCCACAGCCGATCTTAGGGGTGAGCGCTTATCGCTGGCCCGAGGAGCACACCTCATCAGAGGCGGAGCCAGGCCCCGGGCAACCTGGGCCATGGCCCGGGCGTAGAAATTATGCCAGCATCAATTTACCTAGGTATAGAAACTGGCCCGGGACGTCTAATATTCTAGCCCAGTTAGTCTAGCAGCCCACGCTTCTGGGAACAGCTTTGCAGGCCTTGCACAGTAGCACTGCACAGCCCAACACGAATTTCTTCAACATTCTAGCGCTCTAGGTCCAGCTAAGTCAAACACAGTGATGAGAAAACAAAGAACAAACACGCAATAAAAAACCATCGATGGAGAAAAGGGCAAGGCGTCCTGAACCCTTGCGCTACCCCAATCTAGTGCGGGAGGCTGCACCCATTTCCACATAAAAATGTCATTGAAGGTATAGCTTCTTCTAAAATATTCTACACCCGTTGTAGCTATTGGAGGTTGTATCATTGTATCAACCACTGCTCTTATTAAGCATCATCTTTTGTATCACTCACGGTTCTATTGCCATGCATTGAAAATACGATTTTTTGTAGTTTTTCCCCTTAGTTTTTGGCCCGGGGCGTGGCCAAATCCTGGCTCCGCCACTGCACCTCATCATGCTGCTGCTTCTTTCCTCTCTGGTCAATGGTGTGGCCGCAAATAAAATTCAGTCAGTACACAAACCACTGACTAGATACAAGGAACAGCAGGGAAACAATTAATAGCACCACGTACAATAACTGGAAGCTAATTGTGTGTACATACATACTAGCACCAACTCAAAGACTAGCAAATATATTTAGCAACCAGCTGGGTGCCTCGTGAGATGGTTAACCGCAGGTAGATAGCAGCTTGAGAAAAACAACAACAACGTTTGAATTCTGGCTTGTATTATGATGAGTGAAGTTTCAGTGTTTTGGTGACTTGACAGAGGCAAGATTTTGGAGCTGTGGAGCTTGAGCTAAGCTAGTAAATCATGGTACTGATAAGGCTAGCTGGTGGATGGTGTGTAGATTTGTGTACTGTGTTGTGTCCTGGAGAGTGGCGTAATTTTCCTAGCAAGATTTCTACTCCTCCCTAAGCAGCTATTCATCGCATTTGGCGAGAAGAGACACACACATACAGCAGATAGATAGCATCTTGAGATCAACTAGATGACAACAAAAAAAACACCGCTGAAGAGATCAACTAGTTAGTAATTAAATAACTTGACAAGACACTCTTGTACATCTTGGTAATGTTGGCTTTCAAGGTGACAGGACCTGAAGAATGGAATTAATCATCCACTGGGACACTGCAAGCATAGGACAAACAAACATGAGCTTTACATACTAGTACTACTGGTGTTGAAATATAACTCGAAAACTAATAAGAGAATATCAACAGCAAGTGTAACATGGAGCACATTAGCAGCAGCTATAATCAACCTGAGTGAAGAATATGTGCAAGCTAGATGTATGTATGGAGAATGACTGAAAGCAGTGTGTACATACATACTATCACCAACTCAAAGATTAGTACTAGCAGTATATTAATAAATTAGGAGCCAGGTAGCACCTCGAGATCAACTAGATGGAATCATCAGGTACGATAAGTTGTGCTTGCTCTAGGAAGCTGTGGACTAGAGGAAAGAACACGTGTTGATTTCTGTATTGTGTCGTATCCTCGATAGATTTTCCTACAAGATTTATGTTGCTCCTTTAGCATCTATTCCTCGCGTTTGGCGAGCAGACACGCACACACATAGAGCACATGAGCGTATGTATTGAGCAACTAGATACCTACGAAGTGCAGCAGCAGGTCGCGGACGTGGTGCTGGTGCTAGTGCTGCTCGACGCACGCACGCAGGGACACGTCCTCCTTGCGCTGCTGCTCAAGAAAGAAAGAATCGATTTTTGGGGTCAGGTCAGATTGGATTTCACGGGGTAGAAGAGGATTTGGATTTGGGATTGGGGGTGAGAGCGCATATACCTTGAGCTGAAGCTCGGGCGCGTCGACTGTGGGCCGCTAGCTAGGAATTCGTACGCCGCTTGGAGCAGAGCTCGCGGTTGTCTTCGTCCACCGAGGTGACGGTGGAGATGGAGAGGGCAAGGGGATTGGGGGAATCGTGGCCTTGTGCAGCCAAGAATGAATCAACATGGGACAAGAAATAATCGAATGTTAGAAAAGAAAAGAAAAGAAAAGAAGCGCCTTGTGCAGAGATTCAATCCAAGAGGGGTGAGGAGAGACGGACCTCGCAGCAGGAGCAGGTCGGACTCGGAGTTGTTCTAGGGTCCGGCAGTAGCATCAGGTCGGGGAGGACGCCGACCGGCAGCAGGAAATCATCCGTTCCTCCGCCGGCACATAGCTGCACCGTCGTGGCCTCCCGGCACCGTCGCGCCGCCGCCTTGTGATGCCAGAAGGAGCACGCGAGGGCTCGCCGGATAGAGGCGCGATTGAGCGCGAGCATGGGGCGGTTGGCGGCGGATCTAGATCGGGCTTGTATTGAGAGAAGAAAGGGAATGGGCGTGGTCGGCGCCGTGGACGTAGGCTGGGGGGCGGCGTCTCGGCTGGACTGGCCGAGCTCGTCGGACTGTCGTAGGTCGTCTCCGTCGGGGTGTCATAGGTAGTGTCCGTCGGGGTGGCGTAGCTCGTGTCCGTCGGGGTCGGGGCCGGAGCCGGGCTGATGTCGCTGAGGATGAGCTGGCGCTGCACCATGAACCATGTCCTCACCTCGGGGTCCATCGCGGCTGGATCGGCCCCCGTGAGGAAGGCGAGGTCGTGGTTCCTCTTCTTCGCCACAGTGCCGGTCCTGAGGAGCTCGATCTTGACCTTGGAGTTGGCCATGAGCGCCGACCACCTCTTGTTGGCGGTCTCCTCCCTCTTTGTCGTGGGGTTGTCACGGCATATGTCACAGTAAGGTGACTTTGAGTTGAGGGCCAGGCGATACTGGTGTCAGGAAGATTGTTTAGCGTGGAGGGGACAAAGGATTTACCCTGGTTCGGCCTCTCCATGGGAGATAAAGACCTACTTCCAGCCATGCTATTATTACTTTCGATCTCGATAACCCGGCTACAACAACAGAGCCGGATCTCGATTAGGGTTACAATGTTTTCTCTCTCGTGGGACTTGTGTAATATGAAAAGCTTGACCTAACTATGACCCATGAACCCCCTTATATAGATGGTCAGGTCTCCTGGTGTCTTACATGGTAAGGCCGGGTTCCACCCGTACTCGGAGTTCTATTCTATCTCCACCTCTTCGTGATCTCCAAGTCTTGGACTCCGCGACGCGCACCGCCTCCGGGTCTTCTAGATCTTTCCTTCCTTAAGCCGGGTTACCGCCAAGAGCGCCGGCCCACCAGTTGAATCTAGCCCATGATGATGTTTGCAGGCCAAGCCCGGCCTCCTGCCTGACGGGTCTACTTTCATCTTCCTAGGTATACCGGGTTATCTTTCCCCAACATTAGCCCCCAGATTAGCTTGGATAATAGGATGGCAAATTCTTGAGATGCTTCCTAAACTTGATCTTTTTACTCAAGCATTGCCACCCGGGCTATTCAAGTTAATCACCTGAAAACATAAATAAAAATATATAACTCATTAGCCTTAACCAGCCTTCTTTCTTGGGCCGGCTCATTCTTGACGATTCATATCGTAACCCGGCTTCCTCATGCCGGGTTCTTATGCCTCCGGGTTTAACTCTCAACACTTATGAAAATTTCACACAACAAGTATACGAATCGTCAGTCAACCTTTCGGTCAAAGATTTTTTCTTTCTCTCTCCAAATCTTTCTCTAGATATCTCATCATGACTATCCCTTTCTTTGTCATTATCTGTTTGTCGTTGACCTAGGTCAAATATTCTCATTGTTTCACTCTTTTTACCACAATGCCCTTAGGGCTTTTTCACCGCACCTTATAAATAAAGGGCCAGGGTAAACGGGAGTCACTTTCCCCATTTCCCTGGCCACTTCATCTTCCACCTCGCGCAGCCGCCATTTCCCAGATCCAAATCGAGCTCAATCCTCGCACGCTCGCTGCACCGCGATCATACTCAACCATCCAGCAGCACTACGCACCCAGTTCCCCACTCAATCGCATCCTCAAATCAAGCACCGCATCCTCTCCGCGGTTCAATCTCAAAGCTAGGGTTCATCAAGTTCGTCCTTGCCACTGGTCACCACCAGAGCTCTGCGGCAATGGGGAAGGAGAAGACAGAAGCTGGCGGCCCCAAGACCGCAAAGAAGTTGGGGAAGAAAGGGTCGAGCTCCGACGCCGCCATGGCCGCCGTTCTGGTGAACTGGACCCGCTCCTCCATCACGGAATTGTCTCTGCAAACATTCGTGAACAGAGGGGAGCTGCCACCGAAGAAGGAGATCGAATGGCGAGCTCCAGGGGAAGAAACGCGACCCACCCCGCACAAAGGTGAAATCGTCGTTCTTCTCGATCACGTTACTCGTGGTCTTCGTCCCCCTGGTTCGTTGTTCTTTCGTCGTGTTTTTAAGTACTACGGCTTGACCACACTCGATGTGGCTCCCAACTCGATTCTCAATATAAGCAACTTCGTTGTTTTCTGTGAGGATTACCTCCACATGGCTCCTAGTTTAGAGTTGTTTCTAGAAATCTTCTACTGCAATCCCTCCCGCAAGAAGCAGCCACTATGCCCTTACGGGGGTGTTTCTATCCAGCGCCGGAAAACCAACAACTTTCCGGCCCTTGCTCTTGCTAGCCACCCCAAGGGATGGCAAAATTCTTACTTTTACTGCAAAGACGCCTCCCCTGAGTCAGATGACGCTCGTTATTCGGCTTTTCGCAATTCTCCCCTCATCTACGATTCCAAGATGAACAGCTTTGCCAGCGACCAAGACCGGGTCTTGCTCGCTGACATCCAAACCCGGGCCAGAGCCCTTCTCGCGCATGGCCACCGAGGCACTGACCTTGTCAAGTGCTGGATCGGCTGGTTCATCCAGCCACTGAGCATCAGGACCCGGTTATTTCACCAATATACCGGGTCTACGACAGATGATGTGCGTTACTCTGAAGTAATGCTTCTTGAAGACCAGATTGTTAAAACCGCCAAGACTCTTCTTGGCGAAAAGAAGACCACCATAGCAGAAACCGGGCTTGCCCCGTTTTATGCTAATAACCCGGTTCCCTCGGTATGATTCTGCTTTACTTCCCTTTCACCTTCTTTTACACCTTGATTCATAAACATTCTTTTTTACTTTACCTCTATTTCCCAGGATCCGGAATGGTGGAAAGTGGATTATACACCCGTGCCTGAACCGGGTGATGATGTTTCTGACTCCAACAACGAAGAGGAAGAATAAGAAGAAGGTGAGCTTGACTCCACAGGTGATGCATGTAAAATGCATACATGAACTTTGCACTATATCACTTATATTCCAATCATATTTGTATCATATAAGGGTTATACCACTGTTATTTAATGATTTTGGGCAATAAAAAATGTATTTCCTATTTTTATGGAATTAACCCTGCGCAGGCAGAAAACCCTATTTCTTTCCTTTTAAGTTTCAGGGACCCAAACGACGTCCAAATGACCTGGAAAATTACGAGCGTCAATATTTTGGAAGGAGGAAGACTTGGGAGCGAAGGAAGCAAGCGAACGGAGGCCGGAGGCCCAAAAGAGGGTGGGCCACGCGGCCACTGTACCTGGCCGCGTGGGGCCCACTCTTTTGGCCCTCGGGGCTCCGCTGTCGTCGATCTTTTCTCCACCGATATCCTCTTGACCTAAAAACGCCTATAAAAGAAGTCTCCCGTCGTTCTCTGGAAGGAGCGCCGCTGAAATACAGAAACACCGAAACAGAGACCTGGAGCTGCAGATTGGAGGGGGAAAACTCCGGCGGGGCGCTGCCGGGGTGGTCTCCATCTTCTCCAACGACTTCTCCACCGTCTCCATGATGAAGGGGAGTAGTCCACCCCTGGACTTGGGTTTGTGGTGGTAACTTATGTATCTCTCCTCTCTTTGAGCTTCACTAATTAGTACCGTATGAGCTGCTGAACATGATTACGTTCATCTATGTAATTCCCATGGTGGATATTGTGGTATGAGACGATTTGCTATGCATTTACCGTTGTGTTGGAACTTTTGTGACTTGTCATACTTTGGAGATATTCTATGATGCATGTGATGGTTTGATTTATTCATAATGCCTTGTTTATCCTTGTCATGAGGTGATTGACACCACCAAGTGTAGATAGATGAAAGAGATGTGGTCACACACACAAAATATAAATCATTGCACTAGTGTTTAGAATATTGTACATTATGAAGTATGATGTATGTAGGTACGGGATGGCCGATGTGACATGGCATATGTATTGGGTGACATGTGAAATACAGCCCAACATCCTTTATCTGGGGGTAAAAAGAAAGAGTATGATGTGGGAGTGACAGCAACCACGCTAGCCTTACGAGGGGTGACCTAGCAACATAAATGAGTACTTCTTTCAACTATGTGTTTTAGGACATATAGCCGTCATAAAAAGCTACCATTAGGACGTGACAATTGTGTGTACTTTATCTATAACATGATGATCACCGTAGATGAGAGAGAGATTAAGTGAACCCATGAACCCATGTCCATTGTTCCCATAAGAGAAAACCTTTGTCTTGTCCTCTTGCATTGTAGAGGATTGGGACACTTTCACACTCTTGTTTTTGTTACATCAAACTTCCATCCATTAAATCAACCACCTTGTTCTATAAACTTGTTTAGTGCATAATCAACTAAAACTTGTGACACTTTAGTTGTAGGGAATAGATAACTTTTTCTTCTTGCTCCTGCGGATCGATACTTTACTTCCACATTGAGAGGTGCTACAGTGATCCCTGCTCTTGGGGGTTATCAAGCACTTTTCTGGCGTCGTTGCTGGGGAGCGTAGCGCTTAAGTTTCTATTCTTGTGTGCACTAGATTTTAGATCTTGCAATCATCTAAGCTTGGTGAGGTTCCTTTAAACTTGTTTGGTTGTGAGTTTCTCATTAGTTTTACTTTCAGTTTTATATATCAAAAACCCAAAAAAATGGAGAAACTTTCTGGAATGTCTATGGGTAAAGATTATTTTAAAAATATGACGCCTACTCTGAATATCAATCAACCAAAGAGGGAAATAGAGTGGGTAAATTGCTTAAAGCTCTTCACAAAATAGCTATTCAGTTTTGTGAGTTACATGGTATAACTTGTTGCAATAGAAGAGTTGTTAAATATTCCCATTATCAATGCAAGTATAATTGTGATCCTATAATTGCTTGTTATCGTGAAGATGAATGTTTATGCCCTGATATAGAACAAGTTGAGAAATATATTGCTTATGTTGTAGCCCATGAGATAGACTCTCTTCTTAATAAATTTCTTGCAACTAGTCATGTAGCTTGTGAAATGAAAGGACAAGTTTCTATTATTCTCCAAATTTGCAAAAAAGAATTTAGTGATAATGTTTATGTTAAAGAAAGAATTCTTGCTGCCACAGAAAGTACTAATATTTTGCAGGAAGAGGAGGATAAGAACCTAAGCTTGAGGATGCCCATGCAATCCCAAGAGGATGATGAAAACATAACCTTGGAAGAGGAAGTATGTGAAGAGGAGATTGAAATGGATGTGTTACAACCTAAGCTTGGGGAAGAGTTGGATCTCCCAACTTCACCATCAACATATGATAGTAACACTCAAACTCAAAAACCTTTTGTTATTTATGAGAACCCATGCTATTATGATGAAATTAATAATGCTACTAGTGAACTTATGGATGATAATGAGGAGTGTTGCTTAAATGTGCTATATGATAATGCTTTAGATGATGGTCCTATACTTATTGATAATCCTACATGTTTGGAAGTTACTAAATTATGTGAGGATAAAATAATATACTTGCTGTTTATGATAGTACTCTTACTAATGAGATTCCTACTTTGTTCTGAATTCTGCTAATAACACCATAGAGGAGAAATTTGTCTTATGTTGAGAAACACTTATGTGGTTTGCAATTATCTTTAGTTGAAAATCTTTGTTGCAACCATGATAGTAAACTTGATATTGATCTTAATAACTATTTTAAAAGAGGGAAGCATGCTAATGAATTTTAAAATAAATTTAATGATCCTCTTTATTTGCCTAAATTATCTAAGTTGAATGATTCTTGTGCCTATATGGTTGAATTTGCTTCTACTACTTGCAACTATTATGAAGGAGGTGATAAGAACCCTCTGCATGGTACTAATAATTATGGGCTGCAAGTAACTATTGTTAATATGCATTGGAAACTTCTATTTATTGTGATTCATTCATATACAAAATGCCAATGCATAGAAAGAAAGTTAGACTTCGTTGTTATTACTTTTGTGTTTTGTTTTTCTCTCTACTAGGTTTCAACTTGAGTATTATTTTCATTGGCTTGAGAGCACCATGGGATTCTTGTATTATGCATGAAACACTTCCCAAGGAAGAGGGGCACATCAAAATTTAAGCTCCCTCATGAGCTTCATCTACAATAAAGCATCAAGTAAGAAGCCTAGCTATATGGCTATAAGAAAGCGCTTTACGGGTGGCAACCCGGTTGTTTTTATTTGTGATTTTCTTTGTGTCGTCTTGCTATAACAAGAGAGTTTTTTTTAGTTTAGTTTCTGGAATTTTCAATAAAGTGCCAAGCTTTTACTCGTTTTGGTTTGTAAAAGTTGCTTATAGCATTCGGAGATTTTATTCCTGCACGAATATGTGCACGGTATGATTTTTAATTCTTATTCTGTAACTTCGAATGAGCTCATATTTGAACTGTAGTTGCAACTTTTCATCCTATGTATGCATGAATTTGTTTGGAATTTTTCGACAAAGTTTGGTGGGGTAGAAAAATACGTTTTTCTGCTGCTGTTTTTCTGGACATATTCTGTCCCATCTTGTTTGATGCATGCTTTGAGCTTTTATCTTGAATCTTTTTGATTCAAATGAGTTTATGAGTAGGCATACAATATTATACACTTTCTGGACATTCATATGATGTTTTGTTTAAGGATTATATGCAGCAAGAAACCTATTTGTTTATCACTACTAATGCACCCCACAGAAAAGAAAATGGGAGAAACGGTGTTTTGAAGTTTTTTCACAGGGATTGGAGGAGATGCACCAAGAGCTATCTAAGGATGGTGAAAACCATAAGCTTGGGGATGTGAAGACAACCCCACTGGACCTACACACTCTCGGTTTGCACACGTCTGACTTCTGTTTTTCGATCGAAACACTTTATCGCATAAACTTGGAGCGTCTTTTTGTTTGTTTTTGGTTTGATTGTTATTTTGTGAGACCACCACACTATCATTTATATGTGAAAGAGCTACTGGAAATATGGGTTGAAATATGTTGGATGCTTTTATTGTATTGGGAAAAGGGATGTTTGAGTTGATTTTTAATGATACATATAGTTGCATGATTCATGAGCTTGTTTTGAGTAATAATTTGCAAATGCTTTATCAAGAGCTATCACTTATTCATGTTTTGATGCTAAAAGTTATTTTACTTTGTTTAACATGGATTAGTTAGTTCTATGGACACTCATATATGCATCTAGATGGTCAACTTTCTCCCTCTTGCTAGCCCAAAAAAAAATTCCAACAAGTAAAAACTTGTTTCCAACACCTTCAACCAAAGTTATTCCAGTGAGTCCACCTTATCTACCTATTGGCTTTATGCTATTCCGAGTATGTTTATCATGATATTTATGTTATCTATACCTCTGAATGAAAATGTTTATGTTATTGATTATTATGGGAAAAGTTGGTTATATAGCTCTCTCGAACTTGATGCACAACTTTATTTTTATTGCCTAAATAAAACATGACCCATTGTGATTAAGATTATGATGTTAGTGGCTTGATAAATCTCCGAGGTTGGGAGTTAGCCCATATGTGCTGTCACATGCAAAGCTTTCAACATGCTCCTTCATCTCATTTAGTTGATATCATGTACTTTTGTTTATGGATGCCTATCATGATGAAATGAGGTGGAAATGAAGTAGTTTAAATGAGTTTGTATAAATGGTTAGAGAGACGCCTGGGCCGCTAATCTAAGCCATGCATCATTCATGGTGGAAATTTACTTACATGCTATGGTGAACCGTCTGTGATATACCTTATAATAAAAACCTATTCCAAAGGTAAATTAAAGGGTGTTGAGGTTGTTCATCTTGTTTGTTTGTCTTGTCATTTTGATATGGGCTTGGTCCATATCCTGGGACAATAGGTACCCCAGTTAACGCTCTTGATGATACTATTATTACTTACAATGATATATAACTTGAATTTGCTTTGTTTCCTAAGTTGATTAACTCATGGTGTAGGTACTTGTATTCAAGGGCGTGAGACACCTAACCTTTACTTTATCAAGCACACTACTCATATTTGCTTTCACATTAAACTTTAATCATTCAAGATGCTATGATAGGGGAATGAGAGCTTGACACTAAGGATTACCACATTGCAATCATTAACTTAAGTAGAAGAGTTTGGAAGTTAGATGAAACTTATGCATGCTTTACCTCTACTCACATACACATCTTTCCAAAGTGTCCACCTTTTATATTCAGATTTTCATCTACAGTCTATGACCAATGTAGGATATTCTTACTTATCATTATGCATACATGTGGTCCATATTACTATCTTCTATGTTACACTTTGTGAACTATCATTGAACATCCTTGCATTGAATACTTGATATCACTTCATAAACTATCTTCCATATTGCTACTCCTTTGAAGAATGAATCATTTGACTCTATGAAGCAATAGTGATCATCTTTGATATCCATTGTTAGTGTTATATTGCAAAGTCCAAGTTAGTTTTATCACCTTCATACTCGAGGACGAGTATTGGTTAAGCTTGGGGATATTGATGCATGTAAAATGCATACATGAACTTTGCACTATATCACTTATATTCCAATCATATTTGCATCATATAAGGGTTATACCGCTGTTATTTATTGATTTTAGGCAATAAAATATGTATTTCCTATTTTTATGGAATTAACCCTGCGCAGGCAGAAAACCCTATTTCTTTCCTTTTAAGTTTCAGGGACCCAAACGACGTCCAAATGACCTGGAAAATTACGAGCGTTAATATTTTGGAAGGAGGAAGACTTGTGAGCGAAGGAAGCAAGCGAACGGAGGCCGGTGGCCCAAAAGTGGGTGGCCCACGTGGCCACTATACCTGGCCGCGTGGGGCCCACTCTTTTGGCCCTCGGGGCTCCGCCGTCGTCGATCTTTTCTCCACCGACATCCTCTTGACCTAAAAACACTTATAAAAGAAGTCCCCCATCGTTCTCTGGAAAGAGCGCCGCCAAAACATAGAAACACCGAAACAGAGACCTGGACCTGCAGATTGGAGGGGGAAAACTCCGGCGGGGCGCTGCCGGGGTGGTCTCCATCTTCTCCAACGACTTCTCCACCGTCTCCATGATGAAGGGGGAGTAGACCACCCCCTAGACTTGGGTTTGTGGTGATTACTTATGTATCTCTCCTCTCTTTGAACTTCACTAATTAGTACCGTATGAGCTGCTGAACATGATTACGGTCATCTATGTAATTCCCATGGTGGATATTGTGGTATGAGATGATTTGCTATGCATTTACTATTGTGTTGGAACTTTTATGACTTGTCATACTTTGGAGATATTCTATGATGCATGTGATGGTTTGATTTATTCATAATGCCTTGTTTATCCTTGTCATGAGGTGATTGACACCACCAAGTGTAGATAGATGAGAGAGATGTGGTCACACACACAAAATATAAATCATTGCACTAGTGTTTAGAATATTGTCCATTATGAAGTATGATGTATGTAGGTACGGGATGGCCGATGTGACACGGCATATGTATTGAGTGACATGTGAAATACAGCCCAACATCCTTTATCTGGGGGTAAAAAGAAAGAATATGATGTGGGAGTGACAGCAACCACGCTAGCCTTACGAGGGGACCTAGCAACACAAATGAGTACTTCTTTCAACTATGTGTTTTAGGACATATAGCCGTCATAAAAAGCTACCATTAGAACATGACAATTGTATGTACTTTATCTATAACATGATGATCATCGTAGATGAGAGAGAGGGTTAAGTGAACCCATGTCCATTGTTCCCATAAGAGAAAACCTTTGTCTTGTCCTCTTGCATTCTAGAGGACTGGGACACTTTCACACTCTTGTTTTTGTTACATCAAACTTCCATCCATTAAATCAACCACCTTGTTCTATAAACTTGTTTAGTGCATAATCAACTAAAACTTGTGACACTTTAGTTGTAGGGAATAGATAACTTTTTCTTCTTGCTCCTGCGGATCGATACCTTACTTCCACATTGAGAGGTGCTACAGTGATCCCCTGCTCTTGGGGGTTATTAAGCACTTTTCTGGCGCCGTTGCCGGGGAGCGTAGCGCTTAAGTTTCTATTCTTGTGTGCACTAGACTTTAGATCTTGCAATCATCTCAGCTTGAGGAGGTTCCTTTAAACTTGTTTGGTTGTGAGTTTCTCATTAGTTTTACTTTCAGTTTTATATATCAAAAACCCAAAAAAATTAAAAAATGGAGAAACTTTCTGGAATGTCTATGGGTAATGATTATTTTAAAAGTATGACGCCTACTCTGAATATCAATCAACCAAAGAGGGAAATAGAGTGGGTAAATTGCTTAAAGCTCTTCACAAAATAGCTATTCAGTTTTGTGAGTTACATGGTATAACTTGTTGCAATAGAAGAGTTGTTAAACATTCCCATTATCAATGCAAGTATAATAGTGATCCTATAATTGCTTGTTATCGTGAAGATGAATGTTTCTATGCCCTGATATAGAACAAGTTAAGAAATATATTGCTTATGTTGGGGCCCATGAGATAGACTCTCTTCTTAATAAATTTCTTGCAACTAGTCATATAGCTCGTGAAATGAAAGGACAAGTTTCTATTATTCTCCAAATTTGCAAAAAAGAATTTAGTGATAATGTTTATGTTAAAGAAAGAATTCTTGCTGCCACAGAAAGTACTAATATTTTGCAGGAAGAGGAGGATAAGAACCTAAGCTTGGGGATGCCCGTGCAATCCCAAGAGGATGATGAAAACATAACCTTGGAAGAGGAAGTATGTGAAGAGGAGATTGAAATGGATGTGTTACAACCTAAGATTGGGGAAGAGTTGGATCTCCCAACTTCACCATCAACATATGATAGTAACACTCAAACTCAAAAACCTTTTGTTATTTATGAGAACCCATGCTATTATGATGAAATTAATAATGCTACTAGTGAACTTATGGATGATAATGAGGAGTGTTGCTTAAATGTGCTATATGATAATGCTTTAGATGATGGTCCTATACTTATTGATAATCCTACATGTTTAGAAGTTACAAAATTATGTGAGGATAGAAATGATATACTTGTTGTTTATGTTAGTACTCTTACTAATGAGAGTCCTACTTTGTTCCTGAATTCTCCTAATAACACCATAGAGGAGAAATTTGCTTATGTTGAGAAATACTTATGTGGTTTGCAATTATCTTTAGTTGAAAACTTTGTTGCAACCATGATATTAAATTTGATATTGATCTTAATAACTATTTTGAAAGAGGGAAGCATGCTAATGAATTTCAAAATAAATTTGATGATCCTCTTTATTTGCCTAAATTATCTAAGTTGAATGATTCTTGTGCCTATATGGTTGAATTTGCTTCTACTACTTGCAACTATTATGAAGGAGGTGATAAGAACCCTCTGTATGGTACTAATAATTATGGGCTGCAAGTAACTATTGTTAATATGCGTTGGGAAACTTCTATTTATTGTGATTCATTCATATACAAAATGCCAACGCATAGAAATAAAGTTAGACTTCGTTGTTATTACTTTTGTGTTTTGTTTTTCTCTCTACTAGGTTTCAACTTGAGTATTATTTTCATTGGCTTGAGAGCACCATGAGATCCTGGTATTATGCATGAAACACTTCCCAAGGAAGAGGGACACATCAAAATTCAAGCTCCCTCATGAACTTCATCTACAATAAAGCATCAAGTAAGAAGACTAGCTATATGGCTATAAAGAAAGCGCTTTACGGGAGGCAACCCAGTTGTTTTTATTTGTGATTTTCTTTGTGTCCTCTTGCTGTAACAAGAGAGATTGTTTTTAGTTTAGTTTCTGGAATTTTCAATAAAGTGCCAAGTTTTACTCGTTTTGGTTTGAAAAAGTTGCTTATAGCATTCGGAGATTTTATTCCTGCACGAATCTGTGCACGGTATGATTTTTAGTTCTTATTCTGTAAATCCGAATGAGCTCATATTTGAAATGTAGTTGCAAATTTTCATTCTCTCTATGCATGAATTTTTTCGGAATGTTTCGACAAAGTTTGGTAGGGTAGAAAAATATTTTGCTGCTGCTGTTTTTCTGGACAGATTCTGTCCCATCTTGTTTGATGCATGCTTTGAGATTTTATCTTGAATCTTTTTGATTCAAATGAGTTTATGAGTAGTCATACAACATTATACACTTTCTGGACATTCATATGATGTTTTGTTTAAGGATTTATGCAGCAAGAAACCTATTTGTTTATCACTACTAATGCACCCCACAGAAAAAAAAAGGAGAAACGGTGTTTTGAAGTTTTTTCACAGTGATTGGAGGAGAAGCACCAAGAGCTATCCAAGGATGGTGAACACAATAAGCTTGGGGATGTGAAGACAACCACACTGGACCTACACACTCTCGGTTTGCACACGTCTGATTTCTGTTTTTCGATCGAAACACTTTATCGCATAAACTTGGATCGTCTTTTTGTTTGTTTTTGGTTTGATTGTTATTTTGTGAGACCACCACACTATCATTTATATGTGAAAGAGCTACTGGAAATATGGGTTGAAATATGTTGGATGCTTTTATTGTATTGGGAAAAGGGATGTTTGAGTTGATTTTTAATGATACATATAGTTGCATGATTCATGAGCTTGTTTATGAGTAATAATTTGCAAATGCTTTATCAAGAGCAATCACTTATTCATGTTTTGATGCTGAAAGTTATTTTACTTGGTTTAACATGGATTAGTTAGTTCCATAGACACCCATGCATGCATCTAGATGGTCAACTTTCTCCCTCTTGCTAGCCCAAAAAAAAATTCCAACAAGTAAAAACTTGTTTCCAACACCTTCAGCCAAAGTTATTCCAGTGAGTCCACCATATCTACCTATTGGCTTTATGCTATTCCGAGTATGTTTATCATGATATTTGTGTTATCTATACATCTGAATAAAAATGTTTATGTTATTGATTGTTATGGGAAACGTTGGTTATATAGCTCTCTCGAACTTGATGCACAACTTTATTTTTATTGCCTAAATAAAACATGATCCATTGTGATTAAGATTATGATGTTAGTGGCTTGATAAATGTCCGAGGTTGGGAGTTAGCCCATATGTGATGTCACATGCAAAGCTTTCAACATGCTCCTTCATCTCATTTAGTTGATATCATGTACTTTGTTTATGGATGCCTATCATGATGAAATGAGGTGGAAATGAAGTAGTTTAAATGAGTTTGTATAAATGGTTAGAGAGACGCCTGATCCGCTAATCTAAGACATGCATCATTCATGGTGGAAATTTACTTACATGCTATGGTGAACCGTCTGTGATATACCTTATAATAAAAAGTTATTCCAATGGTAAATAAAAAGGGTTTTGTGGTTGTTCATCTTATTTGTTTGTCTTGTCATTTTGATATGGGCTTGTTCCATATCCTGGGACAAGAGGTGCCCCAGTTGACGCTCTTGATGATACTATTATTATTTACAATGATATATAACTTGAACTTGCTTTGTTTCCTAAGTTGAGTAACTCATGGTGTAGGTACTTGTATTCAAGGGGCATGAGACACCTAACCTTTACTTTATCAAGCACACTACTCATATTTGCTTTCACATTAAACTTTAATCATTCAAGATGCTATGATAGGGGAATGAGAGCTTGACACCAAGGATTACCACATTGCAATTATTAACTTAAGTAGAAGAGTTTGGAAGTTAGATGAAACTTATGCATGCTTTACCTCTACTCACATACACATCTTTCCAAAGTGTCCACCTTTTACATTCAGATTTTCATCTACACTCTATGACCAATGTAGGATGTTCTTACTTATCATTATGCATACATGTGGTCCATATTACTATCTTCTATGTTACACTTTGTGAACTATCATTTAACATCCTTGCATTGAATACTTGATATCGCTTCATAAACTATCTTGCATATTGCTACTCCTTTGAAGAATGAATCATTTGACTCTATGAAGCAATAGTGATCATCTTTGATATCCATTGTTAGTGTTATATTGCAAAGTCCATGTCAGTTTTATCACCTTCATACTCGAGGACGAGTATTGGTTAAGCTTGGGGATATTGATGCATGTAAAATGCATACATGAACTTTGCACTATATCACTTATATTCCAATCATATTTGCATCATATAAGGGTTATACCACTGTTATTTAACGATTTTAGGCAATAAAATATTTATTTCCTATTTTTATTGAATTAACCCTGCGCAGGCAGAAAACTCTATTTCTTTCCTTTTAAGTTTCAGGGACCCAAATGACGTCCAAATGACCTAGAAAATTACGAGCGTCAATATTTTGGAAGGAGGAAGACTTGGGAGCGAAGGAATCAAGCGAACGGAGACCGGAGGCCCAAAAGAGGGTGGCCCACGTGGCCACTGTACCTGGCCACATGGGGCCCACTCTTTTGGCCCTCGGGGCTCCACTGTCGTCGATCTTTTCTCCACCGACATCCTCTTGACCTAAAAATGCCTATAAAAGAAGTCCCCCGTCGTTCTCTGGAAGGAGCGCCGCCGAAACACAGAAACACCGAAACAGAGACCTGGAGCTGCAGATTGGAGGGGAAAACTCCGGCGGGGCGCTGCCGGGGTGGTCTTCATCTTCTCCAACGACTTCTCCACCGTCTCCATGATGAAGGGGGAGTAGTCCACCCCCTGGACTTGGGTTTGTGGTGGTAACTTATGTATCTCTCCTCTCTTTGAGCTTCACTAATTAGTACCGTATGAGCTGCTGAATATGATACGGTCATCTATGTAATTCCCATGGTGGATATTGTGGTATGAGATGATTTGCTATGCATTTACTGTTGTGTTGGAACTGTTATGACTTGTCATACTTTGGGGATATTCTATGATGCATGTGATGGTTTGATTTATTCATAATGCCTTGTTTATCCTTGTCATGAGGTGATTGACACCACCAAGTGTAGATAGATGAGAGAGATGTGGTCACACACACAAAATATAAATCATTGCACTAGTGTTTAGAATATTGTCCATTATGAAGTATGATGTATTTAGGTACGGATGGCCGATGTGACACGTCATATGTATTAAGTGACATGTGAAATACAACCCAACATCCTTTATCTGGGGGTAAAAAGAAAGAGTATGATGTGGGAGTGACAGCAACCACGCTAGCCTTAAGAGGGGTGACCTAGCAACACAAATGAGTACTTCTTTCAACTATGTGTTTTAGGACATATAGCCGTCATAAAAAGCTACCATTAGAACATGACAATTGTGTGTACTTTATCTATAACATGATGATCACCGTAGATGAGAGAGAGAGGATTAAGTGAACCCATGAACCCATGTCCATTGTTCCCATAAGAGAAAACCTTTGTCTTGTCCTCTTGCATTGTAGAGGATTGGGACACTTTCACACTCTTGTTTTTGTTACATCAAACTTCCATCCATTAAATCAACCACCTTGTTCTATAAACTTGTTTAGTGCATAATCAACTAAAACTTGTGAAACTTTAGTTGTAGGGAATAGATAACTTTTCTTTCTTACTCATGCGGATCGATACCTTACTTCCACATTGAGAGGTGCTATAGTGATCCCCTGCTCTTGGGGGTTATCAACGGGCCGGCTCTTCTTCAACTTACTCAACAACGATACTTCCTTTCCAGGTTAACCTAATAATAACCTTACATTTCTTTCCTCAGATACTGCTGACCCGGCTAATACTGTTTTGCCAGGTCCAGACGCCCCTGAGCCACCTACCAGCAAGAGAACCAGAGCCGCAGTACTGAAGGTGCCGTATTCTCGCATTTCTAGTTATATGATGAACAACACCTCTCAACCTCAAGCTCAACCAAAGGAAAAAGAAGCTGCCAAGGAAACTGAAGCCAACAAGCGCCGCAAAACCCGGTCAACTGCTAGCCAGGAGTCCTTGCACACATGTATCCCTTCATTCTCTCTGTCTCGCTGGACCAAATCAATACAAAAGGCTCCCAGTACTTCTCAGCCCTTGGCTGGAAAAATCCGGGTCTCTAAGTCCCAATCTTTGTCAGTTTCTTCAGATAGTAGCGTGAACCTCCCTGATGATTTTCGCGTCAATGTTGGGTATGCTTTCTTTCTTTTTAATTTTTTCCAACCCTTTTTATTTCTTTTCATCATATCTGAATCCTCTTTTTGCTATATACAGCGCCAAAGCTACACTTTTAGATGCAGCCGAGTCTTCCTCCCACGCTGTTATAACTGAGCCTGCTTGTACAGAGGCTCCTGTTCATGACACCATCGAGGAGGAGACCGCAGAGAAGGACATGGAAGAAAAGTTACCTTCACCTCAAGCCTCCCCACCTCGGGCAGACCGGGCAAAACTCCTGCCGGGTCTCCCTTGGTCGTTGATAAATCGATTCCCAGGTCTCCGAATAAATCTCCCAGGTCTGGCTCAGGCACCAACGATGAGGTTAAATACTTAGGCACTAAACCCATTGTTACTGACGCTCCACCAACCGTGGTGGCCAAGATTATGGAGCCAGAGGTGAAAGCTGAAGCAAGCACTCATGGAAAAGAACCCATCATCTACTCCGAGCCACCATCTCTGGAAAACATGGAACTGCCGGCTCCTATCTCCGAGTACATCTCCCGGCTCTCCCAACACAATGGCCTTGAAGCTGAGTTTGTTACTGTCATTCAAAAGCGCCACCAGGTAACATTACTTTTCCACTTCATATCCAATTTTTTCTTCACTCCTTTACTCATTAGCCCCAAGCTCCAAGTTTGATTAACTTGCTTAATAAGCTTGGTGCTTTAAAAAACAAATCTTTTCAGAAATTAGCCCCCAAGTGCCAGGTTGTCTGTTTACAGCATCCTGGGACTCGAAAGTCTCTTTGAATCAACTGTATAATTCCAATAACACAAACTTTTACTTGCTTTTCTGAAACTTTCAAATCTAATAGACCCCAAGTGCCGGGTTGCATACTTGCAGCAACCCGGGACTTGTCTTTCTGAATTTCTTATTAAGTTTTTCATTGTCAAATCTTATACTTCACCGACTAAACCGCCTCTTCTCTCAGCAACATGTGACCCAAGCCTCTCAGGAGATCCAGCAGCTTAAGGAGCAATTAACTTCTGAGACCCGGCTAAAAGCCGAGGCACAAAAGAAGACCCGGGATCTCGAGACCTCCCTCGCTGAAGTGAAAGAAGAGAACATGTCCTTAAAAAGGACATGGAATAACATGAGGAGGACTGGAAGACCCGACTTGAGTCTGCTGAAAAGAAATTAGTTGAGGTGGAGCAAGTCCATAACTCCTTCAAGCTGCTGTTAGCTGAAATCGTTGCTGCTATCTGGGGTAAAAACTCTTCCTTCTATTACTTCGAACAATTCCGCAGCTACAACTATGAACTTACCGAAATTCCTGTAATGCTCTCCTTGACAGGACCTCGCAATGCTATTAACATAGAGACTCCTGATGTCAAACTCCGAGCTTTGCTAACCTTGGTGAGGCAATTATATTATGGAGCCGGACGTGCTGTCGCAGCAGCCCGTGGTCTCAAGTCTCCCCCAACACAACTGAAGCAATTCCTCGGGCATTTGTCCACCATTCCAGAGTGGGTGACCCGGTGGAAGCTATCCAGCTTCCGCAAAGGCGCCATCCGTGTCTTGGCTTTGGCTAAGGCACACTACCCCAATTTGGACCCAGCAAAGCTCGCTGGAGGCTTCGCCCAGTTTAACCTTGACAATACTAAATTTGGTGGCAAGGACCTTGCCCAGGTGAGCAAGATAACCCGGTACGCTGCCACGATCATCGATGCAGATTTATCTTTCGACAAAATTCAGTTTGGGTATGACAAAAACCGGCGCATGGAGACTCCAGACCCGGTGCCCACCATACTGATTCCTCCTCAAGCTCATCGCGGTCAAACCCAGAAATCCACAGTTACTGGTACCGGGTCTCCCGCAATCACTCCACCAAGCCGGCCCTGAGCACAGATGATGATCCAAAAAACCAAGGCCTCGCCTTGATTTTCTGGAAATCCCCGGCCTTGGAAACAGCAGGAGGAAACCCGGAGGTCACTGAACTCGAGCTTGCAATAGAGGAGAAGCCCCGAAGACCCAGGAGCCCCCAAGCGAAACAGTTGCAGCCAATGACCCGGTCGAGAGGACCGAGTCTTAAAATTATTTGAGAACTATCCATTTGGCCTAAACAGGCTCTTGTAATAACTTTGATACTTTAAGTCCTCATATTTTGATCGTGCGCCTGTGCACGTATTGCTATTTTGGTTTGTAACCCGGATAAAGCTTTTGCCTGAAACTTTCGTACTTTTAAATGGTTTAGATGACCGTTTCGATTTCTTTTAACCCCTTTCGATTTCTTTTAACTGTGAGTTGGCTTTCACATGGATAATCCTGTCGCAACTCCGCTGAGAAAAACAGGGTCAAACCAAGTCCCCTTGGGCTTCATGGTTGATTGAATTTTCAGGTGAGCAATCAGGCCATAAAAGTGTGAGTCGCATCAAACTCGACAGCAAGATAATCGAGAAAACTGATGGCATCAAGGCGGGTCTTGGGATTGCAGCTACAGACTATTTAAGCAAGAGCCCCCAAGACCCGGGTCAATGTTCTAGAAAGTAATGGCTTAACTCTGCACATTTACCCCATTGACCCATATATCTGTCTTGCTCAAAATCATAACATCAAAAAACTGAACCATAATAAAAGAAATAACTAAACATGCATAAAATAAACACACACAGAACTTTGTAACTCTAAAGCATGCATGAAAGATAACAACTAACTTGTGCCGAGTCATGAGGTTAGATGTTCACTTTTGAACAGCTAACCCCTAAGCCTTAATACGTGAAAGTTGACTAAGCTAAATGAGTCGGGTCTTGGGTTAGGTGTTCTCTCTTTGAACAGCTAACCCCCAGGACCTTACATATGAGATTCAAGTAAGCTAAATAAGCCGGGTCTTGAGTTAGATGTTCTTCCTTTGAACAACTAACCCCCAAGACCTAATATATGAGACTTGAATACAAAGTAGAACCGGGTCTTGAGGCGAGCCATTGTGATACTTCAATGGCTAACCCCCCAAGACCTGGTACAAAATAAACATAAAGAACAATACAGAAAAGAAAATAACTGGAAAGACATAAATTTCTGTTCAACCTTCACTTTATTGATAGAAAAGGTTAGGTCAGCAAGCGCCTCATTAAAAACCTTCCTGTCCGCTTAGGTACCCTGGTAAGGAAAAGAGCGCGTCTGAAACCTGCTGCCTGTTACATCGTGTATTACATATCATGACCCGGCCTACTGCTAGGTATAGTAAGGGTGCAAGTGGGCGATGTTCCATGGCCGCTCGCGCTCTTGCATCGAAAATGTGGATCTTGTAGTATCATTTACTGTCTTCGATGATTCTCTTGCATCCACTAGATAGTAAGACCCATTGTGCAAATTCTTGCTCACAATGAAAGGCCCTTCCCATGGAGGAGATAACGTGTGCATCCCATCTCTGTTTTGCGTCCATCGGAGCACTAAGTCACCCTCCTGGAAAGTACGAGTCCTGACCCGGCGAGCATGATACCGCCTCAAATCTTGCTGATAGATTGCAGACCTCTCTAGTGCTTTCTCCCGATGCTCTTCTAACAGGTCCAAAGAATCCTGCCGCTCTGCTCGTTTTCTATCTCAACATAAGCCGCCACACGCGGCGAGTCATGGATAATATCACTTGGCAGTACTGCTTCTGCCCCAAAAACCATGAAGAAAGGAGTCAAATTGGTGGATCTGTTGGGTGTTGTGTGATACCCCCAAACTACTGATGGTAACTCCTCTACCCAAGCTCCAGCAGCCCTGATGCATGGGACCCGGAGTCGTGGCTTTAAACCTTTGCGCACCTCTTGATTGGATCTCTCAACTTGCCATTGGCTTGAGGGTGAGAAACGGAAGCTACATCCAAGCGTATGTCGTTTCTTCCACAAAACTTTTGCATCTCCCCAATTGACATGTTGGTTCCATTATCTGTAATTATGCTATGTGGATACCCAAATCTGTGAATAATTCTCTTCAGGAACACAACTGCAGTAACTGTCTCACAATTTGTAACTGGCATCACATCAACCCACTTTGTGAACTTATCAACCGCCACTAAGAGGTGGTTTTCTTGCAAGGAGACATTTGAAAAGGTCCCACCATGTCTGATACGTCCATTTTGCATCACTATTTTATATCATAATTTACTGCTATTCATCGATATATTTCATATTTAGAAGTGTTACTTATGTTATTTTACCTATTTTGCATGTTTGATGAATAATGGAGAATTGGACACCGGAGTCAGGATTCTGCTGGAAAAAGCACCGTCGAGATGCACTATTTCTGAAGATCAATAAATCGAAGGAGACATATGGAAGTTCCTATTTTACCAGAAGATGGAGGAGGCCAAAAGGGGGAGCTGAGATGGGCCATGGTGGGCCCTCCTCACCCCTTGGCGCGGTGGGGCCCCCTGCCGCGCCGACAGGTGGTTTGGGGGCCCTGGCCCACCTCAGCCGTTCCCCCTTCGCGTACTTGACCCCCTCGGAACCCTAACACACGAGGAGGCCATCGAAATATTCCGCCGCCTCCACGAGGCGGAAAACACCAGAGAGCGAAAAGCTCCCCTGCAGGAAGAAATCTGCCGGGGGAAATTCCCTCCCGGAGGGGGAAATCGTCGCCATCATCACCGTCATCGAGCTGGACTTCATCGGGATCATCATCATCATCATCTCCACCGCCAACACCATCATCACCGCCGCTGCACCCGTCTCCGTATAACATCTAGGGCTGAATCTTGTCTATTTCATAGGGGAAACTCTCCCGGTGTTGATTACTCTTGTTATTGATGCTATTGGGTGAAACCATTGGACTAAGGTTTATGTTCAGATTGTTATTCATCATCATATCACCTCTGATCATGTTCCGTATGATGTCTTGTGAGTAGTTCGTTTAGTTCTTGAGGACATGGGAGAAGTCTTGATGTTAGTAGTGAACTATGTTGAGTAATATTTAATGGTTTGATGCTTAAGTTGTGGTGTTATTCTTCTAGTGGTGTCATGTGAACGTCGACTACATGATACTTCACCTTTATGGGCCTAGGGGAATGCATTGTGTATTCGTTTGCCAATTGTGGGGTTGCCGGAGTGACAGAAACCTGAACACCCGTTGGTATATCGATGCATGAGGGATAGCAGGATCTCAAAGTTTAAGGCTGTGGTTAGTTTAACTTAATTACTTTCTTGTATTTGCGGATGCTTGCAAGGGGTATAATCACAAGTATGTATTAGTCCTAGGAAGGGCGGTGCATTAGCATAGGTTCACCCACACAACACTTATCAAAACAATGAAGATTAATCAACTATATGAAGCGAAAGCACTTGACAATATTCCCGTGTGTCCTCAAGAACGTTTGGTCATTATAAGTACAACAACCGGCTTGTCCTTTGCTGTAGAAAGGATTGGGCCACTCGCTGCAACTATTATTACTGCATTTTATTTACTTGTACTTTATTTATCTGTCATATCAAAAACTCCTAAAAACTTGTCTGAGAGCATTTACAGTGAATCCTTCATCAAAACCGCTTGTCAACACCTTCTGCTCCTCGTTGGGTTCGACACTCTTATTTATCGAAAGTACTACGATACACCCCCTATACTTGTGGGTTATCAAGACTATTTTCTGGCGCCGTTGCCGGGGAGTGTAGCGCTATTGGTAAGTGGAATTGGTAAGGGAAACATTTATTGTACGTGCTGTTTTTATTTTTGCCTGCTGCTATATCTCATTATGGAGGGGTCTTCTCTTGAATTCCTATTTGGGAAAACAACTACCACTGCTAAGGTAGTAGAGGAGGCGCAGATGAGCAGGTAATACCGTTCAAAATTCCTATGAAAATTGTTGAACGTGTCACAAATAACCGCTATGCAGGAGATGGAACTGTCCATCCTGGAGATCATTTGTTATTTCTGCATGAATTGTGCGAGTTATTTAAGTGTGCAGGTATCTCGATGGGAGAAGTTAAGAAGAAATTATTCTCTCTATCACTGTCTGGTAAAGCTGCACATTGGTATAAACTGCTGAAGAATGGGTATTCTCTTGGATGGGAGGAAATTGTACCTCTCTTTTACTCCAAATTCTATCCTCCAAGTGAGATTCATAAGGATCGGAACCTCATATATAACTTCTGGCCCTATGATGGAGAGAGTATCGCTCAAGCGTGGGGGAGATTGAAGGCATTAATGCTCAAATGTCCCATTCATGAGCTTCCTGGTAATATTGTTATTGATAACTTTTATGCAAGACTCTCCTTTCAAGATAAAACTCTATTGGATACCACTTGTGCTGGATCGTTCACTCGTAATAAAGAAGAGTTTAAGTGGGACCTTCTTGATCGGATTCAGGAGAACACTGAAGGATGGGAGAATGACAAAGGTAGGGAGTCAGGTATAACTATGACTTTGAGTGTGTTAAAAATTTATGGATACTGATGATTATCGCAAAATTAGCACTACTTATGGTCTTGACTCTCAAATTGTTGCAAACTTTTATAAAGCCTTTGCTTCCTATTTCGGTTTGCCGAAGGAGGGTTTTAAAAATTATCATGAACCATATAAAGATGAATCTGTTTCTCATATATCTAAAGGTGTTGAGGTTAATGTTGCTGATCGCATTATTCCAGAACCTTATATTGAAAAAGTTCCTTTTCCTAATAAGATTAAGGAACATACTATCATAACTGGTGTTGTTAGTAAAAGTAATAAGAAAACTACCAAACCTGATGAGCAAATAACTGTTGAACCTGTTGTAGCATTGGTTAAAGATCTTGTCACTGAAAATTTAGAAGATAGACACATTATCTTTTGTGAGGATGCTTCTAATATTGTCTCACATCCTAAAAGTTCTAGGAAGTCTAGTGTTCCTGTGCTTTCTGTTGGGATAGGTGATCATTGCTATTATGGTTTATGTGATATTGGTGCAAGTTCTAGTGCTATTCCTTATGAGCTTTACAGGGAAATTATGCACGAAATTGCTCCTTGTAAACTTGAAGAGATTGATGTGGTTATTCAGCTTGCTAATAGGGAAACTATCTCTCCAATTGGTATCATTAGAGATGTCGAAGTCCTTTGTGGTAAGACTAAATACCCTGCTGATTTTCTTGTACTTGGGTCGGCTGCCAATGATAGTTGTCCTATTATTTTTGGTAGACCTTTTCTGAATACTTGTGGTGCTGTTATAGATGTAAGAAAGAGAAAATCTTTACTAAATTTGCTGGTGAATCTTATGAATTCAATTTCTCTAAATTTGCTAAAGCACCTTATGAAACTGAATTGCCTAGTGAGGATTTTGAAATTGCTCAACTTGCATCTATTGTTCTTGCTCCTAACAATGCTTTGCAGCAACATATGGAGAATCATGAAAGTGAGAACTTCAGGGAAGAAAGGAATGAGCTTGATGAAGTATTCCTTCGTCAACCTATGCTCAAACACAATTTACCTGTGGAAGATTTGGGTACCACAATGCCACCCAAGGAGGATCCTGTTTTTGATTTGAAACCTCTGCCTGATAATCTTAAATATGCTTATATTGATGATAAGAAAATATATCCTGTTATTATCAGCTCTAAACTTTCAGGTACAGAGGAGGAAAGGTTATTGGGAGTGTTGAGGAAACACCGCGGAGCTATGGGATATACTCTTGATGACCTGAAGGGAATTTCTCCTACTATATGTCAGCACGCCATCAACATGGAACCTGATGCAAAGCCTGTTGTTGAGCATCAGCGTCGTTTAATACCCAAGATGAAAGAAGTGGTAAGAAATGAGGTATTAAAACTTCTTGAAGCTGGTATTATTTATCCTATTGCTGATAGTAGATGGGTAAGTCCTGTGCATGTGTTCCTAAGAAAGGAGGAATTACCGTTGTTCCTAATGAAAATGATGAACTAATTCCTCAAAGAGTAGTAGTTGGTTATAGATGTGCATTGATTTTAGAAAGGTTAACAAAGTAACTAAGAAAGATCATTATCCTTTGCCTTTTATTGATCAAATGCTTGAGAGGTTGTCCAAGAAAACTCACTTTTGTTTCCTTGATGGGTATTCTGGGTTTTCTCAAATTGCTGTGAGAGCGCAAGATCAAGAGAAAACTACTTTTACTTGTCCTTATGGAACTTATGCTTATAGACGTATGCCTTTTGGTTTATGTAATGCTCCTGCTACTTTTCAAAGATGCATGTCTGCTATTTTTCATGGCTTTTGTGAGGAAATTGTGGAAGTCTTCATGGACGATTTCTCCGTCTATGGAACTTCCTTTGATAATTGTTTGCACAACCTTGACAAAGTTTTGCAGAGATGTGAAGAAACTAGCCTTGTTCTTAATTGGGAGAAATGCCACTTTATGGTTAATGAAGGAATTGTTCTTGGACATAAAATTTCTGAAAGAGGTATTGAAGTTGATCGAGCTAAAGTGGAGGCAATTGAAAAGATGCCTTGTCCCAAAGATGTTAAAGGTATTCGTAGTATTCTTGGTCATGCTGGTTTTTATAGGAGGTTTATTAAAGATTTCTCTAAAATTTCCAAGCCTCTTACTAATCTTCTTCAAAAAGATGTACCCTTTGTTTTTGATGATGATTGTAAGGAAGCTTTTGAAACTTTGAAAAAGGCTTTAATCACCGCTCCTGTAGTTGAACCACCTGATTGGAATTTACCTTTTGAAATTATGTGTGATGCTAGTGATTATGCTGTAGGCGCTGTTCTTGGGCAGCGAGTAGATAAAAAGTTAAATGTTATTCATTATGCTAGTAAAACTCTTGATTCTGCTCAAAAGAATTATGCCACTACTGAAAAAGAATTTCTAGCTGTAGTTTTTGCTTGTGACAAATTTCGACCCTACATAGTTGATTCGAAAGTCACTATTCATACTGATCATGCTGCAATTAGATACCTTATGGAAAAGAAAGATGCTAAGCCAAGGCTTATTAGATGGGTACTTCTTTTGCAAGAATTTGATTTGCATATCATAGATAGAAAAGGTGCTG
This sequence comes from Poa pratensis, assembly GCA_947311845.1. Classification (NCBI taxonomy): domain Eukaryota; kingdom Viridiplantae; phylum Streptophyta; class Magnoliopsida; order Poales; family Poaceae; genus Poa; species Poa pratensis. The sequence goes on along the minus strand of CAMZMU010000041.1, from coordinate 23,938,557 downwards.
AAAATCCTGTTGCTGATAATTTGTCTAGATTGGAAAGCATTCCTTATGATCCTATTCCTGTTAATGATAGCTTTCCAAATGAACAATTGGCTGCAATAAGTGTAAGTTCGCGAGATAGTCCTTGGTATGCTGATTATGCTAACTTTATTGTTTCCAAGTACTTGCCTCCAACCTTTTCAGCTCAGCAAAGAAGGAAATTCTTTTATGACTTGCGGCATTACTTTTGGGATGACCCACACTTATATAAAGAAGGAGTCGATGGTATTATGCGAAGATGTGTTCCTGAATATGAACAACAGGAAATACTGAGGAAATGCCATGGAAGTGCTTATGGAGGGCATCACGCTGGAGATAGAACTGCGCAGAAAGTTCTACAATCAGGTTTTTATTGGCCTACCCTCTTTAAGGATGCAAGAAAGTTTATTTTATCTTGTGATGAATGTCAAAGGGTTGGTAATATCTCTAGACGCAATGAAATGCCTATGAGTTATTCTCTTGTTATTGAACCATTTGATTGTTGGGGATTCGACTTCATGGGTCCTTTTCCTTCTTCACAAGGTAATACTCATATACTTGTTGCTGTTGATTATGTCACTAAATGGGTAGAAGCTATACCTACTAAAAGTGCTGATGGTGAGACCTCTTTAAAAATGCTTCAAGATGTCATTTTTCCTAGGTTTGGTGTACCTAGATATCTTATGACTGATGGAGGTTCTCATTTTATCCATGGTGGTTTTAGAAAGACTCTTGCTAAATATGGTGTTAATCATAGAATTGCTTCAGCCTATCATCCTCAAACTAGTGGACAAGTAGAATTGTCAAATAGGGAGATTAAATCTATCTTGCAAAAGACTGTTAATAAATCTAGAAAAAATTGGGCTAGTAAGTTAAATGATGCTTTATGGGCTTATAGAACTGCTTATAAGAACCCCATGGGCATGTCTCCTTATAAAATGGTTTATGGTAAAGCTTGTCACTTGCCTTTAGAATTAGAACACAAAGCTTATTGGGCAGTGAGAGAACTTAATAGAGATTTTAAACTTGCCGGTGAGAAAAGGTTGTTGCATTAAGTTCTTTAGATGAATGGAGAAGTGAGGCTTATGAAAATGCTAGACTCTTTAAAGAAAAAGTTAAGAGATGGCATGATAGGAGAATTCTTAAAAGAGAATTTAATGTTGGTGAGAAAGTTCTATTGTATAGGTCTCGTCTCAGATTTTTTGCAGGAAAGTTACTCTCAAAATGGGAAGGACCATTTGTTATTGTGGAGGTGTATCGTTCAGGTGCAATAAAAATTGCTTCATTGAAAGATAACTCTACACAAGTGGTAAATGGTCAAAGACTCAAGCATTATATTTCTGGAGATTCTATTAATGAAGAGGTTGATACAATTAAAGTGGTGACTCCGGAAACTTTCATTGAAGAACATTTTTCTGGGACTGCAGAATTCGATTCGAATAGGTAACAGTTTCGGTAAGAAAAGTTTCGCGAATAACTTTCTAGAAGATATTTTCGTCGTTTTTATTAAATATGGAAAAATAAGAGACCGAACCGGATGGGAGACGGCACCCGTGGTGCCCAAACCATAGGTCGGCGCGGTGGGCCCCCAGCCGCGCCGCCTGGTGGTTTGAGCACCCCGGAGCTCGTCTCCGATCAGGTTTCCTCCTGTACCTTCCTTATGTTGTAAAACTTTTTGCTATATAACTCACCCGAACCCCCGAGGTTCGTATCTCGCCTTTTCATCGTGTTTCGTTTCGAGCTGTTTCTGTCCAGATATTGTTTTCAGATTTAGAAGCGCCATGGTCTCCAACAACAACAACAAGGGCAAGGAGCCTTTGGAAGACGAGACTCAAGACCCCAAGCTGAAGGAGGAAGTCAAGAGCGAAGATGAAGGAGAAGTGGAGGAAGACCCGCGCGAATACCCGCGCGCTACCGTTGCAAGCATCGGAGTGGTGGCAAATCCATTCAAGCCCAGGCAAGGGCGCGGATGAGCACCGGAGGGAAGGTTCCACGACACTTCTTGGCTCCCAGGACATCTTCCCCAGGCAAAATAACCCCTTCCATACTCTTATCCATAAGCATCAAATTGAGAGGATCCCGGAGGCTGAGTTGCCTAGTGGTTGGAATATAGATCGTTCTAACAATACAGGAAAGAGGGATTCTGCTGCTGAGGAGTGGGGAAACAACTCCAAGAGTTGGGACTCGCAGTCTGACAAGTTTATGAATCGCATCGAACACAACTCTGAGCTGATTCGCGCCCTCACCTACAAGATTGATGAACTGAAGGAGCTGGTTGATAAGCTTATCAACAATCCACCACCACCGAAGGAGTAATTCATCAAGTATTGGCATCCCCTTGGTTTGTTCCAAGCTTGGGGGAGTGCCGCGGTATCACACATTATCTTTACCTTTTACTTTTCCATAAAGTCATATCGTGAGTAGGGAAGTTATCTTATATGATGGTTTGCAATGTGGAAGTATCTCTCTTTTAGTTGGTTATCTATGTATCCCTTGGTGTGAGTTGCCGTTATGAAATATTAATGAGAAGTTTTATCATTTACTTTCTGCATACTTTATTTTAGCTTGCAATTCTCTTTCATATTGATAACCTTGTTGTTAGTATAGGGATCACTTTTTAGAGCACCAAGTTAATCTTTTTGGTTTTGGCAAACTTAGCATTGGTCAGTAGTAGACAATACTTTGAGACTTAAGTAGAGAGAGGGAGTGCATGCAAATATATTATTCCATGATCTTTCTTTCTTTGTGCTCATAAGCTTAGTATTCTTAAGTTAAACTATTTGTGCTTCTAAGGAAGATTGCATGATTATTCTTATCACTTGTATAATTGTTTGTATCCCTCAACTCTTATGCTTGCTACATAACCTTGCTAGCCAAAGACCTGTATCGAGAGGGAATGCTTCTCATACATCCAAACCTTGAGCCAAACCATTGCCATTCGAGTCCACCATAACTTCCTACTATATGGTATTTTGCGCCATTCCAAGTAAATACTTCATGTGCTACCTTTAAATTATTCAAAACTTATTACTCCTAGTTTTGTGTCACTGTTTATTAGCTCATGAGGGTTCTGTAGAGTTTCTCTAGCACTTTTGTCAAACAGACTTTCACCAATGGACTAGTGGCATATACACCGCTTATCCAACAATTTGCAAAAAGAGCTGGCAAATGGGGTGCCCAGTCCCAATTAACTACAACTTTCATTAATAATTCTCTTCACATGTTTTGCCCTGATTTATCAGTAAGCAACTTAATTTGCAAATAGACACTCCTCCATGGTATGTGAATGTTGGAAGGCACCCGAGGATTCGGTTAGCCATGGCTTGTGTAAGCAAAAGGTTGGGAGGAGTGTCAACTATAAAGAAACTAAAATACATGTGTAAACAAAAGAGAAGAGGGATGATCTACCTTGCTGGTAGAGATAACGTCCTTCATGGGAGCCGCTCTTGAAAGTCTGGTTGACAAGGGGTTAGTGTTCACTTTACTACGATTCGTTGACAACGACATACATAGCTCAAACAACTATTTTCATACTCTCTATATGCTTTGCAAAACTTAAAAGCTCTAGCACATGATTTAATCCCTGCTTCCCTCTGCGAAGGGCCTATCTTTTACATTATTGTTGAGTCAGTAAACCCATTCCTCTCTATCTCAAGCAAGCATTTGAGTTGTTGAGATCCAATTAGTTATATGTGTTGATACTTCTAATCATATCTCTCATTTCCTTGTTTCGCACAATAGCTTTTATCCGAATGAATATAACTTTGAAAGTTATCAATGACTGTAAGGAGACTGTTATGATTAAGGCATGTAAGTTCTGCTATATAAGCTCTGATATAAAGACTCTTCTCGAAAGATAAGTATGATCTGTTAATTGTTCTCTGACCAAGAGTTTAAGTTTGCCTTCACCAATCATGGTTCTCTTTATGCACTTCATCGTGGTTCCCTTTACTTATTTCAAGTTAGATTATATGAAGGGAAGTTGCTGTCTAGAATGACTTGTGTATCAATGAATGTGATGCTTCTTGTCCGTATTTTATTTATCGACACTTTGCTCCATAAACTTGTGGTCATGTTTACTGAGCTCAGTTTTCGCTTGGGGACAAGCGAGGTCTAAGCTTGGGGGGGTTGATACGTCCATTTTGCATCACTATTTTATATCATAATTTACTGCTATTCATCGATATATTTCATATTTAGAAGTGTTACTTATGTTATTTTACCTATTTTGCATGTTTGATGAATAATGGAGAATTGGACACCGGAGTCAGGATTCTGCTGGAAAAAGCACCGTCGAGATGCACTATTTCTGAAGATCAATAAATCGAAGGAGACATATGGAAGTTCCTATTTTACCAGAAGATGGAGGAGGCCAAAAGGGGAGCTGAGATGGGCCATGGTGGGCCCTCCTCACCCTTGGCGCGGTGGGGCCCCCTGCCGCGCCGACAGGTGGTTTGGGGGCCCTGGCCCACCTCAGCCGTTCCCCCTTCGCGTACTTGACCCCCTCGGAACCCTAACACACGGAGGAGGGCCATCGAAATATTCCGCCGCCTCCACGAGGCGGAAAACACCAGAGAGCGAAAAGCTCCCCTGCAGGAAGAAATCTGCCGGGGGAAATTCCCTCCCGGAGGGGGAAATCGTCGCCATCATCACCGTCATCGAGCTGGACTTCATCGGGATCATCATCATCATCTCCACCGCCAACACCATCATCACCGCCGCTGCACCCGTCTCCGTATAACATCTAGGGCTGAATCTTGTCTATTTCATAGGGGAAACTCTCCCGGTGTTGATTACTCTTGTTATTGATGCTATTGGGTGAAACCATTGGACTAAGGTTTATGTTCAGATTGTTATTCATCATCATATCACCTCTGATCATGTTCCGTATGATGTCTTGTGAGTAGTTCGTTTAGTTCTTGAGGACATGGGAGAAGTCTTGATGTTAGTAGTGAACTATGTTGAGTAATATTTAATGGTTTGATGCTTAAGTTGTGGTGTTATTCTTCTAGTGGTGTCATGTGAACGTCGACTACATGATACTTCACCTTTATGGGCCTAGGGGAATGCATTGTGTATTCGTTTGCCAATTGTGGGGTTGCCGGAGTGACAGAAACCTGAACACCCGTTGGTATATCGATGCATGAGGGATAGCAGGATCTCAAAGTTTAAGGCTGTGGTTAGTTTAACTTAATTACTTTCTTGTATTTGCGGATGCTTGCAAGGGGTATAATCACAAGTATGTATTAGTCCTAGGAAGGGCGGTGCATTAGCATAGGTTCACCCACACAACACTTATCAAAACAATGAAGATTAATCAACTATATGAAGCGAAAGCACTTGACAATATTCCCGTGTGTCCTCAAGAACGTTTGGTCATTATAAGTACAACAACCGGCTTGTCCTTTGCTGTAGAAAGGATTGGGCCACTCGCTGCAACTATTATTACTGCATTTTATTTACTTGTACTTTATTTATCTGTCATATCAAAAACTCCTAAAAACTTGTCTGAGAGCATTTACAGTGAATCCTTCATCAAAACCGCTTGTCAACACCTTCTGCTCCTCGTTGGGTTCGACACTCTTATTTATCGAAAGTACTACGATACACCCCCTATACTTGTGGGTTATCAATGTCCATCCCCCAAACTGCAAATGGCCAAGTCAAAGGGATAGTGCGCAACTCTTGAGCCGGCACATGAATTTGCCGGGCATACCTTTGACACCCATCACATCTGCTCACCAAGCGCTCTGCATCTGTATTTGTTGTGAGCCAGAAAAAACCGTGTCTGAACGCTTTTGCTACCAATGATCTTGTGGAGGCATGATGTCCACAATCTCCCTCATGTATCTCCCTCAAAATTTACCGGCCTTCCTCTGGTGAAACACATCGCTGGAACACACCAGAGGTACTTCTCTTGTAGAGCTCGTCGTCAATGACCACATAAGCTTTGGCCCGGCGCATGATTTGCCGGGCTATAATCTCTTGCTCGGGCAACTCTCCCCTCATAAGATATGCAATGTACGGCTCTGTCCACTCAGGAATCTCATGCACTGCTGCTACTAACAAAGAATCCGGGTTACCCAGATACGCATAATCTTCCTCATCTTCAGGTTTAACTGATGGAACTCGCAACTCATCTAGAAAGGTATTGGGTGGAACTGGCTCTCGTTTGAGCCGAGTCTTGACAAAGCATCTGCAACATCGTTTTTGCGCCGGTCTATGTGATCCACTTGGTATCCAGAAAAGAACCCCGCAACTCTGTCTACCTCTCTCCTGTAAGCCGCCATCTTTGCATCTTTTCTGTCCCAGGTACCAGAAACTTGTTGAGCCACAAGATCTGAGTCCCAAAACATCTGATGTACTTGATCCCCATCTCTCTTGCGATTTTCAGACCATGTAACAGAGCCTCATACTCAGCCACATTATTGGAGCAATCAAATTGAATCTGCAAAACAAAGCTCATCTTCTCCTTTGGGGGAAGTTAGCACGACCCCGGCTCTTGATCCTTGTTCCTGCATAGACCCATCAAAATGCATGACCCAAGACTGAATTTTTGGAACAAGAGGTGGTGCACTTATCTGTGTCCAATCATTGAGGAACTCCACCAAAGCTTGAGACTTGATAGCTGTTCTAGGTTCGTAGTTGATGTGATAATCTCCCATCTCAATGGCCCACTTGGCCACTCTTCCAGTAGCTTCAGAATTTCGTATGATATCTGCAAGTGGGATCAAGCTCACCACTGTAATTGGATGCTCTTGAAAATATGGCTTCAACTTTCTGCTTGCCATGAACACACCAAACACTAACTTCGGCCAGTGAGGATATCTCTGCTTTGTTTCTGACAAGACCTCGCTGACGTAATAGACCGGCCTTTGCACCGGTGTTCCTTGCCTTCCTCTTCGCGCTCAACCACAACCACAACACTCACTGCTTGAGGCCCGGCAGCAACATACTGTAACATGGGCTCCTTGGGACCCGGCGCCGCAAGCACTGGTGCATTGGATAACTGTACCTTCAAAGCTTTAAATGCATCATCTGCCTCTTGATCCCATACAAAGTTATCTATTTTCTTCAGCAGTTTGTACAATGGTATTGCTTTCTCCCCAAGCCGGTCTATAAATCGGCTCAAGGCTGCCACACAGCCTGTGAGTTTCTGAACATCTGTCAACTCCTTTGATTTCTCCAAACACTGGATAGCTCTAATTTTATCTGGGTTTGCTTCAATTCCACGCTCAGACACAATGAAACCCAGTAATTTTTCCGGCAGGTACCCCAAACACACACTTGGTAGGATAAAGCATCATCTTGTATTTTCGCAAGTTTGTGAACGTTTCCCTCAAATCATTGATAAATGACCCGGCTTTCTCCGACTTGATCACCACATCATCAACTTAAGCATGGACATTGCGTCCAATTTGATCTGTAAAACACTTCTGGATGCATCTTTGATAAGTAGCACCCGCATTCTTTAGTCCAAAGGTCATGGTCTTGTAACAAAAGGCACCAAAGGGTGTGATGAACGAGGTTTTCTCCCAATCCTCTCTATAAAACTTGATCTGATGATAACCTGAGTAAGCATCCAGGAAACACAGAAGCTCACTGCCTGCCACCGCATCAACAATCTGATCGATACGCGGCAAAGTAAACGTGTCCTTTGGACAGAACTTGTACAAACTTGTGAAATCTATGCACATCCTCCACTCATTGTTCTTCTTCAGCACTAGAACCGGTTAGCCAACCAATCAAGGTGAAAAACTTCCATGATAAATCCAGCTGCCAAAAGCCGGGCTATCTCTTCTCCTATGGCCTTTGTTCTTTCTGCATTCATTTTTCTTATACCCTGCTTCACTGGCCGGGCTATAGGACCAACATGTTACTTGTGCTCAGCGAGTTCAGTCGGAATACCTGGCATGTCACTAGGTGTCCATGCAAAAACATCCCGATTCTCACGGATGAACTCGATGAGCGCGCTTTCCTATTTATCAGTCAGGTTTGACCCTATGGAGAACTGCTTGGAAGAGTCCCCCTCCACGAAATCTATCATTTTTGTATCTTGGGCTGATTTGAACTTTGCCCTGTCATCTTCTGTGGTTAGTCTTTTCAGAACCGTATTATCTGTCAGGTCAAGGCTTGCTCTATAACTTTTCAACTCTTACTTGGCGCATGCGTGCTCTGCCATAGCCGCATCACCCTCATCGCACTGTGCTGCTATCTCTCTGTTTCCATGCACTGTGATGATCCCGACCCGGTATTTTCATCTGTAAAATACACATAACACGGTCGGGCCATGAACCTGGCATAGGCCGGCCTTCCCAGTAACGCATGATAAGGGCTATGAAAATCAACCACTTCAAAATCTAACATCTCTGACCTGAAATTCTCACGAGACTCGCCAAAAGCCACTTCCAATGTGATTTTCCCCAACGGAGTTGCTGACTTCCCGGGACTATGCCATGAAAAATTGTGGATGTCTTCTGTACCTGAGACTTTTTGAGACGCATACGCAAGAAAGTTTCCCAGTATAAGATATTGCTGCTGCTTCCTCCATCCATCAAAACTTTTTTCAACTCATACCCTCCACCTGGGGGGCCACAACCAGTGCAAGCAGACCCGGGTGTTCCACATGATCCGGGTGATCCGCTCTACTCCATATGATTGTGTGCTCAGACCACCTCAAATATCTAGGAGCTCCCATTGACACTGCATTAACAGCTCTTTGAATCACCTTTCTCTCCCTTTTAGAAGTATTTGATGTATAAACATGATACGAACCCAGCTGCTTAGGTGGAGTGTTGAACCCGCCCTGACCTTGAGAACTTGAGCCGGCTGGAGGGCCGGTTGGTACTGCATTTGCCCCAGTGAGCGGTGCCGCGGCCGGGTTTGATCCTGGGCCGGGTCCTCCACTCCAGTTTGCTGCTTGTAGTGCCCTCTAAACTTCATTATTCTTCCATCTATTGAGATCTGCACACTGGGCCAACGAGTGATTTGTCGGCTTACCGTTCCTGCACTGGCGAGGACACGGCATCATGAACGCCTCTTCCGTACTCATAGGACACGGCCCGTTGAAATTGTTGTAACCTCCATTATTTCCCCTGTTGTTATCATGATATCCTCCATCAGTTCTGGGTCTCTGAAACCCGGTATTGGTGTTTGCCACAAACTCTGAACTTCCCTCATTGTGCCCTCTCTTATGCAAGTTGTTGTTGTTATTGTTGTTGTTGTTGTTGTTCCTTCCATTATTTGCTGTACCTTTGCTCTTTTCCTCTTCAGGATCATCCTGGGTCTTATCCGTCACTGCGTAGTTATTGCAGGTCTCCAATAACTCGGCCATTGAGATGGGTTTGGCCCGGTGACTCTCTTTTTGACGCCCTAACTTCTGGACCAAAGGTGTGTACTTGCACGTCTTTTCCATCATTGAAATAGCATCTTTTGGCTCGATATCTGTTGATGAGTGTAAAATCTCCGTGACCCGGCCCATCCAGTGCCGGGTTGACTCTCCCTTCCTTTCAAAACACCTATCAAGATCTTCCAACGAAAACAGACGTTTGCATGTGCCCAAGAAGTGCTTGATAAAAACTGCCTTCAACTCTTCCCAAGATTTAATGGATTTCTCGGGTAAGTTCTCAGACCATAACTTTGTTGCACCATCGCTCATCATCAGATACATGTACTTGGCACACACATTTTCTGTCGCATTGCGTATGCACATTGCCATCTCATAATTGCTCAACCAGCTGGCCGGGTCCATGCTTGGCTCATAATTGGTCACTTCGCTTGGTTCTTTAAACTTCTCAGGGAAAGGCTCAGATATGATTGCCTCTGACAAACACTTAGGCCCGGCTAACCCGGAACCTCCAGCTTGAAGGTTTGGACCCGGCGAATTTGCTGATACTGCTGGCTGAATAACTTGTTGCCTTGGAATTACTACTGGAGCTGGGACGACCGGGTGAACACTCGCGGCTCACCCTGCTCTTGACATGTTAACGATTTGATGTGCTACTGAGACCGCAGGAGCCGGCTGATGCTGCAGATTGTTTTGCTGTGGCTGCTGAACATTCTGCTGCCCGACCGCGCTGGCCTGGCCTGTGGTGGTGGAGTCTCGCCATGGCGGCTCTGAGTGCGCTTGCTATTGTATGGTGTTGAATGTAACGCACTCTTATTTCTGGAATACTGTCCTTGCTGCACCACAGCCGTACGTAACATGTCAATGGCTCGCCGGGTTTCTAAATCCGTTGGAGAATTTCCCAACGGAATTCGATCGAGTGCCAAGGTTGCGGCGTAAACATTATCAGCCGGGTTAGAAAAGTGACCCTCTGGCGTGTGATACCTCGGTGCTCCAGCAGGATAACCCGGATTTCCCCTGGCTCCTCCAGCGGGCAAACCCGGCGTCCTCCCAGTGGGACCAATAGCTCCTCCCGTGTTTCTGTTTGCTTAAGCACTTGCTCTTGTTACTAGAACTGTCTGAACCGCACCAATGGGTTGATCCACCGGGGTTCTAAACAACACTGCTGGTTGTATGAAGTTTTCTCGAGGAGCCAGCCGGCTCTGATGCCTCCTCTGGTGTTGCATAGTCAAATCATTCTGGCGAGCCTGTAACATCTCCTCGTTCTGCCTCAAGCGATTCTCTCTCTCCTCAATCTCTTTTGCCCTTGCTGCAATTTGTTGCTCATATGCTACTGCGTTTCGCCGGGTCTGCTCCAAAACTTTGCGCGCTGTGTCCAACTCCATAGCCCGGGCTGCCGCGTTCTCCGGCGTGATAATCCTTGTAAGCGCCGTTTGATCCAGAACCAAGCCGTTGTTGAACAGAGCCGGCGCTGGTGCCGGGTTAGGTGTAACTTCTCCCTGGGCTCGGTTGTTGAGGAAACCAAAAGTGTTCCTGTACTGCCCCCGACCTTCACTTTCATCTGTTACTGATGCTTGCTCACCATCCAAAGCTGCCAGGTTTAATTCAAGCACCGGGTTTGGTTGTTGCTGCCCATTGTTGTTTGGTGGTGGAACGGCTCCAGATGCCCCGGCTCCTAAGTGGAGGTCGAGGTTGATCGAAGGCGCGGTGTAAACTGCCACCCTCCGAACCAGGCTTGAATACGTCTCCATCTCGAACTGGTCCTCATCTTCCTCTTCTTCCGGGTCATAACCATACCTTCCTTCGAACACGGCCAAGATCGATTATGTGTCGTCCTCGCTGCCTGGTGCGTCACCCGGGATCCGTGCCGGGTTTACCGACAGTTCCACGTGTCTGACCACCAGATCCTCATGATCAGCTGTTCCTACGGACTCTTCCCCATCTGATTGGACTAGGGTGGCAGCTCCTGACACAGAATCATACTCATGATTACTAGCAGACCCGGTTGCATGTATCATACCAACGAAACATTAATCTTGCCAATTGGAATAACATCACCTGATTCAAGCAGATCTGACTCCGGCCCCCAGCCAGAGTCATCGACGATTGGTTCCCCTTCCATGTTGATGATGATCCGGCCTACCACCAGGTTATTCGCACCTTCCAGCACTTCTCCTTGACGATGACACTCTTGGTTGCAGGCCCCACGGTGGGCGCCAAATGTCGTGGGGTTGTCACGGCATATGTCACGGTAAGGTGACTTTGAGTTGAGGGCCAGGCGATACTGGTGTCAGGAAGATTGTTTAGCGTGGAGGGGACAAAGGATTTACCCTGGTTCGGCCTCTCCACAGGAGATAAAGACCTACTTCCAGCCATGCTATTATTACTCTCGATCTCGATAACCCGGCTACAACAACAGAGCCGGATCTCGATTAGGGTTACAATGGTTTCTCTCTCGTTGGACTTGTGTAATATGAAAAGCTTGACCTAACTATGACCCAGGAATCCCCTTATATAGATGGCCGGGTCTCCTGGTGTCTTACATGGTAATTTCGGGTTCCACCCGTACTCGGAGTTATATTCTATCTCCACCTCTTCGTGATCTCCAAGTCTTGGACTCCGCGACGCGCACCGCCTCCGGGTCTTCTAGATCTTTCCTTCCTCAAGCCGGGTTACCGCCAAGAGCGCCGGCCCACCAGTTGAATCTAGCCCATGATGATGTTTGCAGGCCAAGCCCGGCCTCCTGCCTAGCAGGTCTACTTTCATCTTCCTGGGTATACCGGGTTATCTTTCCCCCAACACTGTTGGTGGCGTGGGTCTGGGTGTCGGCGATGCAGGTCTGGATGGACGCCTGGAGCTTTGCCGCTGCCGACGCATTGTCCCTCGCCGCCTTGGCTTTCTTGTGGCCCATCGGTCGACAGCCATCAGACGCACCAGCAGCCGCCGCGCCCGGGACGTACTCCTTGCCCTTGCCGAGCCCACGGCGTGTTTCCGCCCACTTCTGGCACCCCTCGATGACGACGAAGACATGGAGGTACTTGAAGTCGGTCTTCTCGTCCTCCTTGTACGCCTCGAGCATCCGGACGAACTACATGGCGACGGGACCGGCACCAATGAGCTACATGGCGACACAAAGAAAGGAAACACGGCGGAAATTCTCACCTCCATCTCGCGGTTGGCGCCGCTCTTCGGCCTGTGCGTGACCTCCCGCTGTATGGTATGCCATTTGTTGCCGGCGGCCTGGATGTTCGCCCAATGGTTGGCCATGGCCTTCTGGCGCGTTCCGTGACGCACCCCGCGTAGTCGGGGTCGATCATCCGGCGCTCGTCGTACTCCGTCCTCACCCGCTTCTAGTAGTTGTCCAGGGCCTGGTTGGTGCCGACGATCGGATCGAGGCTGGCCACCTTCCATGCCTCGGCGAGGTGGATATCCTCCCTGGTCGTCTACTTGATGCGCGGTTCGACGGGCGGCTTCGGCGCCGCCTTGGACTCCTTCCTGGGACGGCGGCCGCCCATGTCGCCATCCTTAGTCGGGCCTTCTGCTCCCTCCGCAGCTGCAGGCGCCGTCTCGTCTCCTTCATCCGCCTCCTCATCCGCCTCCTTCGTGCCGACGCCGGTGCCAGACGCACCTTGGCCGTAATCCCCGCCGCCCTACGAGAAAAAATTCCCACCTTGCGAGAGGAAGCCCGGGCATGCCGCTGCCGCCATCGAGCCGGTGGTGATGATCTCGTCCATGAAGCTGCTGTCTTGGGGCATCCCGTCCAACAGGGACTGCGCGGCGAAGGGAGGGAACGGCGCAGCGACGGTGAAGATGCGTAGCCCGGTGAGCCGACGTACATCATCGGCAGATGGTGGGGGAAGGTGAGGTTGGGGTTGAACCCATCATGGGGGTCGGCGTCGGCGTACCCAGAGGAGTAGTGCGGGGGCGTGTTCCAGCGCGGCGACGGCGACGGCGGTTTGGCTCCATCCGGCGAACTGAGGATGATGATGAGGAGAGAAGCCGCCCCTCCGCTAGACCGGCGGCGCCGCAGACGCAGTCGGAGTTGGCGGCTCATCCAGCGCCTCCACCTCCTCTTCCTCTTCTTCTTCCTCGTCGACGGCCTAGACCTCGGCCTCCAGGTGCATGGCCAGCTCCCTCTTCCGCTGCGCCTTCTCCCTCGTCCGGCGCTGGAGGTTCTCCGACTCTCGGCGCGCTTTCTCGGCGATCCACTTGGTGTTGCTCATGCCCGGCGGCTTCTCCTTCGGCGCTCTCGGCTTCCGCGTCTTCTTGCCGATCATGGAGGTGGCGGAGGACGCGGGGGCCTGTGAATCGGGCGGGAGCCATGGCGGCCAGATCTGTGAAAAATGGCGGGATCGGGGTGGGGGGAGAGGTATATGTGGGGGGAGAAATGGAGGGAAAGATCAAAATTATGGAGGGAAGAGGGCAAATTATGGAGGGAAATCGCCTTTCCTCGCCGACAAGTCTGGCCCGCGGACGCCTTTTGCCCCCCCAAGCGGAACCCAACGCGCTGGGTTTGGGCTGGGTTCACCGGCGCGAAACGGCGCTAAAAACGGCGCTAACAGGCGCTAAATCGACTTCTGGGGGGGCGGCTAGTGGATATTTGTTAGCGCCGGCGCTAAAAAGGCCTCATGGGGGGGGCGCTGGGGGGACGACTGGAGATGCCCTAAGGAGGACAGATAGGGTGCGACACGGGCGGGTTTGTGTGCCGTGCGTGTCTGCGTGTGCTGAGTGGTGGGTGGGCCCCTCGAACCTCAGGTTTACCTCTGGCAGACGCCATTAAATGCCCGCCAGCGGTATTTAAGCTACCGCTGGCGGACGGAACTGCCGGTTATTTGCTTGCTTCTAAGATCAGCGGGAGTAATTACCGCTGGCGGGCACGTTAAACTGTCCGCCAGCAGTAACTAAAGTACCGCTGGCGGGCAAGAACGCCGTCCGTCAGCGGTAGTTAGCCCCGCCTGATGGGTTCTGTGTGACGCTACCACTTGCGTGCGAGTCACGCTGTCCGCCAGTGGTAACCTAAGTACCGCTGGGGGACTCCAAAAACCGCCCGCCAACGGTAACAGCGCTGGCGGACGGAATTGACGTCCGCCAGCGGTATGCTGGTGGCTATAAGCCTTTTCCTAGCTACTAGTGCTTCTTCGACGCCATAGACCAAGGGCGCTCCCCCAAAAGAGCTCGACATTTTCAAAATGTCAACGGAGGCCAACCTCTGGTTGATCCCAGTTTCTCTTTCTTGCCCCCTGAGTTTGAACACGTTACGCTGAACAACAGTTGTGATGGCCTTCTCCTCTGCTCTTCTCAAAGACATTTCCACCTTGTTGTTTGCAATCCTGCTACTGAGAGATGGGTCATGGTGCCTGACCCACCCTTCTTGATGAGACAGAACCCTTCGCGTTGGCTTTCGACCGTAATATTTCCCCAAACTTCCATGCATTTCAGATCGCGAGAACTGAGCTATCTGATGTGACAGGCACAAGGATCTACTCGTCAAAAACTGGGGCATGGAGTTACAAGGAATATGGGTGGATCCATAGAGAATTTTTTATGACTAGGAAACATGTCTTTCACCAAGGGATGATGCATTTCGTCGGGAGGATGGGCAGAAGAGGATAATTCCACTACCAGAGCATTTTCCACTATTAAGTTTGGTTTTGTTGGTCAGTCCCAAGGTCACTTATACTACATGGAAGAGAGGTGTGTTTTCCAAGCTGCAGTATGTTTTCTTGAGAACAACGATAGAGATGAGTGGACACTGAAGCACCGTGTGAACCCTAACCAACTGCTGGACATGAGAAATCAGGATGTCTATGAATATGATTATGAAGTCATCTCAGGTCATCCAGACTAGCCTTTTTTACATTGCTAATGAACGAGAGAAACTTCTGATGGCATATGACATTGGTCGCGAGGAATCAGAAGAGCATGTAGGTCATGCTTTCGTCAATCTTGGGCGAGTCAATTTGAGATCAGTGTTTCCCTATGTTCCGCTGTACCAGAAAAACGTGGTTTAGGCTGCATCAAAGTAAGCTACCAATTAATGTGTAACCGAACTACTATGTTTAGCAGTGTTCTTTAACTTGTAGAACTTGTAGGTTGCTTGAAACGAGGTTGTTTTCTGGTCTGGTTCTCTGGTTTTTCTCCTTTCACTTATGAATGTTCTGTAACTTTTAGAATCTGTATGTTGCTTGAAATAAGGTTGTTTTCTGGGCTAGTTCTCTGGTTTCTCCTTTGACAATTTATTTGTGACAGCATGTAATGAACTGCCATCTGCTGACTGTGTTTGACATATAGGTCATAGACTGATGTTCTCTCTGAACACTGAAATTCGTCAATGGCGACCTGATCAGTCTCGCCACCGAGAGTGGCCTCTTCCTCGGCACTGGGATTGGCAGCGTGCCCCTGTCCATCGAGGTCGGTGATAACCTCTCCATCCGCCTCTGGCTGCAAGATGAGTTGAGATGACCGATTGATCCATCCATGGTTGGTTGGCAGCAAGTAGCCAAGTAGAAAGGAGCAGGACAGCAAACTCGTTACTGACAGCTTGCTTGCTCGTGTGTGCCCATGTCTCCTTGTCAGTTGTCACCCTCGCCATGTTTTTGTGCACAATTTGGCTGAGGTTGCAACAACCTGTATGAATGAACACTTCTTCTATTTCTTCAGAACCTTTGTTGACTCGAACTTTCTGCTTTCAATCTTGTAATTACTCGCAATGCCAGGATCATGCGCGAGAAGGTTGATCCGGCAGCACAACAGGTGGCGAGGAGCCAGGTCGGTTGATCGATCTTCTGTGATTCAGCATCATGCACGCATGGTTTGACACAAAGTTACAGTCTGAAACCAGTTGCTACATATTTCTTTGGACACACAGATGGACGTAGTGAACTCACAGTAAAGAGACGCCCCTGGCGTTTTCGAGATTGAGGGCACTGACGGCATGCAGACGGCGTCCATCAACAAGGTGCCAGAGGTCAGGATTACCGAGGAGTACACCCGGAACACCTGCCTTCAGGTCTGAACACCACACATATCTGAAATTAACCCCTAAGGCTATGTTTGTTTTAGTGTTTTTTTGGGGTTTGGTGGGGTTTATCCCCTAGGGGATTTGGAAAACCCCTTCCCACACCCAATCCCACAAAAATCCCCATCCCCAAACCCCAAACCCCAATCCCCAATCCCCACAAAACAAACGGTAGGCAGGGATTGGTGCACAAACATGACATTCTCAAAAATCAACATGCATTATAAAAGATTCAATTTTTACTGCTAGACATGAACACGACAGTCTCAAAAATCAACATGCAATAGTTCCAACATTCGAATATCACTTCGGTTACAGCCAACATAAATTTGCAACTGTAGTCAACATTAATTTAACATTTTTTCTATTACAACCAGACAAGACTCTTCGTAAAATTGCTTCTTTTCTTCCTTCCAATCTTCAATAGCACAAAGCCTGACGATGGCCGGTAAGCATGCAAATATGTTAGAGAAGTTAGAGAAGGGCAAGCAAAACATAAGGTCTGAAGGTATCAAGTGGAAGCAATTTAGGACAGAGGCGCATGACATGTAAAATTCCAATCATCTACCACATGTTTCTGTCATAGGCACCATGCTACAAGTTTAAGTTTAAGAATTATTTTCTATTAAAGACCGTCGTTGATGTTTCATGCTAGTATGCACTTAGTACGACTTGTACTAGCGGAAGGAAGGGAGCATATGGTAATGATCAGGACAATGATCATCATCTAAGATTCAGAGCTGCTAAGGAAGGGAGCATGCACATGCATGCTTGATGCATATCTAAAGATAAGCTTGCATCTGAAACTGTACAACAAGGTGAACATACCTCAAGGCAAGAATACTTCTGGTTCTGAACATACCTCAAGGCAGCTCTGCAATCTCTTGCTGAAGCCAAAGGATGGCCGTCTCCTGATGCAACGCAGCCGAAGTGAGGAAGGTCTCTCGGTTTTCAGCAGTTTTGAAGACTTTGAAAGCCTTGACTTTCTCGTTAGCTGCGATCTCGGTCATGGTGTGTACAACTTCAATGCATTTGCTGATTGTGAACTTGTTCACTTCTTTCGCCTCGGCCCTTTCCTCCTCAGCTTGCTTTTCTTTGATAGTGACAAACCTCTCTATGACACCAACTAACCCATTGCCATTACTCTTCTTGGGGCTCTTCTTCAGCTTCTTATTCTTGCTTGTTGAAGGACCAGGAGCCTTTTTTTGATTCACTTGTGCATTCTCCACATCAGCATTCCTTGGATTCACTTCTGCATGCTCCACATCAGCATTCCTTTCATTGACTTGTACATGCTCCACCTCAGGTTTTTCCAGTATTTGCAAATCCTCATCTCCACTTTCATCTTCATCACTTTCGACATCTGCAACTTCAGGTTTTAGATATTGCTCGGCAGTAGAGGTGAAGTTATAGCTGCCCTCAGCTGTGTGCTCTGCAAAAGGCATGTTAGTAAGGCTACATAGTGGACTAGATAGAGTAACAAATGAAGTTGTGGTACAACAAGCTTACTATGGTACAGTTCACCAAGTGAATCATATAGAGGAAAAGATTTCTGCTTGAACCTCTTAATTCTTGTACCGAAAGACTGCAACTATGACGAAACTCTAGCTGAAGATCTTCATATGAAGCATTGTGTGACAACATATATAGAAAGAATGCTAACTTCTCTTCAACTTTGATTCTTGTATCTGAAATTAGGCCTTCATTCCTTAGGTATGATGCCAACCACATGAAAATGTGTGGCTCCATCCTAAAGGCAGTGAGACAATTCTTAAGGTGACCACTAAGAAGTTCCCTGACATGCTCCTTGCCGTACAAGAAGTAATGGTGCCGTTTCTCTCTCTTCCTTCGGCTTAAGTACAAGTGCAATGCAGGAAAAATGACAAAGATCATCTCCTCATCCTCATCTTCATTTTTTCTTTTCCTAATATGTTCTATGCTCCTAGAGCTCATTTTAGCACTAATGAAAATAATAATATGTTTCCTGCACATTCATAAGGTACTGAAATGAATATTGCAGCAAGAATATTATAGTAGATAGGTATACTATTACTTCTAACTAGTGGGACTAGTGACAATAATAATATGTTTCGAAATTGGCAAGGATAGGTACCAAATTTAGGAGTTTTCACGGGATCCCAGGACGGTGGGAGCTCATCAACGAATGAATATTTTGGAGAGAAGGCCAGATCCTACACATATGCAAGTAAAAAGAATTAAATACAAGGCAAATATAATGAAAGGCATATACAGTTGCACTCAGGTAGCATACACAATCGATTCAAGCACTGACACATAGTAGATCAACCACATAAAAAGTGATAGTATTCAACTACCAGCATAGTCATTAATCCAAAGTGACAGATGCTAAACATGATCAAGTTGAAGCTGCATCAGGTTTTAACATGATCAAACTTGCACATATCTAAATATATACATTACTGCACTAGCTTTCTAAAACTACAACTGAAGCTAAGCCCGATTCAGTGTCCGTGACCATCTACTAGTATTCAGATACATTCCAATATTGAGCCTTAAGAACCAATCTATCGTACGCATGTTACAGAACCATAGATCTTAAAAAATACACAAGGCCAACAAAAAACAAATCGAAGCAATGCAAGCAGTGGCCAACAAAATCAAATCGAAGCTAGCAAGGCCACGCTCATCCGAACGCGCGCGTGCGCAGTGGATCGGAGAGCCACATCGATCGATCGATCGATCGATCCAATGAAGCAGCAAGTCCAGAATCATCTATACGCGTGCAAGAGCAAGTTGATGTCGCAAGTAGGGCAGAGCAGATCCAAGCTAGGTAGCGATGGATCAAACGAAGCCGGCGATCGATTTGGTGCAACCCGGCCGATCCGAGGGTGAACAGCGAGCGACAGATACGAGCGCAACGGGGAGTGGACGACGCCTCTGATCCAGAGAGAGAGAGGAGAGGAGAGGAGAGCATACCGGAGTATCCAAGAACGGCGACGACGCCTCGACGATCCAAGAACGGCGGTGGTATCCGGCGACGAGTCCTGGAGATTCAAGAAGGACGACACGTCGACGAGTCCTCTCCGTCTCTCTCCTTGCTCACCGCCACCGGCCGGTCCCTCGCTCCGCACGGCGCCGCCGTCGCTGCGTGCGCCGCCGCCCGTCCCTCTTTCTCTCAGCTCGGGATTGGACAAAACGCGAGGTAGGGCTAGCGTTTTGGGGAAGGAGGGTGTCGGCCGGGTTTGGGCCGGGTTTGGGGAAGGTGGGGAAAAGTCTGGGAATTTACCGGGCCGAATATACGAGAAACAACGGTCATTTTAGAATTTGGGGGGTTTCAGGATTGAGCCGGTTTTATCCCCACAAACCACTGGAAATACCCGAGAAACAAACAGGGCCTAAAGCATTAACCTTCGGAAACACGTGCTCCTCTAAACATTGTAGTGCCATGTACATCGGGAAGAATGGAGCATGAAGAGAAACATCCTTTTTTGTCCGTCATGTTCATGATAGTTTTTTTCACTCGGAGGGTAACGTTGGATCATTAATTATGAGCAAGCAGCTGTCGGAAAATGAGATAGCATATAGTTTTCCCAGTGCGACGAGCCAGACCAAAGACTCACACCGCTTAATTAAGCACGTAGGCAGGCCCATGTACTAGTCCAACCAAAGACTAATAATGCACGTACGCCACTCCCGAGAATGATTAGTCCCACACTGTGAAGGCACTGACGCAAACTCCAGGTAAAATACACGCAACTCTCTAGCTTAATTAGCCAGGTCTGGTAGTGCGCGCCTGTAACTCCAGCTAAACGGAGGACTAAATGGTTGGTAATTGTGGATTGCTGTGTGCCTCAAACGCATGTCATAAAGCCAAGGTTAGCACGGCTAAGCGTGCATGAGCTCTGCTCGGCGGAGAGATCCCTGCCGGGCCTATTAGGGCCAGGGCATAAATTAAACTGGGGAGAAATACCTCAGTCACAAAGCCCCACTGATCCTTATTTACCTGGAGGTTTCCGCGGAGTTGTCGGCCCTCCTATAGCGGGTGCATGTGCTTGCTCGTGAGTCCACGTTGTCAACTCGTTTGATACGCGGCCGAGGAGTTTGCCAGGGTTTTGAGACATTGCTTTGAGACCATACAACCTCATCATGATACAAGTGTCGGCAACAGACAAATAGTAGCCATCGTGAAGACCCGAAACCCCGCCCATCCGGTAGGGACCCCGTAGGTGCTCTGCGGTGGCTATAGGCTAAGCTAGATCCTAATTCTCTCACCTCTAACTGAATTTTCGTAAATCCAGCAAAATCTATACGAAATCACCGAAATATGGAAGCAACACAAGGGTAAAGGTATTAAATGTAGATTGCATCTTTTTTTCGGTCGTGTGTGGTTAATTCAATCGGTTGTCGCCCCTACTATTTCTTTTTTAATTGTATGCTATATAATTCAATTGGTTGTGAGCCCTAGTAGTCTTTTTGTTCAATTGTATGATAGATAACTCAATCCGTTGTCACCCCAAAACATGGCAACTTGTCTTTTCGTGCAATACCTCCAGATGTCAAGCCGATAAGACCAGGGCGTAAATGGCATGGGTTCAAATACCTCAATTCCAAAGCCCCCGATCATAATTACCTGATGGTTTCCACGAAGATGTCGGGCTCCTATAGCGAGTGTATGTGCTTTGTTGTTTGAGTTCACATCATCAACTCTTTTGTTACATGGCCGAGCAGCTTGACCTTGCAGGAGTGGTAGGTAGGAGTTTGCAAGGGTTTTGTGACACGGCTTCTAGCAGGCGCGAAGCTAGAGAACAATAACCATGCTGCACAACTATAACTACGAGCAATGAAAAATCTATTAGCAAGGATGTATTTGTCAAGGCTCATCATATATATTTTACAGAAACAAATGGCATGCCAACAGTTTTTTTTGTTCAATTCTATGCTAGAAAATTCAATCGGTTGTCACCCTTAGTATTTTTTTTTGTTCAATTGTATGCTAGATAATTCAATCGTTTGTCACCCCTCGTATTTTTTTTTTTGTTCAATTGTATGCTAGATAATTCAATCGGTTGTCACCCAAAATATCTACATGGCAACTAGTCTTCTCGTGCAATGCCTCCAGCTGTCGTGCCGATAGGACCAGGGCGTAAATGGCTTGAGGAGAAATACCACAATTACAAAGTCATCGGTCATGATTACCTGGTGGTTTCCGTGGAGATATCGGGCTCCTATAGCGGGTGCATGTGCTTGCTTGTTGAGTTCACATCATCATCTCTTTTGTTGCGTGGCCGAGCAACTTGACCTCTTGGGGAGTGGTAGGTAAGAGTTTGCAAGGATTTTGTGACATGGCTTCAGGGAAGAGTTAGAGAAAAGTAACCAAGGAACTTCTTTCTCCTCCTCTTTCTCTCCTCCTCCTCCCGTCTCTCTCTCCTTCCTTTTCTTTGAGAGTCGCCGGTGGCTTTCCGGCCCCTCTCCTCTCCCTCTCCGGCGGCTCGGCCGGCCGGAGTAGAGGGTGGAGAGGGTGCCCGGCGCCCCTGTATATATTAGTTATAGTTTTGCCCGTGTGGCTGTTTGGTTATATGCCGTTTCGAGCTGCTTGCTTGCCGTTGCGCGGCGGTGGTTTGCGGCCAGAGCTCTCGATCGTCGTCTCTCCGAGGTGGAGGTGGTGGCTGGCGGCGGGATCTGGTGAAGCTCTCTTGAATAAGCGCGGTGAGGCCTGGATTTGGTCTTCTCCCGTCCGATCTAGATGCCTTGGTGGTGTCGGGCGGTGGGGGAAAGGCGGATCTGCTGCCTTGCTTGGTGGTCGTCAGGGTGTGCTCTCCTCCATCTCCGCTTCTCGGCCGACCGTGGTGGTGAGGGGAGAAAGTGGTGGTTGTGGGCGATCCTTTTTTGGTGGTGGTGTTGCAGGTGGTCTTCTTCTTTGGTGGTTCTGTTCCGGCCAGCCGTGGTGTCGAGGGGAGCGACCATTTGGAGGTGGGTGTTGGTGGCGGTGGTCCTGGGCGATGCGGAGGCGGCTGGAAGATGGGCGGAGGCGGGGAGACGGTGATGTGGCCGTACTCATTCATCGAGACTAGATTCCGTCGCTGGGCGGCGGATGGCTCCTGCGGTCTTCTACTTCTGGTGGTGGCGCCTTCTTCTCGGCGGCCGGCGGTACGGCGACTCCGGCATCGACTAGGATCTTGGGGCGAGGTGGTGGTGGATCCGATCGTGTTTCCTTCTGGTGGCTTTGGGTGGTTTTCGCACTTTTCGGGGTCCTTTGGTTTTTCCTGTTTGGGCCTTTTTGTAAAGTGTTCGAGCTGCCTTCTTTTTTGTATCGGATCCTTTCAAAAAAAAAAGGTGCAGAACTATAACTATGAGCAGTGATAAATCTATTAGCAAGGATGTATTTGGCAAGGCTCAACATATATATTTTACGGAACGAATAAAACGCCAACAATATGACTTGCCAAAGATGATCAGCTAGCGAAGTTCATCAGACGACCTATAATTCTACTATAAATTAACTTCTGGTATTCAAATGGACCATTTGACTATCATTGACTTTCTTTATTCTCCACAATGCACATACCAAATGACATATTGCACAAATAAAATTTCATGAGTTTCATGGCCAAATGAAACTCCCAATTTTCAATTTAAAAGGCTATTATGTTATTTGAAACCACCTGCCTTTTCTGATGTGTGAGAAATAGTGGTATAAACGAATAGAATAATTTCCGAACCATCTTCCATTCTTAAATCATATTCGACTCCGAAACCGTTTTCATAAATCCATATCTGGTTTGAAGTAAGGATGTCAGATTCCGAACTTGACACCCGGATACGGCATGATATGGTATGTCAAATAGCTTCGAATATGGATTATCTTAAAATTCAATAGGATAATCTGATGGTTTTAATCCGAATAATCCGATTTTTATACCGAATGTCTAACCGAATATAGTACAATTTGTTTTACTGAGTAACCGTGTTTGTCCGCTGAACAATAACTCACTTACATAGCGATTGCACATACTATAAAGTGTAGCTTCTAAGGTTACAAGGTTATTTGAACAACAATTTTTTGTTGTATTGTTTGACAATGTACTTGTGCGCGTATGTATCCGACTAATTTTATTTCCGCCCCTAATCTTCCGTTCCGAATCCACGGCCACAAATATCTAACTCTGAATCCACAACCGATGGTCCGGTCCGGATCAGGTACGTGTATAGGATATGGTAGACAAAAGCCGATCCAATCTGCTTACATCCCTAGGGAGAAACCATAACATGAGCTAGACGTCCCGGTTGCATCGTGGATGGACCGTGACCAAATAATCTGTCTTGTTAAGCACAATGGATGCGATCTTGTAAATCTGCTGCAAGACAAGACAAATGGTGTTCCTGACGCTCCATCCGTGGCCTACATATGATATCCAGAGCGGCGGCCCAAGATTCCATCATAACAAAGAGAAAAGGGACTCTACAAGACACAAATGCAGGCCCATATATACGAGGCGCACGTAATTTCCATTCCAAAGACTAATTGCATCGCATGTAGTACTCCTCCCGTACGTGCTTAATTTATTAGTCCCATACCGCCAGCGCACTAATGTGAATTCCAGGTTAAATACACGATTACCTCGCAGCTCAATCAGCCGGGCCTGGTCGTTTTCGCCTGTAAGTCCAGCTATTAAGAAGCCCTAAAAGGGCTAAAAGGGCTGATAATCGTGGGTTGTTGTGAGTTGAAGCAGAACGTCATAAATGGGCTTTGGCCTCCAGGTGCTAGGGCGACCATGGCCTGGGGAGAAATATCCCAGTCCGAAGCCCCCCGCTATAATTTCCTGGTGGCTTCCCCTGAGACCTGGAACACTTAGGGGGTGACCGTTCTTCCCTCAAGCAGTCCACTCTTTTGTTTTTCTACACACATAGTATAACTAAATCTCAAGCCAATTCCCTATGTGCAATGTCAATTGTGAAAGTGTCTCACACGCGTTCTTCAAATGTGTGAGGGCTAAAGAAATCTGGTCCAGTATCGGTATGTTACCTACAATTGAAAATGCAGCTGTACTGGAGCTGCAGGGGGTCACGATCATGGAAACGTTGCTGATAGACACGCCGGTGGTGCCCCTAACTAGTAGTCGTGCACGTGCAATGCACGTGTTGCATAATTTGAATTTGAATTCTTTTTAAAGCATAACTTGAATTGTGGTCTATTGTCATGATTCTTATCCTTATTATTAAACACTTGTTAGTGTACATGACTTGGTCAACGACCACTGACTCCTTAATTTGTTAAAATTTGAACACGGAAACATTGGCTTTTAAGTAAAGGCAGCCGAGCAAGCATGGTTGAATACCCCAAGCAAGAAGTAGTTATAAGGTAGTGTCATATCCATTTATTCCACTATTTTGTTAAAATATCAACATAGAAACATTGGCTTTCAAGTATAACACGGATTAAAACTGAATTAAACTATGCTCTGAGGAAATTCATAGCCACTGAATCATCTGGTCCAAAAAAAATTGAATGGGTTCATCCTGAATACCTAACACTGAATTGTCCTCGGATATAGTGGTCACCTCATAGTACAAGCTACCTGCGGGGAGAAATTAAGCTTAGGAATCTCTGTGTTGAAGAACAGATCATCGTGAGGTGATGTCGAAACTTCGACTCGGCTCATCTTCCGTTACCGAGCACAGAGTAGGTAGCCTCCACATCTTTTGATTGAAACTGCAATAAAACCTTACAAGCTTCAAATGACTCTTTTGTTAAAAAAAATAAGCTATACTTTTCTATATGTACATCGAGTTCTAGCGGTAGAAAGACTCAAATTTCTGGATTGTTGCTGGTCTGTTGTTGGTCGAATGTTACCACTAATGAGAAACTCAGTCCAAGAATTTTGACATATGCACTGCATTGTACAGATGGACAAAAGGCCAATTGTATGATTGCTACGCAGAACTTAGCTATGCTCCAGCCTTCGTGAGGTCATCTCCACTTCTTAATCGCACGGTGATGCATAGCAGCGGCCAGAGATCCTGAAACATCCCCGATTGTACAAAAAGAATTTTGGTTTTCCCACCTCAAATCTGCATGCTCAAAATGTCTGTCAGATTGCAGAGTACACATGTAATTTTGAAACAAATCCATTGAGCTAACAATTGTACAGACTGCAATTAAAATATAGAAGTTATGTATCACATGATTCTCATTCTATATATGTTCATTGAAGATCATTGCAGTACAGTAATCCACCATTAAACCAGACATCTAGTGTGGCCTGCGAAGGTTTGTGCATTGTGACGATACAGTAGACAGTAGATATTCTGCACACCTGCAAGAGAAATGAATCCAAATTCAGGATAGTGTTCCATATGAGGTTTTTACCTTCTGAAGCTTGGTACAAATACTATCAATTTTTATATCCTACTTTTTAACACCTGCAAGTGCATATGCTAATCAACCTGGTGGGACTAATCCTATACTTCAACACCCATATTCTCACATCAGCATGTAGATCAAGTATTGGATTCCACGACACGCATACCAATCCATGTTGAACGACGAAATACGGAAACCTTGGAGGAGCAGCACGCTGTCAAGATGGGTGCAGGGACGGGCGGGGGTAGACAGACGGAAGGTGCAGACGGACGGACGGGTGCAGTCGGCGGCGTCTCGCTCGTGGAATCCTCGCGGCGGCGACCTCGCGTTGGGCAGCGCGGCGCCCTCACGTAGGGCAGTGCGGCAGCGACTCCCTCGCCGCGTATGACAGGACGGCGCGGCGGCTCCCTCGCGCCGGGCAGGGCTTTGCGGCGGGCGGAGCGGCGTGTGCAGGTCAGCGGCGTTGTCCTGGCGTTGCCCACGGCCACGGGGGTCGGGGAAAAATGGGAGAAGGGATTGGATACGTCGACGGGGAGAGGAGTCCAGTGCAGTGCAGGTATGTAGCTGATTTCCTGGCGTGAATGTTGCGGGAGGGATGTGAAGTCGGATGGAGAGAACAGAGGGGCGTGGGTCGTTGGATGAATGCATATGAACGGTCACGATTTTATTTTCCTGCCAAGTTCTCTCTTTTATAAATAGTGGAGATTCCTGAGGTTAGGAGATGCGACATAGCTGCTGTTGCGTGCTGGTACTTATGGTGGGAACGGAGGCAGGCGACTCACGGCGAGGTAATCCAAGCGCCGGGAAGATCTGCTCAGTCCATTGTCGCCCTGGCGTTGAACTACAAACGCATCAAGAAAGCGGGCGCTGGTCCGATTCATCGTCACGGATGGCTCAAACCCCCGAGAATTTTGTAAAGCTTAACATTGATGCTGCCTTCGACGTGGACACCGGCCCTGACGGTACAGGGGCTGTAGTCCGCGATCATCTGGGGTCGTTTGACGCGGGAAGCAGACAACGCTTTCAAAATGTGGAGGATGCGGCTACTGCTGAGGCGTGCGCTCTGCGATACGGGCTGGTTCTCGCCGGAGACTTAGGCTGCAATAAGCTGATAGTTGAAGCAGACTGCATGGCAGTTGTTGATACCATGCAATTTACGAGGAATGCACTTTTCTTTGCCGAAGTTTTGCACGTGTCCGATTTCAGCATTGCCCGAGAGAAGCCAATTTGGTAGCACATGAATTAGCTAAGTATAATGAGGTTAGCCAGGGTGTTTGGCACGGTGAACCTCCACATTTCATTTTACCTGTAATAGCTAATGATGTAACTGCCGTGAACGGTTGAGCAGTAAGTTTTTTACGCACTCTTTTCCTTACCAGGTACCTAAGGGAACTAGAAGGTTTTTAAATAAAACGGCTTGCTAGCTTATTTTAATATAAGTATTTTGATTTCAAAAAAAATCTGGGGATGGTTTTCATTTAACTGGGTGTATTGGTTCAGTTTCAGTATATGGTGTTCTTTGGTTTGGGTGGTAATGGTCTTTGTGCGTGAATGGTTTGGTTTAGTTCGGTGTCGTGTAAATACAGTTTGCGTATGGTCAGATATGGGTTCAACATTTTCAGTTTCAAACGTGTTTTCTAATTATTGCACCATGAACAAAGTATTTTTTTAGCCTTGTTAGTTGTAGAGACGAAATAAGAATTTCGATTATGGAATAAAGTACTTTTTTCTAATTATTGTACCATGAACAAATCGCTTATCATTGTGGCCATATGCTCACTATTAATATATATCTTTTACCAATTGAGCGTACATAGTCGTTATTTTATGGTTGAGATAGTTAATCTACTATTTCTTGTGCAAGGGAGAATAATGATTGTTTTTTTAAACGATGAACAATTAACTATTTCAAGCATTCATGAGATAATTATCCATTTAAGTTTCTAGTGGAGGAAACTAGATGACCCGTTGCCACACTTGCGCAAATGCCGAAAACGAGATTGTATTGTATTCGTATAAGTTTCACGTGATTCGAATGTATGTTGCCATCTCTGATTGATACGTTTACCCTGTTACAGTATGGTACGCTTGGATCATTAACTACGAGCAAGCAGCTGTTGATAAAAACATTAATAAATAGGAGTATCTTGATGTGTCTAAAACTTCTATCATTTTCATGATTATAATGCAACTTCTAGAGTATCTCAACCGGCACACTCCAAATGCCACCCCCAGGCTAATTGGGGGTCCGGAACAAAAAATCGCACCGTTGGGGCGCTACAGCGTGGAGGCGCACCCGCATTGGTGGGATGGGATGGGCCACACGGCGGCATCCGCCATTGAGGCCGCCCGTCAGCATGCCACAACGGGGAACCCTACCACATTGTGGATTTTGCCTCCGGTTGCACGGCCCCTGCCCCTGCCACACCGACCAGGCCCGCGTCTACCGATCGGTGAAGGAGGAGCGACGCTCGCGCGGCGGCATGATCATCCGCTATCGGCGAAAGTCTCCACGACGATCTGGACAACACTGCCGCCACGAGTTACCATGATCCCACCGTGTGGCCGCCTCTACCTGCGCCGCCCCTGGCCAAAGCTAGTGCTGGCAGAGGAGACGCCGACGGGCTACCATTAGTCGTCCCCACAGTGAAACGAGCACGACGAGATAGTCCTGGCTTCCTGGCGGTGCTCGCCAACTCTGTGGCACACATGGGAGCTCCACGTAGGTGGAGGCCTCCACCAGTCGTGCTTCTCGAGACGTCGTGTTGAGCAGGTGTGCCGCCTACTCCTCCAATGTTATGGTCCATGATGAGGAGGAGGACAACGATGACGGAGTCGACCTCGAGTAGGCCTAGGGTTAGGGCTAGGATCCTCGACTCAAATTTTGTTCAAACTAATTTGTATAATATATAATCAAATATGAATGAAATCTGAATCTTTTAGTTAGGTTTGCATAGGTTCTTTTGTTTGTTTGAGGTGGGCCGCTGGGGGCAGCACCCCCATTATGGCGGACACATATTTGGGTGTCGGACACAAATATGGCGGCACCTGCTGCACCCGTTGCCGATGCACTTACTAATTTTCAGCCATGGACATGGATGTGTATAACTGAACTCCGTGAGGCTTACATATGATAGAGTACGAGCCAGAGCAGCGGCCCTAGATATCATGATCACAAGAAGAAAAGGGACTCTACAAGACAACACCAATCCAGACACTAATTGCATCGCATGTAGTACTCTTGCTTAATTAATTAAATTAGTCCCATACCGCTAACACTAATTGCATCGCATGTCCTAGTACTCTTGTATAATTAATTAAACTAGATGATACCCCGCGCGTTGCGGCGGACATAAAAAGCATCGACAAATATGCTAATTCGGTATAAAGAATTTTGTAAACAGAAAATAACATGTATTGTGTAGATTAGGAGTACTCTTAGTGTCCAGTGAATAAGAGGATTAAAAAGGTAAAACAACTAAACAAAATGCTCTGAAGTTATTGAAGCATTTGAATGCGTATGTTTTTTTTGAAAGACTACCAAGACACAAATATAGGGAAACATAAGGAGCGCATTACTCAATATATGAAAGTTGAGCAAAGTCGCGAGCTCTCCGCGATCGTGCTACTGTAGATGTACTGTTCATCTACAGTGTTCTACAGTAGCACGGTCCTGCCCGTCCGCAATCGATCGAACGGTCCGCCCAACGCGTCCATGACAGTTTTCCACAAAAACCCTTCCCCAAACCAAATATCAACCCGCAGTCCACTGAACCAAGAAGCGATGGACCAACTTACAATTTGCGAAAACATGACGGACTTAATTGAAAAACGACCGCAGATCCTCGCCTTCCCCTTCTCTCTCCCGCGCGCGACGGCGAAGTCGCCGGCGTCGCCGACGCGCCGCCATGCCGTTCCGGCCCTCCTCACGCAGATCGAAGGTCGCACCCAGGTCCGCCGCCGTCGGCTCTCCTTCCTCGCCGGAAATAAGCTGCCGGGAGGCCGCACGCGCGCGGGAATCTTCTTCGCCGTCCCCGCCGTCCGCCGCCACTGTTTTCCTCGCCGCCGGCGACTCCGCTGACCATTTGGTCCAGCGCGCCGCCCATCCGCTTCCCCTCTGCCTCCTCTGTTGGGTTCGCGCGGTCTTGGCCTCCCGCGCGTTCGCCGCCGGCCGGAAGCGACCTCGGCAGCTCCGCCGCAGCTCCGCCGTTTCCGTCACCTGCTGACGTCACAAAATGACGTCAGCATCACCTGACGTGTGGGTCTCTCTGTCAGCCTATAGGCAATTACAGTAAATACTGAAAAAAAGGAAAATTCATATCTCTTAGTCCACAATTCAAAAAAATAAATATTACACACCAAAAAAACCAGGAAAACAAAATCTTCAAATCTAACACATTTGCATGCGTCATCAAGAAAAAAAAGTTCATGCCTAATTAAAAGAACTACAATATGTACTGAAAAAATGGAAAATTCATATCTTTTAGTCCATAATTCAAAAAAATAAATATTACACACCAAAAAAATCAGGAAAACAAAATCTTTAAATCTAACACATTTCCATGCGTCATCAACAAAAAAATCCATGTCTAATTAAAAGAACTACAATATGAAATATAAAATTTGTGGAAATGGCATCTCACCTCCATTTCACCCCATCTTTGTATTTGTTTTATTCGGTTTTTCCCTTTTCTTCTGCTTTGCGGTAAAACAATATATCCATAATGACCACCATCAAAAAAAATAGTTGCAGTACATTTTAACTTACATAACAACTGCAATTTCCCTTTTCTAAATTCCATCACCAAAACATTTAAATTAGATCATACTTATTTACTCTCTTTTGTTGCTTTTCTTTTGCTTTGCACTATGATCAAAAACATGAAAAATATATGCAAGACATTTTAGTTTACAAACCAATTATGTGAGCAACCCACAATTTAGCTAACGGTGTTATTAATATTTTTTCCTCTTTTTAGCTATCAGCCACAATGTCTGTAAAGATAAACACATTATACAAACAATGCCACCTTTTCTATCCACAGAATATATTACGCAACGAAAAAGAAAAAAAAACTTCGTACAGCAAAATTTAAATTTTATTAGCTAAGACATGTTCTCCAATGTTTCCGTTATTCAGGCGATACAACAAAAAATCACATTAAGGGCGTGTTCCCGCTAACAAACACTTCTAAAATCTAAACAATTTTTAAACGTGGCCACTTCTAGATTTCAATTTTTTCTTCAAATATACCCATCAGAACAAATATAATCTGAATAAGTTACCAATTAGAACTATTTTTAAACTCCGAACAATTTTTAAAAACAAATACTATTTTTTGCATTCCAATAATTTTGAAAACCGAACAATTTATGAATATGTCCATCCCCATACTTAATTTTTAATTCAAAAATATCCATCTGAACTAATATAAAGAAAATATCAAAGTCATAAGCTAGAATTTCAAATTCAACCATTCCGAAATCTTAAATGCCTTCCGTATGTGAACAATTTACAAGCGTAATTACCAAATCAAAACTAAAGAAATTCCAAATTTAGCAGATTTTTTAAATCCAAACAAAATTTTAGACGCGAAATTTTCTTTGATTTCACGGATTTTAAAATCCAAATAACTTCTCAGCATGGAGATTTCCAAATTCCATTTTCACCCCACGAGTATTCCATCATTTAATTTTACCTACCATATTTCCAAGAAATGTAGCTTAAATCTCTGTAATTATGTAGTTGCATTTCAAAAAAATATCCTTGATCCGCTGAATATTTCCAACAAAATACAAACTCATTTACTCTAATTATGGATTGCTTTCAAATTGAATTTGAGCTACAAACATTATACGATTTAGAACTACCACTTTTCTTTACAATATATATAACGCAACAAGAAAAAAAATTCCCAGCAAGGGTGCGGCATGACGCCGCACTAAATTTAACTAGTACTTAGTTATACCTTAACGTTTTTAAGATAATGATGTTGAAGGAACTCATTTCATGACATTGCTTCAATTTGAACATGACGAATCCTTTGCCATTCTTCATGGACTCGTCAAATTGTAAGTTTGTTGGCAGTAGGTAAAAATTGTTGGGAGTAGAAACGTTCTTTGTTACCACATTTCAGGTGAACTTTGTTATATTATCCTTCCTCTTTCGTCTATAATAACCTCGCATGCCAAGCTTTGATCTTGTCTCTTCATAATTTGCAAGCATTTCTTCCATTATCTATAAAAAAAACACTCATACTGACATGCCACAACTAATAGTAGACAATAAAAACCATACTCTAATAAATAAATTACAGTAAGCCCAGTAATAACAACTCCATGCCTACAGGTGAAAACTGAGTCCATGGCTCCATGCAATACCAGTTTGCATGTATAATGTCAAAGGGAAGCAAATTTGTGGATGCATGTAGATACGATACTGCTCTTCAAATTGGTCCTAGCTCCGCACGATCTAAATCAGCATGACCACAGTTGGCAACTCTCTCATGTGTGATGAGTCATTAGAAGTATGCCAAACTGTGCATATGCTTCAATTGCAGAAACAAACTTCTTATAGTGATGACCTGCGAGGATACATAAGTGGGTAAAACCATTTAGTTGCGAGGATACAGTTTTGGAGCCATCTCAAGAACTCTCTGTTTCCACAATGAAACGAAACAATTAAAGCAATTAATTGGAAGAAAAATAATTCTTGTAAACAATCACGTTCTCCAGTTTTGGAGCCAATCTTGAGAACTCTCTGTTTCCAAAATGATACAAAATAAAAGAAATCAACGGGAGGAAGGGGATATCTTCACAATTGAAAATACAAATAGACCAAAACCTGGGGGTAATCATCTAGGAGGAGCCATGACCGACGCGGCTGGTGCATGCTGCGGGAAGGAGAAGTTATAGTCCGTTCGTGAGGATGACGAACGAATTCATCATACAAAGATATGGCGGCCTGTATATATAGGAAGGGAAACGAAGATGTAGTGAAGGAGAAGAGATATCCGTGAAATTGGAATGCGAAGGGGAGAAGACGCAACGATTTGTTTTCTTAGGCAACCAGACACTTAATTCTCCCTGAAATCATGGGGAAGCAGGAGAGGACTCGTGTAACTTCGCAAGAACAGATCACGGAGAAGAGGAATCGTCAATGGTCTGATTGCACATGTCGTTGGAGACAAAAAAAAAATACTAACGGGCTGACTCGTATAATATTTTCAGGACTTCATTGTACGTGGGCTTAAGTGGGCTATCTGTCGTCGGTAGCCTCGTAGCGATATTTTAGCGTGACACGACTTGGTCACATTCAGGGCCGGTCCACACATATTCGGGGCCCTGAGGCGAGACAACAAAATAGGGCCCTTATAGGCGAATAATTTTTTTTAAAAATGTATTTCAAAAACATTCCGGTATATAACGTAGATCGACGGTGATGTTTGAACAAGGACAATAAAGTACGCACTATGAATATTTATTTGTAAGTAGAATCAGAGCCGGGCTATTTAACAGTGAATCAAATTGAGAAACTATATTAGGGAAGGAGGGAGACATACAATCTTTGATGCGTTAAATGTTATGAGGAATGAGGCTGAAAAGAGGGATGATTGGAAAAAAGCTAAATCACCCCGACCCCTCCCTCGTTCCCCACCTGCTACAGTGAACAAGGCGTTTTTTTGGGCGAAACCCGCGCGATCGAGCTCGCCGCCGGTGATCCGCTCGATCCCTCGCCCTCCGCGGCCGCTCCGGCGGCGGGAGGACGGGGAATCGACGGATCCCGGCGTGTACATAGCTTAGGTGTGCGTGGGTTGCTTGCCGGCGGCGCGTTGGAGGTGGAGGCGCGGCCGGAGAAGTTTTTGGAGGCGGCGGTCCTCTCCTCTGCCCTCGGTGCTCCGGCGGAGGATCCGGGCAGATCTGGCGTCTCTGGTGCTTCTGCTGCTCTACGGAGCCGTGGAGTGCCTCCCCTGGAGCCGGCGTCCGTGGTGGCGGTCGCGGCTCTGGATCTAGGGGTTCGTCTTCCCTCGCCGGCGTGCGAGGCGGTGCTTTTGGCTAAATCCGCTGGGAGTTTGCAGGTACTGTGCTCTCCTTCGTCGGCGTCCCTGGTGGGCTTTGCGGAAGATGGGTGGAGCCGTCGTCTTCGTCTCCGGCGTGAGGCAGTGATGGTGGCTTGGAGGCGGCTCAGCGCCGATTCTCGTTCAGCGTCAAGATGCCGGCGCCTGCGTCGGTTGGCTTCTGCGGCTCTACAACAAGGTTGGCTGAGCTTCCTGCTTCGGTGCGTGGTGTGCGTGGTGGCGCCATAGTCGTCGTGTTTGGGGTGCTCTGTGCGTGTGTTCGTGTGTGTTTGTTCTTCCAGTTGGTTGATCTTGTACACGACTCCCTTTCAAAAAAAAAAAAAAAAGGGATGATTGGGGAACCAAATAGCACCATATGTGTCCATAATGGCTGAAGACGAGCCAACGATTACGGAGGAGATCGATGGGTGCTGCCCAGGCAGCGTAGGGATCGATTGATTTCTATCTGTACGGATCATTATTTTGATCCATGAGTGCTTGCAGTATGGTGGGCTTCGGCCTCTTTTTTTAGTTTGTTTTCCTGGACCTCATACGTACGTAAGTATACATACTAGACTATTACTTGGGCCAGGGCCTCTAACTCCCAGGGCCCCGGGGCGGGCGCCCCGTCGCCCCGGCCTATGGGCCGGGCCTGGTCACATTGACGGAAACGGAACACGCAGAACGGAACGGCCAATGCACGCAGGAAAAGTGGTGACGTGGACTCACGACAGGGCAGAGAAATAAGTTAGTAGGGTTCTCCTATTTAGATAGAGAAGATTAATCCCATACCGCTAGCTCATTACCACAAACTCTAGCTTAAATACACACGACTCCGTAGCTCAGCCAACCGGGCCTGGTGGCTTGGGCCTGTAACTGCAGCTATTACGGAGGGCTAAAGAGTTGGTAAGATGGACTCAACGAGTACTTGGAAGTAAGAATGTCATAAAGCCCAGTTGTCACGGCTAAGCGTGCATGCTCTGCTCCGGGAAGAGAGAGCGGGCTTTGGCCTCCAGGTGCCATGGCGTAAATGGTCTGGGAAGAAATACCCCAGTCCGAAGCCCGACGATATAATTTCCTGTTGGTCTCCCCTGAGGCCCGTAACACTCAGGGGGTGAGTGTTCTTCCCTCGAGCAGTCCACCTTATCGGCTCTTTTGCTTTTCTGCACATTGTAATACTCCGTAATTGACACCACATTGTATACCTCCTTCCTCAATCCCTATTGCAGACTCTTCCCGTACCTCCTTCCCCAACCCCTATTGCAGACTCAACCCGGTGGCTTCGGTGGACATGCTTGGACGTCATTAGCGAAGCACCAATCTCTGGCAAAAAATACGGCGAGACCCCTGTTGCAAACTCTTCCCGTACCTCCTTCCCCAACCCCTATTGCAGACTCTTCCCAGTGGCTTCGGTGGACATGCTTGGACGTCATTAGCGAAGCACCAATCTCTGGCAAAAAATACGGCGAGCCCGGGACAAATTCCTCGTGTCCAGGCGCTCCCCGCCGATGTACGCATCAATCTAGAATAAAATTGGTGAGGGTGTGACACGTAAAAACTTCTCTATTATACTTTGCATTTAGCAACAATTTGTCCAAATATTAGTAGCATTTAGTCAGAATTAGTCAAAATATTACTAGTAGTAGCTACATAAATTTCAATAAAGTTTCAGGGGTGCCCCACGCCCCCTCATGATCCACCCACTAGATACATCCCTGCCTGGATATGGGTCCGACTGATCTTCCACGTCGGGCACCTACATCACCACGCCTTGGTTCTGGTTCTGGAGCACCTCCACAAACGCAAACTCTTGGGCCTTCGCGGTCCCGTTCCACCGGCCGGAGTATGTGGAGGTCGTGGGTGGCCAAAAACTGATGAGATGGTGGCCGGTGGTCGAGGCGTCCCAGCTTCCACTCGCCATGGGCTTCGGCCTTCTTGGCAGGCAGACGGGACGTTTGTGGACTAGAGTGAAGGCTGCTTTCCAATTTTTGAGGGGCTAAATTTCAAAGCGACCACGACGTACCTATGGTCGCATCCGTGCTTTGTAGTAGAGATTTAAAAAGTTCAACACAAGGACAAAATTTGTTATATTTAACCTACTTATTGTTGCCATCGACGGCGATAACAATTAAGTCGTTGCCGACGGTGGTAGTGGCGTTGCCTACTCGTCCTCTAAATTCCACAAGTCAACACTATCATCGGGCGACGCCATGGCCATTCTGAGCTCATAGTTTGCCTCCTCTAAGCCCAGTCACTCGTGCTCCGCGCTGCTCTCGCGGGGATGTCAGTCGTACATTTTGGTCATCATTCTTGCGAAATGAGTGGTTGTCGTAGTTGGCTAGCTCATCGTTCTTGGAGCGCCATGCTTTCGACGGTTTGAATGAGAAATAAATTCCGCGCATAAGTTCGTGCTCAGCAGCAAAACACTTGTCCCACCCATCTGAATCGAGTGTATTACAAACCACACAATCGTCTCGTGTCATATGGCATATCAGCCCGCCAAGGCGACGATGCAGGCGGCCGGATGGCGTTGGTGGCAGGAGAACCCTATTACCACATGGGCAAACGTGACCCTATCTGTTTGCCATCAAACCAGCTCCGAACTTAGGATCTGTTTTCAACTAAATGAGTCTGCAAATAATCAGTCCGTTAGTTGGGGCACCCGGAGGACACAAACGATGGGTTGGTTTGGGGGCGCCTGCCTGCCCTAACAATGGTCGGTGTGGACTAGGCGGCATTGAGGTCACACCGATGTTTTTTTACAAAAAGGAATTTTATTAATCCTAGCCTCTGCATCGATTGATGCACACAGCCGATTATTGCAAAGTTTATAAATATCTTATTTGAGCTAACATCTCACAAAGAGTAAAGGCCGAGACATGCCTCAACCAACAGTGACACACTAAATGAAAGACTATGAAAGCCGACTAATATGTTGCCACGTATGTCGGGAGAAAAACTCCTGTGCCACGTGCAGCAGTCTCGTGCACCCGGCTGCCATAAGGTCCCGCTGGTCCGAAGGCAGCAGTAAAGCCCAATAACTATATCCAGTGAACCGCCCTATGAATAACCTGTAATACATGAAAATTATCTTTTCTGTTAAACACAATATCATTTCGACAATTTCAAATAGACCAACAAATAGCAGAAACGTCGATACGGATCCTATCTTTGGTCTTTTTGTCTATCCCCTCAACCAATTTCCAAACATATTTATGACATTAGTAGGGGTAGGGATATTATAGGTAAAAAAACAACACGTCATAAAAGTTTTGCAAAAGGGCAAGCAATAAAAAGGTGATCAATACTCTCATCATTCCCACAAAAAGAACAATGTGAGCTACCTTTCCAATTCTTTTTGGCTAGATTATCTTTAGTTAACAAGACTTTACGTTGAAGGATCCACATAATTTTTTTAATACAAGTTTTACAGTACTTGATAATATTAACAACCATCCATCCGCTTAAATCTGACGGTGGAAAAATAGTAGCTACCTTAAACTACCGGAAAAAACTACCTGAAACTACCTAAAACTACCGAAATTGTATTATTTTTATCTAATATTAAAAGGATATTTACGACATTTCTTCCTCTACTATCCCCCGCCCTTTGATTGGCCGCCGCTGCTCACTTCTCTGATCCGTCCCAACTTCGCTCTTTGATAGCAATAGCCAGGCGAGGCCGATGCTGGCAGGTCATGGGCAGCGGCGCCGCTGAATAGGGATGACAAACTGAGCGTTAATCTCGTGGGCAGCAGCTGTAGCGGCCACCTGCACCGTCACCGGACCTCTCCACCTCTCCGGCAGAAGCTGGTCGGGGGCGTCGGGACGGCCTTTGACAACCATGCGCGAGGAGGAGCAGTTGGCGTAGTTGAACGGGGTGCTGCGCGCCGTCTCAGCCGCGCTCGGACAAGACCAAGAGCACCATGCCGGAGGTGTTTGTGGCCGGGTTCCTCCTACTATCTCAAGCGTCCAAGAGCACCGTGCGGATGGTGTTTGCTAGCTAAGTATGGTCGTAGGCTTGAGGTGTGGGGGTGTGTGCATCATATATTTATGAGATATATGCACGGTTAGTCACTGAACTTGGCCGAGATGAGCACTTTGGTCACTAAACTTGCAAAATGTTGCCCGCGGGTCACTCAACTTGGCAGAGATGAGCAAACTGGTCACAAACCATTGACTGAGCAGTTGACCATTGACTCTGACCATTTTTTTTTGCAAAAACACCCTGTAGAATCACAAAATCACATCATTTTTTTTGCAAAAACACCCATGTAGAGAGATATTAATGTGATTTTGTGATTCTACGGGGGTGTTTTTGCAAAAAAAATGGTCAGAGTCAATGGTCAACTGCTCAGTCAATGGTTTGTGACCAGTTTGCTCATCTCTGCCAAGTTGAGTGACCCGCGGGCAACATTTTGCAAGTTTAGTGACCAAAGTGCTCATCTCGGCCAAGTTCAGTGACTAACCGTGCATATATCTCAATATTTATTTCTCATCTAGTGTTTCGTACTTGAAGTTGTCAGGTCAGCCTGGGATGAGCTTAAGCATATTAGTCAAGCTGTTAATTTTCTGGTATTGGCGAGAGGGTGCCGGACGAAGATGGGACACCCCCTTTGTAGATTCGGTTGGGGCGCGAAGGAGGCTGGATGACGTCTCTCGGAGAAGTACCGTCGGCGAGCTCTCCGTCTCTCTCTCTCTCTGCGTGGATGGCAAGCAAACAAGGGACACAGCGATCTACCCAGGTTCAGGCCGCCCGAAGGCTAACAGCCCTACTCATGCATGTCTGGATAGATGGAAGCATCATGGTGTGGCTACAATGGAGTATCCGGCGAGGTACCCGGGAAGGGTTTGGCGAGAGGAAGAAGACAGGGCAGATCCTAGCCCGGAGGAGATCACCTCCCTTCTCTTCCCTGCCCTAGCTATGTCTAGCCTTGCTCTTGCTTGGATCTTGCCTAGCACCTATCTTCTGGTGGACTTGATCCTTTCCTCCTCGCTATGACTTGGTCCTCCTTTTATAGGCAAGGGGATGCCACAGAGGTCACGCGAGGAGCATGAGGGGGTCTTGGCGGGAAGTTCCCCCTCTCCGTGGTGGAGGTGGTGACGTGGCCTCTTCTCCTCCAAGTATCTCCCTCTGGTTTGGTGAGATCCCCGCCCTTTTGGGGAAAGCATAGTGGAGAAAAGCTGGCACACCGCAGGTGGTGTCCCCTGCTCGCGCCTTGCTTCCCAAGTCTTCTAGGCTCTTCTACCATCTTCGGAAGGTGCTGGAAACCCTCAGCTTCGACTGGTACGGCTTGTCACCCGAGAGGGAGTCCGGCCTCGCCGGGGTCTCGGTCTCTCGGGTCCTCCTTCTCTTCCAGGGTGCGAGGGACCCCGGGGTCCTTCGCACCCGGCAGGCTTGGATGGCTTGCGGGGTGCTCGCCAGCTTTGCACCGCGCCTCGGTCTTGTCCATCTTTGAGCTGGGCCCATAGGCGGTGGACCCACTTTCGCAGTACTAGGGGAACCCCGTGTTCCACTACTGCGACAGGGTCCATAGCAGTAGCTAGATGGTTGTCTTCTCCTTTTGTGCCATCATGTTTAGATCTTGTGAGCTGCCTATCATTATCAAGATCATCTTATTGTAATGCTACATGTTGTGTTTGCTGGGATCCGATGAATATTGAATACTATGTCAAGTTGATTATTGATCTATCATATATATGTTGTTTATGATCTTGCATGCTCTCCGTTATTAGTGTAGGCTTTGGCCAAGTTTATGCTTGTAACTTCAAGAGGGAGTATTTATGCTAGATAGTAGGTTCATGCCTCCATTTAATCTGGACAGTGACAGAAAGTTCTAAGGTTGTGGATGTGATGTTGCTACTAGGGGTAAAATAGCAATGCTTTGTCTAAGGATATTTGTATTGTTTACATTATGCACCATACTTAATGCAATTGTCTGTTGCTTGCAACTTAATACTGGAAGGGCTGCGGATGCTAACCTGAAGGTGGACTATTTAGGCACAGATGCATGCTGGATAGCGGTCTGTGTACTTTGTCGTAATGCCCAAGTAAATCTCATAGTGATCATCATGACTTGTATATGCATTGTTATGCACCTCTCTATTTTGTCAATTGCCCAGCTGTAATTCGTTTACCCAGCATTAGTATTTTATTATGAGAGACACCACTAGTGAACTGTGGACCCCGGTCCATTCTTTTACATCTGAAATACAACCTACTGCAATCATTGTTCTTTTTTATTCTCTGCAAGCAAACATCATTTTCCACACTATACGCCTAATCCTTTGTTTTCAGCAAGCCGGTGAGATTGACAACCTCACTATTAAGTTGGGGCAAAGTAGTTTGATTGTGTTGTGCAGGTTCCACGTTGGCACCGGAATCCCTGGTGTTGCGCCGCACTACACTCCTCACCAACAACCTTCAGAACATCGCCGACTTCCTACTGGTCCGATTAAACCTTGGTTTCTTACTGAGGGAAAACTTGCTACGTACTCATCATACCTTCCTCTTGGGGTTCCCAACGAACGTGTGTCTTTCACGTCATCAAGCAAGTTTTCTGGCGCCGTTGCCGGGGAAGTCGAGTTGCTTCTGCAAGGGGAGTCTCTCACTTCCAATCTCTTTACTTTGTTTTTGTCTTGCTTATTTTATTTTTATTTTGTCTTGTTTGCTTTCTTTATATCAAAAACACAAAAAAAATTGTTACTTGCATTCATCTTTATTTTTCGGCCACTTGTTTTTATTATTCGTCATGCTGCTCCCTAAGTTTGCTTTAAAAGATGTACTGGTAGGAAGTGGGTCTATCATTGGAAGAGATAACATTGAAGATTTTTTTGTCATGTTAGCAAACTGAAAGATTTTGAAGACAGATCCTTGGTAGAACTTGCCCCTAATTATGAAATTGCTGCTGCCTCTTTAGTCCACATGCTTGAAGCTAGGTTTGTTAACCTTAATCCTATAATGCAGCAAATGTTTCTTAAACTTCATGATATGGAAGAGGGCGAAAAGAGGGATTTTGTTTTAGAAACCCTTCTCAAAGAATTTGGTGATGTCGTGGTGAAGCTAGAAAAGTTTTTATGCGATATAAGATGCTTGGTTATTACATTGATATTGCTAATATACTTGAAAAATTAGAGAAGGAGAGATTCAAGTACACTAATGAAACTAGTTATGAGGGAGAGGGTAAAATACCAATTCCTTTTAAGCTTGTAGGAATGCATGAGGCATTAGAAAAGAACTTTAATTGGATTGTGCCTGAAAATTTATTTGATGAGGATAGTTTGCCTAAAAGTAATGAAAGGGGAGTCTCTGAAACTTACATAGATAAAATACAATGCATCGTTGAGAAAACTTCTAATCTTTCCGTTGATGCTTCTTCTCTTGAGAACACTTGATTTTCACTTTCTGCGCCTAGCTGAAAGGCGTTAAAGAAAAGCGCTTATGGGAGACAACCCACCTTTTTATTTTCTGTCATTTTATTTTATTTTGAGTCAAGGTGTTTTACTTCTGTAACAACTCCTTTGTATCTTTATTTTATTGCATTGTTGTGCCAAGTAAAGTCTCTAGTTGAAAGTTGATGCTAGATTTGGATTTCTGCGCAGTGACAGATTTTTGCTGTCCACCGTTTTGAGCTGTATTCACTCCAGAAAAATAAAATTCTGAAAAAAATCACGCATGATCCTTATATATGTACGCAACTTTCATTAGTTTTGATTTTTCGCATCTGAGCAAGTTAAGTGCCTCGAAAAAATTCGTCTTTCCAGACTGTTCTGTTTTTGACAGATTCTGCCTTTTATTTTGCATTGCCTCTTTTACTATGTTTGATTGGATTTCTTTGCTCCATAAAACATCAGTGGCTGTAGTTAATGTCCAGAAGCATTGGTAATGATTGTGTCACAGTAGAACATGTGAATTTTTGATTATGCACTAACCCTCTAATGAGAATTACTTTGAGTTTGGTGTGGCGGAAGTTTTCAAGGAGCAAGCGAGAAGGATGATATGATGTGATCAAGAAGAGTGAAAAGCCTAAGCTTGGGGATGCCCCCGTGGGTCACCCCAGCAATATTCAAGAAGACTCAAGCGTCTAAGCTTGGGGATGCCCAAGGCATCCCCTTCTTCATCAACAACTTATCAGGTCATCTCTAGTGAAACTATATTTTAATTCTTCCACATCTTATGTATTTTACTTGGAGCGTCTGTGTGCTTTTATTTTTGCTTTGTTGTTTTTATTTTCTGAATAAGTTGGATCCTAGCATTCTTGTGTGGGAGAGAGACACGCTCCGCTTTTTCATGTGAATACTCATATTCTTCACTTATATCTTTTGAGTATTCTTATCTAGCTACTGCTATGCTTTTAGCTCCTGTTTTTCATGCATCTCTTTTAGAGCTGTTAATTCTTGTGGAAAGTACTCTCTTGTTTCATTTGTAAATTACTTGGAGAGTTGCTTGGTTGATGTGTTGGTTCAGAAAATGTTGCATGTGGTAGTGGTATATATGAATAACTTGCATAATCTTGTAGATCATTGAACTTTGATAACTTGATTCTTTGCAAACGTTTTGAGATATTTAGATGGTAAAGCTTGCTGGTTAGTTAAGTTAAAATCATTAGTGGATTGTTGTCTTTAAGCTTGTACCGTACTACAAACTCTACTAAAATTGTTGAAGGTGTAGTTGGACTTGATAGCTTTCCATGTCTAAAAGTGATTCGTAATAACTGAGTTGTGCTGAAGGTCGAGGGATCTAGCGGGGTACTTGTACCGCCGTGAACGGCCCTTCTTGGAGTGAATTTTAATCATGCTCTTAATGTTGAACCTGCTAGTTGTTTGCAATAAGCTTGTGAGTTCTTTTTGACTAATGTTAAGCTACGGTTTTTGGCACTTCCACCA
Organism: Poa pratensis; assembly: GCA_947311845.1. Lineage (NCBI taxonomy): Eukaryota > Viridiplantae > Streptophyta > Magnoliopsida > Poales > Poaceae > Poa > Poa pratensis. The sequence goes on along the minus strand of CAMZMU010000041.1, from coordinate 23,895,892 downwards.
TCCAAATTTGCTAGCCTCTTCGGTGTGTGCATTGCCTTCTGCTCACATTGAGAGTTGTGCATACTTCGCCAGTACATCCAAACCCGTGGGAGGACTTTCTCTTGTTCTCCTACACATAAGCCCATACATCTTCCTCAAAACAGCCACCATACCTACCTACCACAGCATTTCCATAGCTGTTCCGAGATATATTGCCATGCAACTTCCATCTTACATTACATGACTTGTTGTCATTTATCATTTATATATTGCTTTGCATGATTCTATACAGCTGATGTGTGGTTTACCCATGTTACGCTAGATCATTGCATATCCTGCTACACTGGCAGAGGCATACAGTTTCATACATCATGTTTTGTTCATTATGAGTTATTTGTACCAAAAAGTGTGTTGTCATATTAGGATGTTGCCCCTAAAAGTGAAAAGAGCCATGGAGGCCATCGAAAAGAGAAACAAAAAAGAAAAAAATAGAAAAAGAAAAAAGAAAAAAGAATAAAGAAAAAGGGGGCAACATTACTATCCTTTATCCACACTTGTGCTCATGTTTCAGCACCTGCAGTATTCATAGTCATCATTTGTGCTCATGTTTAGCACCTATACTCCATGTGAGAGAGTTTTCATGTTTACTAGTATAACTATGTGGGGAATTTACACTATAGAACTTGGGTTGTATATTCCAATGATGAGCTTCCTCAAAAAGTGCTCTAGGTCTTCATGAGCAACCAAGTTGGATGCACCCCCACTAGTTCCATTGGAGAGCTTTCATACACATATAGCTCTATGTGCATCCGTTGCATGGCAATCACTACTCCTTACATAGCTTCGATTATAAGACTTCCTCTTGTCTAATGATCACTTATAGCTTTGTGAGACTTTCTTCCTTTGGCCTTCCAAACCCCATTAATGTTCTTTTAGCCATAACATCCTGGTGCCAATACCAAATGCTTACGCTCACCGGTTGAGTAGGCTTCGAAACAGTTGATTCATGACGTTCATGTTTATATTTACTTGACTGAATCCTTCTATGTTATGAAAAATTGCTTGATGCTTGGAATTGAAGGATAGAACTCCTACATTGGATACTTAAAACATCTTTAATGAACCTTGTACGGTTTCATGTCTTTAAAGCAATAGTTCATGAAAACTTTTAGCTTGTTTAACTATCTTGCTTTGTTATCTCTTATTGAATATCAATTATAGACTTTTGCTTTGAATGATTTGATCTCAGCTCACATGCTTTACAATATTATTTGATCAAGATTATGTGGTAGCATGTCACTTCAGAAATTATTTGTTGTTATCGTTTTACCTACTCGAGGACGAGTAGAACTAAGCTTGGGGATGCTTGATACGTCTCCAACGTATCTATAATTTCTTATGTTCCATGCTTGTATTATACCAATTGCTACATGTTTTATTCACACTTCATGGCATTTTTATGCATTTTCTGGGACTAACCTATTAACAAGATGCCACAGTGCCAGTTCCTGTTTTCTGCTGTTTTTGGTTTCAGAAAAGCTGTTCTGCAAATATCCTCGGAATTGGACGAAACAAATTGCCACGTTCCTATTTTTCCCGACACGTTCACGAAGTCCGAAGGAGAGACGAAGGGGGGCACCGAGGCGCCGTCCCCACCCCATGGCGCGGGTGGGCCCCTGCCGCGCCGCCATGTGGGGAGCGGGCCTCGTGCCTCCACCGACATCGCCCCTTCGCCTATTTATTCTCCCCGAGGCGAAAACCCTAAAACACCGAGCCATATTTCCAGAAAACATCCGCTGCCGCCGCCGCCATCAACCCTAACTCGGGGGGTTCTGAAGCTCTTCCCGGCACCCTGCCGGAGAGGGGAATCATCACCGGAGGGCTCTACATCGCCATGCCTGCCTCCGGAGTGATGTGTGAGTAGTTCATCTTTGGACTATGGGTCCATAGCAGTAGCTAGATGGTTGTCTTCTCCTTTTGTGCCATCATGTTTAGATCTTGTGAGCTGCCTATCATGATCAAGATCATCTTATTGTAATGCTACATGTTGTGTTTGCTGGGATCCGATGAATATTGAATACTATGTCAAGTTGATTATTGATCTATCATATATATGTTGTTTATGATCTTGCATGCTCTCCGTTATTAGTGTAGGCTTTGGCCAAGTTTATGCTTGTAACTCCAAGAGGGAGTATTTATGCTAGATAGTAGGTTCATGCCTCCATTTAATCTGGGACAGTGACAGAAAGTTCTAAGGTTGTGGATGTGCTGTTGCTACTAGGGGTAAAACAGCAATGCTTTGTCTAAGGATATTTGTATTGTTTACATTATGCACCATACTTAATGCAATTGTCTGTTGCTTGCAACTTAATACTGGAAGGGGTGCGGATGCTAACCTGAAGGTGGACTATTTAGGCACAGATGCATGCTGGATAGCGGTCTGTGTACTTTGTCGTAATGCCCAAGTAAATCTCATAGTGATCATCATGACTTGTATATGCATTGTTATGCACCTCTCTATTTTGTCAATTGCCCAGCTGTAATTCGTTTACCCAGCATGTTAGTATTTTATTATGGAGAGACACCACTAGTGAACTGTGGACCCCGGTCCATTCTTTTACATCTGAAATACAACCTACTGCAATCATTGTTCTTTTTCATTCTCTGCAAGCAAACATCATTTTCCACACTATACGCCTAATCCTTTGTTTTCAGCAAGACGGTGAGATTGACAACCTCACTGTTAAGTTGGGGCAAAGTAGTTTGATTGTGTTGTGCAGGTTCCACGTTGGCACCGGAATCCCTGGTGTTGCGCCGCACTACACTCCTCACCAACAACCTTCAGAACATCGCCGACTTCCTACTGGTCCGATTAAACCTTGGTTTCTTACTGAGGGAAAACTTGCTACTGTACTCATCATACCTTCCTCTTGGGGTTCCCAACGAACGTGTGTCTTTCACGTCATCACAGCGCGCCAAATGCCCGCTCAACATCTTTCCTGCAAGCCTCCTGACACTTGGAAAACCAAGCTTTCGCACTTCCTGACATAGGGTTGGAGATACTCTTCACAAATGTTGCCCACTTCGGGTAGATGCCATCTGCAAGATAGTAGCCCTTTGTGTACTCGTGCGGTGGTGCCCATTGACCTCATAGTTCACAGGGGGAGCATGGCCTTCGACAAGTTCGGCAAAGACATCCGAGCACTGCAAGATATTGATGTCGTTGTGAGTTCCTGGCATACCAAAGAATGAATGCAAAATCCATAGATCATATGAAGCCACGACCTCGAGAATCACCGAGAACTCTCCTTCCTTTACCTTGTACATCCCCTGCCAATCAAATGGACAGTTTTCCATGCCCAATGCATGAAGTCGATACTACCAAGCATCCCAGGAAAGCCTCTTGCTTCATTCTCTGTGAGGAGGCGAGCAGTGTCTTGCGCATTGGGTGATCGCAAGTACGTTGGGCCAAAGACTGCAACCACTGCCCGGCAGAACTTGTTCAAGCACTCAATGGCTGTGGACTCGCTCATGCGCAGATAGTCATCATGTGCATCTGCAGGAGCACCGTATGCAAGCAACCTCATGGCCATCGTGTACTTCTGAATAGAGGTAAAGCCTACCGTGCCGGTGCAGTCCTTCTTCAATTTGAAGTAGGTGTCGAACTCCCGGATGGCTTGCATGATCCTGATGAAGAGCTTGCGGTTCATCCTGAAACGGCGCCGGAATACCTTCTCGTCCTGGGTGGGATCATCGGTGAAGTAGCCGGAGTAGAGGATGCAGTACCCCTCGTACCGCTGCCTCGGCTTGCTCTTGCGGCGACCGCGCATCGATCCAACACGTCGTGGCCCCGCGTCGTTGGCGAGCAAGCCTGCGAGGGAGGTCAAGATCAGCAGGTGTTCTTCGTCGTCGATGGCGGCCTGATCTTCCTCGTCGAAGAGCTCGGCGAGCATCTCCTCGGTGTCGGAGTCCATGGCTGGGTCGGGCAGAACGCCGAACACTTTGCGGGCGGGGTGGACGCGTTTTTCCCGAGAATCTCCCCGGAGGCTAGATCGCGGCGGAGAAGAGTGGGCGGCGCCGGCGGCATGGCGGGGATAGACGGCGGGTTTCCTAGCTGCTTGTGTGCGGCGACGCAAGGAGGGGTGGTGGCGGCGACGGCGAGACGGGCAGAGGAAAAGGCGAGCCGGGTGGGGAAAATGCGTTGTCTCGCCGACAGCGCTGTCCCACGCGTGCTTTTCCTTCCACCGGCCCCTCCAGGCGGAACCCAGTGGGCTGGGTGTCGCCTGGGGGTGTGCTCCGCCGAAACGGCGCTATTTGAGCTTCTGGGGGGGGGGGGGGGGGGCGGCTGGTAGAAAAACGGCGCTATTCGCCCAAAACGGCGCTATTTAGCGTCCTGGGGGCGCTGGGGGACGACTGGAGATGCCCTAACAGCACGAGGTGTGGACATGTACACACTGATCGACTCTTTATTCAGTCGACTAACTAGTCAACTGAAGAAGCTAACAGCTAACTGAGTGCACTGGATTATACTTCAGAGGATCCTATTAGATAAATCTTTGTTATAACATTTTTACTCACATATTTTAGATTGCAGGTAAGAACGCCACAACCACTAGATCGTGTACCTCTCTTTAGGTTAGAGATCACCTTCTGCCAAACAAATCGGTCACAAGTAAATCCATGGGATATGACGAACACGGACCAATGCCAGGGGGACTACTTCACGCTTTTGACCTTAGATAAGAAATGTTTGCCATCCCTGCATATCAAGGTCGTACGCAAGCCAAGGGGGGGGGGGGGGGGGGGGTGCCCCCTAATCTCATGAGATATTAATATCAATTAATATCACTTCAAAAGATAATACATAAAAACATTGTACCTTTAAATTTAGATATATCATTTGCATGGCACTCGTACATTTTACAACACGTCACGTAATTATGTCTTGGATGTTGTCTTCGGCGCCACAACACTTCCATTGGTTTACCGACATCATGTGTCATCCAAGAAAATATTTCGTTCATTTTTTGACTTGATCATGTGTTTGGTATTTGCTGGCAGCGCTACTCCGTATATTCTTGCAAAATATTTTGTAATCCACTTCCTTAAAATTAAAAACTTCTCCTTTGACCTCCTTCCTGAATATCCCATCTTGTGACCAGTTTTATCGACACAGCTGCATCCCATACATATATGAAAGTTTGGCATACAGCTATCTTTAATGGCATGAATATGACGAGCTCTGATGATACCATGAGCCACTGGTTAATCACATGATTTACGTACAGCCAGGAATAATAAAACGTGTCTTGGTTACTTACAAGGACGAGCTCTGATGATACCATCGTGAAAAAAAAAGGAGTCTCCACTCTTGGCCCAGCATACGCATATGAATTTGGTCGTACGCGACGGGTCATCAAAATTGTCCAAGACCCACACAGTCTGCTATAGACCATAAAGACGGTCAGAAATGAACAATTGACGAGTTTTTTAAACTGCCGCTAGGCGTAACAGGCGTCCCAGACCCTAAAACAGTGTGCTATAGCCCACGAAAACGGCCAAAAATATCAGCAAATGACGAGTTTTTCGAACTGCCAAATTTTTGTGTGCTATGAAAATCGTCCGAGACCTCAAAACAGTGTGCTATAGCACACGAAAACGGCCAGAAATAACTGGATGACGAGTTTTTGACAACTGCCCAAAATTCGTGTGTCGGTGGTTAACAAGGCATGAACATCGTCCCAGACTCCAAAATAATGTGCTATAGCCCACGAGAACGGCCAGAAATCACTGAAACGGCGAGTGTTGACAACTACGCAATATCCATGTACCAGTGGTAACTAGCCATGAAAATCGTCTGAGACCTCAAAACAGTGTGCTATAGCACACGAAAACAACCAGAAATCACTGAATGACGAGTTTTTTTTATAACGACCCAAAATTCGTGTACGAGGGGTTAACCAGGACATGAAAATCGCAACAAACTCCAAAATAATGTGCTATAGCCTACGGAAACAGCCAGAAATCGCCGAAACGACGAGTGTTGACAACTACGCAATATTCATGTACCGGTGGTAACTAGCTATGAAAATCGTCCGAGACCTCAAAACAGTGTGCCCAAAATTGCCCAAAATAGTCAGAAATCACTGAATGACGAGTTTTTGATAATTGCCCAAAATTCGTGTACAAGGGGTTAACAGGGCATGAAAATCGTTACAGACTCCAAAATAATGTGTTATAGCCCAGGAAAACGGTCAGAAATCACCGAAACGACGAGTGTTGACAACTACGCAATATTCATGTACCGGCGGTATAGCCATGAAAATCATACCCGGACACCAAAGTTGCTTGCTATAGCCCACAAAAGCGACTAGAAAATAACCGAATGACGAGTTTTGACAACTACCCAATATTCGTGTACCAAGTTACGAGACATGAAATCATCGTGGACACCAAAGTAGTGATATTCCTAATTAAGCGGTGAACCTACAAATATGCAAGATGTAGTACGTGGTGTCAATTAATTCAGAACAGAGAGAGTATTTCTTAATAAATTTTGGCGTGCACATTATCGAATGTAGGGGGTAAAAAGCAGGATATTTCTACTCGAGTTGTCGTCATGAGTAGGATTGGATTCCTTTCGACAATTCAACAGAATTCGCAGAGAAAATACTATATTCTTTTCTATAGCAATCGAACGATAATTAAACAGGTAAAAAGATATATTGGTGGGGCATTCCGATAATTGAACTCGGGACCTCTCGCACCCTAAGCGAGAATCATACCACTAGACCAAATGCCCTTTGGCGAATTAAATTTCACATGCTATTTAATGTGCTGATCCCTAAGATGCAGTCCACTGTGCGGCTATAGCTCGCAACGCATATGCAAGCGGCCGGCTACCTCAATATGTTGCTACTGCTCTGACAGCGAGTGCCCATGTTGGCGTGTTTTGTTGTACGTTTCGTCTCATTGCACTGGTAATGCGATGCGCTTAATTTAGCTGCCGATCGATGGCTTCAGAAAAAAAAAACAGGAACATGTAAAATAATAATACTCCGTAGTAGCATCCGTCCAATGGTGCTTTGGCCGTTTCGACGGATGCTCGCTCGGGGCCCGGGCATGTGCCGCCATCGGTCAGCTGCTGCGGCGTCGGAGAGTAGAGGCGACCGATCGATCTACTCTGAACCGTCGGATCCGGATCGGACGCTGCCCCACCGAGCATTATCATATTATCTGTTTGTTTTGGCTTGGACCAGACGAGAGAGACATTGAGATCGCATCAGGATTCAGGATGACAGCAGAGATGCCGCTGTCTGTTGTGTTTCTGCACTGCACGCACCGGGCATGTGTGTGTGCGAATAATTGATCGATGGAGGTTGACTGACACCATGCATGATCCGGCCATGTTCGCCTTGCCCATTTCGTTGATCCGGCCGTTTGCTACAACGATAAATTCATAGTCGTCGAGATTTTCAAACGAGTGGAACAAAAGATGCCGACGGATATAACAAATGGTGGTTAGGAAAAAAATGCCCCTGACTCCCGCGTCACTATGCCTAAGCGAACGCCGCCCGGCAGATTTCCTCGACGGCTGCCGCCTGCCATGCTGCAGTGGCCGACCTGGATGTCGGAGCGATGATGTCTCCGATCTCGCCTCTTTTGCGTCGCCTTGAGGTGTTGGTGTCGAGGTGTACGGGTGGCGGCCATGGGCGATTAGATGGTCATGCCGTCAAATTGTGTGGTGCGTGGCCTCAGGGCCGACGTGATGACGTCATGTTGTTGTATCTGGTTTTTGGAGAGTTTTCCTTATAAACTAGCCAATTCACTTTTTTATATCAATGGAAAGGCAAGCTCTTGCGACTTAAAAAAAGAAAGAAAAAAGGATATGCCAAATGGGTCTTAGTGTAACTCTACTTATTTTTAATTGGTAATTGAAGGCACCCAAGGTTGCAAACCCTATATCTCGACAAATGGTTCGGAAAAACCCGAAAATTTGAATTTTAACGAAAACTTTCGGTAAATGGTTAAACGGAAACCAAAAAAATTGAAATTCGAATTTCAAATTCGTCCGGTGACCTGTCGAGATTTCCGGTAACCACGGTTACCGTAAATCCCGACCACACTCAAGAATTGTTTTTCTGACGGTAACCAAAACCTTCGTTTGGATAGTCAGCTCCACCCCCTTCATCAACCTTACAGCTGTAGTGAGATATTTCTTAGATTTTGGCTTTGGTCTGATAAGATTATTTTCTTTTAAGAATAGTTGTGACTTGGCTCCCCAATCTGGAAAAATAAATAAACAGAAAATGGTTGATCTGGTGGGGGTGAGACAGTTTGGTAACACTGTGGTGTGATAACGATGATAATAATAATTGGACGGGACGGGAGCAAAAGCAGGCAGCGCTGCACGATGGATGGATCGAGATCGCATCTGACTGCTCTGCGTGCCACCGTGGAGATGCCCCTGATCCGATCTTTACTACGTCGCCGGCTTGCCTCTCGTGGTCGTGGTGTCCAGACAGTGTCCATCATATATAAAACCTCCCGGCCGTTGCCGGCATCCCGTGCTCCTGCCGTCGCCGGCTTCCCTTCCATTCGGAGACGAACGGATCAAAGGTTGGCACCACAATGAAAATCTTGTCCTTTTTTCTTGCTTGATTGATTCATCTGTCCACGATCGATCATCTCCTCTTCATGCGTCTGGTGTGTTGGTCTTGCGTGCGTGCGTGCGTGCGTGCTGTTTCCTTGTCCATTTTCTCGTATATTTTTTTGTGTGGAGAAAAGAAACGGATGGTGGGAAGAGGCTGTGATTATTTCCAGTTTTAGAATTACGAGAATAAATAAATTCAGCATGTACTATATAGTAGCTGGATGGAATTAGGAGTAAACCGAGGAAGGAAACCCGGCTGTTTCTAGCGAGTGAGCCAGGGGCGTTTCCGTCCAGGGAGTAGCTGACAAAACGGAGCATTAATTAAGCGGCACCGCAGCATCCTACCAACCCCAAAACCTCACTCCAGCCAGCATCTCATCTTCTCCCCCTGTTCGTCTTCCGAGCTAGGGAGATCTGGTCTTGGTAAGCATCAAATCAACCCTGCACCCTTTGCCTCTCTCTCTTGGATTCTAGATTTCTGTTTCTCTACTATTCTTCCTGTTCTGTTCATGTGTGGATCCAACCCGTCCTATCTTCAAGCGTTCCCGTCGGTCGAGAGCACGATCGATGCTAGATTTCTGTTCTGGATTTCATGCGTCCTGTCTGTCTATGGCTTGCTTGGTGCTCCAGCGCACGAAAGGCGAGACATTTTTGGGTGGTCGCTCCTTTTCTTCTACTTCTAGGATTAGTAGCACACACACATAAAAGGCGCATCTTTTCCTGTCAGTCATGGCGCAATCGCGTGCGTGGGTGCCTGTCTGTGCTTCTGCTTCTGCTGCCGCCGTTCAATTGTTCCACCCCGATCAAAACACACATTCATCGCTCTAGCGGCAGACAGATACTGTAGAAGCGTCACACAGATCTGTCCTAGTGACCGGCCGCTGCTGGTGCTCTGCTCACAACCACGCACCACTTCTGGTGCCCGACTCAGGATTTTGCTTTGGGTTCATTTGATTTGGTTGGGTTGGTGCCCGACCGATCGAGATTTTCATTCTAGCTTCAATTTGGTTTGGTTTGGCTTGGTTGGTTGGTGCCCAACGGAGGATTTGATATTGGCTTCATTTGGTTTGGTTGGTGGTGCCCGCCATGTATTTAGGTTCACTCAGCCAAATATGCGCCCTCCCGATTCAGTTCAGGATCTGGAACCGCCTGCCCAGATTCCAGCGTCTCGTGCATCTTTCTCCTAGTTCCATTCGCATAATAGGTCAGCGCTGCGCTCTCTAGACTCTACAGCTGCCGCCACACTGCTGCATGTCGCATCCGCGTAGATCAGCACTCCGCACTCTGTTTCTGTTATGACTTCTGAAGATGAGCTATGCATGCGGTGCCCCTATGAGGAATCCTGAATGCTAGGCAGCACCTGGTGCTAGGATCCTATTACTCCACCTGCGTGTTGCTGTGTTCGATTCTACATAAATCGGGCAGCGTGCTGTCTACATTCAACTACTAAATCAGTGCGCACTCTGTCTCTGTTTGTTGCGGTGTGTGTGTGTATGTCCATGTGGAATTCTGAATGCTACTCAGCATCTGTGAAGATTACTCATATGGTGTGGCGTCCAACTGCATGGCAGCTGCTTATCTGACCGGCGTTTTACAAATAGGATATGATCATCCCTATTACTGCTTGATAGCCTCGGTTACCTGCCGTCTTCACATTTCATCTGCAGTGTAGGAATAGGATATGCGCATCCATGTTACTGCTACATCATCCTTGTTTTTTTAACATTGCTGTATGTTCATTAAACTGGAATTGGGTTTGATATTGTCCTACTGACACACCCTTACCTTATAATGTATGTCCTGGCAGCCATGAAAATACTTTCTTTTCGATAAAAGAGCAACTATGCTACGACTGCTTTTCTTATTTTCATGAGCACAATTTTCTAACCCTGATATGCTTCACTTTTACAGTCATGTACGGCTCAGCTAACTGCTCTTTTTGTTTCAGAAGCCAGTCATGGCGGACCTGCAGGAGTCGCTGGTGCGGGGAAAGAGGAAGAAGGTGCTGGTGGACTACCTGGTGGAGTTCCGCTGGATCTTTGTCATCTTCGTGGTCCTCCCCATCTCCTGCCTCATCTACTTCAACATCTACCTCGGGGACATGTGGTCCGCCATGAAGTCCGAGAAGAAGCGCCAGAAGGAGCACGAGGACAACGTGCAGAAGGTCGTGAAGCGTCTCAAGCAGCGCAACGCCAAGAAGGACGGGCTCGTCTGCACCGCCAGGAAGCCATGGATCGCCGTCGGCATGCGCAACGTCGACTACAAGCGCGCCAGGCACTTCGAGGTCGACCTCTCCGCCTTCCGCAACATCCTCGAGATCGACGCCGACAGGATGGTTGCCAAGGTCGAGCCGCTCGTCAACATGGGCCAGATTTCCAGGGCCACCTGCCCCATGAACCTCTCCCTTGCTGTCGTCGCTGAGCTTGATGACCTCACTGTCGGTGGCCTCATCAACGGCTACGGGATCGAGGGGAGCTCCCACATCTATGGCCTCTTCTCCGACACGGTCGTCGCACTAGAGATCGTCCTCGCCGACGGTCGCGTTGTCAGGGCCACCAAGGACAACGAGCACTCTGACCTCTTCTATGGCGTTCCATGGTCACAGGGAACGCTTGGGTTCCTTGTTTCAGCCGAGATCAAGCTCATCCCTGTCAAGGAGTACATGAGGCTCACCTACACTCCAGTGAAGGGATCTCTCAAGGACGTGGCACAGGGTTATGCTGATGCTTTCGCGCCAAGGGACGGCGACCCTTCCAAGGTCCCTGACTTCATCGAAGGCATGGTGTACAACGAGAAGGAGGGTGTCATGATGACCGGCGTGTACGCCTCAAAGGAGGAGGCCAAGAAGAAGGGCAACAAGATCAACAGCGTCGGATGGTGGTTCAAGCCGTGGTTCTACCAGCACGCGCAGACCGCGCTGGACAAGGGCGAGTTCGTGGAATACATCCCCACCAGGCAGTACTACCACCGCCACACCCGCTGCCTCTACTGGGAGGGCAAGCTCATCCTGCCATTCGGCGACCAGTTCTGGTTCAGGTACCTCTTCGGCTGGCTGATGCCCCCCAAGGTGTCCCTGCTCAAGGCTACCCAGGGTGAGGCCATCAGGAACTACTACCATGACAACCACGTCATCCAGGACATGCTCGTGCCCCTGTACAAGGTGGGAGAGGCCCTTGAGTTTGTTCACCGTGAAATGGAGGTACATATATCATTATTTCTCTCCTCTTCCCTTTAATATAAGGTCACTTGGAATTCAAGTACAGATTTGCAATGAACCTGTTAGTAATTTTTGCTATGAAATCAAATCTTCATCAAGATCAATATTAGCTACTATGAGATGTTCATATAATAGGTTGTAGATGTGAATTTTATTTCTGCTCAGTGAACAGCTATTTTTTTGCAGTGTCATCTAATTCTGCTTACACTGAAAGAATGTTCACTGAAAATCAAGTACATATGTGCTTGAAGTCTGCTATGCTGTAGAGCTCAGCAGTACTTTCACCTAGGAATTTGCTATGAAATCATCATTAAGATTAGCTTAATTCATTGATAAATTTTTGTAGGTTGTCATGCCATAGCAAGTCGGATATATGCGTTTAGAAATCTGAGAAAATCTAATATTTTCTCAGCCAATATGAGATGTTTATATAATAGTCTGTGGATGTTTATATAATAAGAGATTGCTCTTATCAGGTGTACCCATTGTGGCTGTGCCCTCACCGTCTGTACAAGCTGCCCGTGAAGACGATGGTGTACCCAGAGCCGGGTTTCGAGCTCCACCAGAGGCAGGGCGACACGAACTATGCCCAGATGTTCACGGACGTGGGCGTGTACTACACCCCGGCCTTCATCTTCCGCGGCGAGGAGTTCAACGGCGTGGAGGCGGTGCGCAGGCTGGAGCAGTGGCTGATCGAGAACCACAGCTACCAGCCGCAGTATGCGGTGACGGAGCTGTCAGAGAAGGACTTCTGGCGCATGTTCGACGCGTCCCACTACGAGCATTGCCGGCAGAAGTACGGCGCGGTGGGCACCTTCATGAGCGTGTACTACAAGTCCAAGAAGGGGCGCAAGACCGAGAAGGAGGTGCAGGAGGCCGAGGCCGCCATGCTCGAGCCCGCATACGCCGAGGAGGCCTAGTTCCTTTTCTGGTCTCCAACGGTTTCTTTCTTCAGGATGAGATGTTCGTCCGTCAGAACGCAGGACTATCCTTCTGCTTGATTGTTAGACCGACCGTGTAGTGTTAATTCGTAGCACTCTGTTGTACTATTATCGTCGGTCGAGATCGTCGGTACTTTGTTTAATTTGTTGAACTTGTTAGAACTTAATCAGGAAGCTGTACTATGTGGTACTTGACTGGAATAATATTATGGAGGATGAATGCTTTGTGGTGAACTGTTCCTAAACAGGAAGCTGGAAACATGAATGATGTGTTTAAGCGGCAGCAGTATTTGGAATGTGGAGCATTTCTGTTCGTAAGTGAAGCACTTGCGTTTGTTTCAGTTTACTCCAACAACTTACAAACACCACATTTAATTTACTCTGCCTTTCCTCTTGCCAGTCCCACTGAGCTGCTCAGCTTGTAATTTTGATTGCAGGATGGAATGGTGAATTTGCTTGCATGATGAGATGGTGAACTGATCCACAGATAAAACTACAGAGGTAAAACAACAGGTAGTGATGCATCTATTTTTCTAGCAAGCGGTACAGTAACAGTACTAATAATGGATCCCGTGAATTAGTGATGCAATGCATGATGCTCCGGATGGAGACAGTGCATGTGAGAGGCAAACAGTGAGACACGGATCTGAATGCATGCATGTGATGTGAACCTCATTGTGTTTTTATCTTGTATAAAAAAAAGGAGACGTGGACGGCTGTTGTTTTGCTAGCTGAGCGAGTGACACTCACTAACTCACTTGTCAGTCAAATAAAAGCCAAGGCATGAACGAGTGTGTGCTGCCATGCTAGCCAAGGTACACTGCACCAGTGCTCTGCTTCCTCTGCTTCATTTTGCTGTAGTTCCTGCTGTACATAAGCGGGTCTCCTAGATCTAAAACCCTTGCAAACTCCTGCCTCACCACTTGCCAAACTCAAGATCGGCCTCAAGCTTGGCTTGGTAGGTCCATCAATGGCGCCGAGCCAGCTCCGTCTCCTCCTCCCTCTGCTCGTGCTCCTCCTCCTCCCTTCTCATCATCGGGCTGCTGCTTCTGATCCACCGGTAACTACTGAACGCAGTGAGTAAATAACCGTGCGAATTCAGCATCAGATCTGAACTTCTCTTTCTGATTGCAGGTGACGACGATGATGCAGAGCATGAGAGCGAGGTCCCTGCTCCAGGCACCCCCGAAACTAGGTAACAACCCAAGCCGCCAAACTCTGAATCTCATCGACTTGTTTATCACGGTGATGTATGTAATCCTCTGCCTCGCCGGCGCAGACTGCCCGAAGGTGTGCTCAGGGCGGTGCGGCAACAACTGGAAGAACGAGATGTGCAACGACATGTGCAAGGTCTGCTGCAACCGGTGCAACTGCGTGCCCCCCGGCACGGGCCAGGACACCCGCCACATCTGCCCCTGCTACGATCAGATGACCAACCCGCACACCGGCAAGCTCAAGTGCCCCTAGATAAGTCCAGGTCATGCATTCAGATCTCATACGCCATGTGGTTTGCTTCCTCCACTCATCTGTATTCTCCCTCTCAGGGAATAATAGTAGTAGTACTAATAAAGAGGGAGTTTCTGTAAATTTTATGCCTTGTTGATGATGATCAGATCTATAATCCAGCACCTATCGGTTACATGGTTGCATTTGCAGTACAGATATATGCACAGACATGAGCTGGTTACCTTTACTCTTGAGATCAGCAAAAGAGGAAGCGTGCTAGTCAGTCCCCAGGCATACTACAACCACACCGACAATCTCGAAAATACAAAACCGAGACATGGATGTACCGTAGCTATCTAGATCGACATTGCATCTTCCTATGCTTCCTCTGTCACCACCACAATTTAGTGATTGCTATACATACCTAAGCAAGAAATCATCCTTGATCTATCGAGGCCCTTAAACCGTGGCAAGCTCCTCTTACCTACCACTCCCCAATCTTAAACTCGAGCTACTGCACCAGGGATGAACCATGCCTTTTGATTGCAGCTACGAAGTTACAGGCAGAATTGCATTTGCAGTGCACAAGCATGCATGGGCATACATGAGCCAATTAAAAGGGTTTTCCACCCGCTACAAACCCAAACTACCAGCAACACAAACTCGGGTCTGGTTGTCAACTGCTCTGCCAAGCTGAGAAATCCAGAAAATTCATCAATCCAGTATAATTACTAACCCAGAATAGATAGATTCCCAGGAGAGATATATGCACAATCGTCCAGAACAAACTAATTCATCTGATTTGTTGTAATGCGTGTGTTACCCCGTTAGGGGCCGCCCTTCGTGTTCATATAGCACGGTTAACCTAAACACCGGTAGGGATATACATCGAGGAGGTTACAAAGATAAGATCTAAACCGAAGCCTTATAATCTGGTTCGGTGTACAACTTGTTCTACACGTTTACAATATACTAACTAATTCTGTTAACACTCCCCCTCAATCATAACTTGTCCAAGTTAAGATTGTTCTTGAATATCTGTAGCTGTCGCACTGAAAGGGGTTTTGTAAACCCATCTGCAACTTGATCTCTTGTTGGGATGAATCTTATGTCTAATAATTTTTGTGACACTCTTTTTCTCACAAAATGATAATCTACTTCAATATGCTTGGTTCTAGCATGAAAAACTAGATTAGCTGAAAGGTATGTTGCTCCCATGTTATCACACCATAGTTGTGCTGCTGGAGGATGATGTACCTGCAACTCATTCAGAAGTGTCTGGACCCACATCACCTCTGCCGTTGCATTAGCCATAGCTTTGTATTCGGCCTCTGTGCTAGACCTTGAAATTGTTGCTTGTTTTCTGGCACTCCATGATATTAAATTAGGGCCAAGGTAAACTGCAAACCCTCCTGTAGATCTTCTATCATCTGGACACCCTGCCTAGTCTGCATCCGAAAAAGCACTAACCAACATGGAAGAAGACTTGCTGAATTTTATTCCTAAATTAGATGTATCTTGAAGATATCTCAATATTCTTTTGGCAGCAGTCCAATATAATGTAGTTGGAGAATGTAGGTACTGACAAACTTTATGAACAGCAAAAGAAATGTCTGGTCGAGTGAGACTTAGATATTGCAATGCTTCAACTACACTTCCGTACCTTGTTGCATCTTCTTTCTTCTGTCGAGAGAGGTTCACCTTCATGTACTGAGAGTTTCTCACTTGTTGATATAGGAGTATTAGTGGGTTTGCAACCTGTCATGCCCACTCTCTTGAGTACATCATTCATATACCTTTCTTGTGTCACTAGTATCCCATCCTTGGTTTTCTTGACTTCAAGACCAAGGAAATAGTGTAGATCTCCTAACTCCTTCAAGGCAAACTCCTTATTGAGGTCTCGGAGAAGAGCTGTAGTTTCATCATGACATGAACTTGCAACAACTATATCATCAACATAAACAAGTACAAAAACAGAAATATTGCCCTTGCAATAATAGAACAGTGATGTATCAGCTTTAGATGGCTTAAAACCAAGATTCTGAAGTTTCATACTGAGCCGTGAAAACCAAGCTCTAGGGGCTTGCTTGAGCCCATATAATGTTTTTTCAAGTTTGCAAATATAGTGCGACTTCCCTTTTACCTCATAGCCAGGTGGTTGCTGCATATAGACTTCCTCTTCCAGAACACCATTAAGGAACGCGTTCTTCACATCTAGTTGTCGTAAGCTCCATCCCCTGGACACTGCAATGGACAAAACAAGATGAATGGTGGCCGCCTTGACTACAGGACTAACTGTGTCCTCGTAGTCAATTCCATATCTTTGCTTAAAACTTTTTGCTACTAGTCTAGCCTTGTATCTATCTATGCTACCATCTGCTCTATGTTTGATTTTATATACCCATTTACAATCAATTACATTTCTACCAGCTTGTTGAGGTGGAACTAGACGCCAAGTCCTATTTTCCATTAGTGCTACATACTCCTCATCCATGGCTTGTTTCCATTTCTATTTTTTTAGAGCATCAGCTAGATCACTAGGTTCACCGGAAGTTGTAAGATTAGCAAACCTTACCACAGATCCAGCAGAGTATTTTTTCCTTTGAATTTTTTGCAACCTTGTAGTTGCACGTGCTGGCGCTGCCGTAGAAGGTGCAGCCGCAGAAGATCCCAGGGCGTCTGATGCGAGAGAATCAGACGCATGCGTATCCGCCTGAGGATCACCGTGACCTGTCGTGTCAGCACCAGTCGCGCCAGACGCCGCAGCAGATCCAGGTGAGGCCGTGTGGCCTCTGTGTGGCGAACACTCCGGCGCAGAAGATCCTGGGGAGGTCCCGCCATGTTCTGCCTGTCGGGATGAGGTGGCAGTGCCTGATTGGTTCTGCGTAGATTCGGAAGAAGCTTCCGTGCTTGTTGTCGCTGTCGGACCATCGGTCTCCGCGCCGTGACCATTGGTTCCCGTGCGCGTGTGGTGACCATGAAATATCACCGTTTCTGCATCATCTGAAGCCAAATTTTCTCCTGGATCTGGTTCTGCATCCTCAACAATAGAATTAGCAGGATTTATATAGGCATTAACCGCAATTGGATCAGTACTACTAATAGTTTCTCCCCAGTGATCAAATTGTCCGGGATTGAAAAGGTGGGTAGGAAGTAAAAGAATTTCCGATGGAAGTCTTGCACCGCCATTTGGATTTAACAAAGAAAAGGGAAACAAAGATTCATCAAAGATGACATCTCGTGAGATATAGATACGACCAGTGGAAACATCTAAGCATTTGAACCCTTTGTGAATATAGCTATACCGAAGAAAAGTACACTGTTTGGATCTAAACTGAAGTTTCTTAGCATTGAAAGGTCGAAGATTAGGGTAGCAAGCACAACCAAAAGTGCGCATATACAAATAGTCTGGTGTAGTATGTTCAAGGATTTCAAGAGGTGTTGCAAACCGTGGAAGTTTAGTGGGATGACGATTAATAAGATATACGGCTGCTATAAAAGCTTCATCCCAATATTTGAGAAGCATGGAGACATGTGCAAGAAGTGCAAGGCCAACTTCAACAATGTGCCTGTGTTTACGTTCGGCTGATCCATTTTGCTGATGCGCATGTGGACATGAGACATGATGAGTGATGCCAATGGTTGTAAAAAATGAGTTTAGTTGCTCATATTCGCCACCCCAATCGGACTGGACAGTGATGATTTTTCTACCAAATCGCCTTTCAACAAGAGATTGAAACTCATGAAAGATATTAAAAACTTCAGAACGATGTCTGATCAAATAGATCCAAGTGTACTTGCTAAAATCATCAATAAAACTCACATAATAATTCTTGCGACCAAAAGAATCTGAGGCAGGGCCCCATACATTTGAAAAGATCAATTCTAAAGGGTGATGCGACACACTAGTAGACCTAGAGTAAGGCAATTGATGGCTCTTAGCCTTTTGACAAGCATCACAGATTGACTCATTATTTTCCCACTAGAACATGGTAGTTTATTTTTGCTAACGATTTGTTGAACAATAGAAGATGCCGGATGTCCTAAACAGCTATGCCACCTATCATGGGATGGCTTGAAGGCACCATAAACTTGCTTAAAAGTAGACGAAGACGGTAGAGGATAAAGACCATCCCTACACGGACCATCAAGCATAATTCTCCTCGTGGCCTGATCCTTGGTACAAAAGAAATTTGGATGAATTTCAATATAGACATCATTATCTTTGGCTAAACGATGAGCAGAGATTAGGCTTTTACTAGCATCAGGAACATGAAGTATATTTTTGAGATGAATATTTTGATCACGAGTTTGAACTGTAGTATGACCAATATGATTAATATCCATACCTAAACCGCTGGCGGTGTGGACCTGGTCGTTGCCGTTGTACTTGTCATGAACGTGGTGCTTCTCTAGCTCTCCGGTGATGTGATCAGTGGCGCTGTTGTTGATGACCCAGTTGCCGTTTGCACCATGGTTGTAGTTGACGTTGTTGGCGGTCCTCTCCTTGGGGACGAAATCTTCATCGTACCGGTACCAGCAGTTCTTGACTACATGGCCCGAGATGTTGCATAGCTGGCAGCGAGGTCGTTGCTCGCCATAGTTGCCACCGCCGTAGTCGTCGCGGCCACGGTTGTTGAAGTTGCCGCGGCCACCTCCACCTCCATTGTTGCCTCCATCGTGAGCACTACGGCCGCCAACATTGTAGTCGCGGCCACCGAAGCCGCCGCGATCGCCGCGTCCACGAGCTCCAAACGGCCGCGGCTGCCACACATCGCTGCATTGGCGGAAGACTGGGACGGTGCCTGACAAAGACTTTGGCGATGATCAAAAAACATGAGCTGCGAGCACAGTTCGCCTACAGAGATGGGCTCGTTCCTGGCACCGATTGCGGCGACAAGGCCATCGTAGTGGAAGTCGAGGCCGGCGAGGGTGTATGCCACCATGTCTTCAGCATCCAGTGGCTTGCCAGCGGAGATCATGTCGTTCTCCAGGGTCTTCAGGGCGCCGATGTACTCGGCCATGGTTTTGTTGCCTTTTCGGCGGTGGCGAGCGCGATGCGCGTGTTGATGGTGTTGGCGCGGGACTTGGCCGCGAACATGTTCTGGATGACGTTCCAGGCTGCTTCCGCCGTCTTGACTGTGGCGACGTGCGTCATGACCTCCCTTGTGAGTGACGTGTTGATGAAACTCAGAACCTGCTGGTCCTGAGCCACCCAGGGACCGTACCCCGGGTTCGAGACCTGTGTCTCCTTGTCGTCCTTCTTGACGATGAGCTTCCGAGGGGGCGCGGGGTTGGTGCCGTCGATGAAACCCTCGAGCTGAGCTCCTCTGATGGCGGGCAGGACCTGTGCCTGCCAGAGCACGAAGTTCCCCTTGGCTAGCTTCTCGGTGATGTTCACACCGGCAAACGGGGAGCCAGGATTGCGGTGGATGAGGAGGCCATTGCTAGGTAGAGAACGATCTAGATGTGTTTTCGGAAGGTTGGCTCTGATACCATGTGATTTGTTGTAATGCGTGTGTTACCCCGTTAGGGGCCGCCCTTCGTGTTAATATAGCCCGGTTAACCTAAACACCGGTAGGGATATACATCGAGGAGGTTACAAAGATAAGATCTAAACCGAAACCTTATAATCTGGTTCGGTGTACAACTTGTTCTACACGTTTACAATATACTAACTAATTATGTTAACAATTCAGACCAAGAAATGGAATCCAGTGAGTAAGCTCCTAGGAATTTGGACAAACAAATGTATGTCGACGAAGACATCATTGCGGCAGTAATACAGATAGGGTTATATTTAGCAAGAATATGAAATTTGGAAACCCAAACTTAATCATACAAATATAGATTGACAGAAACAGACACCATGCCTCATTCACCAATTCTTTATAATTCATGTTTTTGAAACACATGTTTCCTGGCAATTGACAGATAAAAGGAAGTGCCAGATAAGACTACAATTCTTGCTTTTTGGAACACAGGGTTCCTGCGAATTGCTAGATAAGACTACGAGTTTCTGTTAATTTTATGCCTTACTAATGATCTATGATCTCAATTCCATCTATTGTACAAGCTACAAATCAAAAATATTACTCATTCTGTATAATTACTAACCCAAAATAGATAGATTCCCAGGACAGGCACATATGAACAATTGTCAAGAACTAACTAATTCAGACCCCAAAACCGATATCCAGTGAGTAAGCTCCCAGGAATTTTTGGACAAATAAATGTATGTCGATTGAAGACATTACTTTGGCAGTAATACAGACATAATTATATTCAGCAGGATCATGGAAATTTCGATGCCCAAACTTAATCGTACAAATAAAAATTGGCAGAAGCAGACATCATGCCTCATTCACCAATTCATTGTAATTCATGTTTTTGGAACACATGTTTCCTGGGAATTGCCGGATAAGACTACATTGTTGATTTTTGGAGAACAGGCTTTCTGGGAATTGCCAGGTAGGACTACAATTCTTGCTTTTTGAACACAGGCTTCCTGCGAATTGCTAGATAAGACTACAATGCTTGATTTTTGCCGTCAGTGTCCTAGGCCTGGAAACATTTCCCTTTGGCCGGGATGGTAGTGACAGCCATGCATGCGTCTCTTCCATTGATCTTCTAGGCCAGGTTGCCTCTCCTACAATGATCCTCAAGGCTACCTTTGCCTTTGTTTGGAACACATTTGCGGCGGTCAATGTCAGCGGAGGCCAGGGAACTTTCCCATCGGGGTGTTGGTGGCAGCGACGAGGTACTTCCCCATGTCGCGGCGGCACATCGGGCACGTGGCCACCTTGTAGAACCAGGGCAGGATGCAGCCACGGTGGAAGTAGTGAGAGCACGGCAGGCTCATAGCGCCGACTCTAGCTGCCAGATCCTCCATGCATATGCAGCACTCCGTGGTAGATGGCGGCGGCGGCATGGATCGAGCAGCCGCGTGCGTGCATGCGAGGAGCAGCGCCTTGGGCTCAGTGTAGACGATCCTGACGGTGATGTCCCAGCGCAGGTCTAGGTTGATGCCGATGGCGACGCCTCCGTGCTGATCCGTTTCACGCCGAAACCCGTCCACGATGAGCCCAGCTATGTCTCCGGGCACGAAGAAAAGCCAGTTGTCGGCGCCGAGGTCGAACTCGCTGAGGAGCGGCGTGTGCGTGAACATCTCGAGGATGGCTTCGAGGCAGGCGGTGTACCTGTTGAAGAAGGTGTCCTGGTCGTAGAGGTCGAAGCGCTGCTCGAAGGGCCGGGGAGCCTCGTCGTGCAGGTTCGTCAGCGGGGCCCTGGGGCCTCCGACGCGGCGGAGCGCTTAGCTCACCACCAGGTCGCCGTGGAGGAGCACGGAGCAGTTCTTGCTGGTCGGGCTGGTGTCTCGCTTGACGCTCGCGTTACCGAAGATCCGGCACTCGGTCGCCGCCGCGGCCACCGCCGGCATGTTTCGCAGCGGCGAAGGCGCCATGGATGGATACCGAGGGAGGAACGATCGGGCTGGGATACTGGTGCTGCATATGTAGAAAAGGTCGCGGTCGGGGACACGGTGGAGAGGCGGGATCGGAGTCGGAGTCGTAGCCCCCAATCTTTCTCCGCCATCCTCGATTTTCCCCGCCATCTTCAATCCGAGTAGGTTGGTTGCGTAAGAAAAACGCATGGGGAACAAAGTTCATACCTTTTCCGGACTACAGCACTCGAGAGCTTGCTGCCTCGCCGCAGGTTCCCGCACCAGCTGGTCGGAGCTGCGATCCCCTTAATTTCTCGTTCGTTCCATTCGTCCTCGTTTGGAGCATTTCATTCGTTTAATGGAGGGCCCATTCTCGCTCGTTTGACGGCCCACTTCTTGTTTACTGGCCCGATATCCTCTCCTGGTGTAGTAATTCTCAAAACAAAAACAAAAATCTGGTGCGATGCGTGGATGTATACAAGCTATGATATGATTAGATTTGAAAAGGCAAGCATTAATTGGACGAAATATGAACCATCACTTTCTTTCTTTTTCAAAATACATCAAAGGGCATTTGGTCTAGTGGTATGATTCTCGCTTAGGGTGCGAGAGGTCCCGAGTTCAATTCTCGGAATGCCCCTTTTTTCTTATTATATTTGACTGATTTAGCTGTAGAAAAAGAATATACTTCATCTGTTCACTTTTATTAGTCATTCTAGACATTTTAATATGGACTAGATATAGATCAAACTGAGTGAACCTACTAATATGGACTCAACATAATCTAGTTTGATCCATTTCGCTAACACTCTAGATAATTCTCTACGAACCTCCACCAAGATATTTTTATACCAGAATCTAATTAATGACCCAGAGAAATACTACCTTTGTTTTATAATGTCGGACTTTTTAACAACCTAAACTAGCTTGCTAAAAAGGAATATATTGTGGAATAGAGTGAGTGTATTGTAATAAAAATGAACACATATAGATACTCTAAGTGGCTTAAATTAATCTCTGGAACAAAGGTAGTATCTCAAATAAATGAACTAATAATGTGTGATGAAAATAATTATACATTGCGATAAGTTTAATAGCAACAATTATGCGTTTAACTTTCAAAACATGACCTATGCAAGAAAGAACAATTTAAACTTAGTAATTTACGGGACAATTGTGTGTCTAAGTTTGTGAACATATATAATAATGGGCTCTATGATAAACATGTAAACTAATATGACCATATGTTGTTTGAATAAGATATGAAAAGGTAAAAATGTTTATTATAAATAAAGAGTATTTTTAGTCCATACTTCTAATTATTGGATCTGTACTTAGAATATATTAGCTTTATAAATTAAATAGTTAAATAAATTATGTAAGCATGCATATGACTGAATTATATTTGGACCTTCAAGTTGATACAACCAGATACCAGATACAGCCAGTCGGGACGAAAGTAGGTGAAACCCAACGTGGCGCCCAAAAGAGTCTAATAAGGTACTTATCAAGACTAGCCCATAGATTGGGGCCGATTCCTTGTTGGTAGAGGAGGAGGAGGCAATTCCTCAAGCTCTCCGCACTTTATTAGTGTGGCATTCTCTTCACTTATTAAAAACCAAACCAAATTTATCTTTATCTTTTCTGTACTATTTAAAAAAACACGTAAGGTTCCTTCTTCTGCGGAATCGGGTTTTACTACTTAAAAAAAATAAAGTATTAGTCCAATTTACCATGTCTTATCTTGATTTACCAGCCCTCCCTCTACTCCTCACGATCCGCATCACCATGCACCATGGAGCTGGCACCAAAAACACTACGCATGAGCCGGAGGCTAACCAGGCCATAGCCAACGACGGAGGCCATGTTGCACCATCTCGTGAGGGGGAGATTGTGTCGATTTTTTTTTGACAATTGCATATATTAGTAGAATTTGTGATATTCACCTGTGTGATTTTGTTAATTAGTTGCCGCCACTTGCCCACTTGTATCACCGTGAGACTGGGTGAGCTCGAAACCATGTGACAGAACCCTATGGACTTTGCCTCCCATGGCGATTGGCGACATGCCGGAATTGGCGATATGCCGAATTTTCTTCGTCTGATTCGTCCCAGTTCTTCCTAATATATCTCTTCATTTCCTTCCTTGCTACTTCATCTCCGATCTGTTCTTACCCGCAGCTTAATCTCCCTATTCTCTCAGTTCTTCTCTGCTCCAAATCCCCATTCTCCCATCTTGTAGCCGCCCCTACTCTGCTTTCCAGATCCCTCCTCACTTCAAATTGGGTATTCCCAGCCCGATTGATTTGGCTCTTTGATCTGTTATATCCATTTGTAAATCCAAAAATCTCCACAAATTTATTCTCCCGAAACAACTAGAAGCAAGAAGAAAACTCTGCTACGCAACCGTGCTGCTTCTTCGCCGCCGTTCCTCATCACCAGCGCCCACTTCTCGGTGTTGCAGCCGACCAAATATCCTAATTGATACCTAGAGCCGCAGATCCTAATCCCTTTAACCCCATCACCCACGGATACCAAATCACCAGGTCGAAGCAAACTGATTTTTGTAAGGGAAAAAACTATGTTTTGGATCCGAGCTGAAGGTATTCTCTTGGTGTCACGCCACGGACGTCATGAGGGCCTTGGGCTGGAATTGCCAAGGCATGGGAAGGAACCTGCACAGCAGAACGATGTGTCATCTTGCCAGATTGATCGATGCTACAAAGGCTCAGGTAACATTTGTTTCCGAGGTAAAATCCTCTAGAATTAAGTCTGCTGATCTTATTACTAGATTCAACATGCATGACAGTATTGTAGTGCCTTCACGAAGACGATCAGGTGGGCTTTGGATGATGTGGACTGATGATATTCATGTGGATGTTCGTACTACTAGTTTCTATCTTATCTTAGCTTTGGTTACTATTAGAGCTAGCAATCAGCATTTTGGACTTGTTTGTATTTATGGAGACCCGTATCATCGTCAAACTAGTCAAATTTGGGAGCAGATTGCTTCTTTCGTGCGTGATAATTACAATCTGCCCATGCTTTGCATCGGGGATATGAATGAAGTCTTGTATGATACCGACAAGAATTCACCGATTAAAAATCGCTCTCGTTTGAATGCCTTCCGTTGTCTGGTTAAATCTTGTGGTTTATTTGACTTGGGCTTTAGTGGTCCTGTTTACACATGGACAAATAAACGCTTTTCCTCTAAACCAATTTATGAAAGACTTGATCGTTGCCTTGTAAATGCTGATTGGTGTGCTATTTTTCCGATTTCAAATGTTTACAATATGCCTCTTATTCACTCCATCAGCGATCATGCTCCTATTCTCCTCTCTACCGACGGCACAGTTAATAGAATTAAGCGCGCGTTTAAATTTGAAAACTGGTGGATTAAAGAACATGACTTTAACTCTTTTACAAAATCTGCTTGGTCCACGACTGCGCAAAAACCTTTTCCTCAAAGAACTAACCTGCTTGCTGGAGCCTTAGAGTTTGGTGCAGAAAGAAAAAAACCATTGCAACAGGAGCTCAACACTTTGGAGGAGCAGATCAAACAGATTCAGATGCGACCAAATCACCAGCATGATCATAATCTTGAGACTTCGCTGGTAACCAGGTATGAGCAAAATTTAACAAAACTAACAGATTATTATGCGCAGAGAGCAAAGAAGCAATGGATAAAGGATGGCGACAGGAACACGGCGTTTTTCATAAGGCTATCTTAAAGCGAAGAAGAAGAAACACCATTGTATCAATTAAGGATGAAAATGATGTTGTTCAACATATGCCGAAACAAATCAGTAACACTTTTGTTAATTACTTTCGGCATTTATTTTCTTCCCAGAACAACAACTTTGGCAGGCCTTACATAGGTACCCAACTGCCTCAAGATAATCAGGATTATACTTATTATGTGCCCGAAAAACAAGAACTTTGGGGCACTTTGCAGGAGATGAAAAGGAATGCTTCGCCAGGACCATATGGCTTTAACGTGGAGTTCTACCTTGCGACGTGGAACTGGATAGGTGACGATGTTACAACACTGGTAAAATCTTTCTTTCAGACTGCATTTTACCTAAACATATTAATGATACTCACATAACTTTAATTCCCAAAAAGCTTGTATCCATGGTTCCGGCTGATTATAGACCAATAAGCCTCTGCAACGTAATTTATAAGCTTATAGCCAAATCTTTAGCGAATAGGCTTAAACCCTATCTCCCAGATTACATTCACCCCTCGCAGCAAGCTTTTATTAAAGGGCGGTGTATTAGCAATAACATTATTATTGCCCAGGAGATTACACATTCTTTTAAGCTTAGCTCGTGGAAAAATCAAGCCTTTATGCTCAAAATAGATCTTGCTAAGGCATTCGATCGTATAGAATGGAACTTCATCGTAGCAGCTCTCTCTCGGAAAGGTCTGCATGGTCACTTCATAAATTTGATTCATGCCTGCATATCTTCGCCAACATTTTCCGTCATAATTAATGGCCAACCCTTTGCAAGATTTTGCAGTAGCTGAGGAATACGACAAGGCTGTCCTCTTTCCCCATACCTGTTTGTCCTGGCCATCAACGAACTCTCTCTTAGCCTCCAGGATGCCATGTCCAATAACTCTCTTAAAGGAATTGTTCTAGGACCAAACTGTCCCCCCGTTCATTCGTTGCTTTTTGCAGATGATCTCTTAATCTGCGGGGCAGCCACTATTCAGGAAGCCACTTCAATGAAGGCCATTCTCAGCTCCTTCTGTTCCATATCAGGGCAAACTCCTAACTGGTCTAAGTCTGGAATAATTTTTAGCAAACATGTAGAAGACTATAATGCTGCTGCCATTAAACAAATTTTCCCAGTTCCAATTATTGATGAGTCATTTATCCATCTTGGCCATCCACTCATCCTACCGGCGAAGGATAGAGCTTCAGCCTATAGTTTTGTTCTTGAAAATTTAGAAACAAACTAGCACATATAAGGCAGATAAACTTTCACATGCAGCTAGGCTTTCTCTCATACAGTCTGTTTTCGCCTCAATCCCGGTCTACTATATGTCCAATATCCTTTTTCCAAAAAAGTTCATTGCCAAATTGAATGCAATTGTTAGAACCTTTTGGTGGACAGGAGTAAGACAAGAAGCATCTAGCCGAGCCCTCTGCCTTCGGGCGTGAGGGATCTTTGTATACCAGAGAGAAGGCGGGTTAGGGATTAGGAATTTTCAGCAGCTAATCAAAGTCTTATCCTTATGGCTGCTTGGCGTCTAGCACAAAATCCCGATGATTTCCTACATAAAGTTCTCAAGGCAAAATACTTTCCTGATACCTCCATTTGGCATCCGAAGCCCAACACTCCCAAGTCGGCCTTCTGGTCCTCTATTCTCAAGGTTCTCCCTATCCTTAAAGACCACTCATTCTATCAGATTTCACAGGGCAACATCTCCATCTGGAGCTCACCCTGGTGCTCTGCTTGGAACACTATCTACGACAACCTGATCATACAACCTGCTGGCTACATCTACCCGGCTCTTGTCAAAGACCTTTGGCTTTCATATCAAAAGAAATGGAATGATCAGCTTGTTGACACCTTATTTAGAGCACCCACCGCTCAAATAATCAAGGATACTCCAATCATGAACACTCATGAGCAGGACTTTCTCTGTTGGAAACTCACTACTAATGGGGTGTGCCACTCCAAAAGTGCTTATTTTGCTTGCTTGCAGAATCTTTACCAGCAGGGAGAACCGCGACCAACTCACATATCGCAGGACACTAAAAACTTACTCAATCAGGTATGGAAAAATAAGCAGATCATTCCCAGGATACAGGCATTCGCTTGGCGCTTCCTTCGTAAGGCAATCCCGACAGGTATGAGAGCTGGGAAATATTCCAAACATATTAGTAAGCTTTGTTGCAGGTGTGGACTAGAAGAAGATGATATTCACCTTTTCCTCACCTGTCCTTTTGTCAAAGCAGCATGGTTCTTGCACCCTTGGTACATATATATTGACTTGATTGTGCAAGATTGTAACTCTTTAACCCAAATTATTTTCAACTTACTGAATATGAACCACCCACATGCTTCTATTCAAAACATCTTTACCTTTATGTGGTGTATCTGGAAGTCAAGAAATGATATGCTTTTCAACAGGAAAAACGGAGAGCCATACCAAATCAGCCTAGCTGCTCAAGCTCTTCATAATAATCTAGAATTATATAAAATCACTAATTCTTCTGTGCAGGATACAAAATGTTCACATGATCTGTCTAGATTACAAACACAGAAGCAGGGGGCGACATTGTCATCAGAAACATTATTCCAAGGCACAAAAATCTTCTTAGATGCATCCTACAAAAGAGCGACCCTCCCAGGTGTTACTCCAGCTATTGCAGCAGGTCTTGGTGTACTTCTTTTGTTACAGGCGGATGAGAAGTTGTTCTCGGTCAAGATACAGGCGGTAGCACCCCGGGCGTCGTCAGTTCTACAGGCTGAGGCAACAGCGCTACTGCTGGCAGGGCAGCTCTCGGAAACCCTACAACTCAACAGGCCAACATTTTTAACTGACAACCAGGTGCTAGCGAGGACGGCGGCAAGCAGGAGTCTGGACCATCCACTACTCCAATGGGACACACGTTTCATTATGGCAAACTTCTTCAACGCCACAAGCAGATTGTCTTCACAGGTGTTCCACATTAGCCGAGAAAAAAATGGTGTTGCTCATGATTGTGCTCAACAGGCCTCTAGGCATTGCCTAAGTCAGCCTATCTTTACATGTTTAAACCCATCCCATAGCTCAGCTTTGTGTGCTGTAATTTCAAGTTTGAAAAATCTTGTATCCCAGGACTATGTACTGACTGCTGCCTTGTGTAGCTGAGATGGAATGGAATTGGCACCTCTGGTGCCTTGCATTGTTCAAAAAAAATATGACAGAACCCTACCTAGCACTCTCTAAGCTCAAGTTGAGCGGCTTTTGTGACCGCGATATGTAATAAAGAGGTAAACAAACGCAAAATCTAATTCGTGCATGCGCACTCGTTTCTCTCTAAATCGTGCCCACCCGCGCGCCGTCCGATCGCCATCGCGCAGCCCGAAACGAGTGCTTTCGTGTCTCGCGTCCGGACAAACCGCACCGCCATTGAATCCTCTGGAAACAAGCCGTTCTCATCCTTCCCCTTTCGCCCGCGAGGAGAAGCTCCTCTCTCGCTCCTATCCCCTTCCTCGCCCCTCGTGAATCTCACTCGTCGCCGGCCATCCCCGCCGGCGCCGACCTCTAAAAACCTGTAGGACGTCCGCGGTGAGCTTCTCAATCCCCTGGCCGCGCTCGTTTTGGTGGATTCGGAGTAGCAGAGCGGATCTACACCTCGGTCTCCTGCTCAACTCCCTCCGCGGAATCGAGCTTCGTCGACCACGATATCATGCGTCACTGACCTCCAGATACCTGAGGGACGCGTGCGTTGTGAGGACCCCGGATTAGCTATCCGAGATACTCGTTATGTTTCCTGCAACAATCCCATGATCAGTCTGTTGTTGCACATAATTCGAATTGGTATCACAGAACACCCATAAATACCGAATGGTTTTACTTACTTGATTGAAGCCATAACTTCAACATGTACTGCAGCGGAAATCTCCAAAACAACGTGGAGCCCAAGTCATTTGCCAACCCTACAGGCAGTTGACTGGGAAGCGCCCTAGTTCGCATCGACATTATTGAAGTCTTCTTCTTCGAACTGCTCTTCTTCAGAATCTGGCTAAGACAATAGCCAGGGACGAAACCAATATGAGTACATTTGAATGTACTCGTAAACTACCCCCGAAATGAGCATGCACTACTCTTTTTATTGTTTAAATAAAACTTCGTTTGCTTTGAAAACTCTATATCCTTGTTGAAAAGGGAAGGATAGACTTTTGTTTGATAAACATTGTTTTGAAATCTCTATATCTTTATTGAAAAGGAAAAGAAGGCTTTTAGATCTTTTCCCATAAACCTGTCTTTGTAAGAAGTCTCTTTTAAAACTTTTTCCCGAAAATATATCTTTATTGGGAAGATAAGAGGTCTCTTTAAAAATGTTTTCCCGAAATTCATCACCAGGTTTTATTTCCCCAAAACTCCTCATTTTCCAACCATAGCCCTTCATGGCCATTTATCCCCTGCAAACTCATACCAGCCCGTCGGTATAGTTGCAGATACAACACATCTCCATTTTAGTTTCAATCCTCAAAACTTTCTAAAACTTGCACATGGTCAGAGGACAGCCTCCCAACTGTCCATATCCGAGGACTCGGCTATTCGAATAGTTTTACCCTCTGCAGAGGTAGCACGCTTTTCCCACACCCATCTGGTAACTCATCGTGTCAGCCACGTCCCGCCATACAAGGTGTATGCGAAGTTGAGTCACCGACCATAGCCTGTCCTTTGCTCATGCTAGTATAGGACCCTGCCGCTATGACACTTTCCATCAACACTTAACCCAGCCCGTCGGAATCTAAGTGTGAGGATTCATAGTTCTGCCCGGCGACCCAAAGGTGGCGTATTCAATCCTCTTTCTCCAATACACTCATACCGGCCTCCGGTAGACTTCGCTTAAGAGGACCCAGGTCAGGGTAGGTCACCAAACCATCCCCTCATGGAACGGAGTCATCTCCGTTGTTGAGGCATCCTATACTAATATGAGCAAATTATATGACTACGCCCTGTCCCATATGTGGGTAAATGTGGTCGCACAGGTTATCGGCTGGTCGTCATAGTACAAAGACACAATGTGCATTTTTCATAAACATTACCATACTCCAGTTCTTCACTTCCACACCGACATCTCGGTATTCCATAAACATCCCGGTATTTTCAAAGGAGTTTTGAGTAAACAATATTTTTCCCATCCTATAGTTTAGAAAAGAATTTCCAGCTAATATCTCCATATAGGGTGTCAAAATAATATACTTATATTTTGGAAAAGGGTTTTCAAAATCATAACTTTTGTGGCAAACACCACATAAATCACTTATGCCCTTTATAAGTAAAACATGTGAACCAAAATAGATGTATATAAATGCAAGCTCAGAGAAGTAGCTTGCCTGATTCCAGCATAATGTCCCTAGACTTCTCCTCACTGATCAAGAAATAAACTCTGATTCCTCTTCAATAAATCCTCTCCAAATATCACTCCGGTAGCGTTTATATCTAGCGTCGCAAACATGAAAATAAAACAACACACAATAAGCAACCAAACCACAAGTGGTATACAAACAAGGAATCATACCAAAACATAGCACTACCTTAATCAAGCAACAAACTAAATCTACTCTAAGAACACTTCAAGGAAAACTGCCTTAACAACAAGCTTTGAACAATGTATTTAATAACGCTACAGCAACAACATTAAAAGATACGAGTTATCCTAAAGCAACATTTAACAACAACCACCACATTTGGCTAGGTGCTAACAATAATTAACCCAACAAGCAAAACAACACATAACCACATGTTTAACTCTATGCTAACAAAACAATTTATACAGACAAATTCACAAGGGCATTATACTAGCAGGAGTATAACACCATACACATGCCAAAACAAGAGGGCACAAGACATCCTCAATTAGAGGTAATTAACAACCACTTTTCCTAATCAGGAAATACTTCAGACAAAAGTTAAGCCACCACTTAATCTTTGTAATTCAAATTATCTCACCAAGCTAAGGTGGATATACTAACAAGATACTTAAGCTAGTACTCAACTCAAGGACCATCAAGTTTATCAAGCAATGCAACATATTGCTCACACCAACATATCTAACAAATACCACTAATAGTACTAACATATTATAACCTGCTAAACAATAATAACATGCAAGCAACAGTACCACAACAATCACGAACCAGCAAGGCATACATGTTAATCACACACAATACTCTTACATCAAAATTAACAAGCTTAACAAATTCCTAATTACTAGGAGAAAAGCTATATAGGGAATAAAACCCTAACAAACACATGACTCACAAATAGCTCTCCTAACATGTTAGTAAAAATAAGGAAACATGCCACAACAGTGGACTACCACCCTACACATGCTAGGAAACACATTTATAACAATAAAATTATAATACAACAATTAATAAAGGCCTAATAAAAATAGGCAGAAAAGGCCTAAACCTTATAATTAGCACCACAGTCAATCAGTGACTCCTAAATTCAAACCAAGCTAGGGATATGTTCTCCTACACATATAGAAGACAAGCCCATTGGATTTACTCCAAAAATCATTTCACAAAAATCTACAAAAATCACCAAAGTGCCACTGGTGTGTTTACAAGAATGAATAGAACTTTTGTTTTAGACTTCATTTGTATACAAGGCCAACAGATCTGGAAAGGTATCACTTCAGGCTATCCATAGAATTTTAGTTTGCACATTTTGGAGTTATAAAACTCTAGATATTAAATATTTAGTGAAAAAGATACTTTTGACAAGATTTAATCTAGACATCATTTTAAAATATATTTTTGCAAACAACCAGTTCTAGCTAATTAAGAAAACATATAGGAGCTCTACAAAATTTGAACCACTCAAATAACTAGCACACATCAACCACAAATGAATTTAATATACACTGTAAATTAAACAGGAAATAT
Source organism: Poa pratensis (assembly GCA_947311845.1). Lineage (NCBI taxonomy): Eukaryota > Viridiplantae > Streptophyta > Magnoliopsida > Poales > Poaceae > Poa > Poa pratensis. Next base: position 23,863,585 of record CAMZMU010000041.1, on the reverse strand, counting down.
AACATCAAATGGATCTACTAAATAAAAACATGAAAGGGGCCGGATCTGGCCCAGATCTGGCCGAGCAGTGCAGAACTGGCCCAACAATGGCCCATGTGCAAAGCGAAGAGGTACGGGCTCCTTTCTTCTTCCTCGACACGCAGAGACGGCGAGGCAGCAGGGAGCACGACGATGATGGCGCGGCGTCTCCGGTGCTTCCTGGGCAAAGAGAGAAGGTGCATGAGGGAGAGCAGAAGAAGGGAAACTCGAGGGTGCAAGAATGGCGGAGAAGGGTGGACTGTGCCAACCGCGAGCTTGCTCGACATTTCGGTGGCCGGAGCTGAAGAGGATGAACTTCGCGGCGACGATCCCAGGCTCCATTCCTCGATTCCTCGCACGGAGAGGGAGAGGGCGACGCGGCGATGTCGAGGGTGGTCTTCGATTTGAATGGGGCGGCTTCAATCTACAGCGATACGCGGCGGCGAGCTAGAGCTAGGCTCGGCCATGGCAGAGGAAAAAGGAGAGGAAGAGAGGGAGCAAGTGAGGGACAAGGGAGAGCAGAGGAGGTCGGGGGGGGGGGGGGGGGCCTCCTTATCCTCTTCAAGCGGCAGGAGAGCGCGAGGGGGGTCCGGGCGGCGAGCGATGTCGAGCGAGGACGAGGAACACGGCACCGTGCCGTGTGGCCACTGTGGCTACAGGAAGAAGATCAAGATTTTGCAGAAAACCCCCTAAGCTTTCCTGATTTCATAACTTTTTTTATTTCCAGTACTTCTAGGGATTTATTTGGGGCACTAAAACATTTTAGAAAAATTTGAGAAAAATCAGGTAGCCTCCCCATAACATGTAGAAGCTCCACAAAAATTGGGGGTGCTAAAATAAAATGTTTTGAACAACTTTTGTTCATAGGGTTTAAATATGTTATTTTTGGATAAAACCAATTCGACAAATTGAATTATCTTTGTAATTGGAGATTAGATATTTTGAGGAGAGAGTAACATGATAATGAGATGGTTATCATCTCATTCCTGGATTTTATAAGATAAAATAATTGTCATAACAAAATAGAGAATTAGGTAGAGAGGGAAATCAAATGAGATCATTTCTTTTAATCAAGATTTTATTTTGAGGGTGTAAGTAATCATAGAGGTCTTGTTTTGTTTTCAAGTCACATTCCACATTTGTGATCAGTGGGTTTTCAACTTAACACTCAAGTATATTGGTGTAATTATTCACCCAAGCAAACAATAAGACAACAATTAACAATCAATACAATCATAAGTCCAACAAGCAAACAATCACAACAAGATCAACATCACTTCCAAGTCCACACAATTAAAACCACAAGAATTAATCACACCACCATTTACATAATTAACAATACTATCTTATAAAAATGATCACACTTAATTATGACAAGATGATGTTTAAAATTATCTCAGCTCCACCTTTGTATTTTTGAAAAGGGTTTTGAGCAAGACAACATATGTGGGGTAATATATTTCCCACTTGTGTTCTTTTTAAAATGAAGTGATAATCAAAGTTTATAAAATGGGAGTTGCATACACATGCCAAATAACAGGGTTGAGAAATAGGTAGGAGATATCATATAGATCCCCATAATTTTGGAAACACACAATTTTGGAAATACTTTTACTTTCTCAAATACTGGTATTAGTTTTGGTTGCTGATAAACCAAGTGTCATTGAAATGGAGTTGGCCAAAATAAGAATGGAAAAGATACATGGAATATTTTGTTGTCATAACATGATCACCAAAGTTAAATATATTTTTATATTGGTTGGGTCTTATATTTACTAGTCAAACAAGTTAAACAACAAGTCACACAAGTTCGAACATAGCAATGGGAAGGAAAACACAATCATCAGTGAAACATTTCAAAAAGTTTTTGTTGGTTCTGAATTTTGGGTCTTGTAAAACTAAGTTTTTCTTAGTTCCAAAATTTGGGATGTTACATGCGTCGAGCTTCTCCATCGACTTGCCGTGCTCGCTTCGGTGGATTAGAAGAAGCAGAGTGGATCCTTCCTCATCTCCTCCTCGGGCTCGTCGCGGACCGGCCGATTTCCTTCGATTCAACAACACCGAGTTTGATTCCCTTTGTTTTCGTTCAGGTGAGACAAGCTATAACTCAAGTACTTGTCCTCTCTGGTGATTTTTTGCGTGATTTTCTGGGGATTTTTTCCCGATTTGATTCCTGGCTTCTAATCAGTATTGCGCTTTGTTACGTAGGGTTTGCAGGTTATCTGGGTATAAGGAGTAGCAATTTAGGTTGAGATTCTGGAACTGGTGAGTCCGAACACCATGTATGTATCCTGTAGTTGCAACCCTCCCGTTAGAATAGATGTACTTTTGCCCTGTAAAATACATGATTAGTGCTTTTTTTTGTAGCTATGCAACCTAGTTTCTACATTCTTACATGTATTTTTTTGGCGTGCACCATATAATCTACATGAATTGGTGTGTTGTGTACAACGATGTAGTTATCTAGGGGATGAGTGCTTTTTGTTGTGAGGAGCATTTAATTATGTGCAGTTATAGAATTGTTTTTTGCTCTTCAAAATTGATGTTCAGTCTTTGTGTATTTAAATGTAGTTTCCTACAGTTATTCAATGGGGTACGCTCTGATTTTCTGTTCTTTCTACCATGCAAGTTTCTCCGCTGATTTTGGTTTGCATTTAGAGACTTAGATGTATTTTACAGTTATTCACATGTGTCCTTATGTGTGTGTATTTAGCTTTCCACTCATTAAATCTGATGTATTTTTAGCTGTATAAAGCACATGTATATGTATACAGCCTACATGTAGTTTCCCATGTCGATGCTTGGTTTAATATATCATCTAAATGTATGTTTTAAATTAAAAAAGCTAATCATTATGTAAAACACTATCTGCACTTAGCATTTGGTAAATGTAGTTTTTGCTCCTCAAAATTGATGTTCAGTCTTTGTGTATCTACATGTAGTTTCCTACAGTTGTGCAAGGTGTACGCTCTGATTTTCTGTTTTTGCTACCATGCAAGTTTCTCCTCTGATTTCTGCTTGCGTTTAGAGATTTAGATATATTTTACATTTATTCTGACTACTAGGTGTCCGGATGTTATTCTGACTACTAGGTGTCGGCTGAACTTCATCTTCAGTACCTGAATCTTCGCTAGATACTGCCCTGTGCTCGCGGTGGTGTCACCAGATGTCTGTATTGGTTGGAATACAGGAACTTCTTCACCTTCTTCATGCACAACTGGCAGGCAGTCATCATATGCAGCTTGAATGTTCAAATCAATACCACAACTGCAAATTTCATGTCTTTTTTCTGCATGAAAAACCATAACTGTATCAGGACAGACGTTTTTTGCATGGAAAACTTCCTGTCTGTATCAAAAAACACCCCGTTCTTTTTTCGTTGCTGTTTTTTTACATATCTTTTCTGTATGTAAGCTATTTTCAAGGTACCCTAAAACTACTATCCAACTGACCTGATCCTTTTTCATTTTTGACAACCAAAAGTACATGGGGGCGTCCCAGGTCGAGCCAGCTAAAGGTACTTTGCATAGAAGTTTGCATGGCGTCAAGTTCATGTCTATGTGGCGTCAAGTTCCTGATCTACTACAAAGTTCATGGTGCTCTGCGACATTATGGTTTTCAGAACTAGTTCATGGTGCTCTGCAACTTCTAGCGCTTGTTGTCCATGATCTACATGTAGTTTGCATCCACTGTCTATTACATAGTTTTCCAGAACGAAGTTAGTCATATGCTGCTCCTATGCTACCCAGAACCAAGTTTTTTGCACGAATTATGTGATGAAAAAGGAGTTTCTGCTACTTTTAACTTTTGTCCTGTCGTTTATACATCTGAAAATCAGTTGGACAAACTGGAATGTCATTACCTGCGGGGTTTCCTTTGCACTGATGCCTCTTGTATGTTTTTTCTTCTTTTTTTCTTCCTTGGAAATCTGCAGATTTATCTGCAAGGGGATGTATATGGTGTGGATAGAGGGGGGAATACAGGCGTGGTGTGGGGATTGACTTTTCAGGGTGAGCTTTACTGTGGTTGGTGTTTTCCTGGTGCGCGGCGCGCACAAAACGACAAAACCGAGAATTGGGCGGCTGGACCGCGCGGGGAGGTGGTCCTTTCCTTTTTTGGAAAGGCTGGACCGCCCTTTCCTTTTCGGGGTGGGGCACCGCGAAGCGCAAACCAGTGCCCTGATAACGTGGACTCAACGAGCAAGCACATGGCACCCGCTATAGGAGGCCGACATCTCCGCGGAAACCGCCAGGCAAATGAAAGATGTGCGCTTTCGGACTGAGGTATTTCTCCCCAGCCCATTTACTTGCTTTACTTACGCCCTGGCCCGAATCGGCCCGGCGCCTGGAGGCCAAAGCCCAGGGCTCTCTCCCCAAGCAGAGCTCATATGCATGCTTAGCCATGCACTGGGCTTTGTGACATGCGCTTGAAGCACACAGCAACCCACGATTACCAACCCTTTAGCCCCCCCGTTTGTTTAGCTGGAGTTATAGGCCCTCGCCACCAGGCCTGACTGGTTGAACTGCGGAGTCGGCGTGTATTTAAGGCGGAGTTTTCGTTACTGCCTTGACGGTGTGGGACTAATTAATCACCGTACTACTTTGGTGTGGCTCTTTTCCGGAGTGAAGGACATGCCAGACATCCGACCACACGTACGCATGCAGCTACCCCATCCACATGCGCACTGATACATGATCTAAATCACCATTAGCGTTCCTCGTCACGCCGGCGTTCACACATTCCACCACACCGACCGGTTGCTAGGACATTCTAATGGCTCTAGAGTTTAGACACGTTGAACGGTCTTCAGGAGGGCAATTAAGATTGGGCTAATTGCTTCTGTGCCCTGGTTCTCTCTAGTTTATCTGTTTCTACCATGCCCGCGTAGTTTCTCTCGTCCGTGCCCTGGCTGGCTCGCACATGGCCCGCAGATGGCAAAGACGGCTGTTTCCGCCCTTTGACCGTTAACAAACCTGTTACATGTGGGCCCAGCGAAGTGCATGCACCCCGTCCCACTTAAAGCTTACAAGTGGGGCCAGCGGCGGATGAGTGCTTGCATGCAGCCGTACGTGCGCGTCCATGCGACCATGCATGTGCTCGCCGTCCCAAAATTTGCGCCGCGCCTTCAATGGCATGCCTCCCTGGCCGGCAAAAAGCTGCCTCGCCGCCTACACTGCCGGCCCGGCCGCGCATCTGCTCCGCCGTCCTCGCGTCTCTATTGCCTACTCTGTCCTGCTGCAAGCTGAGCAGTCTGGAGCCGAATCAATGACCGGTCGCCATTACTGCCGTTTAGACCGCGATGCCGTCTAGACCGCAGATGGCTTTAAAAGGAGCCATCTCCTTACCCATTGCGCGCACAAATCCCCTCTTCCTCTCCTAGACACCCTCGCCCAACCCTTATCTCTCCATGGCTCGTGGGGATGGCAGCTCCACTCCTAGCTCGAACCGCCGCCGCCACGCCCGCTATCCTTGGTTTCTTGAGGCGAGCGTGGCAAGCGGCATGGGGCGTGGGCGTGGGCGTGGGCGTACTCCTCCAAGTTCGAGGATGCGTTCATGGATGGAGATTGCATGATCCGGGGAGTCTCCAAGGCGCGGTCGCAGGGGCAGGGGCAGGGCCATTGCTCCCGATCCCATTCCCTTCATCGATCTGTCTAACGAGGACGACGAGGACGACCCGGGTATGGACTGGACAATGGCCTGGAAGGACGAGGTCACGGAGGTCCTGGACCCGGGTATGGCCTGGGCCATGGCCGACCAGAAAGCCATGGAGCTGGCCAAGCATTCCGCCGCCGAGCAGCAACGGCTCAAGGGGAAGAAGAAGGGCATGTGGTCGCCGTCGAACAGCAACGCCCCAATGGAGGTCAATGCCAAGGGCAAGGGCAGGGGCAAGGGCAAGGCCGAGTCGGTGGAGGTTTCCGATGACGAGGACGAGTGATAGTTCATTTTAGTTATTAGTTTCTTTATTAAGGGCAAGTGCCAATTTAGTTATTAGTTGTTGATCTATTTATAATTATGTACACCATTTTTGGACTATTCAATGGATGACGAGGACTACCTTTGGAGCTCATTTGAAACACATTTTTCAGCGAGTCCACCATTTTTGCTTAGAAATGGGGCCGTTTACCCTACCTTTGCAGCTCATTTGAAAGACATTTTTCAGCGAGTCCACCATTTTTGCTTACAAATGGAGCCGTTTACCCTACCTTTGGAGCTCATTTGAAAGACATTTTTCAGCGAGTCCACCATTTTTGCTTACAAATGGAGCCGTTTACCCTACCTTTGTAGCTCATTTGAAACACATTTTTCAGCGAGTCCAAGCTCATTTGAAAATTTATATGGATTCAAGCTAGATTTGACCAAGCTCATGGCTATCCCCATTTGGTGTGCGAAAATCCCCATTTAAGTTACGATGACGGGTTACAGCCAAAATCCCCATTTAAGTTACGATGACGGGTTACAGCCAAAATCCCCATTTGGTGTGCCAAACTCCCCATTTTGTGTCACTCAGGCAAATGGCGGTGGGCGAGCCAAAATCCCCATTGGGTACGCCGTGGTCCACTCGTCAGCGGGTAAAGCCCTAGTCCTACGCGCGCGTCCAATCAGATCGCAGAATGAGCTTCTCGCGGATCGCCCGAGTCTGCCTGCAGATTCCTTCTAGAGGAACGATCGAACGGCTGCAGTTCAACGCTAGGGTTAGTTCGACGGTCATTGTTCAAATGGGGTTTGGAGGCACTCAACGGGGTTTGGAGGCACTCAACGGGGTTTTGAAAAGTTTGATAAAGTGTCCAAGCTTCATTTTGAAGTGACTAAGAAGGATCGCGTCTTCGTTTTTCAAATTTCATGTTTTAAACTTGTTTAAATGTCGGTCAACGTTAAGTTGACCAAAATTTGAAATGAGCTTCAAATATTCAAAAAAAAAAAAATGGAAAATCCTGCGCACATAGTCGTATTTTGTCATATACTAACGGTTCAAGCTGACAAACAATGTCTATACACATTCAGATGAAAAATGCATGTATCTAAGTGATATCCTCGAACTATGTCATATGAACTCGAGGTTCAAATGAGCTTCAAATATTCAAAAAAAATCAAAAAAAGGAAAATCCTGCGCACATAGTCGTCTTATGTCATATACTAACGATTCAAGTTGATAAACATCATCTATAAACATTTCGTATGAAAAATGCATGTATCTAAGGTGATATCTCAGACTATGTCCTATGATTTCTAGGGTGAAGAGAATGGGTTTTGGATTTTCAACATGAAATGTTCAAACACCTCACAAAGTTTCATTTTGGAGTGACTAAGAAGGATCCATGCTTAGTTTTTCATTTTCATGTTTTAAACTTGTTTAATGTAGGTTTTACCGAAATTTGACCGAATTTTGAAATGCGCCTCAAATATTAAAAAAAATCAAAAAAGGAAAATCCTACACATAGTCGTCTTATGTCATATACTAACGATTCAAGTTGATAAACAAGATGTACACACGTTCAGATCGCGTAACTACACAGAGCGCGCATTGTGGGTGCCGTTCACGTCCAGTTCATGTCCAGATCGCGCTTGTTGTGTTGACACGGATGCACCGACCCATATTTGCACGTAAACAAAAAGTTAATCGCGTCAGTTCTCGCAAAAAATGCTGCTGCTACGTGTAGATGTCTCACAGCGTCTCCAACTGCATTCAATTTGACCAGAACGACGACGCACATCAACTGTTCGACACTTGTACTCTACACGTCAAGGGGCACCAGATGACGTGGTGAACATTTACAAGCATGTCAGTAAGGGGCACCAGTTCGACTAGACGTGAAGCCCGGTCACACGATGTCATCATTGCGCATATAATCTGTAAATGGTGTTGTCTTTTCACACTGCGTTGGCAAGAAAACGAAGCGATCGGCCTGCCGCCTGTTCGGTGCCCCAAGCGGTTATCGATCTATGCGCCGGCGGCAGTGAATTCATCACTATCCTTCACACATAAAAACCCCAATCCCATTGCGCCGGCGGTTCACTCGGTTCTCTCTTGTCTACATTGCGCATTGGTGCAGTTCTTCTCTCTTCTCTCCACTCCAAAAAACCCCAACCACCCCCTTCCCTCCAATGGATCCGTGGTGGCAGAACGAAGCCATCCCGAGCGACTCCGACGGCGAGGGGAACCCGATCCCGTGGTGGGAAGAGGGCCACGGGCATTGGCAGGAGAACATGCCGAGCGACGACGACGGCGAAGGCGACGAGGACGACCAGGGGAGGACGGCGATGGCGCCGACTCCGACCCCACTCCGACGACAACGACGGGTCCGAGGAGGAGGACTCGGACCCGGAGTTGGAGCCGCAGGATGGCAACGGCTCCGACTCCGACGACGACGAGGAGGAGGAGGACGAGGAGGAGGAGGAGGAGGACGAGGAGGAGGAGGAGGCGGAGGAGGAGGACGGCGATGACGGCCAAGACGGCGACGACGGCCACGACGGCGCCGACGACGACTCCGACGACGACGACGAACCGCCAGCCCAGAGGCGGCGCATGTAGGAGCCGAGGCCGGCGTAGTAGCAGTAGCAGTGCATTAGTTGCACTGCTACTGATTAGTAGTAGTATTAGGCGTAGTAGCAGTGCATAAAGCACTGCTTATATTGTCTAATCTTTTGTAAAACCGCCGGAATCTTTTGTAATCAGTGTTTATAGTAATATGAATTTCAGTTTCAAATCGAGTTTCAGTTTCAAATCGATTTATGAATCCTATTATAAGTCGAGTTTCGGTTTCAAATCGAGTTATGAATCCTATTATAAATCGAGTTATGAATTCGAGTTATACATCGAGTTTCAGTTTTCAGTTTCAGTTTTAGTTTCAGTCCCCACTTAACAAGGACTCGCTTCCTGTCCCCACTTTGGAATCAACGAATTGTCACTAAACAATGACGTGTGTTAATTCAGTGTTAATTCAGTTAATTCGGTGTTAATTCAGTTAATTCAGTGTTAATTCAGTTAATTCGGTGTTAATTCGGTGTTAACGACGTGTTAATTGGGGCCGAGATACCCAACCTGGGCGTCAGATTCGTCCCTTCCTGTCCCCACTTGAGACTCGCTTCCTGTCCCCACTTGAGCGGTCCCACTTGGAGGAGGAGGATGGGACGAGGAGGACCCAGGTCGACCCCATCAATCCGACCCCACCAGTCAGGCCGGTGCCCCAGGCCAACCCCACAAGTCAGGCCAAGTTACGGTTGACCAGACGGAAACGGCCGTCTTGGCGTGCACGGGCCATTTGCAGCCCAGCCAGGGCACAGACGAGAGAAACTACGCGGGGGTGGCACAAACAGATAAAACTGAGTAGGTAAAGCACAGAAACGATTGACCCATTAAGATTACACACGATTAACGTGACATTACAAAATAATGCAAATGGTATTGCCTTTTAAGCTTGTGCAATTTATGGCACACGGATTACAAAATAAATGCGTATGCGAATATTTGGCTGTCGACCATCATTCAAATACTAGTATTTACACACGAGTTTAATGTTTAAGAGTAACTAGTTGACATGTACGTGCAACGCACGTTTTTACAATTACATGGACAATTTATAATGTAGAAAAAGAACTTACCATGGCTTAAATGGATTAATTTTCTTGGTGCAAGTCAATCGGAACACAAAATACTTCAATAATGTTGTATCATAACTTATAATCAACACAAAAGTCGTGGCATTATGTATCAGTACATGAAACTAATGTTTGGCACACAATAATTATATCATTCTATTTGGTAAGGAGACACACATCTGTACATTTACCATCTAGACCATTTAATCACATAGACATTCAGAAAAGAGGCTCAACATCCCAACATCCTTAATAAGAGGAAACCAAAATCAAATTCGGATCGTTCGATCTTTGGGTTGGCGAGACTTTCGATCTTGGACAGAAAGTCGGGCTTGGCAATGTCGGTCTTGGACGGAAATTTCGGCGTGGCAATTTCGAGCTGTGGATGAAATTCAGGCGTGGCGATTTCGAGTTGTGATTTCAATCGAGGGACTGAGTCTTTTTTATGTGGCAACCCCTGGCTCTCGCATCCCCAGACTTGACATGCACCGGCTACATGATGCCGTCCACCTCCACCTTGCCGGCGTCCGGCGGCATGTACACATCCTTCATGCATGTACCGTCAGAAACCGGCCTCTCCTTTCGCGTACACATCCTTCATGCCTGCACCGTCAGAAAACTTCAGTATTGTCCTTTCTCTTTTCACCTTACCAAGCATAGCATCTCTCTATCCCCTCCGGCAGGATAATCTTTGATTACCTTCTCTAGAACAGCAGCAGACCACGACCTTGCAAGGAAAGAGCCGAGCACGATCCCCAGATCCTCGGGCTGTCTGCTTCAACGTCTCAGCCCAGCCTCACCATGGACCTTCTCCTCTAGGACCGGCCACCAGCATGCACATCGGTCCGACAAGCCTGCTGGAGCCGCGGATGGATCGACGTTTGATCTGGGATTTTTCCTCCGCCTCCAGCCAGACGAGCCCGAGTGTCTCGTGCACGCCTCTCTCACCAGCAAGCTCTGGCTCGGCGAACTCTCTAGCCCTAGCTTCCGCAGCCGTTACGGCGAGCTCCACGAGCGCCCCCAACGTTGGGCTACCTCTACTCCTTTTACTCCACCGAGAGCCACGCAAACGAAGATAGAGCGCCAAACTTCCTCCCTGCCACAAAATTCCGCCAGCACATGCGCGACCCATACGGCGGCTGGAGAAGGATTGGCACTACGAGGCGCTGGACTGCCGCCATGGCCGTGTCCTTCTTGTGACAGCCGATGAGGTCTTACCCGGGGCGCTCGTGGTTTGGGACCCCATCACGGGCATCCAAAGGGATCTTGATAAGCCTGCCAAGAACATCATGTACCGCAACCTCCGGGCAGCGGTGCTCTGCGCTGCTGCACACGGCGGCGGCTGCGACCACTGCGCGTGTCACGGGGGCCCTTTCTCGTGGTCTTCATCGGCCTCATCATGTCGCCGACTTATGGTTCATCTCTTGCGCACACGTGGGTGTTCTCGTCGGAGACCGATGGGTGGAGCCAGACATGCTCTCGTCTTCGTATCGGGGCTAAAGCTTCCATGGACCCACACTACGGGAAACCCACAAAACGTCGACGGCTAAGTTATACGCCGACGGCCAAATGTCGGGGCCGTCGGCGTATAATGCGAGCGAGAATACGCCGACGGCAGCCGTCGGCGTAGCCCGACATACGCCCGTCGGCGTATACTTTTTCTATTTTCTACATTTGATACGCCGACGGCTGCCGTCGGCGTATACTTTTTCTATTTTTTATATTTGATACGCCGTCGGCGTATACTTTTTTCTATTTTCCATTTAATATGAAATAATTCATATCTTTAAATCCGTAAATCAGAATTTAATAAATTAAATATCTAAATCGATTAGAAAAATGAGAGAAATCCAAATATGATATACATAAAATCTTTTTCACCGTGCACATGACATTTTGTAACATATGTTTGTTACTTGCTTAATTAAAAAGTCATTTTTTACACTTAAAAAATGGAAAATGATATTTACTAAAATATTTTGGAAATTGTTTTGGCAACAATTTTTTCCATACCAAGACACCCTATGTCTCAAGTATGGACACATTATCACCAACTATGGCATGGGGATGGCCATAACTTGATCATTTGACATGAAAGTTATACATGTCTATAGATGATAGACCTTTTTGTGAAGCATTTTTTTGAAATATTTGTCAAAACTCAAGTTTATCATTTTTCCTAGCAACTAGTACACATAAAAGGACTCCATGTCAAAGAAATCATCTTTTGAGTATTTTCTCAATTTCTTTTATTTTTGTGAAAAAAGGTCAAAATGACCGTCGTGTCTATTCATTGAAAGGGGTCACATTTTTCAAAACTATCGATGTTTCTGTGATAAAGTGACTACTTTGTACCTAGAAAGTATTTTTGTAAAAAATTAGACCAAACTATCACACACTTGTAGTTCAATTTCAATTACTTTTGGAAAATCGGCATAAAGTCATTTAAATAGGAATAATTAGGTAATAATCGAGAAAATTCCTAATACTTGGGTATTATCCATAAAATATGTAGTACCCTTTGTGACAATAAGATGGGTGCCTTTTGCAACATATTTTTGGTATTTCCTCCATAACAGAAGTCATTTTTGGCACTTAAAAATGGAAAATGATATTTATAAAAATAATTTGGAATTTGATTTTGGCAACAATGTTTGCCATACCAAGCACCCCTATGTTTCAAATATGGACACATTATCACAAACTATGGCATTGGGATGACCATAACTTGGTCATTTGACACGAAAGTTATACATGTCTATAGATGATAGACCTTTTTGTGAAACATTTTTTTGAAATATTTGTCAAAACTAAGTTTATCATTTTTCCTAGCAACTAGTACACATAAAAGAACTCCATGTCAAAGGATACCTTTTTCTGAGGGTTTTTCACTTTGTTTGATTTTTGTGAAAAAAGAATCAATTTTCTAAAACCATCGATGTTTATACAATGCAAAGGATTATATGGATGTCATATTTGAATTCCTCTCATTTTTCTAATTGACATAGACATTTATTTTTCAAATTTCGATTAACGGAATTAAAGATATGAATTATTCCATATTAAATGTAAAAAGGAAATAAAAGAAAAATAATTTTATTTTTTCATTTATTAAAAATATACTATTTTACAATCATTGTTACTTATTCAAATGAATTTTCTAAATTTAAACAATGAAAAATTGTAACATCCTAAATCAGGGGTTAATATGATTGATATGATATAAGTATCAGTAGTTCTCATTTCTCATTTGGAAACTAACAATGAAGGAAATCAAAGGTTAAGCGTGCTTGGGCTGGAGCAATTTGAGGATGGGTGACCGAACGGGAACTTTGACCAGCGTAAGTACTTTGACCTATGATTAAATGTGTAATTAGAGATTTAGTATGTAGATGAGTTAGAAATTTCGAAATAGAAAAAAAGTTAAAAAATTTCAAAAAAAATCAAAAAAATATATTTTGCATTCATAGGCTGACGGCATTGCCGTCGGCGTATGAGGGCGTACGCCGACGGCCTCGCATACGCCGACGGCAGAGGGGCTACGCCGTCGGGCTGCTACGCCGACGGCGATACGCCGACGGCCGCCATCGGCGTTGAAAGGACAATGATGTCGCCTAGAGGGGGGTGAATAGGCGATTAAAACTTTTCCGGTTTAGACTTGCTAATTGCGAAATAAAACTAGGTGTTTAAATTAAAAGCCGACAACCTAAATAAAATAGGCTCACCTATGTGCACCAACAACTTATGCTAAGCAAGACAAACAACAAGGTGATAGCTATAGAATACTTCAAGTACGAAGGCTATCACAAAGTAATGTGCATAAGTAAATAGCTCGGGTATGGAAATAACCGAGGCACGCGGTGACGAGGATGTATTCCTGAGTTCCTCCTTGTTAAGGGAGTACGTCTCGTTGGAGAGGTGTGAGGCACCACAAAGGTCGATCTCAACGCCACAAAGGCTCACCCTATTCTCCGATGAACCGCACCACAAAGGTTTGGTTCACCTTCCACTATCGGTATTCCTTCGAGGTGGAATCCGGAGCCTTTCAACAACAATCCGGGGCACAACCCACAATAGGATTGGGGTCTCCCGAACGGCTTTCAACAACAATCCGAGGCACAACCCGCAATGGGATTGGGGACTCCCGAATGGCTTCAAGTGACCACACAAGGGTCCAACCACCACAAAGGCGTCTAGGGTCCAAGGACCCAAGAGTAACAAGTTCACAAACTTTCAACTTCCACGAATCCTCGTGGAGAGTACACCGATGCACCAAATGCAAAAGGCAAGAGCAAAAGTGCTCAAATCCTTCACTCTCAAATTCCAACAAAGCAACAAATACTTATGGGGGAATAAGAGAGGAAGAACAAAGAGGAGAACTACACAAGAACTCCAAGAACTAGATCCACTAGGTTCCCCTCACTTAGAGGAGATATTGATTGGTAGAAATGTAGATTAGGTCTTCTCCTTCAATCCTCCAAAGATCAAAGAGTTTGGGTGGAGGGATTGGGAGATATCAAGGAAATGAGCTTGCAACAATGAAGGAGAGAGAAAGTCAAACGTGCTGGGCAGAGCTGCTTGGCTGGAGGTAGGTGGAGGGGTATTTATACCCCTCCCAGAAAATCTGACCGTTGCCCTCAAATCCGCACAGAATCACTTGGGCCGGAACTTCCGGCCGAAACTTCCGGCCGGAACTTCCGGCACTTCTTCCGGGCAAACCTCCGGCCGATCACAGAACACAAAACCTCCAAAAAATGTCGACCGGAAGTTTTGAACCGGAACTTCCGCCCCTGGGGCCGGAACTTCCGGCCCACACTGGAACTTCCGGCCAGAGCTTAAAAGCTGCAACTTCAAAAACACCGATACGAAAACGGCAATAACTTTTGCAAGAAAACTCCAAATGAGATGAAACCAATTTCGTTGCAAATATTAAGGGTCACAAATATGGAGGAGATATCACACAAGTGAGGTATGGACCTTATCTCGAGGAGGACCGGTAATATTTCCAAAACCGAGAATGCAACAAGTTTTCCATCCGAACTCCGTTTTCAATGATCTTGGGCTTGCTCCGAAGATAACCACAAGCACTACAAGATCATGCATATACACATCATAGTCTATCATGTGAGGAAGATAACACAAGAGGAGAGTTTGACCTCTCTACAAGAGACGAACCGGTAAAACTTCCAACATCAAAAACATCACAAGATATCCAAATGAAATCCGTTTTTGATGAACTAGAGCTTGGTATGGGGATGAACACAAGCTCTAAATTCTCACATGGATAAAGGCCAAATACGAACCAAGAAAGATGATATGCCAAGTATGCAAAGGTTTGAGCTCTCCACAAAGATGCGATCAAATTACTCACTTGAGAACCCCTCTTGATAGTACGCCGTCTATTCTATAACCCGGTCTCCCACTAACAACATGAGACCGGTAAAGTAGAAAACCTATCAAGATCATACCTTTGCCTTGCGCATTCCACTTGAGCTCGATGATGACGATCTTGACTCTCTCAAGTTGGAGCACCTTTCTTGATTGTGCTTGCTAGCACATGCTCGATGAAGACTTCTCCAAATGCTCCCCCATACTCCATTATGGGAGGACCTCGCAAAGCTCCGTCTTCATGTCTCCTTTGCAAGCTTCAATCAAATGATATCTTCGAGATGCATCATATTGAGCTTGCGCTTCATCTTCTTCTCTTGATATGTATGATGGCTTGGGGTTAAACATGATTGTTCACTCAACCTTCTTTTCCAAGCCATACTTGCAATAAGCTCAACTCTACACATGACCATTCTTCATATAAACCCTTGAATAGAGCATTGGTCATCATGTCATCTTCTAGAGTCCAACACATGAACTCCAAACATTTCCTATGGACAAGATCTACAAGTATATCTCAATGCAAACATTAGTCCATAAGGATTGTCATTAATTACCAAAACCACACATGGGGCAACACATGCACTTTCAGGCGTAGGCATACGCCGACGGCAAACGTGCCTACGCCGACGGCTTCCGGCCGTCGGCGTTTCGTGGCTTTCCCGTAGTGCCACTGCCTCCTGTCCTCGCTGGAGATGCGCTTTACTTCATGATTTCTCATGGCGTAGACAAGGACCTAAGAATTCTCAAGTATGACATGGACTCGTATGATTTGTCGACACTAATTCGTGGGCCGGTGTCCCGGCGTGTCCTCGGTGATTCTATTCTCATGGTGATGGAGGATGGTAGTTTGGGGCTTGTAGAAAAGATTGCCAAATTAACCATCGAAGTGTGGTCAATGGAGCTTCTTCCTAACAATCGCGTGGGATGGCATCACCGTGGAGTCTTCGGTCTCGAGTACTGTTTCCCCATTCAAAATCCCATGGAGAAACTTATCCTCTATGGATCAATGGAGGGCCGCGACATCATTCTTGTGACCATGGGCCTTGGGGTCTATGAGATAGATCTCAAATCAGTACAGCTGAAGAAGCGTTTGGAGGGAGAAAATGGTTTTCTTTCTTTGATTCCATACACGAGTTCTACACTCCACAAGGTATATATCTACTCTGTATATGTTATTTCTTTATTATGTATATACTCGACTAAACTTTGAGTGCTATGTATTTTTGTAGTGAACTTATGCTTATGCATACTGTAATGTAATTTATGTAGTATCATGTCATCTCACACTGATAAATTTGTTAGTCACGCACCGTGACATGGACATTGCCTCGACCTTGTCATCGGCAGCCACTACACCAGGGAAGGACGTGACTAATGAAAATGGGCCAGGACCACGCAGGGGGGCAAGAACTCGAAGGCCCAACTTGCGTTACCAGTAACGCCGGCCCAGAAGCGACCGTAGTAGCTGGACCAAAGTATGTTTATGTCACTACATAGTAGCTAATTTGGTGCAGCGGTCTAATGATGACCAACTTTGGAGGCAACACAAGTTGTACTAAATCTGAGTCAATTAATTTGGAACGGAGGGAGTAGCTAATTTGGTGCAGCGGTCTAATGCTATCTTGGTTTGTTTGAGCATTGTTTATGATCTGTTGTTTAACTCGCTTTAAAATGCTATCTTGGAGGCGCCAGGAGATATATCCTCCCACATATACTCCTTCTATAAGGAGCTCTTCACGGCGAGTCCCCGCTCTGGGGTAACTGTGCCAGTGGACCTATGGCCAGCAAGGGCCAGGGTCTCTGACATGGAGAATGCGGAGCTCACCCTCCCATTCTCGCCGGAAGAGGTGGCAAGGGCAATAATGGAGATGAAGGCGAATTCAGCCCCTGGACCGGATGGTCTTCCGGTGATCTTCTTCCAGACGTTCTGGGAGGAGATTAAGGGGGTGATTATGCCAATGTTCCAAGAATTCTATATTGGCACATTGGTTATGTCTCGCCTTAACTTTGGCGTGGTGACTTGATCCCCAAGATAGTGGGGGCCACGGACATCCGCCAATTTAGACCAATCACGGTCCTCAATGTTATCCATAGGATCTTCTCAAAGGTGTGCGCTATTAGGCTAGCTCCAGTTATGGAGCGCATTACGCACCCATACCAGTTCGCCTTCCTTAAGGGGCGGTAT